>OX387968.1:4169650-4794650 GCA_947578425.1 Eugnorisma glareosa | reverse complement strand
TAAGAAGAGACCGGTGCTCAGAGACATGATCATATTTACGCAGATTGAAAACGTAACGAATGCAGTAATTTAGAAGACGGTCAAGTTTGTCTAGGAGATCCGCATTCAGGTCAAAGTAGCACACATCACCATAATCGATGATAGGAAAAATTAAGGACTGTACAAGCATTGTTTTCGTATTAGACGGTAAAAAGTTTTTCAAACGGTACAGAGCCCGCAACGTACCAGTAACCTTCTGGCTGACACGAGCGACTTGGGTATGCCATTTCATACTGCTATCAATATGCAAGCCTAGATCCTTTACATCAGCACTAAAAGGAACGACTGTACTGTCAAAAAGAACTGGTGGTAAGGTTCTACCATCCAACTTACTGAGACTGCGAGAACTCCCAATAATGATCGCCTGACATTTATTAGGGTTAACTGAAACACCAAATTTATCGGACCAGGTTTTTATTGCCATCAGGTCCCTATTTAAACTAGCGATCAGATCTGGTATTTTGTCAACCCTCCCCTGACAGTACGACTGCAAGTCATCGGCATACAGATGATACGCACACTGAAGCTCAGAAGTTAGAAGATTAATAAAGATAGAAAATAGAAGAGGAGAAAGAATACCGCCTTGAGGAACACCAGTTTCCAAATCGCACCAACTTGATGAGGAATCCCCGACATGAACTGACTGCTGGCGTTCCTGAATGTAAGAGGAGAACCATTCCAGTGCTCCGGGAGAGACTATAACATGGGATAAAATGGCTAACAGGATGTCGTGACTAACGGTATTAAAGGCATTCGAGAAATCAACCAGCACTAGTACAGTTACCTTGGTGTCTTCAAGACCTGCCCTTATATCGCCAGTCACTTTAAGAAGGGCGGAAACAGTGCTGAGCCCGGGCCTGAACCCAGATTGAAGAGGGCTGATAAGAGAGTTCTGATGGACAAAATTAGAGAATTGTTTGTGCACACAGGCCTCAAGCACTTTGGATAGAAAAGGAAGGATCGAAATGGGACGGAAATGGATAGGAAGAGAGGGATTAGTGACCTTGGGTAGTGGACAAACATAGGCTTTGCGCCACAGGGAAGGAAATACTCCAGAAAACAAGGAAAAATTCACAATGTGGGTAATTGCAGGTAGATCATCCAAAAGAGTAGTTATCATACCACGGGTGATATTATCACAACCCACTGCTTTGGATTTGATAGAGAGAATGATCTTTTTGATCTCTCCTGGTTCAACTGGAACGAAGCAAAAGTGGTTAATATGTGGACGCGTTAGACCAGAAATTACGGACAAAGTTTGTTGCTTAGTTATGCGATCCATGGTGGTGGCGGAAGAAAAATGACGGTTAAGCTCGTCCAGGTTGATAGAGTTTGGAAGGTCTAAAGGTCGCGGTTTGCCGATACCTAGAGTTCTAAGAAATTTCCAAGTATCGGCAGAAGAAGAAGAAATTATGTTATCCAGAATGTGGCGGCGTTTACCGTTGCGTATCATCTGATTGCATCTATTCCTTGCAACCTTGTATAGTGACTAGTTTTCGTCAGTACGATCCCTCTTAAATTTACGGAATGCTCGGTCCCTACGTCGCATTGCCATCCTTATCCCTCTTGTCATCCATGGAGGAGGAGGACGTTTCAATTTAAATTTTTTGATGGGAGCGTGGGTATTGTAGAGGTTGACCACAACATCATTAAAGATCACAACCTTATCGTCAACCAAAGGGGCTTCCAACATAGGCTCCCAATCAATCAAGGATGCATCCTTCTTAAGCTTCTCAACATTCATCCGCGCAAAA
The DNA here is from genome assembly GCA_947578425.1 of Eugnorisma glareosa. Classification (NCBI taxonomy): domain Eukaryota; kingdom Metazoa; phylum Arthropoda; class Insecta; order Lepidoptera; family Noctuidae; genus Eugnorisma; species Eugnorisma glareosa. The sequence goes on along the minus strand of OX387968.1, from coordinate 4,792,857 downwards.
CAACGCCTGTACAGAACCTTGGGTTTAGGTTTGGGAGGTTTCAGGATATATGAAAGGAAAATCATGTCGTGATGAGAAAAGCCAGGAGCGTCATGTTGACCGTGGGAGGACACGAGGGAAGGATTCGAGGTGAGGATCAGATCAAGCCAGGTGTCATCACCAGCGGTGTTATGGTGAGTAGGTTGGAGCGGCAACACGTGCAGACTAACCGACTCGATAAGATGGAGGAGTTTACGGGAGCGAGGGGCGTTACGGGCAAGTAGGTTAGTGTTGAAGTCACCCATAATGATGTGGTGTGCATACTCTGAACCCAAAGATTCAAGTACTGATTCGAATTCAGTGAAGTAATCAATAGTGGGAGGACAGTAAACGACACCAATAACAGTTTTGGCTCCTTTGACACAGACTTCAAGGAAAATAAACTCGGCAGAAGCAGAATAGTGCGATGAGGAAGAAGCAAGTATTTTATACAGAAAGTCACTCCGGAGGTATATGGCCACACCACCCCCTCCCTTACCAGTTCTGTCGTTCCGTATAAGAATGAATCCAGTAAGAGGGTAGGTAGTGGACAGGAGATGTGGTTTGAGCCAAGTTTCGGATATCAGGATGACGTGAACGTTGGTGTTGTTAAAGGCATCGCACAGCTCACTTTTGGCTCGGAACGCTCGGAACGCGATTTAATGTCTGATTTCGGGCGTCTGCCGCAACATGCGATCGTAGCCGTACTTTATGCTGCGACGTGAGATCAGCTCCATTCGCCTGTCGTCGTATCCGATTGGATACTTTCGATTGTCAACACGGTAGGAATGAAACTATTTGACTAGGCGCAGAAACTGATACGTTCGCAAACGATGGAACGGTGCCGATCGTATGAGTCGACATCCAACCGGATGCGATCGGCAGTCGCCGCATCCGTTCGTAACCTTTCCGATCCAATGCGATGCGAGCCGTTTGGTGGAAATCATCCTGGTCGTAGGTGAAAACCCAGGCAGGCGCATTACTTTGTGTAATTTATGTCATGACCACTGCTCTCAAAAACGGTGAAGGAAAACATCGTGAGGAAACCGGCATAACCTAGAACCAAAAATTTGAAGACATTATGTGAGCTCTACCAACCCGCACTGGGCTCGCGTGGTGGATTATAGCCCATTCCCTCTCATAGAGAGGAGGCCGTGTGTCCCAGCAGTGGGAACATTATAGGCTGATTATGCTTATAATAATGTCAGTTAAACATTCCAATTTAATTTTGATCTATAACTCATCAACTTACTCATCATATGAACACATCTTGCCCTTATCCCAGTTCATTGGGGTCGGCGCAGCATGTCTTCCTTCTCCATACCTCTCTACTACTCACCATCTCATCAAAATCAAAATATTTTTATTTCACATAGGCCTATATGGGCACTTTTAAAACTTCGACAAAAAGGTGCACGGTTCGGGTTGGTCGTTTCCTATGGAGAAGAACCGGCAAGAAACTCCATGGTTACTCTTTTCAAATCATTTGGTATTACAATATTATCATGTACGAGTACGTAGGCCCGACAATAAGTCGTTGCTTACTACACAAAAAATGTAAAACAAGATAAAAAGTTAACAAGCATCTGGGAATCTACAAGGCCTACAATGTTCACACATTCACAAACAATCAGTAAAAAGAATCTAAACATCAGACACTAAACTCGATCGATCTATAACTACAAATACGAAAGTAATAAAAACTATAAAATATAACTCTCGATAACTTTCCGTCGGTTGATCTTTCGGTCTCTGTCAAACTTTTATAGATGAATTTTAGCACATGGCATGTGCCTGAGTATCAAAATCAAAATATTTTTATTTCACGTAGGCCGAGATGGGCACTTATAAAACGTCGACAAAAAGGTGCACGATTCGGGTTGGTCGTTTCCTATGGAGAAGAACCGGCAAGAAACTCCATGGTTACTCTTTTCATCATTTGGTGTTACAATATTATCATGTTACAGCATTAGTACTTAAGTATGGGGGGACAGCATAGACAATGTCATATATCCTATGTGTAATAGGATATTTTTAAGCCCAATAGCAGCGTTCCTGTGGGATAGCTTTCTATATTCACAAGTGAAGCAAAATGCAAATGCTAGTTTATTAAGAATAAATCAAAATTAGTTGTAAGCAACAAGCAATATATTATTTATAGTATAAAGAAATATAGTATTTAAATCGGGGGAAAGAGATAGTATCACAAATTATCGTCCGATATCACTTTTGCCCACCTTGGCTAAAATTCTTGAAAAAATTATAAATAACCGGCTAATTAGTTATCTAGATAAAAATGATATTCTTTCTAAAAATCAGTTTGGATTTAGGAAGAACAAATCGACCATAGATGCAGTTGAAAACTTTGTTACAACTGTAGCTGACAACCTTGACTGTAAGAAAAAATGCCTTGGTGTCTTTCTAGATTTAGCCAAGGCATTTGATACGGTCTCAATTCCCCTACTCATATGCAAATTGGAGGCCATAGGTATTCGAGGTATGCCACTTAATCTATTCCAGGACTACCTTACAAACAGGTCACAGACTGTTAAAATAGATAAATTTTATAGCTCTAAAAAACCTATTAATTTCGGTGTTCCGTCAGTGCTTGGACCCACTTTGTTTCTGATTTATGTAAATAGTCTTTGTAATATTGAAATAGCTGACGCTAAGGTGACTACTTTCGCTGATGATACAGTAATTTTATTCCAACAGTCTACATGGGACGGCGTCAAATTGTCAGCTGAGCATGGACTTCAAAAGATAATTAAATGGCTTGATTACAACCTACTTACCTTGAATCTTTTAAAAACAAAATATATAACTTTTAGTATAAAAAATAATTCACAACCTCCTTCAGATTTCACCTTGAAAGCTCATTGTTCTAATTGTGTGAATATTAATAATTGCGATTGTTCATTGTTATCTTCAACCAATAGTACTAAATATCTTGGCATCGAAATCGACAAAAACTTAAATTGGAAACAGCATTTTAGTAATTTAAAATCTCGAATACGCAAACTTATACCAATTTTCAAAAAAGTAAGAAATTTAAAAGATAAAACCACTAATAGAACTGTTTATTTCACGCTGTGTAGATCAATACTTTCTTACGGCATCTCTGCTTGGGGTGGTGCTAAGAAAAGTAATATCATAAAAATAGAAAGGGTACACCGATGTATTCTGAAAGTTATTAATTTCAAAGGATTTAGGTATCCAACGACTGCACTATACAAAGAATTCGAAGTCCTAAACGTTCGTCAACTTTTTATACAAAATATAGTTTTAAAACAGCATATCCGTGAAAAACCGTCTAATAAATCTATCAGAAGAGCACATGATGTTTACGTTGTCCCGGCATGTAAAACAACATTTGCCCAAAGTTTCTCTTTTTTCCTGGCTCCGTTATTGTACAATCGTGTCAGCAAAATAAAACCCCTGAAAGATATGAATAGTTATGTTTGTAGAAAGGCACTGGATGAGTTTCTGCGTAAATTGGACTACGAACAGACTGAAAAATTCGTAAAGGTATGTATGTAAGATTATACTATTATTTATTTTGTACCCAGTATAAGTATATATATATATATGTTCAAACGTGGAAATGTATAATCTAAATTATATCCACGTTATAAGGAATAATATACATATGTATACATTCGTTTAATATATATGTAGGTATATATAAGTAACACAAACACAACACACATATCCAAAATATACGTTTTATTACTAAATTATATCTACACTTCCTACATTTAAATCTAAAATACGTTTTTATTTTTTACGCATCACGCTTGTCTAGTTATTTTGCATATACTACTTGTTTACGTTAAACTTGTTACTCGTCATCGACGTCTATTTCTCATTGTATGAAAAAACTATTAGCGAAAATGTGTTTTATGTTCATTACGATACGATTGAAACTTTATCATCGAACGAGAATCTTACCTTGCCGTAACACAGTTTTAACTAGCGCGGAAGGTAAAGAACTTTTTTTATGTATACCGTCAATGGACATTATCAATCGTTTTATGCTATTAGTAATGTACGTTTATTTACATAGTTATAATGGCATTTTGCTTTACTTAATAATCGTTATTTAGACAGCGATTTTTGATCCTACTGTGTAAGTACTTATTTTGTGAAAGTGTACCTTATAAACTTAGTGAGTGTACATTAAGAACTTAGAAACTATGTAAGTACCTTAGTTATAACAAATTTTTAAAGTTTACTACTGGTGTACTGTATCTAAATGCACAAATAAATTCTATTCTATTCTATTCTATTCTAATATAGCAACATCCAACATGATATGGTCTAGTGGCTAGGATACCTGGCTCTCACCCAGGAGGCTCGGGTTCGATTCCCGGTATCGGAATTATTTTTTGTGCCATCAGAAAAACAATGAAGTATTTATCGGTTTTCAGGAATACTCATAAGTTGAACAATACGACGAATTTAACGGTAAAATTATTTTTATAAATGAAAAATTAATCACAGGGGCTATACAAAATTCGATGTAAATTATTTTGATTTAAAGGTAATCCATTTATGTGCTACATCAGCGTATTTTTTATTTGATTAATATACTGTACTTACATTTAAATATCTGATTGAAAATCTACAAGATAATTCACAAGAAATTTAAAAAAAGAAGAAACCAGGTCATCTGTCCACCTTCTGGCCTACCCACACTACATCATTCTACAGAGATACAACGCCAGTAAAGGTAGCCATCTTGTGTGTACCTGATAGTTTTAAGGAAGTAGTTTTTATTTTATTTTAAAAAATGTAGCTGGCAGTATATAGTTGGACTATATTATAGCCTTTTCAACCAATGTGTCCCGCCAACAATAACCTACGGTGCCGAGACATGGACGCTCACAGAGAGACTGTCCACCGAGTACGAGTGGCACAAAGGGTCATGGATCGAGCCATGCTCGGCATAACCCTCTTAGATCGAGTGCGTAACACCGAAATCCGCACGAGATCGGGAACCGGGCGATGCGAATCATATGGGCCTGTGCAGGACATCTGGCTAGACGCGGAGATGGCTGATAGAACAACGCTTTGACCGGGTGTTGGCCAAGGTTGGCCAAAGAAACCAGGGCCGTTCTAAAGCTCTTTGGGGCGAGGTAATCGTGTAAGTCGCGGGAACCAGGGAGTGTAGCAGAAAAAAGGGAAGGCCTATACCCAGCAGTGGGGGATTTGATGATGATATTATAAGTTCACCTATTCCTAACCCTTCGTCGGAGGTTAGAGGTGTGACATTATGTTATGTCTATATTGGATGACAGAAAATTACTCGCGATTACGTATGGCAATGCAGTATCTGCGTATTTTTAATCCTTTTAATAAAACCTTATCATTGTCAACTCAATCTTTAGTAGGTACAGACGCCAGCACATCAAGCTACTACAATTTGTCAAGGAGGAGGAGAGAGGGCGCTGCCGTGCCACTGTCAACATCACAGTCCACGAATTTCTGTCTTAATTAATATAAACAATACGTATTCCGGATAAAAAACTAGTTGAGAAGATATTTATAGTGATAAATCAGTACGTCGAAGTGAAGTTATGGTGAAAAGTGAAGAACTATTACTTTTTTAACCCGAAAAGTGATAACGACAATAACAACCTTGTTTTCGATAGTTATGAAAAACTGAAGCGGAACAATATAGCAAAACTGTAAGATAAAGACTGCTACATGTACCTCATAAGTGAAATCATCATTTAACGCAAGGTTAGTCAAATTGGAAAACAATTATTGTTATGAACTTAACCTTAAAAAAACGATCGAAAACATAACGGCTGTAAAAACAACGCCATCTAACGAAGAAATTAACAGTCATATTAGTGTTCTCGCTACTGACCACTAGAGGGACATACTAGATACAATAAATACATCACAAGTGCATACGTAGCGCCATCTAGCGACGAGTAGCAGAACTAAATACCAGGAAATCAATCTTTTTCATCGTTAAATATGGAAGAAGTTATGGATGCACTACGCAAGATCCAGAAAGATCTAGACGAACAAAAAACGGCTATTGCAAAGAGCGCTGAAAACATAACAGAAAAAGTAACAGAAAATGTAAACAAAATAGTAGATGAAAAATTTAGAACTTGGAATGAAAATCAAGAAAAGCTCAAAGAGAGAATAGAAAATCAAGAACAAAGGCTTAATATATTAGAAAAACAGGCAAGACGTAGAAATATTGTTTCCTTTGGCATAGAAGAAAATGAAAGATCTTATTTTGATCTAGAGATCAATGTAGTAACTTTTATAAACAAATATTTCTCACTGAAATTAAATTGCAGCGACATACAAGAGGCCAGAAGAATAGGCAGAAAATCAGATAAACCACGACCGATTGCGGTAACACTCAACACGCTGGGCAATAAAATCAAGATAATCATGGAGAAGGCGGCCTTAAAGGAAACTCCTTATTATATTAAAGAAGATTATCCTCAACACGTACTGGAGACAAGAAAAATGCTCCAAGAACAAATAAAGATTGAAAGAGGAAAAGGCAACAACGCAGTCATTAAATACGACAAAATAATCATACTAAAGAATAAAACAAAGCCTGAATCAACCGATAACAGGAAAAGAAATCTCTCGACCTCGCCACAGCAATACGATAACAGTGAGAATAATATCAAGCCTCGTAGTACGCAAGCTGCTAAGAAAAATAAAACCTTTCAAACGCGTACAACGCCGCAGAGATCTTCCAGTTTTTCAGAAGGGATCATTAAACCTGGTATACTAAACTACCTAGTTAACAAAAATGGAAAAAGACAAGAAGAAGAAAATAACACCAGTACTATCTAGCAATTAACAGCACCTCTCTCAGAAAATAAACAGAAAAAACAAAAATCAAGCAGCACAGGAAAACATCATCCAAGCCGGCCGGTCACCGAGGATGATTACGACCACAACCTTCCAAAGGAGACACATTCAAGATACTCAAAAATAAGTAAACAAAACCAGCTCTACATATCCACTTACAATGTTAGAACACTGTCATCACACGAAAGACTAATTGAACTAACTGAAGCTCTATCAAATATAAAATATGATATCATGGGAATATCTGAAGCTCGACGCCTCGGCAACAAAATAGTAGAATACGAAGATTTTATTCTCTGTCACACAGGTGAAACACCAGGCATGTACGGAGTCGGCTTCATAATTAAGAAATACCTAAAACAATATTTGGCAAGCTATATCGGCATTTCTGAACGAGTAGCATTATTACAACTGGACCTACCAAGTAAGAAACTAACACTAATTCAAGCCTACGCCCCTACGGAGGCTGCGAACGAAGAAGAGATCACTGCTTTCTATGAAAACATCTACAAGGCCATTGATATGGCGAATAAAGATTTCATTCTAATGGGAGATTTTAACGCGAAAATAGGACAACCACAAAGAGACGAACACCTAATAATGAAACAGAACGGCTATGGAGAGAGAAACGCAAGAGGTCAAATACTAATAGATTTTGCCTTGGAGAACAAATTATCAATAATCAACACATTTTACAAGAAGAACCTGAAAAAAAGATGGACATGGCGCTCCCCGAATGGACAATATAAGAATGAAATAGATTATATATTGACCAATCGACTACAAATGATCCAAAATATTGAAACCTTAAGCATAAATTACCCATCAGATCACAGACCACTCAGAACAGTAATTACACTCACGAAACCAATAAAAAGTAGAGCAAATTATAATAATAGCAACAAGTATAGCGCTCTCAAAACTGAAGAAGAAATATCACTGTACATAGAGTCTCTAAAAAACTATATACCTGCACTACTAGATACGAACTCGGAAGATACTGTCCAAAAATATCATGACAAATTAATTAACTCTATTCAAATTAGCTTACGCAGAGCACGTGATACAAATCTTCAAACAAAGGACCGTAATGTACTATCAGAACGTACAAAAAACCTCATAAAAAGAAGACAAGAATTACAGAAAACTAGCAATAAAACTCGTGCCAGGAAAAATGAACTAAAAGCTCTATATAAGGTAATAAGCAAATATATAAAAATCGACTACACGAAACACAGAAGAAAGATCTTTGAAAAACATCTGGAACAAAGCGGAAGCGTCAAGAAGGGATATAAGGAATTACGATTTAAAAAAACATGGATTGAAGGATTAAAAGTCGCAGGCGGAACTGCGTGTAGTCGCAATGCCATTCTAAACACTGCAACGGAGTTTTATAAGAAACTATATAGCGAAGTAAATCAATACGACATTGCATACGATGATCCTTTGACACACACAACACCACAGCGCTGCATAGATCCGATAGAGTGTAGCGAAATAATAGAGGCCATAAAAAAGCTAAAACCTGAAAAAAGTCCAGGCTCAGATAATATTACTAATGATGCCTTAAAGACAGCCCAACTCATATTAGCTGCCCCATTAGCAAAATTGTTTAATAAAGTAATAGAAACGTTTGAAACGCCTTCTGAATGGTCTGAATCCCACATTACTTTGATTTATAAAAAAGGAGATCCTAAGGATATAGAGAACTACAGGCCCATAAGCCTAATGTCCACAGTATATAAACTCTTTGCTACAATTCTAAATCAGAGGATAAGCACAACACTAGAACAAAGACAACCCACCGAACAAGCTGGTTTTAGAAAAGGGTTCTCAACGGTGGACCACATACATACCCTAGAGTTGATAATTGAGAAATACCGGGAATATCACAGACCACTCTATATCGCTTTCATAGACTATCGGAAAGCATTCGACACTATTTCACATGAAAGTATTTGGGAAACTCTTAAAGATCAGAATGTGGAAGAAGAATACATTAAGATAATAAGAAACATATACAGCAGGTGCACTAGTAGAGTGAAGCTAGAGACAACTGGGCCAAGCTTTCCTGTCAAGAGAGGAGTACGACAAAGGGACCCCCTTTCCCCAAAAATATTTATTGCGGTACTAGAGTCCATAATACATAAACTAGACTGGAAAAAGCAAGGATTATATATAAAAGGAAAACACTTAAGTCACCTCAGATTCGCAGATGGCCTGGTTTTGCTCTCCGAAACGAGCAGCCAACTACAACACATGATTGATACTCTTGACAAAGCTAGCAGGCAAGTAGGTCTAGAAATGAACACCACCAAAACAAACACTATGACCAACCACATAAAATCAAATATAAAGCTAGATGGTGAAGTGTTACAATATGTGGAACAATATACTTATCTAGGTAAACAAATAGGATTCAACACAGACAGCAATGAATTGGAAATAGAAAGGAGAGTTAAAAACACATGGAATAAATACTGGAGTTTTAAAGAAGTGTTTAAGAGTGATATGTCCATAAAACTAAAGAAGAAAGTTATGGACTCATGCCTAATCCCATGCTTAACATATGCATGCCAAACTTGGAAGTTCACGACCAAAACCAAGAGCAAAGTAATCACATGTCAAAGGGGAATGGAACGGAGCATGATGAAAATAAAAAAAATACAAAAAATAAGGCATACCGATATAAGGGCAAAAACAAAAGCAATGGATGCTCTAAACCACGCCCAAAGATTAAAGTGGAAATGGGCTGGACATGTAGCGCGACTCAAGGATCACAGATGGACCAAAACTGTAACATCATGGCAGGGACCACCTGGAAAACGTCATAAAGGTAGACCCCACGCGCGGTGGGAGGACGATATTAAGAAAATAGCCGGGCCGCAATGGATAGAGATAGCCCAAGACCGCGAAAAATGGAAAACTTTGGAAGAGGCCTTCACCTGAGAGGGGTTCCTAATTAAATGTGTAAATATAAAGTTGCTAATTGAAAAAAAAAAAAAAAAAAAAACTGTATTATATTACAAACAAATGAGCAACATTGTGCATAAGCTATATTCTAATTAGTTTTTAAGGAAAATTATTAAGTTTAAATTGTAGCATGTTTTTAGGAAATAAAAGGCTTTTTTTTTTTTTTTTTTTTTTTTATATTTTTTTTTTTTTATTTATTTATTAATAAAACCTTATCATTGTCAACTCAATCTTTAGTAGGTACAGACGCCAGCACATCAAGCTACTACAATTTGTCAAATTTCTTTAATTAATAGATTTTCAACTTTATCTCTCAAACACTAGGTTCAAGGTTGATTGGGGAAATTTGACAGTTTTGGCAAAGAATAATAAGTACTTTTGGGTCGCTTTGAGAGTCTGTACGTTATTGCAGCAATCATATTAAACTAACCCCACCATTACCTGAAAATACTATCAATAATAAAACAAAAAGCCATAAAAATAGGTATAAAACATATTTGTTTGGACACTAATAGTCTATAGCGCTTTCCAAATGCCAAGGTGTACCCTGTAATACCTAGTTATTACTTGGCGACGGTTTAGGCAAATAGTGTTATGGGGAATTATTTACGACTTGTTTTCTTCAGGTATTATGTGCCTCTAATATTAATAATTTTGGTGGAATTACTTCTATGAATATTTGTTTAGATAAAAGATTTTTTGGATGGTTAGAGGTCAATCATAATTATATTATGTCAATGAATTCCTCCACATAGTCTCGGACAGCATATTCGGCTCGAAGGACCAATGTTCGGGGTTGGGGTGAGATTAAGATAAACTAAGATAACTTATATATTTCTATCATACAAATGGGATAAAGATTAAAACTAATGAGATGTTGACTATGTTGACTATGCTGTATGTTGTCCGAGACGTAGGTACTGACTGTTTTACATAGGTAATACCTAAAATATTCAAGGCCTAAATAGGGCGCGGTGTCGCAATTATGCTGACATGTTTATTATTGTTTGGTGATTGACCCGAACAAGGTATAATTATGGTCTTTTCTGGACATCTATTAACCAAACTAAAATTTGGAAGAGACGATACATACATACAACAATGCTTTTTGACAACTTCATAAAGGCCAAACAAATATTTGTTCCGTGTGGGAATTGAACTCGCGAACTCGGCGCAGCAGCCAATCGCTCTGCCACTGCACCAATCGTGCCGTCATCAAATCAAATATTATTTGATGTTGATGGTGCACACTGCACAGGATAAGATTTCGATACAGCACATATATGCCAAAGCCACCTCGATCTTTTCATCATTAGTTCTACTTACCGTAAATTGTGTAATAGAACAGTAGAACTAACGGGACTTTTTGTTCCTACTAGTTCTATGATTAGTACGACCTTGAATCGTAGGACTAGTGGGGATAAAAAGTCTCATTAGTTCTACCGTAGTACTTGTGGGATGGGAATAAACCATCGGTCTTACCTGTAATAAGGTACTTTCGTAGATAAAGTTTCATCTATATCTATACTTCTATAATAATTTTAAAAACGTTAAAATTTGTTTGTAAGTTTGTATTTAAGGGGTAATCTCGGGATCTACTGAACCGATTTTGAAAATTCTTTCACTAATAGGAAGCTACATTATCCCCGAGTGCCATACGTTATATTTACAACGTGCCTGTGGGATAATTTCCGGCTAAAACGCGAGCGAAGCCGCGGGCAATAGCTAGTCTTTTTATAAAATGAAGTAGGTTTGGCGGTCTCAGGATCTTAGTCTAATATTTTGTCTCATTATATTTATTCGTCACATCATAAAGTTAACCAAACTTTAGCTGAGAATAGTCGGCACCTTTTATCTGACTAGCTACACATATCCGATATGGTCTAGTGGCTAGGATACCTGTCTCTCACCCAGGAGGCTCGGGTTCGATTCCCGGTATCGGTAATACTTTTTGTATAATTAAAGTTTGGCATTATCATTGTTTGGGAACATTGACCCTAGCAGGTCTTAAACGCGGTTTTAATGAGGTGATCGCGTTCAGTTTTATCAGTAATTCCCCAGTAATTATGACAATTGGTTGTCTAGTAGTAGACTGTTAAGCTTTCTTTGAAAGATTTGATGTATTTTATTGTCGATTTTCGTTACGACCAATAATCGCCTGATGGCCAAGAGCCTCGACGAATATCTCTCGAGGTTCTCGGTTTAAGGTTACATCCAGGGCCTGATTGAGAAAGGAGTATTCCTCGATGCGGCTCGCATTGTGAGGAGGTTCCTGTCTCTAGAGCCTTAACAACCGGTAGCTTGGGCCCTGTTCCCGACATCGGCGGACCACTATTCACACAGATCAAAAAAATAGAATTAGGTGTTGCTCGCGGCCATTTTCCGCGTAAAATTATTTTGTAAATATTATTTCCGTAATTGAATTGGATTTTGTTAACAATGTCAAGAGTTTTATTTATTTTTCACGGAACCCTAATCTTTTTTCGAAAATAAAGCCACAAGCCAAGAAGCCTAAGTTACGGCTTATAACACCAGCTATCCAGCTGCCAGTTAAAGTCCCGTCAAAATCGGTAAAGCCGTTTCGGAGATTAGCCGGAACAAACAGACGGCCAGACAAAAATTTCAAAAGTTGTTTTATTTTTTAGGTACCGTATTATTTACTTTCATATACATTAATTTGGTAAAAAACTGTTATTTTGATATTACAAACAGTCACTTATTTTTTTTATTTTTTTCTAAAGATGAATATGACAGCATCCTACAGCACAGCGCTTTAGTGCTTAAAACGTAGGAGATACCTCAAACTAATCAAATAACCCCGATTTATTTTACTGTGGCAATGTTACTCTCAGCAAAAAGTCTGGGACTTTAATAAGAACCGCAATATTTCGTCATAATTGAACCCAATATTTCAGCCAACAAACCGGGAAATTATACATAAGGAATCTTAAACATTTTTATGCCTAATTTTAGTTCTTAAGTATGACAAACATTCAATTACATAACGAAAACGTATTGCCATTGAAATGTGGGCTTTATTGCTACAAGATTAAGTACCGTTTTATCTCAAATTATGTCATCATTAACGGCAAATGTGGTGTAAGGAAATCTAAGCTGTGTGACACGGTTCTTGGATGGGGCCACGAGAGAAGCGGTGATGGAACTGGCTCTGCGTAGACAATAGGTCACACTGGACTTTCTAAGGGCGAAATACTCTCAAGAAACTGAACGCGATTAACTGCGTTCTTTTAAACGCAGTTGATCGCCGTCAGTGTTATCATTCGTTGTTGAATTTTGACAGACAGCTCTAGAACGCAATTTAGATATGCTGCTGATCGCGTTTTATCCATTCGCAAAATTGATTTTTAGGAAAAAAAAATCATACTCGGAATTTCTACTGTATCGTGGGCGCCAGACCCGGAACAACCATCTGTAGGCCATACAAATATTGGTTCCATGTGGGGTTCGAAACCGTGACACGTAACACAGCAGTCAATTGCTCAGCAACTGCGCCAACCGTGCCATCTTATATACTTTGCTCTTGACCTCTAATTTGGTACTTACATAATATTTTTACACAAGAAATGAACATTATAGGCAAAAGTCAGGCAGAAAAAATGCAACCAGTTATTTGATGTAGTAGTTCGAAAATTCCCTTTAAGGTGCATCCACACCGCAGTTAACTTGTGGCTACTTATTACTATTTGTTGAATGTTACTCATCGCGTCCATACTGCCAATAACATAAATTAACAAAATAAAACAAAAACAATAATATAATATTATTATACAATTTGTCAATTGTTACCACATGTTGACTTCAAAAGTTAGGCAACATTACTTAACATTTATACCAACTCGGCAACATATACTAACAATAAATAACTTTTCGCTATAGGATGTTGCTCAGTAACACTTGGAAACATTGTTCTACAAAAAGTAACTATACGGTGTGGATGCACCTTTACGTAATTAATTCCATCCTCAATCCCCTATGTAATACTTGCTACACAACAGTAGTTACTTAATCGTAATCTGTCTTAGAAACAAAAACTGAATACTCAACGATAGGAACTTTACAATTTTTTAAGCACCTAATAATGAAAGTTGTCTTCATTCCTCCATCTTTACACGTCAATTTCACATTAAAAAGCGCAACTAAATCTACGAAATCCACGTCTAAATTCTCAAATCCAACATAAAGGTTCAAACTTACTAAGACCCTATCACTTTTCCATTATTAATCCACTTTTACCCAGTACAGGCACTTAGTCACTCAGCCACTCACTCGCTGTTCTCGGGGCCCGAATATCATGAGAAATCTTTCTCTCGTAAATTAATTACATGTCAGTGAGGAGAGGATGAAAATGTTTGAAAGGTACGTCTAAGTTAAGCACATTATTTTGTTCAGAGGCTCGTGAATCATCACGTGTGTGTGTGTGTGTGTTAAGCTTAACAGTCACTAATTGATGAGCTAAATGAAGATTTTGAGGAAGTTTGAGAAAGTATTCCGAGTGGCTGGAATGAGAGATTTTGTTGTTAAGTGTACTGAAAAGCAAAGAGTGGACATTGGCAGGGATATAAGGTCAAAGTAAATTACCTAGCGGGAATCGTTATCTCAACAATTTGAAATAAAAAAAGGTCTAATAAAAAACTATTTTGTTTTAAAATGGTATTTCAAATAGCTAGCGATCATTGCCCCTGAAAATTGATGAACTTCTTACTACTTTACCAATGAAACAGAACGTGATAAATGTCATGAAATATTGTGACTGGCAATTCTTGACCGCCGTAAGACACTTAGGTTTTCTCAAACACGTCACTAAAAATAAACAACAATGATTATGTAACATTGCCCAAGCAATTGAGATCGACAAAATAATAACACCAATATTTCTCAAAGGACATTGAACTGTAATCAAACCCAGTAAATATAATATTATATACGTCTGTGTGTACCCTTGTGTAACAACGCGAGCCATCTTTCTCGTTTGTGTGAGTTTGCTATTACAATTCAATCAGGCGTTAGCGATTTGACATTTTCTCTCTTAGACGACGATATTAAGAATCCTATCCAGAATGATTCTGAAAAAACATCGAACCTTCCAGTTATTACTTCACATTTGACGTCTGTTTTCTGGCATTCTGATAATATCTATTAAACATGAGGAATCTTGGTAATTTTTTCGACATCGATAAAATCTAATGTTATTACCGTACATTTGCTGTGGGCAATAAAAAAATATGGAGGGAGGAATTTATTCAGAGAAGACGGCAGGTAAGGTACCTGTGTTACTTAGTATGGGAGTACTCGGGGGATGAGCTTATGACGTCACATATACGGGCCTATTTACGTCGTAAGTATTTACGTAAGTATATTTTGAGCAATCTTATGATTGTCTGTACGCACAGAACCTGGTTTTTTGTGAGAGAAATGGCATTTTAAGTCGCACATATATGAGGGTATTCTTAAAGATTTAAGCTAAGGATTCTCGCTACAATTTCATTGTTTTAGTTTACAGGGTGTAACAAAACCCTTAACGAAGCCGTCAACCAAGCATTCTGTACATTAAACTAAGTTACTTTACGCAAAATAATTGCTGGAAAACGACTTTTTTTTGGGGTGAAAAATCACGTTTTAGGTACGGTATGACTCAATGTAAGACACTCAAAACACTGTGCTGATATATGGATTGAATAGTACGGGGGTCATGGAGGTGTTTAAAGTAAAAATCTTACATTAAAAACATGTACTAAAAACAAAACATGTGAAAAAGTTGAGACTTTGAACCCCAATGTCTCCGTAACTAGAAGGTTCCCAGGTATGGTCTAGAACAAAAAAATATCGCTATGACGGAGAACAAGTGCCTTTCGGCTTCGTTAAGGGTCTTGTTACACCCTTTATCTAACAATACACTAATACCTCCAGTCTTATATATGTATACTTAATCACAATAATGCTATTGTCTCCTCACTAACCCCGATCAGATCGTGTCAAATTATCTATTGTCTTAGTAATACCTTAAGCTGCTCATTAATATTATTGTTCTTGGCTAATTAAATATTAGGCTGTCAACTAACTTACTTAGGTCTGATTGTATTATGAAGTACCTACAATCAGACCTAAGTAATTATGTAAGAAACAAAGGTGATAATACTGTGGAGCTTGAAAGAGATCAATGGCGATTGTTTTCCTCCTAATATTGATTTTCCGGCATCATCATAATCTGAAAGACTTATTAGTAGATTAAGGCTGCTTCATTGGTACAGTGGTCACAACACGGGACTGCTGCGCAGGGGTCCTGCGATCAAATCCCGGGTCAGGGAAATTGTTATTGGGTCTTTCTATCAGGAATTTCTCAGTAGCAGCCACAGAGCCCGGATTTGTGCCCGGTTGATGGCAATAGGCTCGCCTCCATAAACATGGGAATTAAACATAACTGACGAATTGTTGGTGTACTATTAGGTACATCTCTGCCTAATCCTTCGGGAACTAAAGGCGTGATGTAATGATAATATGTTATTGTAGAGAGCCTCGGAAAAGATAAAAATTTTCGGTACTATTGGTGATAAATAGTCAAAAATGTGTTGGATTTACCAAAGCTACCGAAAGTATGTAATCCAAACTCAAACTCAAAGCATTTATTTCAATTAGACCGTAACGGGCACTTTTGTATGTCAGAAAGACAAAGGCAAAGCTACAGTCGTTGCCCATTCCAAAGCCTAGATCTCTATGGAGAAGAATGGACAAGAAACTCCATGGTCACTCTTTTCAATCAAAATATTGTCACAAGATCTTGGTTACATCATAGATGTTGAGATTATACAAATATGTGAGAACGATGTAGAAAGACGTGCACATTAAGAGCGTCCATAGTAAAAGATTATAATTATCAACATTTCAAAAACAAAGTAATTAAAAAAAACCGTGGCAGCTAAGAGATGTCCAGTCCCAACTGACAGCGCCCGTTCACGAACATGACGCATGGATCAGCCCCATTCAGCTCAACCATATTGAAGGGAACTAAACGACCCGACACACCCGCCACCATCAGCGAGACATTTGAGTGAGCCTGACCTCTGTTCATCATCCTGTTGTCAGTAGTTACTACGGAACGCTTCGAAAGCAATTGTCGCTTGTCTAGGTGCTAGATTAAGATCATAACGGCAGACCTGGTATTACTCCACAAATATTCAATGGAGTCATCGGCTGTAGCGTATTACTCGGCAAGCTGCATATGAACGCACCATCTCGCCTGCCGCGGAAAAGCAGCTACTACTTATTTATGCCTCAGGTTCCAAAACTAATCGAGGTCATTTCACCGCTCTCCGAAGCCCCTGTAAGCAATACAATTAATTATCAAAGAAAATGAGTTCGATTTATAAGCACATTTTTTCATAATTTGTCTTCAAATTTATATCCTCTGAAATCGAATTCAAAATACGTAGTGTTTTACGCCTAAAATAAAAGCTTCATAAGTGTTCTATTGTGCCAATTTCAGCACGGAAAACAAACAAAATTCTGTATTTGGCAGACAAAACAATACATCTTATGATGTAGGTTTCCGACAGTAGCGTATCAGCACCTGTTATTAGTATGTACCGGACTGAAAAAAAAACAAAGAGGTTCTTCCCACTAATCTATACTTTATTTAGACGTGAAGAAAGTAATTGATGGTCTTTGCAGACACGACTATAGAGCAGACCACAATAGCGTGTTTGTATACTATTTATATTGTTTACTGGCCAGTTGATTAATTGCATTGTCTTGACAAGCTGAATTCACTGGACTGTGTCGAAATAATCTATAGTTTGGAGTATTTGTAGGTTAATCTGCTAAAGCCTTTGGGCATGAACTAGTTTAGGTTGGTATGAAATTATTGTTATACCTTAAAGTTATGTGCTAAGACCGTTTTAGGCCCTAATATGGGACCATATCGATATTAGGCCCACTCAGGGCCAGGCTCAGACTATAGAATGATTTCACCAAACGGCTCACATCGCATCGGATCGGTACGGATTTTAGAATCATTAAACGATATTAAATCGTATAAACAGTATTTAAAGTCTATATTACCAAGCCGCGTACAGCAGCTAGACCGCGAGCGTTTTCCGCGACACGCGATCGTAGCCGAAAGTATATAGCGACGTGTGATCAGCTCCTTTTGACTGACGTCGCATCCGATCAGATCCTTTCGGCTTTCAACATGGTAGGAATGAAACTATTTGACTAGGTGCAGAAAAGCATGCGTTCGCAAGTCGGTACCGTTACTTGCCGATCGTATAAGTCATCCTGCGAGGCGTTTGGTGGAAATCATACTTAAGAGGATACGACTTTTGTCATGCGACGCACGCGTTTTTCACCTGTTTCCGAGTCTCACACTTTGTCTACATCTCTTTTCATATGAAAAGAGATGTAGACATCTCTTTTCATCTCATTTTCATCTCTTTTCATATACCTTCTTTCGCAGGTATGCTGGAAGAGATTTCTTTACCTTTGTACCTATTTCATTAGCTTTTATTTTTAACCTTGCTTCGTTAGTTACTTAGTATGTATTGGTCAAATCAAGCAACTGAATTTCAAACCAGTTCCCTACCGATTGAACAGCAATTTTGCACCCACCTTTGGTTCTGGTGACAATACATTTTTATGACAGACATGACTTAATCCTGCAGCCAGGCTCGCCTCCTCACGAGAGAACTCCTCAACAGTTAATAGCACGGACACGAAACTTTGTATACTCGTTCAATGTTGATAGATAAACTTTATTTTTTTCTTTTCAGTTTAGAAAAGCTAGTTAAAAATAAAAAGTTTTATTTATCTTTTCTGTTATCCTTGTTTGTATTTAGTTGTGTTACATCGAAATTGTTCAATAAATAGCTAGGAGTGGCTCTTGGCAAGCCCTAAATAGCTTTTAATTTCTTTTCGCAAGACTTGTGTCGTTTGCTCACCACGTTAGCGCGTGGCCTTGTCGAGGTAAAGCTAGTTTCATTTTGCATTTTCATGAAATGGACGCTATTAACCCAATTAGGTACACGAAAAGAGAATTATCTTCTGTGAGGGCATGAGCAACAGGCACATACCATGCCCTAGATGAGGACATAGAATAATTCTATATCCCGGTTAAATGTTCTGGATTCCTGATCCCCACGCAGGCGATGTGCGCAAAATCTAGATCTTTGTAACGAAAAGTTCGTAGTTGCATCCAAGTACTAATAATAAACTTACTTAACAATAAACTTTTTATTTAAACTTTATCAATTTTATTGCAGCCTATCTTCTACGTAGCTAATTTTGTCCACTTGGCTTAGGAACGATCTAGAGGTTAAAAACACACTTTTCGATGATATAAGCAATATCCGATATGGTCTAGTGGCTAGGATACCTGGCTCTCACCCAGGAGGCTCGGGTTCGATTCCCGGTATCGGAATTACTTTTTGAATCTGAGAATATTTTACAAATACGAAATCAATTAGTATTTATTATTTTTGGTATTTGCACAGCTTAATTGTGTATGCCTTAGCTGTCATTTGTATTTTTTACATGATAAATAAAAAGTATTCTTACTTAAGAGCAGCGGTGGCCCAGTGGTGGCGGCCCCAACTTACGAACAGTAAGTCGTGGATTCGAACCCAGGCAGGCGCATTACTTTGTGTAATTTCTTTCATCACCACTGCTCTCAAAAACGGCGAAGGAAAACATCGTGAGGAAACCGGCATGTCCTAGAACCGAAAATTAGAAGACCTGTGACATCTACCAACCCGCACTGGGCCCGCGTGGAGGCCGTGTGTCCCAGCAATGGAAACATTATAGGCTGATTATGCTATTCCTACTTGTTTTAAGAAGTAAGGTAGCCCACGTCTTGCGAAAACGCTAAATTGACGAAAATATATCAGCAGGCACTGGCCATTGCTAGAAAATGACCAAAAATAAAATCTAACTTCATATCACATCAAGAGGTTTATATGGTTTTTCAGCCTCGTTTGGCGGTTTCACGCATTAACTTCTGGTTATCTCATAAAATAAAAATGTCATAACTTTATCTGCGTTTTAAAGGTTTTTTTACAAGGAAAGTTATGGGGTCCCTTGGGCACACATGGCCGAATATGACCATATTGTATCGCGAATGAGGATATTATTTTGACGTACCTACTTACATAAGGATACTGAATTACGTCTTTAAGATTCCCTTTGGAGATAAGGAAACCACGATTTTACTTCGTTATTTTAGGTAAAAGATACAGGCAAGACAATCTTCAATGTGTGAGCGTAAAAATACTCAGATTCATTGAAATTATTCCGTGATTTTTTCTTCTGAATCTTCCATGGGCACTTTGTTTTCCCCGTCATTGCGATATTATTTTTTTCGTTCTAGACCATAAACCTAGACCTTCTAGTTACCGATATTGGGGTACAAAGTTCCAACTTTTTCACAAGTTTTTTTTTTTTTTTTTAAACACCTCCACGACCCCCGTACTATTCAATCCATCCATCACCACAATGTTATGAGAGTTACATTGAGTCCTACCGAAAAACGTGATTTTTCACCCCAAAAAAAAAGTCGTTTCCCATAAATATTTTTTGCGTAATGTTTCTTAGCTTGACAGCTTCTTTAAGGGTGTTGTTACACCCTGTATACGTTTTAAACTGACATGGTCACTAACCTAAAATTAGCATCAATTTTTGCAAGGAACTCGATACAAATAATAGACATGGTAAATAACCCGTTTTAAGTGCCAATGATTGTACAATCCTATCGTGTTAGGTGCAGTCTAAATATTACCTAGATACCTAACTTGCTTAAATAGGTATATAAGCGGATGAATACCACTTACGTTCGCCATGTTGGAATCTGTGGCATCTTCCGATTCAGACGCACATAGCTTACACCATTACATTCACAGATAACACCAGGCGAAATGCAAGGCCGTCTACGGGTCCATATAATAATATTATTGACAATATTATTGACCTACAAGTCAGTGATTTACGCAAGACGCAAATAAGAATGTAGCACAAGCAAATAAGATCATGAAAACTGTACTCTTCACCTTATCTCAACTATGTTGGGGTCATCTTTCAGATGCAGCTGTGTACCAGTATTTTATATGGAGCGACTGCCTATCTAGTCTCCACAACCCCATTAGTACTGGATAATGCGATACCCCTTCATAAGACTGGTTGTCCGACTTTCGGGCCACTGACTACCTGTAACGACTGTCAAAGATCTATAAATGATAGCCGGGACCAACGGTTTTACGTGCTTTCCGAGCTCGGTGTAGGTAAAAGATGGTCAAGACCCATCCGAGGACCGACCTGGGCATGTGCTGCTCAACCCTGAAGATCGATCCCGACCAGTTTTTTTTTTATTTACCCGCAAGCCTTCTCTCTATCTATTTACAGCTGTAGAGATCAAAATTGTTCTCATGAAGACGTAATCCGGTATCGAAGCTGGCAAAGTGCCATTTAGGTAAAAAATTAGCTTGCCAATGAGAATATTTGTAACAGATTATTAGAGTCATGTTGCTTTACGATTTTTGCCTTATTTGTTTGCTTAGTATTTTTACCTGGTATTTTGAGTACTTCGTTACCGAGTATGAGTATATTCACTTATGCTTATTTGCCAGATATGGGTGATTGAAACTCGTGCTAGCTTAAAAAAGTTAATCTTTCTTTGTCGTGTGACTAGTGCCTGACCTGGTGTCAAAGGTTTTGCGCCGCCTATGGGCACAATATAAATATACTGTGCTATGGGCCTATAATTTAGCTTAACATGCTGGCGATAAATATATCTCAGGCATGCTTAAAAAGTTTATTTATTTTCACGATATTAAGTAGTTCGTTCCTTAAAAGAATTTAATATAGTAACGCTTTTTATTGTTTGAGTTTATCATCTCACTGATGTAAACTTATTCAGGTAGTTATGCTACCAGGTCTATATATTCGTGAAGTCACTTGCGCATCCATGATTAGCTTTGATTTCGCGTCCCACCGACGCGATATCGGGCGAGACACAATTAATTTAATTGTGTCTATAATTACGGTAAAGGGTTAAATTAGTACTCCATTTTTCTTTCAGCGGTTGGCATTAATGGGTATTAACGTCGCCATTTTGTTTTTCCAATAAGATTTGGCCAGTTTCTTTTTAACTTTTCCCACACACTAGAAATTTCTTCTGTATCGTGGGTGCGTTTATAAACATTTAAACTCACATATACAAACAGCCAGACCCGGAACAACTATCTGTAGGCCTTACAAGTATTTGTTCCATTCAGTCAATCGCTCAGCCACTGCGCCAACCGTGCCGTCAAACAAAGGGTTACCAGCAGTTTTGACAGTCCTAACAATGCCGTTCAAGCGCTCAAACATGCTGCACTATACGCATAGAATAAAAAAATCTCGGTTTAGCCCAATATTTTACGATTTAGCTCACGACTGAAACCATAGACTAACTACATCCTAGACCGACGGCTATCACCAAAACTTTGAAGTATACTATCTCCAAACTACTCCACTTCGGTCACATAACCGAACATACTACACTATTACAAAGACATCCAAGATTCTCGATCAGGAACACCATTTTTTACCAACATGGCAGGCTGCCAACATTCTGATACTAGGTTTATGTCTTCGCGAGATCAATTTTGAGGCTTTCACGGTAAAATAGGTGTTGGATAAGGTATTGAGAGATGAGTTACGGTGGTTTTGAGATGGGTATATTTACGCCCGTTTTCTATAACTTACTTACGTATAACGGTTAGTTAATATGCCTTACTCTAGTAGCTATCGGTGTTTCTAAACAAAGTTAACAATTAATTGACAGGAATATCCTATCCACGTCACTAATTATCTGTTTCTCGGAGGGTTGACAGTTGATGTTTCTTTAACTTTTTATCTGAGATAGCAACGTTCCGTAAACTGTTAGCAAGTTATTGAAAACTGCCGTTACGGTGCACCGTAACGGCAGTTTTCAATAACTTTGGAATAAACAAAACCCGACTGCTGAAAAATCACAGAAAATAGTCTCGTGTGAATTGTTTATGTACCTACAAACCATTCAATATCTATCGTCTATTATATAAACAACTTACACGTTTGTATATTTTAATATTCATAGTGAAGTTCATAAGATAGTGGTCGTATGCCACTTTGCCCTAAAGTTTATGATCACTTACTACTGTTAGAATGTATTGTTTATTTAGGGTAGGTGGCAAAGATTGAAAAAAAAAGTAGTCATTGGATTTTCGATACCGCTTAGAGCAGTACCTGAACTGCATTGAATTGCACTAACAAACAATTAAGTAATTAATTAATTAACCCACTCACAATACAACCATTGGAAATTAAATTGTTTGATACCAGGAATTCGTACATGGCGCGTGAAGGTTCAAATGTCAACATTGCATTTACTGAATATAATTACGAGTATATGGAAGGGGACAGACAATTCCTAGAATTTTAGGTGTCACTACACTATTCACTCCAATGAATAAACTAATTGGCACTATAATAACACAAATATTAGCTTTCAATTGGCACATCTCACAAAATAATATAGCTAATTGGGTGCGAAACAAAAATAATATAGCTAATTGGGTGCGAAACAAAAATAATATAGCTAATTGGGTGCGAAAAATTGTGAAACTTTGGAGAGATACAAAACGAACTACGGACGAAAGCCGAAAACGAAAAAAAAATACGGTGTGACGGAAATCTTTTCAAGAGATCGTAATGTAAAGGTAAAAAAGATAAGAGAACGATGAGCTAGCGGTCTTAACATAACATAACACCTTTGTTCGATACTGGACAGATTCTTGGATTGGACAGATTAGTTAGTTCGGCAGATTCGCTACTCGACTGATTCGCGAATTTAATACCAATTTTGAACTGCAATCGTTTTTTTTTGCTGTCACTGACAAAAATCTGAAACTTGATTACATTTTGCACTTTTGGCAATCAGTAAAACGGTAAACCATTTGGTGACTAAAACATGAAAACGAATTTTCAAGCAATAATTTATAACTCTGCAAAAAATAATAATCCAATGCAGATTTATTCATACCAAAAATAATAATACCAGTACGCAGGTAAATGCTGTTTGCACCTATAAATCGATAGGATCCTCCAACTGCCAATTCTCTAGCAAAAATAATTCTCATCGTAAAATATCACGGTATACACGCGCGTTGACAACAAGATCCAAGCGGATCTTATGCAGGGTTGACACGATTTATTTGAAGTATATTTTGAAAACTTCGTGAGGGAAATTGGTATTTACAAAAGCCTATTTATTTAGCAACATGAGAAGCTTAACTGCTCTGGATACGTCGCCCGAAGAAAAGTAATTAATAAGTCTTGCATACTTCCAGTCCGTAAAGATATTAATTGTGATTAAAATTCAAAAGGAACTTAAGTCAAAAAGCTTGATCTTATTATTATCATCCATCCAACCCTCTTACAATCATTTTTGGATCAGCTTCCAGTCGTACTATTTATGCAGCTGTATCTTTACATGAAGCGACTGCCCAGCTGACTTCCACAACTCAGTTGCTGTGTAATACGGTACACCTTGGTATGTCTGGGTAACGACTGTCAAAGTTCTGAAACGACAGGCAAAAGAAAGAAAGAAAGAAAAAGTATTTATTAGCCCGCAAAGGACAAAACACACAAAAAAAATGGTTACATTAACAATAGGTAAGTATAACAAAATTTTATAAAAGTAAAAAAAAAAAACAATGAAATTAGTCCTGTACGAGGCCAAAAGGAAGTAACAGAAAAAACGTCACAGCACAAAATGATAAAATGGCTTAATATGCTTTCCGAGAAGAGGGCCCTTCCCGGTCCGTCTATCGTTAACGCGAGCATGGTCGAAAAGCTTGTTGTTTCATCCAGAGCCACAGCGGCAATTTTCTTTCAACTCCCCCGTCTTACCCCGCCCCGACCTCGCACATCTCGTCTCCCGCGCACCTCATACAGCCTAACGCGATGACATTGAACGAAAAATAGTGTTCGAAAATTTCTTAAACTTGATCCAGGAAATACGTGTTTTTGAATAAGTCTTACAAGTGTGTGAAATAAATATTTGTCATTATGAATCTCCATTACATGTAAGGTTTCTATCGAGCTGTTTTCTTTACTTTTACAGTTTATGAGTAAATTATGAACGGCCAAAGTTCAGGTAAAATTTGTGCAAAACAGCAGTTTTTGGAGGTCTATACTGAATTTGTTTCTACAATTTTTTTTTTTTTGCTTCCATAGAAACCTAGATAAAGTGCAAAAAATACCTATTAGTTAAAAAAAATCAAAGATAGATGTGTAAAAACGGCATAATCACGTACGAGCGTTTGTATGAAAAGTATGACGGGTTGGCCGTTCTTAATGGATGTATCTTGCTTGATGTAATGTAAGGGATACCCACTTGCTAAGAGAGGTTCCGAGATGGCAGTGCTAGGCCCGTACCCACTCCTTCCCTTACCTTTCTCACAATTCCGTACATGGGTTCGCCAGAGATCAACTGAACTTCACAACAACAAATGGTCACGGTCTACGGACTGCAGGCAGTCCAAAATGGCGATGCGAAGTCTACATCCGCGACTAACAAAACGACTGCTCAGCCTAAGTAGAAATAACCTCAGAATAATAATAGGGACAATAACGGGCCATTGCCCCCTAAATAAACATCTCTTTAACATAGGCGCCACGGACAGCCCACTCTGCAGGGGCTGCTTTGACGCCGAAGAATCAGCCGCCCACGTCATCCTGGAATGCGAGGCCGTGGCTACCCAACGCAAACAAATCCTCGGAACGGTGAGGTCGCTCCGCGAAGCCTGTGAAGCTCCCAGAAAACTTCTGTGCTTCTGGGCGGAGCTAGGCTGGCTAACTTAGCCGGACACCTACGCACAACGGACCATATTAGAGTCTAAGTGCGGAAAATGGAGTCCCTACTCTACTATGGATACCCACGAGATAATTACGTCTTGCTATTTTTATCTTCAATAGTCAGGTACGCCTGTTTCTGTTGGCTTGTAAATTTAGTTATAAACTGTACTTATATTTTTATACCCAACTGACAACTCATGTTGGTGTTGCAAGATGTTTCTAAATTGTCCTAAATATTTTTACAAACTAGACACAATAACATTGGCTATAATAATAAGGGGGGGGGGGGGGCGCTGATACCTATAATTACCTACAAGATACTAAGGTGTCTTAACTTAAGGTATAAATCCTGCATATAAGTTCCAACGGTCGTATTTAACAGGGTAAATGTTCAGCTCATTAGGTACTCATCAATCGAAAAATGAATGAAAGTATGCGTGAAATTCTCTCGCTTCAGTAATCTCTTGTAACCCATATTATGCGAACCCAACCGCTTTAAATCTGATATATTTACATGCTTGGAAGAACAAGAGTACCCAATTGGTACACAATGTATCAAAAAGGTATGTCGTAATATTATTAGGTGGCAAACAAGGAGATGCACCATGGGCCCTGTTGATGGGTGTGTAACGTTTGAAATAATAACAAAAGTTCTAATGATCATATGACCTAATTTTATATGGTTCTATGCACATTTTCTATAATGCACATTTGAATTAATATTCAATTAGTAGAATATTCGGTTTCTTTAATGTTTAAAATCTATAAGTAACGTTTAATATAATTCTGAAACGTCTATTATGTTTTGTCATTTTTGTATACCTGCGTCAGATTTTGGGTTTAGGTTAGGTTACAGCAGTGACCATTAACGCGCCAGGTCCCCTCTATTTTTGGTAAATCATTTGGGTTATATGAAGTTATAACAATATGATATTTCCTGATATTTACTTATTCATTACAGAATTTTGGCTGAAAATGATTAAATATGAAAGTTGAGTCAACTAAATTTTACATAGAAAAAACATTAAACAAATTGAAAATTATATTTAATTAACGTTATACTACTTGTTATTAGAGAAAAGAGATTATCACTACATAGTATAAAACAAAGTCGCTTTCTCTGTCCCTATGTCCCTTTGTATGCTTAAATCTTTGAAACTACGCAACGGATTTTGATGTGGTTTTTTTTAATAGATAGAGTGATTCAAGAGGAAGGCTTATATGTATAACATTGACCCGTGCGAAGCCAGGGCGGGTCGCTAGTATAAAATATAACATAAGATCCCATGAAATTAGATTATTTGTTTTTATAGCATATGGAAATTTGTATCACTTGAAATAACATTTCAAGTGAAAGTTTCAAGTAACTTGAAATAACATTTCAAGTGATACTATACTATCTGTTATTATGCCATATCAACTACATTACACAAACCATGTTATCAGTCTCGGATGTTGCGACACGACTTGCGTCAAACATGTTTTCTCTGCAGTCGTTGTCGATTTATCGTAAAATAATATAACACCTACTAATTTTGAATCTTCTTCATAATCCTGACTGTCATCTCAATCCAAAATCAAGGCAATGTTACTTCAACATAATCCGTTGATAAAATCCGGAGTCCACTATCTTAAACCAAGCTAAAGGCTTTCAGACTCATCAACATTAAGGACAGGTAGCTTAAGACTAAACGATGAAAAACTCTAGTTTTATCTAAGAAGATAGCAACCCTAATTTCACCTCGAGGTAAATCCGTAGGTAAACACAGCCTTCGTTGCCGCGTTGGACGACGTACGCCTCCCGCGATAAAAACGGGGTGTTCTATAAATTATTGATAAAAAATCTTGAGTTGCCTCGTGCCTCGCTGCCAAGGATGTAATATAAGACAATGTTAGTTGTCTAGTAGCGATGTGTGTTCTTTGAACCTTTGATCTGAAAGAAGAGATTCATTAGAGTGCATTTTGAAAACGTATGATGAAGCGTTTAGCGTTAAGGTATTTGAAAATAGTTTTTAGGTGGAAGCTGTTATAAGACGGTTGGGTCATGGACAATGATTTTTGGGGACAAGTCAAACGACTTTGACGAGACCAGTAGTGGCCCAGTGGTGGCGGCCCCGACTTACGAACAGTAAGTCGTGGGGTCGAACCCAGGCAGGCGGTGTAATTTATATCACCACTGCTCTCAAAACGGTGCAGGAAAAGATCGTGAGGAAAGGGAAGACATGTGACATCTACCAACCCGCACTGGGCCCGCGTGGTGGATTATAGCCCACTCCCTCTCATAGAGAGGAGGCCGTGTCTCCCAGCAGTCGGTATATTGTTATATAGGCTGATTATGCAAACGATTTTCCTTGTCCTACGTATCAATATTTTAGATCCTGACTTACATTGAAATTATTAATGTACGGTAGACATCACATCATCATCCGCCTAGCCTATTCGTTAGGATCTGTTTTCAGGTGAATGCAACTGATTTCCAGAATTTACATGAACACGTCAGCCTATCTGATCACGACAACCCAGAAACTGAGCCAGTAACTGTACTGTAGATACTAACCTAAATTTAAATAAGAAGCAGAGCTAAAACGATTGTCTATGATGACTGTCTGTCTATCATAGCAGTGATAGCTTAGTGGTGTGACCGTCGGACTGCTTATTCATAAGTCTCGAGTTCGAATCCAAGCCACGCACCTCTAACTTTTGGGATTCATGTGCGTATTGTTTAATTATCACTTGCTTAGGTGGAAGAAAATGTCATGAGAAATCCTGCATGCCTGTAAGATATTTTTTGACGGCATGTAGGTAAAGCCAAGTCAGAGGCCCATGGGCGGCAATAAAACTCTGATTCCGGGTTTGGCAGGCACTAACCACACGCTAGAGAGAAAGACTGTCTAAACTTGACTTTATTTAATAAAGTTACTATACAAAGGGAGTTACTAGCCCCTTACCGAAGCCGAAAGGCACTTGTACTCCCCGTCATTGCGATCATTTTTTTGCTGTAGACCAAACCTGGGAACCTTCTAGTTAAGGAGATATTTTGGGTCAACTTTTTCACAAGTTTTTTTTAAATACATTTTTTTAATGTAAGATTTTAAACATCTCCACGACCCCCGTACTATTCAATACATCCATCAGCACAATATTATGAGTGCGTTACATTAAGTACTACCGTAAAACGTGATCGTTCAGCCCAAAAAAAAATCGTTTCCCAGCAATAATTTTTGCATAAAGTTACTTAGTTTGATGTACATAATGCTTGGTTGACGGCTTCGTTAAGGGTCTTGTTGTACCCTGTTTAAAGTCATTGACTGATTCAAAAAACTCCTCAACGCTGTCAGTTGGTAATGTGCCCAAGAGACTGGCAGCACGGGCGTTGTATTTCAACACTTAGCTTTGAGTTAAAACTAAAGGACTCCAAAATACAAATACCACATGACCTAATCCCAAAAAAAAACATTCAAAAATAATTCTAACCTCAAAAGTTAGCGATAGGATAATTTTTTGGATAAATATCGTCCAACGATGAAAGGGATCATGGTAAAGCTCTGTATACACACGTATACCTACATTCTGGTTATAACGATGAGTGTAGTCAAATGGAAACGGTCATAGAAGAGGGTTCACATGTGAGGTTCCAAGATTGACATGTTATGAGGGATGCGATAGATGGGGGTTAATAATGAGTAGTATGTCTTTTATGCTGGTTGTAAAATGTACCTAACGTCTTGTTCATAAAGGTTTGGTCGGCTTTGTAATTGCTATATCATTTTAAGGTTCAATGTCACTTTCTTTTCATAAAACGTAGGTATGATAGACAAAAGTGGACATTCTAACAGCCGCTCGGGTCGATCTTTAGGTTAAGCCGTGCTTACCTAGGTTGGTCTGAGGATGGGTAACCGCCCATTACATACCGAGTTTCCTTCTTGCCACGGAAAGCACGTTAAGCCGTTGGTCCCGGCTGTCATCTAGATCTTTGATAGTCGTTACAGGTTTGCAGTGGCCCAAAAAGTCTAACAACCAGTCTTACCAATTACCTGGGTATCGTATTACCCAGTACTAACTGGGCTGTGGATGTCAGATAGGCAGTCGCCTCATGTAAAATACTGGTATTCAGCTGCATCTGGTTAGACTGGAAGCCGACCCCAACATAGTTGGGAAAAAGCTAGGCAGACGATGATGA
Source organism: Eugnorisma glareosa (assembly GCA_947578425.1). Lineage (NCBI taxonomy): Eukaryota > Metazoa > Arthropoda > Insecta > Lepidoptera > Noctuidae > Eugnorisma > Eugnorisma glareosa. The sequence continues at coordinate 4,762,949 of OX387968.1, read as the reverse complement.
CTAGAGGTCTAGAGGTTTGTCTAGAGGTCGCAAACGCCACTGCAGAGCATTAGGTCCTGGGTTTGATTCCCGGGTCGGGCAAAGTGTTATTGGGTTATTCCATCAAGAATTTCTCAGTAGCAGCCACGGAATCTGGATTTGTGCCCGTTTGATGGAAATAGACTCGCCCTCTATTACATGGTACTTAAACATAACTGTCGAAAAGTGGGTGTACTTGTTAGGTCACAATTCTCTCTCTTATGTTTATGTTGTTATTGAAAAGCTTAAGACTTTGTAGAAATACGACACACTTTGGAAGCGATGACACGTCATAGTCATGGATCTAAGGTCTGTGACAGTGAGGTAGTTTGAACCTTATATTGAAGTTTCGTCTGTAATGTGTGGTTAGTGCCTAACCTAATGTTAGAGTTTTTATGCTGCCCTTGGGCCTCTGACTTGGCTTTACATGCCGTCGAGAAATATTAAATTCAGCATGCATGAGAAATTTTCTCATGTATGCTGATCTGTCAGGAATGGTATCTATGATTTTGGAATGGGCAACTACAGACCATTCATAGTTATTATGCCTGTGGCTAGACTGTGGGAAGCTTATTTTTGACTTTGCAAAAGTGCCTGTCGAGTCTATTTGTAATATATGCTTTGAGTTTGAGTTTTGCTGATTTCCTCACGGTGCGCTATTTTCCTTTTCCGAAGCAAGTGATAAATAGACAATACGCACATGAATCCGAAAAATCAGAGTTGCGTGTCTTGGGTTCGAACTTGTACTTGGCATTCCGACGGTCTTACCACTAGGCCACTGCTTCTAGAGAAAGAACAGTGAAGTTTCTCTGTATTATCAATTGTTATTAAGAATTGTCAAGCAACACGACTATGGCTATACTAGGGCATGCGGAACCGGGTTTCGGTCCCATAGTAAAACCGGGTTTCGGTCCCATAGTAAAACCGGTTTATCCCGGGTATTACGATGGGGCCGAAACCCGGAAGCCTACTTAAATTACGTTTTACATGAAACTGAATTTTCTTGACTAACTGAATAGCCGACGTCCAAACTATTGGTGGCAGAAACATACATCATGTAAGATATCATGTATATATATGTGTGTATGTGTGTTATGTGTGTGTATATGTGTGTGTATGTATCATGTTCCTTAGTACGAGGAGCGCTAATAGTAAATAGGTTTCTTGAAAACTAATCCCTCAGGAGTGGCTATTGTAGAAAATCCACAGGGATACAGCCACTGATGAAATATTGTATTGCCATAAAACATGTTCACTTCATATCACAACATAACATCACACTTCTATTTCAAAAAGGAATGGGCAGAGACAAAATAAAGGTGCCTTACCAATCAACTGTCAGATATTCGCCACAGATTACATAATCGCCGCGCCAGCAGTGAAAGCAGCCAGGATTGCGGGACTGTTCGAAAGAGGTACCGCAGCCCTGGAACACAAAGGGCAAAGGAAGGAACATGGATGGGTTTTAGTCAGTAAAAGTCTGACACTCCCTCCTGCTCAACCCAGAGCGGGAGGGGTTATTTGATGATTTCCCATCCGAAAAAAAAAAGCAGTGAAAGCAATACAATGGAGGCTATCGCGTATGAATTAACCGCTAGAGGCGCTAGTGTAGCACGAGGTCACCGAAATGTCAGATGTTATAGAATGTGCCCGCGTTGCGCGTTTTTTGACACGTATTTTTTTTACTAATATTCACGATTGATGATTAATTATGACTTGGAAAATTTTAAGTGGCAACTTAGGATCATAATTGTTAGAACTTGGAGGTAAATAGATTTCGAAACATTTCATGTTTGCTAATTTTAGGGAGAATATTGTAAATATGTATCTGAAGTTTACACTATGTTGTTGTACGTAGTAAAATAAACTTACGAAGTTATTGGTACTTTAAAGTATAAAATAGAATTATTAATATGACCTTACTCGACAGTGGCGCCATCTGGTGACCACAAAAACGATAGCCCTCATTTTGTGTCTTAGTGCAAATAAACACATATACACTTGCTTTGTATGGAATGAGTTGACGAGGCGTCTTCCTATTAAAGAGCGATACCTGGATACCTTGTTTCTTACCTGCTTTGTTGATCTAGTGATCACAAGCGCGACTGCTAAGCATGAGGTCCTGGGTTCGATTCCCAGGTCGGGCAAAGTGTTATTGGAATTTTCCATCAGGAATTCTCTCAGTAGCAGCGACGGAGTCTGGCCCGGTTGATGGCAATAGGTTCGCCACCTATTACATGGCACTTAAAAATATAACTGGCGAAATGTGGGTGTACTATTAAGTACACCGCTGCCTAACTCTTCGGGGACTATCGGCGTAATGTTATGTTCTTAGCGTATCCCTAATGGCTGCGCACTACAGGAACCGATGGACCTTATTGGTAGCGCCAAACATGTAGCTAAGTTTCATTATAAATTGCCATCGAAGCTAAGACCAATCAAACATTATAAACAAGAAAATATTATTTTGGGTGTCAGATCCCGTGAGCTTTAACGTTCCGTATCAACTAGTCGCGGCAGCAATCCCGGGCAGCGAGTACAAATACCCTTAAAGTAGCTGTATTTATGTTGTAGCTGCAAGACATTGTAGGCTTAAGATTACGTAAGGGGAGGCAAGTGCCTAAGGGGAACTGTATTAACACTTAATAAAAAAACTTTGTTCTAGTTCATAAACTTAATTATGCACCCCGCTAATACGTAGAAGACTTATGGCTAGTCCCCGTATCTTGAAGGATCATTATTCTTTTTTAGACCGGGACAGAATTTTGATAATGCTAAACAGGTCCGTTGGTTGAAAATATGCTGAGGCCCATTTTATGCGAGTACGTAAGGCAACGGTCTCTTTAAACTGTCAGATGCTACCGACAGCTTGTCGTGACGTCACGACTAATTGCCGGTTCATGGTCTGGCTGAATCCTAGATCGGAAGGTTACACGTTGTCGGTCGCAGTCGGCTAGATATCAGGCAAACTGCTATTAGGCTATGAACTCACTGAGAGGTGGCTTACTTAGTGCTACTTCGATACACACTAGGCGCCAAGCGTACAATGCGGCCAGTTGTAATGATTCCAGAACACTCGTTTCACTTCGCTACCTGCAAGGGGTTTTGCTGCTTTGGACCTCGATCACGCCTGATGGAAAGCTATAGATGAGGTCTATGATGAAACCAGCGTGCCCAGAAGATGCCTTTTATGTGTTCTAGCTATATCTGCCTAGCCTTTTCCCTACTATGTGGAGGCTGGCTGTGTATTATCGGGTTCATCTAAATAGCAGTATTTTACATGGAGTGCCTATCTGATCTCCACATTCCACAACCACAGCTAGTACTGAGTAATACGATACCCATTGGTATGACTGGTTGTCAGACTTTCGGGCCACTGACTACCTGCAACGACAGTCAAAGATCTACAAATGACAGCCGGGACCAAGGGCTTAACGTGCTTTCCGTGGCACGGAGGAAACTCGGTATAGAAGGGGTGGTCACCCATCCACAAAACAACCTAGGCAAGCGCGGCTTAACCTGAAGATCGACCCGACCGGCTGTTATTATTTAGTCACGAGCTTCTTAGTGTGTCATTAGAAAAGAAAAACATATTTTTCGTCAATCAAAATATTAAATGAAGGTTTTCATACTCTTTGGGTTACGGAATCCTAAACCACGCCAGTATGGGTATTTATTAGGGTCCCCTGGCTTATGAAGTACGATGACCGATTGACGGACCAGCCCAAGTGATTGCAACATGTGTACCCTGTTATGAGCTACCCCTAATATTAGTTCCGGTATTAGGTTCTTCCCCTCCAATCATCTTTAATGTTTGTGCGCTGAGGGGCAATTGAAAAAAAAAAAACGACTTGCATGTTTTTGCCCATTTTCAAGTTATGCAGGAACAGTGTTATTCGACGCATTTTACTAGCTTTCGCCCGAGGCTTCAGGCCTAGATAATACAGGGTGTAACCCTTCACGAAGCCGTCAACCAAGCACTACGCAAAAATTTTCGCTGGGAAATTTCTTTTTTTTTTTGGGGTGAAAAATCACGTTTTCCTGTAGAACTCAATGTAGCGCGCTCAAAACATTGTGCTGATTGATGGATTAAAGTAAGTCTTACATTAAAAATATGTACCCTATGTTTATAATATTAGTTAAGATTTTTACATAACAGAACATCACGCCTGTAGTCCCCGAGGGGTTAGGCAGAGATGTACCTAATAGTACACCCACATTTCACCAATTATGTTGAAGTCCCATGTAATAGGGGCGAGCCTATTGCCATCAACCGGGCACAAATCCAGACTCCGTGGCTGCTACTGAGAAATTCTTTATGGAAAAACCCAATAACACTTTACCCGACCCGGGAATCGAACCCAGGACCTCATGCATAGGATTTTTACTCAGAATAAATCGACGAATTGGTTAATACGCCTACCCACTTAAGACTGTCTAACGGATGAAGAGGACTTCAGAATTTGATTTCTCTAGGGAACGATTTGTAGCTTGATTAAATAATTTGCCTGCTAGTAATAATAATATTCTGCCGACTGAATTTCGGCCATAGCCAATCTCAACGGAGATGATGCATGTGCGCTGGAGATAGGTAATATAGTGCATAAGTGTGTGTGCAAAAAAATGTTACGCTCTCGGCTTCAATTACTCTCATAGTCCGATAGAAAGGCCTATTGGTACGAATAGAATTTATTTATTATAATAAGACCTTTAATTAAAATAAGTTTTCAAATCCACGACATTCACGGTAGGGGAAATATCGGAACAGAACAAGAATTTATGTGGTATACTACCACTAAAAACCCTACTACTGAAAAATCACGGTCTAATTAAAATCGGTGTTTTCTTTTCGGTTTGTAGCCATAGGTAACACGGGCCATAATTACAAATTGATTGACACCTTACTCATCAAAATCGGATGAATAGTTTAGGCGCTACGGGGGAACATACGTAGATACAAACATACATACATATCGAGTACATCCTTTCCTCTCAATTATGATTTATTATATACATATATATATTTTTATTGTTTATATATCTTTTCATTATGTATTTATATAAGTGTATAATTTCATATTTACTTAGTAAGTATGTGTATTTTATGTTTATTTAATATTATAGGTTAAGTTAGGTAAGGGACCTATACACATTATTCTCTTCCTTTACTCACACACTGTAGTCTACGTTTCTTTTTCATTTCACCTTTTGCAGGTCTGTTGGCAGAAATTTCTTAAGAAATAAGCAGTACCTTTGTACTCATATTAAGAACATAGATAGTAAAATAAATAAATAAATACATATACTGCTAAAATCCTAACCCTTCCTTTTGACTCGTCGGGTTGTAACTTTGAACTTGTAGCGGCACTACAAAAAGCACTACGGATACATAGTACAAAAAGTACTACAGCGCCATCTATGACACAAATGAAGAACTAACATCAAATTCCTTCATGGCGATATCGAAGTTCTCCGCGACTTAAGACCATGAAGAAAAACCTGATAATAACTGTCGAGCCCATCAGCCACAACCCCCCTCTGGTTGGAGTATTCTTTCCTTTCCATGTGGTATAAAGAACTTTGTACCCTGTTCTTCATACCTCTATTATCTAATTAATTCTGTTTTACAATCTACGCTTTTAAGACTTACATAAAGGGTGTAACAAGACCCATAACGAAACCGAAAGCCACTGGTTCCCCACGTCATTGCGATTTTTTTGACAGAGTTTTTATGCCGCCAAGCAATGGGCGTCTGACTTGGCTTTACATGCCGTCGAGAAATATCTCTCAGGCATGCAGCTGGTTTCCTCACGCTATTTTCCTTCGTCGAAGCAGGTGATAATTTATTATACAATACGCACATGAATCCGAAAAATTCCGCACGTCGGGTTCGAACTCGTGACCTATGACTTGGCAATTGGACGGTCACACCGCTTTCCTACGTAAAAAGTTATCTTTCTAAAACGTTAACCTCACATTTATCTCAAAGCCTTTTAAACCAACACACCTTCATTACAGAAACGTTAATACGCAACTTCGGATTGTGTAAGTGAATTCCGAAAACTTTCGAATCACCCTCTTCCTTCGGATTACAAAGGAGGGAAAGATCCTTCTTGAAAGGTTCAACCTCTTTACATCAGCATATAAGGCGTGTATTGAAAGAAACGCTACGAATAGAATTACTCCTTTTGAAAGGATATATTTTTGATCTATGATGTTTTTAGGTTACTAGTAAAAATGTTTATTGATTTTTGGTGTACAATAACAGTTTTTAGCAGTACCATTGTGTTAATCTTACTTCAGTATGACAATGAAGTGTCACTATGTAATATAATACTGTTTTACGAGCGACATAGTACAAAAGTGAACACAGCGCCATCTATGACACAAATGACGAACTAACATCAAAATTCTAAATCGCGCTGTTATAGTTATGCGCGACTTAGAGAAGTAGCCCACCAGACACAACACCCGTCTGGTCGGAGCATCCTCCCTTTTCTATGGGGGATGAAGAACTTTACACTCTGTTCTTCAAACCCCTGTAAGTTGATGGTAGAACCCCAGGTGATATAAATTACGATTTACGTCTAGAAACACGCACGTGCGCTCTTTGTTTCCGAGTGAGTGCCGTCATTTTGTCGCAAGTCGCGCCGTGGTGTCTTGAAGCTTGCCTTAAGCAATTTCTAGCATTGGTTTTCTCCGCGGTCGCTTTCGTTTCAAGCGGCTGAGAAACAAGAATATCTACTGCCAGAAATGGAGTGAAGAGATAAGCTTGTCAGATGGTACTGGAGCTGATCACTCAGGGTGCAGCAGAGTCCAAGGAACTTCCATGTGTAACATTAGCACCTCTCTTCTCAACTCTGACCTGAGTTCGATTTCCGGGTCAAGCAAAGTAGTATTTTTCATGACGATTTCTCAGTATCAGCCCAGAGTTTGGATTTGCGCCCAGTTGATGGCAAAAGGCGTTGGCAAGGTAAAAATATGGGACAAAACTGGCAAATGTAACGGTACTTTAGACACCCCTCTGCCTGATCTGGTGAAAACAGGTGTGATGCTATATAATGATCAACTCTCTAAAGAGATATTTAGTCACAATTCTTTCTCATGAAATTGCAGTATATTATAGTCTTAACATAAGCTACTTAGTCTATATACATAAAACAGTTAGTACTATGTTTTACATTCATATGTAATCGGATTATTTACGCTAACTGCGTGCTTATGCGGCTTTGATGCTATTGTATGAGTTTACACGTTAACTTAACTCTATGCCAGAAACGTATGAACATAACGGCTGTATTTCTAGACGAGATAGGCAGAAGTTTGCAACACATTTCAGGCAGGAATTAGAGCCAGCACTGCTACTCAGAACTTCCCAGTAGAAAACCCATTAACAACTACTACTGTCTGCTCCGACAGCTAAATCTTCGCCACCTTACTCAGCTGCCTATATTTTGAACAACTTTGACTGGGCGTTGGTTTGTCGCGAATATATGCGCGCACAACCATCATGTTCTTGCGAGTCCTATTATTTGCTCGCTGTAGGTACTGATAGACGCTATTGAAGATGCTAAACTTTTAGCCAAATCCAGGACTGACTGAATTTAAATTTGCCTCGGAAGAAAATAGGGCGATAGCGGCCATTAAGGCACTGCAAAATATCGTATATAGGGTGACTGGTTGACGCCGCGCGGGTGCTCTGCCTACCCACTGTTGCACGGTACGATAGTAATGAGACTGAACGGCTTTCATTCGGCTGTTGTGTTATTGTGATAGTGAATGATTATACGAGTAAGTATCGGTCACTAATTTTACCAGTCACCCTATACAGGGTGTAACAAGACCCTTAACGAAGCCGTCAACCAAGCATTATGTACATCAAATTAGATAACTTAACGCAAAAATGATTGCCGGGAAACTATTTTTTTTGGGATGAAAAATCACGTTTTACGGTAGGACTCAATGTAACGGACTCAAAACATTGTGCTGACGGATGGATTGAATAGTACGGGGGTCGTGGAGGTGTTTAAAGTAAAAAAAATACATTATAAATATTACGTATTTTAAAAAAAAGTTTGGTACCCAGATATGGTCTAGAACAAAAAAATGATCGCAATAACGGGGAGAACAAATGTGTTTCGGCTTCGTTAAGGGGTCTTGTTACACCCTTTATAAAAGGTACTATATTATTTTGCAGTACAATGGGTTCATCTAACGTTGGCATACTGGGACTAAAGACAGACATGATGTAGCCTAGAGAATAGCAACCTTAATCAAAAGGCAAGCCACTATTAACTACAAAACAAAACAATTCTCGTAACATCCAAGAGACCTACATTTCAACTATTGTAATATAAATTAGAGCTAAAATTTAGAACAGTGCATTACGAATATTCTTCAGTAGCGTTTCTGGGCACGTCGGCGAGTAAACAGAGCTTTACAAAGGCATAAACGATGCGCAGTGGTTTATTGTTTGTCGTATCAGCTGCAACAGCTGGGCTGCGGGTATGGTGAGAGGACTAAGCGGGAGCGGTTAGCGAGAGTGAAAGAAAATGAATGTAATCACGGTAAGTTAAAAACCTGCTCTCTCCTACTATTTTGCTACATCATGATCTCATTATACAGGTTGTAAAAGACAGCCCTCCATAAACTGACAGGGTGCGTTCAGCTTCTTATTTTGAATCACATTCCAGAGTTTCAATTCCATTTTTTTTTTCGTTTTCTCAGTTTCTATTCCTTTATTTTAATGTAAAATTACAACCCCTGTACGCAGCACTCCATTAATGTAAATATTACGGGTACAATCAAAAATCCAACAATGCATGTTGAAATACTCTGACAAACGACGCGTGAAATCAGCTGTTCACTTCCTGCCTAGCTCAGAGTTCATCGAAGTCGTCGTCACGCTTGCCGTTCACCACATGCGCTTTGCCACGGTAACGATACATTGCGTATGAGGAAATAAAACATATCAAATTTATTGGATTCCCATAACTTTCCTGAAATAATTTCTCGCACCGGTCATCTTAGTATGATATACTGAATTCACCCCATCAGTCTGCGGAGGGCTGTCCCTTACACCCTGTATTTTAAGTTACCACCTTAGTGCATATTGTAGAATGCAATTGATGATTGAGTATTGGCGAGGAACTGATTGAAAGATTGATTATCTCAGCAGTCTGTTCCCAATATTTTATGTCCAAAACTGACAACTTATGTCTTAACGTGACAACTACGTATCACTAACAAGAATATGATGCAAAGCATGGTTAAATGTAATTTTTATGTTTATTTTAAGTTAGTTACTTTAAGTTATTTTAATTTATAATGTATATAATATTTAGCTAATAACAATGTCCGTTATATGGCTAATCTCCAAATCGGCTGAACCAATTTTGACGGGACTGGCACATAGCTGATGCTATAAAGTCTAATACTTTGAAATTTTATCAAAATCCATTTCAAACGACTAATCTCCGAATCGGCTGGACCAATTTTGACGGGACATTTAGTGGCAGAAAGCTAATGTCATAAGAAGACACTTAAGCTTTTATTTAAGAAAAAAAACAAGGTTCCTTGCAAAAAAAAAACTCTTGGAATTGGTAACAAAATTCGATTTAAAAAGGAAAGTAATATTTTTAATAATAATTTCACGTGAATCGTCGCGGGCAACTGAGTCAGTAAGTAATAAAAATATAAACCTGAAAGCTCCAACAGGCCCACCATGCTACCACCATTACCCCAGCTGTTCGAAGCCAAGTGTTAACGTCCCGAATACGAACTGAATGCACTTTTGTTCTTTTGAAATTGACTGCACAGATAATATTGTGCTGTAGTGACGTTGTCGGCGCTGTTTAATAGACCATTATTTTCTAGATGAAGTTGGATTATTTAGTGTTTCAAGATGGGCTTACATAACATAACATCACGCGTGTAATCCCCAAAGGGTTCAGCAGAGGTGAACCTTATTGTACGCCCATATGGGGGCAAGCCTATTGCCATGAACCAGGCACAAATCCAGACTCAATGGCTGCTACTGAGAAATTCTTGATGGAAAAACCCAATAAGACTTTGCCCGACCTGGGAATCGAACCCAGGACCTCATGTTCAGCATTCGCGCTTGCAACCACAAGAGCAGCGAGGCAGTCAAGTTTGCGTTTGATGGTTAAGTAGTTAAATGAATTACTGCGAGGTGTTCAGTTACTGCACTATTTACATCGATTTAATGTCGTCAGAAAAGGTTTGATGCATCTAACTAATCTTGCTGAGTCGTCAAGTAGGTATGAATACAGGAACATATACAGGATCATATAGGAACTTTTGTCCGTGGTTTCGCGCACGCGTGTGGTAAAAAGTATGCCATTTCTTAACTTAGTTTATGATCTTTCTGGGCGGTAAACCATAATCGATGGATTATGGTTAAATTTTAAGTTTAAGGACATTAACATCATGACGGTACATTGTCAATACATCTACGAAAAAATCTGCATCTTTTTAGTAAAAAAGGTGACAGACACAATTACAGTACTAGAAATAGGGACCAATTAGTTCAGCCGGGCTTCAGACTCGCTAAAGTAGATCAATCTTTTTCCTTCTTAACGACTGAACGGCATTGGATGCAATGCCGTTCAGTCGTTAAGCAGGAAAAAGATTTCAGACAGTCAGACAGCTTTACTTTCGCATTTGTAATATTAGTAAGAATTTAATTTTCAGGAAAACCTTAATAAAAATATCAAATCAAAATAATCCTTCTTTTGCGACTGGTGATAAAATAATATATTATCCCCAGACTTTTATTTACCTTCCTCGTGGAATATTTTCCATCATAACTAATATTGTTTATTACAAATAAATAAATATTTTTTATCTGTATTTAACTAGCAACATTTATTTTATTTTTCATTTTAAATATGTTAAAAATTTAATTTCTGCAATAGCTACACTTTCGCTCTTGCTTCCGCCCTTTGCTACAACCACTACTGCTATCTTTCTATTGTCTACTAAATAAAGTGGATTTCAATAAATCCATGTTTTCAATCAAAAAATGTCGTTTGTATTATACTCGTACAAATATATAGGGTGACTGGTAATTAGTGACCGATACATAAACACGTGATTGTACTCATGATAACAATCAACTTTCCCAAAGATACATTTTTTTATACCTATTCACCACTTATAACACAAAAGCCGTATGAAATTCGCGCTTTTGACCTATCAGCTGTTAGCTGCGTGATGCCGTTCTGCCTCATTACTACCGTATCATGCAACAGTGGGCAGGCAGAGCAACCGCGCGGCGAATTTTTACCAGTCACCCTATATATAAATGCGAAAGTTTGGGAGGATGTATGGATTATGGATGTCTGAATGTTTGTTACTCTCACGCAAAAACTGCTGACCGGATTTGGATGAAGTTTATAACCTGGATTAACAAATAGTATACTTTTTGTCCCGCTAGTACGATCCGTGGGACAAGTACCGAACTCCACGAGGACGTAGCGGCGGGCATAAGCTAGTTTTTAAATAATTCGAAGTCGCAAAGATACTTCTGCGATTTCTTCTAACAGTACCACTGTTAGAAGAAATCGCAGAAGCATCTTCATACTTTAAATTCGATCAATCTAAAAAAAGCCATCTACACACTTATCTGAAGACTGAAATTCCGGTAACCTTCGACTCAGATCCTGTCTCCAGTCACCCGAAAGTGTTAATAAGTATAAATTGTAAACACATTAGCTGCAGATTTCCCTGATAATCTTTAGCTGTGGCTAACGACCTACCCCATTAACGCGATCGGATGGTACAAGGTACAAGATTTCCAAGTGTTTTGGGAAAATGTTAAAGTATTTCTGGTGTATAAGTTGGTAATTTGCGTAGAGGCGCGAATTTGTATAAGTATTGCCTTTCTTTGTATAGCATTATCAGCCTCCAGGCCCTCCAGGCCTCCAGTGGCGGACCTATCATACAAAACGAAAAGCCCGGGTTGCCTTACAATCAAAACAACAAATAAAAGTAAAAAAAACATTCTTTAGGTTTCTTTAGGGGTTTCCGCCGGTGCTAACGCTTTCTCTTTCACACCCGATGGCTTCTGACCTCTCACTTTCTCCTAGCAATTTTTTAATACATCTGTAGGTACCTACTTATTTGGAGATATTGTACTGGATTTATTCCTTCGTTATCACTAGTATAACATTAACAGTTCCATGATGGAATTAGTGATTTTTTTTTTTATCGCTAGCTACATTTTAAAAGAATCTGAAAATAATGGAACTAATGTTGAATTTGTTATCAGTAGTTCCACATTATTTGTGGTAATTGGGCTTTGCCTCCCTTTCAATGAAAGGGAGCGGGCACGCCACTGATGGCCTTCTCTCTATGAGAGGAAATAGGCTATAAACCCACCACGCAGGTCCAGTGCGTGTTGGTAGATGTCACATGTCTTTAAATTTTTTGGTTCTAGGACATGCCGGTTTCCTCACGATGTTTTCCTTCGCCGTTTTGAGAGCAGTGGTGATGAAATAAATTACACAAAGTAATGCGTCTGCCTGGGTTCGAACCGAAAACTTACTGTTTGTAAGTCGGGGCCACCAACACTGCGCCACTGCTGCTCTTTGCATAATCGCTCCTTTATATTTTTATTGCATATTCGGGCTCGCTCACAATTACATGGGATTAAAAAATGACCGACGAAATGTGGGTGTACTACTAGATACACTTACAGGCATGATGTCTAGTTTGTGTAGGTTGTAGTGATACGACATCTACCTTATACTTTAGGCAATACACAAACACACATCACACATTACATTTATGTTTTCGAGTTATTTTATACCTAACTAGCTGTTGCCCGCGGCTTCGCTCGATTTTGGTCGGAAATTATCCCACGGGTGCGTTGTGATAGCCTATGGCACTCGGGGATAATGTAGCTTCCTATTAGTGAAAGAATTTTCAAAATCGGTTCAGTAGATCCAGAACCTCACAAACTCACAAACTTTACCTCTTTATAATACCTATTAGTATAGATTGTGACTCGCCATGGTAACACGACTTAAATAGCTTGAGAACACGTTGAGATTTATTTAATAGAAAAAAAAAAGTGATAGCATACAAATCGTCCTCTACTTGTAAGAGGTTTATGGTTTTAACAATGTATTGGTGTCCATAGCAAGAACTTAAAAAAAAAACCTATTGCGAATTCATACAACGAAATACGATTGAAATGTTAAATCTAGCAATCTAATCGATATAATTATTGCTCATGCGAATGTTTATCCAAAATAACTTCTGCGAATTGTTTTTGGAATTACGATTCCATTATCATATCAATGAAATAGTATAACAGTTAGATTCTTGAGTTGGTCTAAAAAAATTGCTCACAAGAAACTCTACTTAACCAAGACGAGCAAACAATTAAGAAAGAGCCGAACGTAGTTGAGGATTTTGTCAGAATTAGAACGATATCTAGGTATTTCTTTGACGAAGTTTAACTTATTTGCATAGCTTTTAACTAATCTAGACTTGAAAGTTCTAAATGGAACTCATTTCCCGTCTTACTGCTTGGCCACGCCCTACACGTTCAAGCGACACGACTCTGCGGGAAAAACAAAAGAAATCGATAAAAACATTGCGCACTACACTGACACGACGACGACTTTTGGCCGCAGAAGCTTCAACCAGAAAGAAAGTTTAGTCGCATGACAAGGCGTCTGAACAGTTTTGTGCAAAATAGCGGCCGTTCGTAATCATTGCTATACCACTTGTGATGCGTCGGTATTCACACGAAAGAATGACGCACGTACGTCGTTCGTATGTTATGAGGCAAGTCGCGAGGCAATTTGCATCGGCTGAGGTCCTGAACGGGGCGATACTCCCCTAAAGTGTAGTGCAGCACCTATTGTTTTTTATAAACTCAAATCATCATATATATGCCTAGCCTCGGGATCGGCTTCCAGTCTAACCGGATGCAAAGGAATACCAGTATATTACATGGAGCGACTGCCTATCTAACCTCCACAATCCAGTTAATACTAGGTAATACGATACCCCCAGTTGAGACTGGTTGTCAGACTTTGGGGCCACTGACTACCTGTAACGACTGTCAAAGATCGACAAATGACAGCCGGAACCAACAGCTTAATGTGCTTTCCAAGTTAAGCATGTAATGGGTGGTCATCCATCCACGGACAAGCGTGGCTTAACCTATAGATCGACCCTGTTATTAACCAAGAAAAAAGATATAGCAATAGGCACTTCTATTTTTTTAAATATAGTAAGTACGTACCTACCTAAAGTTCATTCACTTTGAAAATTTTTGTTGGTATTAAACTTGTAGCGAAGTTTTGACACTATCTTAATACAATATTTTGCGTCAGTAAAACTTCTGAAGCAGAAGTGCATTTGATAGCTAGTTTAAATATAACACTAGCTATTGCCGAGACGTGCGTTCGCGTGAAATTATATACCGTCAAAGATCTACATAAATATGAAAGCTGGGACCAGCAGCTTAACGAGCTTTTCGAATAGAAAACGACTTCCAACAAGAAACGTAGACTTACCACAGTCACTCTGATGGCAATGCTTGGGCCATTTAGAAGAGAAAACGGGGCGGGAGGGGATCGGAGAACACCGTAAATAGTCTACCGGAACAGGAAGTGGTCCCGTCGCTTCCCTTCCGGTGCTGGCGCAAAAAATGAAAGTGCAGTACCGAACAATGTTTAAGTGGGTAAATTATTTTAGTAAAGGATTTTTTACGAGGCTCTGTTGTTGGAGAATGGCGGGAGAAGTGGTGAGGAAGTTGCTCGTGAACTGATAATTTATGCGGGTAGGAATATTCTTTAGGATAGAACAGTTCTTTGAAACGTTTCACAACAGCTCACTAAACACCGTGATTTTTGTCGTCTTACAACGGCAGCCCACTTCACATGAAGTTTTTAATTATGAATCATTCATTAAAAAAAAATGATATTTATGAGATTTGAATAATTTAAAAATAAAATAATAATTCATTATTACACACATACACATGACGTAGTTGAAACACGCTGTCACTCGACTCGTGCGCTGGGTAGGTACGTTCTACCATTTGACACGTAAACGTTATGCACAAGATGTTTCATAATTCTAACGTATTTTTTTTGTACCTATTATCTTAATTAAAAGTAAAATTAAAATAATCGTGCCTAGAGTTATTTTATGTCGGATACATTGAGTGGTGGTCCACCATTGTAAGACAAAAATTCCGAAAAATAATATTTTAACCAAACATGAGCGTGACAAAGCCTCCTACAGCTTTATAGAACTAGCTGAAAGCTTGGCAACTACATTAAATGTTTTACGTTATCAGTTAATCTATTGTAGTTCTGTGATCCCTTTTGAAGCAGGAAATCTTCTATTTTCCTCCATCTTGTAACGTTACAGTTTCCTAGAGCAGGGAAACTGTGAGGTCATAGTTAAGGTACTCACCTACCTATTCTGGAGGAGAGCACGGGTTAAAAGAAAAGATGGGAAACAATAACAATTTAATAAATAATACACAGACTTATGTTAAAAGATGAAATTAAATGGAGCTGGAGCTAGCTATATACCTATCCTCACTAGACCAGAGAAGCTGCGAAATGGAAATTAATAAGAAAATATGATGAAGTGGAGAAAAGCGGCCCTCTCGGCTGTAGCAGTGGCCGAGGAACGTCAGGCTTCAGTCTTCGGAGGGAGGCGGCCCTCTCAGCTGCAGCAGTAATGGCCGAAGGACGGAGAACCGCAGCCCTCTCGGCTGCAGAAGTGGCCGAAGAACGGCAGCCCTCTCGGCTGCAGTAGAGGCCGAGGGACATCAGACTTCGTCTTCCATCAGTAGAAATGGACGGAGGGCGTTAGTACGTCTATATATTTCAAGCAACAGATGAAGAACCACGGTACGCGCTGTGCGATGATATTATTAATAATGCGACATGAATATAATCTTAGGACTTCCTCTTAAAACTTATAAATTTGAAGAATTGTGATACTTTTGAGCTCTGGGCGAAGACTGCCGCTTCACAGCCATCTCCAGATAATTGACATTTTACAATTTTTGAATGAAGAAATTTCTAGAACATACAATAAAAATAAAAATATAACGAGGTCGATATGGATTACCTATACGACCTAAAACTAGGCTCCAGCAATGAATTAAAAATATAAACCTAGGCCTGTCATTACCTGACATAAGAAAAGTAAACAAACATTCAAGAGTGTTAAAAATCAACAGAAAAACTTAAATAATATGAATTACAAGTTAAAAAATATGCTAAGACTCCAGGTAATGAGCATGCAGCTACCTGAAGAGCAGGAATGTTACTTTTTCAGGTTAATATTATAAAAATGCAAGTATAAAAACCATGTAAAAATACAATCATTACAAGATTGTAATGATTGTATTTGTCAGGTAGACATAGATATGTCTGCCTGTCTATGTGTGTGTTTGTCTGTAACCGAAAAACAACACAATGGGATGAATATTATTATTCAGCATTCACTCATACATAATTTACAGAATTCATTCACACACTTTCTGTCCCATGCAGAGAAAATCTATTTAAAAAAAACCCGGCCAAGTTCGAGTTGCACTCGCGCATCGAGGGTTCTGTATAAACTTGTAGCTATTTTGTTATTAACCATTCGTGTGCCGGAACGTAGATCTACGCGAGACACAATAGGTTTTTAAATTGTGTCTATATACTAGGCAACGAAAGGTTAAATTACATAATTATTTAGGGTTTCCAGATGTTTTTCTTTACATGTGTAGGTCAACGGTAAGTATAATAAGGTTTTGATTCGTTTGTGAGATCGCAAAATAAGTGACATAAATGGTCATATCTTTTGATCTGATATCTTTTGACTCAACAAATCGTATTTTTCACTACTTCAAGGAGTAGAATTGAGTATTTATTTTAGCTTGATACCTCCACGCGTTCGCGAGAAAAAAGGTCTCGAGAGACGGACAGACAGACGGACAACAAGTGATCCTATTAGAGTTCCGTTTTTGCCGACCGAGGTACGGAACTCTAAAAAGACAGTCGAGTCACTTCTGCACCTTCGCATATTAATAAGGGAACCAAGTCAGTTTTCGCAACTGAAATAATGAAGATTCAAAGTTAAATAGGAACTTTTAATAAGTTACACTAACTGTTCTCTTAGAAAGAAAAATCTTAATGAATTGTTAATAATGCATTCAATGTGTCATTTTTATTCGATGTGATGACCTAGTGGTGTGACCGTCGGACTGTTAAGTCATTATTCTCAAGTTCGAACCCAAGACACGCACCTCTGATTTTTCGGATTCATGTGGGTATTGTATAATAATTATCAGTTGCTTTGGTGAAGGAAAACATCGTGAGGAATCAAGGAAGCCTGCGAGATATCTGCGACACCAGCGTCTTCCAGCACCATATGAGATTGAAAATATCGTTGTACTTACCATTTTAATAAGCAGTCATTCAGAGAGTAATGATTGTTGAGAATGGCAGAAAGGGACAGATATACAGAGGAAGACAGATAGCAATCAATTAGAAGCCCATCCCAAAACTTGGCATCACAGTAACCCTTTCCGGTTAGCTGATTATGACCTCTGATTGTTACACAGTTATAACTAGTTACGTTTTGTTGAGTTGGAATTAAACGTTACGGCCGCCTACATTGTTCCTTTCATTTTCGCGTAAGCAATCAACACGCTTAGTATAGATGTTTAAACGTAGAAGAAGAAGTTAGGTCGGCTTTAAGCCCCCTATCAACATCAAATAATTCTAGTAATTAAAATAATTATAACTCTTGGTTAGTCACTCAACTCATAGGTACTCGATTTATTGTAATTTTGATTGATTGATTGTTTTGTAAATCAGAGCACTATTTTTATAAATTATAAAACAAAAACTGGCGCGAAAGTAAATAAAAGATGGCGGCCTACAGCTGTCATTATCAATCCGGTTTTACGTTACGCAGAATTGTCGCATTTGTACGGCTCTTGTCAGATTAGATTAGTCTATCGTGTGACCCAGTTGTAATGAACTTGAGTTTTTTCCATCGCATTACAAGTTAAGCTTTCCTGCGAGCCATACAATGGCTCATTGGAAACGTGCTGTTCAGAATTATAAGAAATAACTGGGGTAGTCAGGAGAATGAAATTACTATGTGATACAAATTTCCTTGGTTCTATTTTAATTCTTTTGCTGCCAGACAAAATGTGACTTCGCACGTTGGGTGGTGTGTGATTGGTATGAATTTCCAAGAAGGGCTAATGAATTGGAGGTTTTTATGACGATGTTCAATAATGAGATTTCATTCTTAATTAGATTCCTTATCTTATTCTGTCACTTTCAACGCTGCTCCGCGAACCCGCGATCATGGCACTTGCAACAGCGTCGAAATATCGGGAGCTCAAAATAATAAACAATCACGGAAGATATCCCGTAAGTGACAGAAATAAGTTTAGTTGTACACCGTGAAAGCTTATAACAGTGTTAGATTCGTTATGTCTACGTGAAATAATAGAAGGTAAGTAAGCTGAATGCCTAAAAAATTAATAATACATAATGATTATTTGTTTATCAGAGGAGATCAATTAGGTATTTTAAAGAAAAATATATTAATCGGAAATTTGCAATTTTTTTCTCTCTTTTTCATGGATGGACGAAAAGGCATATTAGACGCCATAAAAACTCCTCGCTCGGAGTTTTCCATAAAAAAATGTTGTAAAACTCTTTTTTTTTAGCAAAGACTCCAGTTCTTTTAAAAATAATAAATACGATTTGATTTATTGATTTAAACTCTTTATAAAATAACTATGAAGAACATAACTCAAAACTATATAATAACTACCGCACGGGTCGATCTTCAAGGCTAAGCGGTTTTTGCCTAGGTTGGTCTGTGGATGGGTGTCCCTCCATAACATACCGATTTTCCTCAGTGACTCGAAATGTACTTTGACACAGGTAGTCGTAGGTAGTGGTAGGTCAATGGCCTGAAAGTCAGATTAACTAACTGTGTTGTGGAGGTCAGATAGGCAGTCGCTCTGTGTAAAATACTGGTTTCAGGTGCAATCGGTTAGACTGGAAGCCGACCCTAACATAGTTGGGAAAAGGCTAAGCAGATGATGATAACTTCAAAACTTACCAAAACCAAGTTATGTACTTAACCCGCACCTAAATCAAGTACCGAACATAAATTCTATAACTTAGATCATAGAACGGGCATAGCAGTCACTAACGAGTTTACAGTTGGACTGCGATGAACACAATTGTGCACTCATTACTCGTGTTGCTTAAGGGGCTGGGCTGAAGTGAATCACTTTTAGGCTAATTTGAGAACATTAATTTATCAGTATTTTTAGTTATCGCTGAAAGGCACTTAACGAGAGCAAAAAGTACATTAATATTTTTTAAAGTCACATTTTTTATGGTGACTATATTTTCTACTTACAAACTACATATCGACTGCATGTTTTAATACTGTCCCATGACAGTTAAATGCATAGCTACTGTCCAGTGTTTTGTGCTTGTTACAATTTAGTCTGTGTCATCCCACTGCTGGTCAATGGCTTCTCCCAATGACTTCCATTGGGAGAAGTCATTGTCCAGCAGTGACTTCCAAATTCTTCGATCCAGGGCCAATGTGGACTACACCACTGGTCGTTGGTTCATCTCGCCATCTTCTAAGAGGTTTGCCGCGTCGCCTTCTGTCTGTGTCAGGGTCTCACATCGTCGTTATTTTGGCCCACAGCTCGTCAGGCATACGGTAGACATCAGTCAGTCAGTTTAGCGGCTTTTTGTACATGTAAGCAAATAAAATTAATATAAACAATTGGAATTCATAAGTCAGAGAGAGAGCAAAGAGTTTAGTATTGTTTGTAGACGTTATATTTTTTGGATTATCTCAAAGGCTTTGTGGTCAATTTCACATGGATATTGATTTTTATTTGAATAGCAATTTATGTTGTTATTTTCAAATATTTTCCACCAATTTTCAAGCAATATTTTTTGAACGTCTGTCACCATTTGCTAGACACAAACAAAAACAGACTCCATTTTAAAACAAACAAAATTAGTTTCTTAATCTTTAAACAAACTCAATTCTCTTAACGCTTCAAAAAACAAAAGTTACTCAAAGTTACTCTTTTGACTTCAAAAACTAATATTTGCATAAAAGAAAATTGGAAAGAACGCAATAAATTATGAACTCGGTAATCTCTTGGTAAGAATTATCTGGAAAAATATAATCAGTTACAAAGGGTAGCAACTCGCAACCCTAGTTTATTTATGATACAATTTAGCACATAACTCAGGCCGAAAACAAACTGTTTATCTAACTACAATCGCTCAGTCTTCCGGGTCTACGCTACACTGCTACGAGCCAACTGGGGCTACGAAACCCGCTACGAAAATAGCTACGAGATTAGCTACGAGTTTTCGTAGCAAATGAATGTTGTAAGGGCGTGTGTGTTAGGGTAATTAAGACCTTGTTGTGTTGTAATTAATGTATCGAGGACTGTTATTTAGGTTTGGTTTTCGTTGGACTTTGTATGTGTTATTTTTTGTAAGTATATCAGCAGTATGGATAATTACGACTCAACTAAAGTCGGTAAAAATAATATTTTAAAGCACTGTTTTTTTTCTTTTAAAGACAGTTTACGACGAGTGAAAGGAATTAAAAACATCGTGACGCAACCGGCAAGTACTAGAACCGAAAATTTTGAACACATGTACCTAACGTCCAATAAAGCAATGGGCTTTTTTTTCGGATGGGAATCATCAAATGACCACTCCCACTCTGGGCGGAGTGGAAGGGAGTGTGAGACTTGTACTGACTAAAACCCATTCATGTTCCTCCTTTTGCCCTTTGTGTTCCAGGGCCGCGGTATCTCTTTCGAACAGTCCCGCAACCCTGGCAGGCTTCGGTCCTTTTGGTCCCCTTCCCGTTTGCAGACATTTCTTTGAGGCGCGCATGGAACACGAACGCGCCGTCAACATGGCTTATCGTCATAAGACGGACGCACGGCGTGCTATAGCCCATTACTCACCGTCCACAGGCCTAAAAGCAATGGGCTTGCGTGGAGATTTACGGCTTTCTTGCTCTGAAGAGGCTTCTGCGACGTATGTCCCAGCAGACATTAGGAATGAATGAATGTTGTTGATTGGCACAGTGAAAATAGCTCAAAATAACTTTACAGGAAATTAGCGGGGCTGACTCCTCAACCAGGTCAATCAGTATAGGTTATTTTGAGGCACTTCTACTTGGAACTTTTTTAATTAGCCTATTTTGTCCCAGTACTGAGCAAAGGCCACTCCCTATTCCTTCCAATTCTCCCGGTGTATTGACTTTTCTGGCTAATCAGTCACGAACGAGTCCAAATCGTCACGCCAGCTTTTCTTGGGCCTGCCTCGGTGATGACTACCGTCTTGAGGCACTATCATCATCTGCATAGCCTTTTCCAAACTATGTTGGGGTCGTCTACCAGTCAAACCGGATGCAGCTGAATACCAGCATTTTACATGGAGCGACTGCCTATCTGACCTCCACAATACAGTTACTACTGGGTAATACGAAACCCCTTGGTAAGACTGGTTGTCAGACTTTTTGGGCCACTGATTACCAGTAACGACTGTCAAAGATCTACACATGACAGCCGGGACCAACGGCTTAGCGTGCTTTACCAAGGCACAGAGGAAGCTCGGTATGTAATGGGTGATCACCCATCCACAGACCAACCTAGACAAGCACGGCTTAACTAAAGATCGACTCGAGTGGCTGTCGTTATTTTGCCACGAGCTCCTCCTACCGTCTTGAGGCCCTAATAATACGAATACGCTCCAAAACAGGCATCGCCGATGTTGTCTTTAAGTCTGCGAGGTCAAAATGAGAGTGGACGGGTCACATTTCCAGGATGAGTCAGGACAGATGGGCCAGAATCGTCACACAGTGGGTGCCTGAAGACTTGGAAACTTAGACAAACTTTTTTCAATCAAAATAGCTGTCCGCTCTCGCTCAACATAAACGGCGCCTTCAAGGCCCCAACGAAGCGGTTACCGCTCACCATCCTACTATAGCGGTACAATTTGAGCGGAATTAAGATAAAATTTATTCCTACGTCATTGTTCTAAACGTATCTTGTTACACTTATCTGTTAAACGAGCGATGCCGTGATGTCATCAATTGAGATGGACCAGCTTTGGTAACAGGATATTTTTTAGGGGTATTGTGAAGTGGGATAGCAAAATATAGGGGTTTTGTGGGTTTTGTGTTACTAAGCAAATAGGCCACGTCTAGTTTTTGGCGGGTTTCCATACTAATATTGGGTATACAAAAGTAAGTGCTCCCAACCAAACGTAAGAGAAATACAGACTGTATGCCTGTTATACAGAGTGTAACTATACCCTTAGAAGCCGTCAACCAAGCATTATGTACATCAAACTAAGTAACTTTACGCAAAAACTATTGCTGGGAAACGAGTTTTTTTTGGGGTGAAAAATCACGTTTTACGGTAGGACTCAATGTATCGCACTCAAAGATTGCGCTAATAATAATATGGATGGATTGAATAGTACGGGGGTGGTGGAGGTGTTAAAGTAAAAATCTTACGTTAAAAACACGTATTTAGAAAAAGGTGGAACTTTGACCCTCAATATCTCCGTAACTAGAAGGTTCCCAGGTATGGTCTAGAACAAAAAAATGATCGCGATGACGGGGAAAACAAGTACCTTACGGCTTCGTTAATGGACTTTTTACACCCTGTATTTAGTTGGGAGGACGGCTGCTAAGCAGAAACATGGAACGGACGAAATGTATCTTCGTGTGGAAGGATCACCGACGCGAAAATCGTTACCACGTATTCAGTAAATCTTAGACCGCCTCGCCTTAATCTTTGACTGCCTCGTTGGTCTCGTGGTCGCAAGCGCGACTGCTGAGTGTGGGGTCCTGAGTTCGATTCCCGGGTCGGGCAAAAAGTGCTATTGGGTTTTTCATTTCGAAATTTCTCAGTATACTGCCCGGAGTTTGAAAGTTGGCGGTATGATACCCCCGTGCCTCGGAACGCACGTTAAGCCGTTGGTCCTGCGCCTGATCTCTCTCCGGTCGTGTCGGATTTCCGTCCCATCGGACTATGAGAGTAAAAGAACAGAGAGTACCTGTGCCTGCGCACACACTTGTGCACTATAATATCTCCCGCGCCGATGGCTAATCTGGGTTGAGATTGGCCGCCGTGACCGAAAACGGTCAGGAGGATTATTATTATTAAATCTAAGACTTAGAAATTTTTCAACAGTTTAAAAAAAAACAGCTGTTTCCTAAAAAAGTGCAATACCTACACGGTCAAAAAGTATGGAACAGCAGATTTTTTTTAATAACCGATGAAAAATTTCAGTGGGGCTCAGAATGATATACTGAACACTTGGTAGCCGTTTTCTCGTCGGCGTCCTTTCCACCAAGTATACTAATGATGTAGGTTTCATACACGAAATATCTTAAGGGGTCATTTTACTCATCATTATGACAACCCGAATGGCGCAGCGGTAGTTCGAATCCCGGTAGGAGCAAATGTTTGTGTGATGAGCATGGAGATTTGTGTCCGACTCATGGATGTTTATATGTATAATAAGTATGTATTTACAAACAAAAAATATCTATGTAGTATTATCAACTATCTGCTGTCCACGACACAAGCCTCGTTGCTTAGTGTGGCACCTAGATGGCGCTGTGTGTAATGTCAAGCGATATTTATTTGTTATTATTCATTTATTTATTTTTATGAACAACTTTTACTATGGGACCAAACCTTGAATCGTGAAAAAAAAATCTGCTGTTCGATACAATATTTTATTTATTTATTTAAACTTCATGTGCAATGTACATGTACATAGTAGTAGTACTTCATGTACATAGGCGGCATAACAATATGTTCGCATTAACTCGTGAAAATATATGTAACAGCTGATTTTTTTTCGCGATTCAGGGTTTGGTCCCATTGTAAATATTGTTCATAATGTTAATGTGACTGTCTGTCACGTACTCCTATTTAATAAGCAAATATCTAAGTCTTGAATGTTATTTCAAAAATCACCACACGATATCGGCCACGTGCAAAACATTAAACCTCTGTTTTATGACTTGACAAGTTATCGTAATTAATGGTGAGACGTCTTTCTCCCTCTGAATTGTAAAACAGTATTGGATTTCTTGGGAACGCATAAATCCAATAGTCGGCTGACAGGCCAAATGTAATATTTTAAGAAACTCTTAAGTAAACGTTAAAAGACCCGATTTCTACGCGCAGCTCACAATAGCCGAAGAACATCTGGTTGCAATATACCACGGTCAAAGCATCCTAAGGGATACTTAAAACAATTGAGACATTTGTACAAAAAACCAGCATTTCTGGGAAGAAATGCGTGGTGTTTTTAGAGAGGCTGAGGCTGGAGGAAGTGTGGTGAAGGGGGCAGTCGGTCTTACACCGCTTTTGGGTCCGGACGATATATTATAGGCTATTTTAGTTAAGTTAGGAGACGTGGTGAATACCGAGAGTCTATGTCCAAGTGGGTTGTCGCAAAAGTGCGATTATTATTGAATAAGTTAAATATAGTTGGGTTAGAAGCCCTGTGTGTGTGTGTGTTTGTTGGTGAGTGACTGGGTGAGTCCTTTATTACAATAATTATCCTAGGCTCATGTTGTGATTAAAGTTCTTAAAACTACTCAGACAGAAACGTGTTGCTGGGGAGTTTGTTGCGCCACTTCTTCTCCTCAGCTCCAAAACTAGGAAGTGGTGAAGGGTGGGCGCTTATGGGGCTGTCTATAGGGTTTCAATAGAGTTGATCACCAACTCTATTGCAAAATGGTTATTGAGTTTTGATTATCAACTCTATTATCAGTTAATTCTTGAATTATATGTATTCATTAGCTCCGACCAACAATTCAGCCTATTTGCCTTTTGAGTTTCGAGTAAAACCCTATTATGATCAACCATATAGTGATTCAAGAATAATATGTTCTTTATCTTTGACAAATGATTTGGTCAGGCTGACACAAGCACGTGACTTGCAGATGCGCTAGCAGACACACAGTACAGAAAGAGCACATGATCCATGGGGTGGGATTGGAATGGTGTGATATCACAACTATTATAAACCCAGTCGAAAGACTGGTGACGACATGATGATTGACGTTCTGCCGCTGAAAAGCTGCCCTTGTCACGTTCACCAGTTCGAAAGGACTGCTAGGGACAATGCTCACTAGGAGCATGATGTCGACGCATTGCCGCTGAAAAGCCGCCTACGTCACTTATGGAAGTGTTGCTCTGAGTGCAACAGGTGTAGATGTGAAGTATCGTGTAGTCACGACTGACCAACCTGACCACCAACCAACCCAACCAACCAACCACCACCAACTGACCTTCTACGCTAGCGTAAGGGTTATTTACAAAAACTATTGGTTGCATATAAATATACTTGGAATCTCCCAGTTATGTTTTACCCTTTTGAAACCACTTTCAATATATTTCAATAACTATGAATTCCCTAATCTGATTTACTATATCTTTCAATCCTTTCCTTGTTCTAATAATGATACGAGGCATTGGACTTCTTCATGTTAAGGAATTCAGATTTCTTAGTCGGTGCGAAGGCGACCAGTCAGGGACGAACCTTACAGGGCCGTGCGGATGGCGGGGCGCGGCCTTTTCCCCTTCGGGGGAAACCGACAATAATACTAATATAAATATGATTTAGGAAAAACGAAAATTTTATCAGCCTAGGCTAATTTAGGAACAGTCACAATGAGTACAATGACCCCTCAAGAGATTTCGTGAATGATATACCTTATATACACATTATTAACGTACCGTATCACAAACGAGTTCACCGATGCGTCCCTAACCTGAGTGACAAAGTTGAAATCCCTCATGTCTTGCAATTTCACCAAAAGCCTTAAGTTCGAGAGAAACTTGAAATTGAAAGACAATTGACAAAGGAACTTCTCAGTTCCCAGTACTCGAAGTTCAACGACCAACAGGCAAGGCAAACTACTTTTTAATCAATACCAATCCTTAGAAACTCATAATAATTATAAAAATCAGGTAAAACTCCCGAGTAAAACCTTCTTTAGTTAAAGAAAAAACTAGGCCATCCTTATTAAAAGGAATTACACCACCCACCTCACGCACTAGGGTAAACTCACCAATTTGCGTCTAACCAACCTTGGAGCCACAGATTATCGTGTCGCAGTAAGACCCAACTTACATTGGACGAATAAAAATAAAAGACTTCACCGTTTTTATTCCAAACACTTATTGTAAGCCCGAGGCTCACCGAGCTATTTGAGTTCAGCAACTGTTCGTGGGACAGTTACGGGGGGCTTTACCTTAATCCGATTTGCTTTGGCTGTTAGAAATGATGTTTGTTATACCTAAATGTTTTTTTGTTGTTTTTCTAAAAGGTCTTTGTGTAACAGGCTTAATCCTTGGCAATCGTTTTAAGGGCTATAAGCTCATGTCTGAATTCTCTGTATATCTTGCTAAACTTAAGAGGCCGGCGACCGATGCGTTTTTCATACAAACGTAATACCAAAATAACTTGTAAATCAAAAACATTCTTAAGGTACTGTCTCTTTATTCCGATCGAAATACAAAATATCTAGGTTCCCAATGAAATATTTTGAATGGACACTGATTTAAACAAGAGTTATGAGAAAAATAAGTTTTCTATAGAAATTTTAAATTCCTCATATCTCGTCTTTATATCATTGTCCTTTCAAAATATTTCATTGGGAACCTAGATATTTTGTATTCCAATCGGAATAAAGAGACAGTACCTTAAGAATGTTTTTGATTTACAAGTTATTTTGGTATTACGTTTGTATGAAAAACGCATCGGTCGCCGGCCTCTTAATATTGAACTGATAGGGTCATTGATCTGACTATTCGAAAGATTCGGACCAATCATTTAATTTTTACGTAAAACGTTAATGTTCAATTTAACAACAGCAAAAACATCATTTATTTTAGGCTGCAATGACCCATAGATAATTATATACTTTACCAGCTGTTGCCCGCGGCTTCGCTCGAGGTTTAGTCGGAAATTATCCCACGGGCACGTTGTACATATAGCCTATGGCACTTGGGAATAATGTAGCTTCCTATTAGTGAAAGAATTTTCAAAATCGGTTCAGTAGATCCGAGATTACAACCTCACAAACTTTACCTCTTTATTATTGGTATAGATAACATACAATCACGCCCGTAATTCCCGAAGGGTTACGCAGAGGTGTACTTAGTACAACCACATTTCGCCGGTATGTTCAAATCCCATGTTATAGGTGACTCCGTGGCTGCTACTGAGAAATTTCTGATGAAAAAATCCAAAGGCACGATACACAACAAACAATAACCCAATCATACTCGAAAAACTACGTCAGGAAATAACAAAAAACTCATTAGGAGAACCACGGAAATTTTTGCCAAACAAACCTCAATTAAAACACGGCTGTGTATACCAAGACTTGAGAATGGCTGGCTGTAATTGAGATTCTAAAGCAAACACGTGAATTTGGGAACTGGGAAAGCGGCGCCTTTACAAAAATAAACAGCTGAATGCTCGATACGAATCTGTTGAAATGAAACAGCTTTACCTTAAATATTATAAGTTAAGGTGGAAGCGCAAGGGTAGCCCGTGAAATTCAACTTTTTTGCAATTATCAGGTCTGTTTCAGGTTGTACATTGATGAAAAACGAGTCGCGCCAGTAACACGTATGTAGCTACAGAATTATAAATGAAATAGTTACAGAATAGGGTTAAATGAACTTTGAGGGTTGTATTGATGATTTTCATTATTATAATTCTGTAGTTACATACGTGTTACTGGCGCGACTCATTTATCATCAACATACAACCTGAAACAGACCTGTAAATTGAAAAAAACGTAAGAAAATTTGAATTTCGCGAGATACCCTTGCGCTTCCACCTTAAAAGAAACCGTTTATTGGACAGTACTATAGACATTACATGATAGAGAGCTAGCTGCCGCTTGTGGCCAGTAAAATATAAAATAAATCGATAAATCTACTTTTAAATATTTTGGCATGGATTTGTGTTTATTTGCTTCGAAAGAATCTACGATTTGTTTCGAGCTTTTCAAACTTATACTTATCAAGGCAAGGTCGATTGGAAATTATGCTGGAAATTTTAATGCTACGTAGCAATTTTAACATGATTAATTTCATCGTTAAAGCACTAACACCACGTAAGTCAAAAATAGCAAGTATACACGATATTGAAAAACCTGCATAATTACACCCAGATCTTTTTTTCTTTATCGTGTGGTTAGTGCCTAACCTGGTGTCAGAGTTTTTAGGCCCGTGGGCCTCTGACTTGGCTTTACATGCCGTCAAGAATTATCTCTCAGGCATGCTGGTTTCCTCACGATGTTTCCCTTCACCGCAGCAAGTGATAATTGCGTGCCTTGGATTCAATGGTCACACCACTAAGCTATCACTGCTTTATCACCCAGAAAATAGTACTATACCATTTTATAATTTGTGTTCACTTTATATTGAGACGTTGTTTCTTTCTGTAATTGGCTGAATCAACGCGTCTTCCGATTTTCTAGCAAACGGCATCAAAATCAAGATTATTTTGTCAAAACCACAAAAAATGCCTTACGTGGTGTTGGAACTGTAACGAAGATTTATAATTATTCTCCTGCCATTATTGCAATTTATTTATAAGACACCTCAATACGAGAAACGCGTCAACTTACTTAAAGTCTGGTGCCAACAGTCTTGGAGTGACATGGCTGTGACATACGGACAGACAGGCAGGACGAAGGGTTCTGTGTTTTGCCATTTGGCTACGGAACCCTTAAAAGCACCAATATACGGTAGGTATTTATCCTGAAATTTTCCTATCGGCCTTTCCACAGCAAATAGAAACGTAGTAACGATAGTGTAACAAGAATATCAAAGCATACACGATAAGCAAGCTACTCCGGTTTCGTTACAAAACAAATGTGAACAAAATGGCCGCTCAGAGTTCAATTTCTAAAAGAACAGCGAGTAGGCTCAAGTTCCATTGGTTTTTGTGTAAGACATCGTGATTGTAAAGCTTTATGATTGACTAGCTTATGCCCGCGACTTTGTCTACTCCATATCATTAACAGGGATGAAAGGGGTATCCTATCATGTCAATCCAAGTTAAAAACTAACGGTGTGTCAAATTTCACCTAATCCATTCAGCCGTTTTTATGTTATTTAGTAACAAGTATACAAAATTTCACATTACTGGTCGGATTGTAACATAAGCATCTCGCCTGTTATCATCAAAAAGTTATTGTTAGGTGACCCTTGAGTACACCCACATTTTGTCAGTTATGTCTGAGTGCCATGTAATAGGGGCCGAGCCTATTACCATTAACTGAGAACAGTTCTTGACTCTAACCTAGAAATTTCTGATAGAAAATCCAAGCACACATTTTCGACCTGAAAATCGAAATCTCACTTTTAATTGGTTGATATGAAACAGAATCCTTAAAATGGAGCATAGCTTGAAACAGACTGCCTAGAAACACTTATTTGTTTTATTTGAGGATCTACGTAATACCTTTAGACATGTTCGTTTTTAGTTTGCAATTTCAAAAATATAAATGTGATTATATACATCCATGTACATAGAAAACAACCCATGCATGCATTTTCAAGTACCTATCTACCTAAAATGGTTACTAAAATAATTCTTTTCGTTCATAATTTTGGAATTTAAAAGGTCCGAATTTCCGTTTGTAACTGAATTTTTGAGATGAAAGCTCGGAATTTCAGTCGCCATCTTGAAACGAACCAACGTGGGGGTATTTGGGAAAATTTAATTTTTAGTTTCGGTATTCAGTGCACTTCTATGAAAGTCACCCCTACTATGAAAGTCAGCTTTTAAGCTAAGGCTTAAAAGCTGACTAGGGGTAAGCCCCATGGCCACGAGCTACACGGTCTAGCGACACTAGTTTTGCGACAGCGAGTACTGAGAGAAGCTGTCTTGTTGATCATGCCACCGCGACCTGACGTACGGAACGAGCGCGAGTATCGACAGTAGACGCAACTCGCGCTGCAAATCACATCACCCGAAGATGTGAACAAAGCCCACTCAATAAAAATTAAAATAACATAACATAGCATGATATCACTCACGCCTGTAATCCTAGGAGGGTTAGGCAAAGATATCCATAAAGTAACACCCATTTTTCACAAATATGGAGCTCGTATGTCTTACATCACTAAAAAAGCGCACTTAGTAAGTGCTTTCGATGACCCAGTTTCGTTATTTCTGGATTTTGTTGGCATTGACGGGTTAAACACTCAGAAGCTTTGCCATCGGGTTGTAGGTATGCCATTCAATACCTAAAAAACCACACACGGAACGATTGAGGTCAATAATCTCGACCATCCATTCTAAAAAGAGTCAGTTTAATTTTCTAACTCACGAAGCAGACCAGAATCGTTTTACAGAACATCAGTAGTTATACAATATTTTCTAAACTTATATTGTCACTTAAGGGATATCTTCCGTGATAGTCCATTATTTTGAGCTCCCGATAAATAAGTGACATTCAAAGTTTAGTTGTAAACAGTAAAAGCTTAAAATATTGTTTACAATATTTTCGTCCCATTTAAACAGCCAAACACCAGGGGCCTTAGTCTGCTATTGCAATAGTGTCAGAATGGTCTATCATTGATTTAATAAGGCCCCGTGCAGACGAATTACCCTTTGTACGCACGTCAAACGAGTTTCGAACGCGCTTCAATACGCCGTGGGCTAGGGGCCTTATTAAATCAATGATAGACCATTCTGACACTATTGCAATAGCAGACTAAGGCCCCTGATCTTCGTGTACGTAACAACAGTTATACCATCCTTTCTAAAAACTGTTAGAACATAAAAGATAAAATCACGACTGTAATCCCTAATAGGTTACGCAGAAGTGTACCTAACAGAATGTGCCAGTTATGTTAAAGTACCATGAAATAAACAAAAAAAATGCGTTACAATTGGCTCCCAAACCGATCTACATATTTCACAGAACAATGGTATACGATATTTTCTTTCCATTTAAACAGCTAAACAACAGAGCCATACACGGGAAGCATGATAGTTTAAGCGAAATGGAACGCTAGCGGGCCTTGTTCCAAAAAAAGTTGACAGTGGAGAGTTTCGCCGGGTTCCGTAGAACGGTGCTTAACGTACCGGGACAGTATAGAAGGATTTCGTGAAATTTTAACGTGTATTCCAGTTGTGTCGTGAAGTCTGGCTGAACTTGACTGGAGGCAGGAATAAAGGTACCAGAATATCGGACGCAGGACCCATTTTAGAAGCATGTTTTATTAGAATAAAATCTTATAGGTCACACATTTCAATTGAGATGATAAATATGTTTTTTTTGTTGTCATACCAAGTGTTTTAATTTTAGTGGTACAATAACAAGATGGAGAAAACTAATTTCGAAGGTATTTCATTGATAAAAATAACTGACTTTAAAAAAAGGAGGAGGTGATGTATTCCACCGGCTTTTTTTCATGTATGTACAGCAATTACTCCGTGATTATTGAGACGAAATACATGATACTTTTTTTATTTGGCTTAAGAAGTCCGCGCGGTGGTCCCATGTAAATTTTATTCACTTTACTTGAGTAGTTTACGAGTTAGCTCCTATTTTTCTTCTTTACCTATGTCGATGATATGATGATATCATAAAACTTTTAGTAACAATGTAAAATTTATTTGTATGTGACAAGGATTTGTGTGTAATATAAAAAGGAAGAGAAAATAAAAAAAAACTTTCAGAAGTCGGTGACGTTTGTTTCATAGACTTTTTGCCACCGACTTAAGAAAGTAAAATTATTTTTGAATTTTCTGTGTTTTTTGGAAGTCGGTTATTTCTTCTGAAGGTCTACAAAAGATAACTTAGAGAAATATATATGCCACATTCAATATACGCATTTTATTAATTCTCCACTGTGCATTAATAACTAAGCTAAACAATGAATGAAACAATAAAAACCACACAAACGAGAATGCAACATACCATTGTAGGTATAAAAACCTTATTGGTAACGCAACGAACACACTGTCGGTAGTTGAACTAAAAAGAAAAACGTAGTGAGTTGCAGCTGATCCGTGGCCGTGTGATCTAGGCCTTTGAATATCATTTTCTCGGATGCTGTTACTGATATAAATGTTTTCTTTTTGTAATTAAGGCGCGAGTTAAACACAAACAGCGTAAGGTGACGGCGCGCGGCGCGGCGCAGCGCAGGTGTGGGGAGTACAACGAAAAAAAAAGATCGCGTGCCTGCGCCGCGCCGCTTGAGTGTAACAACACGTCGTACATTTACGTCGTACGTACATTTTGTATGAAAACTTTTTGCAGCGGCATCATACCTGCGCCGCGCCGCTTGAGAGTAATTCGCGCTTCAGGTAGATAAAAGAACACATGAAGCTGCGCCGACCCCAATTAAATTGGGATAGGGGCAAGAAAGTGATGATGATTTAAGGTAGATGAAATTGGTCGGTCTTTAGGTTAGGCGGCACTTGCCTAGGTTGGTCCATAGATAGGTGACCACCCATTACATAGGTACCGAGTTGCCTCCGAGCTTCGGAGAGCACGTTATGCCGCTGATTCCGGCTGTCATTTGTAGACCCAAATAAATATTGTAGGAGAATGTGATGGCCCAGAGGTTATGGCCTCACCTCTCATACATGAGGTTGTTGGTTCAAGTTTGGGCAAGTACCAATGTGACTTTTTCAGTTCATATGTTGTTCAGGAGCTCAGGTAGATTAATAAATAAAAGCGTGGACTGTATACTCTTTAAATTATAATAAGAAAAGGCAATAAATAGGTAGCTATACAGTGAAGTTGCTAAAGGGGGACGCTAGTGTCGTTCTTGCCGTGCGATCGTGAAGTGTGTCCGCCGCCGCCGCACACCGCTCGCCCCTGCGCGCCGGGTCGTCTGTCCCGCGCCCGCGCCTCAGCCGCCGGTGACGTCAGTCCACATGATCACGCGCTTGATGCGTGAACAAATGTACTTTCTAAGATTATCTTGGACATCACAGACATTGGTGAAGGAAAACATCGTGAGGAAACCTGGACTTATAAAAGTCTAAAATCGCCAACCCGTCTTGAGCAAGCGTGGTAATCAATGCTCGACCCTCCTCCGTTGAGAAGAGGCCTTTTCCCAGCAGTGGTACAGTACTAGGCTGGTATTATTATAATGTGATGATGCTGATACGAATAGATTCGTTTCAATAGCAATACATTGCTACACAGTAGTTTGAACAGTTTTTTAAATGGCTCATCTGTCATTTAAGTACAGTGTACTGTACTTAATGAAAATCATGGTTCTCCGAAAACCGTCGGTATTAATCGATCAAACGACAAGTAAACTCAAACTCAAACCCTTTATTGCATTCATGTGTACATTTAGGTAAGTTCCAACATGGAACCCGGTGAGGGCACGGCAACATAATAGATTGGACAAACAAGCATCCAGTGAGTAGGTATACTGGATTGCAAGTTTGCTATACAAATATAAGTATTTCTAGTATTAGGTTTATGTAGTTATTTTAATTAATATCATGAGGTTATTTATTGATTTATATTTTTATCATATTTAGGTATTTTTTTTATATTATGTGTAAGTTTATGTACGTGTGCTTTTTTGTATAATTATTATTTCAATGTCTATAAGTAATTATCTATATAGCGTAAATATTTTATTCTAAGTATTCTGCAACCGAGAAAAAGCATTTTTGTGTTAAATACTCTTTTAATTTTCTGTTAAATTTATTGAAGTTGGGTTCTTCTTTAATTTGTTCCGGTAATTTGTTGAAGATTTTGACTGCCATGTAGTATGGGCTATGGTAAAGCATTTTGATGATCCGAGAGGGTGGAAGATATAACCTATTTTTACGTACGTAGGTAAATAATAAATAAATAATAATAAATAAATATCGCTGGACATTACACACAGCGCCATCTAGGTGCCACACTAAGCAACGAGGCTTGTGTCGTGCACACCAGATAGTTGATAATACTACATAGATACTTTTTGTTTGTAAATACATACTTATTATACATATAAACATCCATGGCTCGGAAACAAATGTCCATGCTCATCACACAAACATTTGCTCCTACCGGGATTCGAACCCGGGACCCTAAGAACGTAAGGCAGCCTCACTACCGTCAGTTTTGCCACGGCGGAATGCAAGAATGCAGTTTCATTTAAAAATTCGCACTCCGTATGAATTCATTTCAGAACGGTTATATTTTCAGTAAGACTAGTCGGTACCTAAACGAATGCCCTAATAAAACCACAGCAAAATGCCCGCTCTGCGCTGCTTCTAAAGTTGAAAATCCACAGCGAGCTTTTATTCGAGTGCCACCTAGGTGTTACTGAAAATGGGAGTTATTCTTTTTGGAAGCAAAAAACCATACGGTGTTTGTTCAAACAGGTGAAATTTTACGAAGGTTGGCTGTTGTTAGTAAAAACATTGTTTCTCATATTTGTTTCGAACGCGTGTATGTATGTACTTGAACGAGTATATACATTGTTCATAAAGTCAAATTCTAAAGGCATTCTTCTGAAATGTCAATGAATGTAAGGGACAGCCCACCGAAAACTGACAGCGTGCACATTCAGCTCCTTATTTTTTTAAATCATATTCCACCGGTTTTTTTTCTCAGGAAATTTTTCATATTTTATTTTAGTTTTTTTCAGTTACTAGTTCTTTATTTTAATGTAAAATTATATTCTCTGTACGCAGCACTCCATTTATGTCAATAATACGTCTGAAATAAAAATATAGACCAACAATGGGTGTTGAAATACTCTAACGAACGAAGCGAGAAATCAGCTGTCCACTTCCTGCCTGGTTACAGAGTTCATCGAACTCGTCGTCGCGCTTGCCGTTCGCTACATGCATTTAGCCACGGGTTACCATATATATACATTGGCTTGCATTAACTGATCTGTTTTGTTTCATCATGGAGGAAACAAAACAAATCTGTTGGATTCCCATAAATTTCCCGAAATAATTTCTTGTATCGGTCATCTTAGTATCAAATATTAAATTCACCCCATCAGTCTGCAGAGGGCTGTCCCTTTACATTATAGTTACACTTAATTTCGCAGATAGAAGGGGTCGCGCCTATTGAAATCAATCACAACACAATCCGGGCTGTCATTAAGAAATTCCTGGTTGATGAACCTAAAAACAGTTTTTCAGGTTTCCTACTTATAAAAGTATTATTATTTTCAGAAGAAGCCCTTGCGAGCACAAGACCAACCAATATCATAAAACTAAAAACCAACAATATCTTCACAAAACCGACTCCATTAATTGTACCAGTTGTATTCAAATCCCTGAAAGACTACGACCACAAACCTAAATAAAATACACGAAACCATTCCAACTTAACTAACTTACATCTAAGTAACCGCCGTTTGGTATTAGAATATCCAGTACAAAAACTTCACCTGAATTAACTTAAAAAAAAAACAAAATGGATTTCGCGAAACCGGCAACACTAATTATACATTGTTGCCTACTTATTAACACTTACAATTCTCAAGCACTTTTTGCCCACCAAACTGAAATGTTACTACAATATTTTTACTAAAAGAATTTTACCTATATTAATTAAATTCTGTACCTTCTATCTGAAACTCGACCTCAATGGTTAAGTTCACCACTATAACTTGGCCTTTTACGCCCCTTCTTAAGCGCAAATTGGAGAACAAAAAGTGGAATTTAATAGAAAGCCTCAGCTCAAGATATGTTGGCTGAAGTAAGGTTTCCTTTTAAAAATATAAAAATTGTTTTCATTTCAATTTTAACAAGAGGTTCATAACAAACCTGTTTACACTTTAGATAAGTAATAGTTGTTGAATATAGAACTAGTTGAATGTCTGGAGTGACTGGAGATTTTTATGTTTTTGTTGAAGTGAATGACGTATTATTTTTATTCTCAACTTATTTTTTGGCGTGGCTGTGGTCACGTGAAAGTATCGTTTGTTCCAAACCAAGTTGTCGAAATGCGTTCATCCGTTGAGGATTGAAAAGATAACAGACAGGCAGACCGACAGACATTCGAAGTTACTTTCGCATTTAAATACAAGGTGTAACATGTTAAAGGAGGTTTTCTCTTAATCTTTGCTTTTTTATAATACTTTATTCTTTACACTGTCATTCCTTAAAAGTCAATATGAATGTTTCCTACATGTTACGTTTATTTCTTTTCAAACCATAAAATACCCTCTCAACATGGTAGCAGAGCGTGTAAATATATAGGAAACGATTGATTAATGGACAAGTAAGGTTTTTTAAAAAATAATTTGCAAAAACAGTTAAAAATTTTCAAAAAATTCTAACGAACGCCTGTCAAAATGTCGACTTCATCTACGAGTTGTAAAATTGATATTGGTCGTTTGGAAGGTGAAGAAAATTGGTCTACATGGCGCTGTAAGGTACTGTTGCTTTTAAGGGGTACTCCTGGCGGGTTGGATGCTATAAATGGAAAACTTATAGAACGTATAAAACCAGCTACTACAGCAGCTGCAGACGTTAAAGCAAATTATGAAAAGACTTTAGAAGCATATCATAAGATAGATAGTACGGCGATGCTTATTTTGATGGCTAATATGTCGGATGCCACTTTACAAAAGGTCATGAGATTCTCAACAGCCAAACAGGTTTGGGATGAATTGCACACTTTGTTCAATGGAATATCTGAAGACAAAAGCTATTCACTATGCTACAGTTTCTTTGGCTATAAAAAAGATCCGTCACATGACATGTCAATGCATATATCCAAACTGAAAAATATATGGCATGAATTGAAAGTGGAACTTCAAAAAGGTGAAACCAAATATGATCTTCCAGAGCTATTACTAATCTGCAAGATCTTGGAAACTTTACCCGACGAGAAGTACTTCTCCTTCAAGTCTAGTTGGATGTTGATGTCAAGAAAAGATCGAAATATAGACAATCTGACAGCACAAGTATGTGCTTACGAACGTTCACTTTTGACCAAAGAAAGCATTACTGAAGCACAAGCTCTAGTTGTACAAAACAAGTTTATACGTAAGAAAAAGTGTGGATATTGCGGACTATATGGACACAAAGTTAAAAAATGTCGCAAGTGGATATCGGACGGGAAACCTTCTAAAACACCTGGCCCATCGACAAGTCAAGCTAACAATGCCAATCTGACCCTCTCATTAATGGAAGTTGTTACAAATGAAGTCGTAAATATTATTGAAGAAGATCTTGACAGTTGGTTTGTTGACAATGGTGCTACAAGTCATGTCACCTGTCGAAATGACATATTTTCCAGCTTTCAACATTTCAGAAATAATCAAACAGTAACAACTGCAAATGGCTCAACAATACAAGGTATTGGAAAAGGTACAGTTGATTTGATAGCAGACGTTCGCGGTCAGACACAAAACATTAGACTGTGTGATGTATGGTATGTTCCAGCAATAAAGAAAAACTTATTTTCCGTACTTGCTGTGCAAGATAAACTTGAGAAGAGTGTATTCACATCTGAAAGAGAATATTGTCAATTGATAGTAGATGGAAAAATTAATTTAATTGGCACAAGAGTCAAGAATGGAGGACTCTATAAACTAAATGTAAAGACAATTATAAATTCATCTCCTGAATTGAACTCACTGTCAACAAACAACATTTTACAACTCTATCATGAAAGATTTGCTCACCAGAATAAAAGACATGTAAAGCAATTGATTGAAAAGGAACTTGGTATAAAAGTCAAACTCGATTCTGAATTATGTACAGGATGTGTTTATGGTAAAACACATAGATATAAATTTGGAACAAGAGATCGAGCTAAAGCACCAGGAGAGATCATTCACACAGATGTATGTGGTCCGTTCCCCAATTCATTCAAAAAGTTTCGTTATTTTGTTTTATTTAAAGACGATTTCAGTAAGTATCGTCATGTTTATTTCATCAAGCACAAGTCTGAAGTGAAGGATAAACTTGTGGAAATGATAAACGCAACAAAGACTACTGGTCATATTATAAAGACAATTCTCAGTGATAATGGAGGAGAATTCCAAAATGAAGCTGTGAAGAAGATCTTAAATAATCATGGCATCCAACACCGTTTGACAATGCCGTATACGCCGGAACAGAACGGGTGCAGTGAGAGAGATAACAGAACTTTGGTAGAAGCTGCTCGTACTATGATGCACGCTCACGAAGAACTTCCACTCTCCTGTTGGTCTGAGCTTGTCAACACGGCTACTTATGTTCTGAATAGAACTGGGCCGACTTCTATAGAAGGAAAATCACCGTTTGAGTTATGGTTTACAAAGAAACCCTCAATCAAACATTTGAGAATCATTGGCACTGAATGTTATGCTCATGTTCCAAATGTAAAGAGAACGAAAATGTCCAGAAAAGCTCAAAAATGTATTCTCATTGGTTACGATGGTGATGACGGTTATCGGTTACTAAGCATAAACAATAAATCGAATCCAACACTGATACGGTCAAGAGACATAATATTCAACGAGTCAGTCATCAGATCTATTGGATTGGAGTCAGATGTCTCTGAAACAGAAAAACAAAGTCCAATTGTTGAGATGGAGGTTCATTTTCCTAAAACTGGAGAAAATCATCCAATGTTAGATGCAAGGGAGGATATTTTACACGACGCAACTATTTCAGATGTGCCTCAAACATTGAATGATGGTGCGAGTTTTGAAGAAACAATTCCCAATTTGCCTACAATATCGGATGAATCTAGTAGAAATGAAGAAGATTCTAATGAGTTCTATATTACGCCTGAATCATCAGAAGTTGATTCAGATGAAGATGATGAACGAGGAAATTCTACGACAAGGAATCTAAGAGATAGATCGACATTGCGACCACCACAACGATTTGAAGATTTTATTATGTCTACTGTAGTTAGTGATTTTAATGAACCCAAATCATACAAAGAAGCAATAAAA
The DNA here is from genome assembly GCA_947578425.1 of Eugnorisma glareosa. NCBI lineage: Eukaryota > Metazoa > Arthropoda > Insecta > Lepidoptera > Noctuidae > Eugnorisma > Eugnorisma glareosa. The sequence goes on along the minus strand of OX387968.1, from coordinate 4,723,894 downwards.
AGTCCTCAGAAAGCGGAATGGTTAAAAGCAATGGAAAGCGAACTAAAATCTCTAAAAGAGAATAAAACTTGGATTTTGGTGGATAAACCAAAAGACAGAAAACTGATTTCTTGTAAGTGGGTGTTCAAAGTTAAAACCCATGCTGATGGAAGTCTTGACAAACATAAGGCGAGATTAGTAGCAAGAGGTTATACACAAAAGAAAGGAATTGACTATAGTGATACATTTAGTCCTGTTGCTAGAATGGCCACAATAAGATCGATTCTTAGCATCGCTGCAAATGAAGGGTTATCCCTCAGACAGTTTGATGTAGCAACAGCATTTTTGAATGGTTCACTAGATGAAGATATCTACATGAATCAGCCAGAAGGATATAGTGATGGTACGACTAAAGTATGTAAATTGAAGAGAAGTTTATATGGTCTTAAACAAGCTCCAAGATGTTGGAACAAATGTATTGTTGATTATTTGAAAGTTTTAGGATTCAAACAATGTGACACAGATCCATGTTTGTTCATTAGAAACCGACTTAACAACAAGATCATTCTTGGACTCTATGTTGATGATGGTCTAATAGCTTCAACGAACCCAAAGGAATCTGAAAAGTTTTTGGCAGAATTGAAACGGAAGTTCAAGATAACCACAAAACCAGCTTCTTACTTTCTGGGTTTGGAAATCTTCAACAATAACGATGATTCCATCAAAGTCTCTCAAAAACATTATGCTAAAAGGCTACTGGAACGCTTTGGTATGAGTGATTGTAAAGCCGTTAGTACTCCAATCATTAAAGAAGCACAACCTGCACAGCCATGCTCAGTAAAAGAGGATGACGTTAAATTTCCCTATCGTGAAGCCGTTGGTGCGCTAGCTTATTTAATGACAGGTACTAGACCGGACATATCATACGCTATTAGTGTCGTATCCAGGAAACTTACAAATCCCTCTTTAGAAGATGTTAACAAGGTTAAACGCATACTTCGTTACATTCAGGGAACCCTAGATACAGCAATTGTATACAAAAAGGGATACAAAACTGGAATCTTGGAATGTTTTAGTGATTCTGATCATGGTGGAGATTTCGATACAGGACGCTCTACTTCTGGAATCTTATGCGTGTATGCAGGAGGAGTAATCTCTTGGGCAAGTCGTAAACAGACTTCTGTAGCTATCTCAAGCACCGAAGCAGAACTTGTTGCAGCTAGTGAAGCGGCTCGTGAGATTGTTTGGCTGAAGAGACTTTTTAATGAAATTACTACTTTGATAGAAGTCCCTACTTTACAAGTTGATAATGATGCTGCTATAAAGCTTGCACAAAACCCAGAGTTACATCGTCGCACAAAGCACATTTCTATTAGACATTTTTATGTAAGGGAATTAGTTACTGAAAAAGAACTTCAAGTTAAGTATGTTCCCACAGAATACCAGTGTGCTGATATTTTGACTAAGCCTGTGCATAAACCCAGACTGGATCTAATTTCAGGAATGGTGGGACTTATACGATAAAGATTATCGAAAAAGGGAGGATGTTAAAGGAGGTTTTCTCTTAATCTTTGCTTTTTTATAATACTTTATTCTTTACACTGTCATTCCTTAAGTCAATATGAATGTTTCCTACATGTTACGTTTATTTCTTTTCAAACCATAAAATACCCTCTCAACATAACAAGACCCTTCACGAAGCCGTCAACCAAGCATTATGTACATCAAACTAAGGAACTACGCAAAAATTATTGCTGGGAAACGACTTTTTTTTTTGGGGTGAAAAATCACGTTTTACGGTAGGACTCAATGTAACGCACTCAAAACATTGTGCTGATGGACGGATTGAATAAAAATAAGTAAAAAAAATACATTAAAAACACGTTATATAGGTACGTGTTTTTAATTTTTTTTTACCGGTGAAAAAGTTGTAACTTTAGAACATTTTAATAATTTCTCATTTAGTTCTGACATGATTGGAGTAATTGTTCAATTTATTTTCTAATTTAAAACCATAATTTTGCATTATTTTCAAATATTTTAGTAAATAATTTGTTGGCATAACAAAGCGCTCTGTTTATCAAACATAACTTCTGTACTTTTTTACCTATGTTAACAAATAAATTATGATTTGATTTGACCCCCAATATCTCCGTAACTAGAAATTCCCAGGTATGGTGGGGAGAACAAGTGCCTTTTGGCTTCGTGAAGGGTCATGTTACACCCTTTATAGTATACTAGTAGTATGGAGGAGGTCGTGTTTAATAATAACAGCCACTCGGATCAATCTTCCGGTTAAGCCGTGCTTACCCAGGTTGATCTGTGGATGGGTGATCAACACATTAAATACCGAGTTTCCTTCGTGCCTCGGAAAGCATATTAAACCGTTAGTCCCGGCTGTCATTTATAGATCTTTGACAGTCCTTACAGGTAGTCAGTCAGACAACCAGTCCCAACCCTTGGTATCGGGATCGTGTTACCCAGTACTAACCGGGTTTTGGAGGTCAGATCAGGCAGTCGCTCCATGTAAAATACTGGTATTGAGCTGCATCCGGTTAGACTGGAAGTCAACCCCAAAACAGTTGGGAAAAGGCTCAGCAGAGAATGATGTGTTATTGCTGCCCGCGCAGCTTTTATGTTTGGTGTTTAATATCAATTAATTCTCAATAATTAACTATTATCTACAAAGTAACTACAAATTTTGGTTAAAATCAAATACTAGTGAGCCACTTAACATTTAAGTAAAAGATTTGTACATTAAAAAATACATACAAGTCTCAAAAAGGGTACATTAATGACTAAACAAGTACGTACTAAATCATGAAAGAATTTACTTTCATACTGCTTCAAATTGTATTCAGCTCGTTAAAAAACAAAAGAGCATTACGATGAAAAGTACAAACCTGAACAAATAAAAACAGTTCTTTAACTTGAGTGCACTGCTTTCACGAAATTCTAAAGAAAAACTACTTTATTTCAAATTAATGTAATCTTTTAGTTATTGTACTTAATGTACTGGGTTTAGTTTAAGCAAAAAAATATTTTGAATAGGTCCTTGGCCACAACCTACACGCTTAAGTAACACGCGTCTTGCAACTACGACTGTGGAGAAAATAGACTCCCAGGATACCGCGAATTAAACAACAGAAACATTTGTGCACTTCCACGTGAGGTTTAATCAAAGTTACTAACATAACATAACACCACGCTTGTAATCCCCGAAGGGTTAGGCAAAAGTGTACCTAATAGTACACCCACATTTCGCTAGTTATGTTTAAGTCTTATGTAATAGGGGGTGAGCCTATTACCATCAACCGGGCACAAATCCAGACTCTGTGGCTGCTACTGAGAAATTCCTGATGGAAAAACTCAATAACAATTTGCCCGACCCGAGAATCGAACCCAGGACCTTATGCTCAGCAGTCGCGATTGTGACCAGTAGATCCACGAGGCAGTCAAAGTTACTAATAGTCAGATAACAGGGTGACGGCCACGACTTCAGAGCGAATGCGGCTAAAGAGTCGCCATCGCCACTGACGGATCGTGGCAAAGCATATTTTCAACACAAACCGCGTAACAAGTCGCATCACCCAAGGTAGTGAACGGGGGTTTAAAGAATGTTGCCATAATTTGATTAAGTCTATACTAAAGAAGTTTTATCTTAGCCATAAAGTAGTTCTAAATCTAAACCTAAAGAAGGTTATTTTGACCTAAGTTTGACCGAGACAGACGTGACAAGAATGTAATTTAATCTTAGTCTGGAACTGCGAACCTAAGTAATTAAGACTCAGGCACAGGTAAGACTCATACTCCTTCGGCAGTTTTCATTTTTTTTTTATCAAATCAGGATATAATAACTTCTGAAGAACACTGGCTCGACTATTTCATAGAAAACTATATTTTATTACTAGATATCAAAAATGAAAATGGAAGTGGGCGGGCCATATATGCTGTAGACTGGATGGAAAATGGGGGAAGAAAGTGCTGGAGTGAAAGAGTATGTGTGGAAGAGACGTAGGTCTCTTCCAAATCCTGCTCAGTATTGGTTGACCAAAGGTTGAAGATGAGAGAGAAGAGAAAGATGAACATAGCCTTTTTTTTTTTTTATCGATGGGAAATCATCAAATAACCCCTCCCGCTCTGGGCTGAGCAGGAGGGAGTGTCAGACTTTTACTGACTAAAACCCATCCATGTTCCTTCCTTTGCCCTTTATGTTCCAGGGCCGCGGTATCTCTTTCGAACAGTCCCGCAACCCTGGCAGAGATGAACATAGCCTATGATACCCCTAAAACTATAATTTATAATATCTTTTTGAATACAAATACATCTTTACCCTTTTTAATGGACTAGCTTTTAAATATGCTGTAAACCGTATCTCTTACGTTTAACTGTCGATCTCACATTTTAAATTATCAAATATTCAATCAACTATTTTTAATCTGCGATATTCATATTTTGACAATACTGAGTTGGTATTTTATCTTGCATTGAACAAGGAAAATAAGCCTTTATATTTATTAAATGTATTTTACCGTGACTGTTCATGTAATAAACTCCATCTTCGAGGTATATTTCGTTGACTACACGAAACGATAAACTTTCAATAAACTCAAACTCAAAAATTATTTCAAACTAGCTGATGCCCGCGGCTTCCCTTGCGTTTTGGTCGGAAATTATCCCACAGGAAAGTTTTAAATATAGCCTATGGCACTCGGGGATAATATATCTTCCTATTAGTGAAAGAATTTTTAAAATCGGTTCGGTAGATCCAGAGATTACCCCCTACATACAAACTTACAGACAAATTACAAACCAGTAACAGGTACTTGTGAAGAGTCTGCAGTTGCCCATTTCAAAGCTTTTAATCTCTATGGAGAAAAATGAGCACGAAACCAGGTAAGATAGTTGTCAAAATTCAAAATGATCTATCCAAACCACTGTTTGAACGTCAACATTACGTAAAAGCTTAATTGTATCTACTTTCTAGTGTTTTAGCTGGGGAGAGGCACCAACACGAGAAATAGCAGTCAGAATAGCAATAAACTTACTCAAAAGTATAAAACTGATCAATGATCTATTATACTATATTGAAATTACCACCGAAATTAATTTCAAATGTACTTACTACATTGGAACGGTAAGCAAACAGCATTTAATCATTTATCAATTAAAACCAGCTCAACATAAACCGATTCGCGGAAAAAAAACATACAATATTTCGGCAACAAATATGGGAATTCGTCGTTAAAACGTAATTATAACGCGTGGCCGAACTCCGAATTGAATATAATATATTCAATTAATATCGTCGAAACAAGTACGTCAGTCAATACATTTCAATTTAACTGGTCCGGTCTCTCTCCGGTGAAATTTCATGGAGCGGTAAGCACAGGCCGAAGTTGCCTGATTGCTTCTCGGCTAGACCGGATTTTAGGTTCAATATTAGGACTTGTATAGTCTTTAAATTGGATGGAAGTGTTTTTTGGGGGTTTTACTTTCAAGTAGATTGATTGTATTAGAAGATCGTGGTAAAATTATAACAGCCGCTCGGAACGATCTTTAGGTTACGCCGCGCTTGCCGAGGTTGATCCGTTGATGTGTGACCACCCATTACATACCGAGTTTCCTCCACGTTAAGCCGTTGGTGCCAGCTGTCAATTGTAGATCCTTGACAGTCGTTACAGGTAGTCAGTGTACCGAAAATCTAACAAGCAGTCTTATCAAGGGATTTTGTATTACATGGTACTAACTGGGTTGTGGAGGGAGTCGCTCCATGTAAAGTACTGGTATTCAGCTGCATCCAGTTAGACTGGAAGCCGAACACAACACAGTTGGGAAAATGTTAGGCGGATGATCATGAGATTGATGGTATTATTGCACAACTAAGCAGCAATTCGAAGGTACCGCTATCAGCTATTAGGATCACTATAAAAATATTGTAAAATAATTGTGTAGCAATTTTGATATGCAATAAGTACTTTATCATTGGAAAGTTTTGGGGATAATTCCGTCGTGTTTAGGTTTAAAACAATTCAATTTCATAAAACAAACATGATGCGAGTATAACTTGCTTAATTTCTGCTTTTGTTAATAGTTTAATCTATCTAGTTTTTTAAAACAATGCCAGTACTATTGTCTGTTCAACTCATTTTTAACAAAAATACAGCACCAACTCACCTTAAATAAAGTTTAAATAATTATTTGAATAAAACCTGGTTTTCAACCAGCATTCAAACTAAAGCTGACTGGTGTCAGAACCATTCCCTTCGTCCATTCATCTCAAAATTTCACGCCGTAGTGAGCGTCGACCAAACTTAGCTGATTGCTCCAGAATAGACTGGCTTTTCTGCTCAATATGAGCAGTTGAGCGCTGTGCCACTACGCTAGTGCTGAATAGGGCAATGTGTCAACTTGGACATGAATTACAAACCAGACATTGGAAATGTAGGACATAACTGCAAAATTGGTGTACTATTTCGAAAGATAAATCAAATGAGATGGTAGACTGTGTCTTTACAAATGTGTGGTTTTGAAATTGATGGTTATGGAGTAAAGTTAAGCAAAAAGGTTTTGTTTTTTTTTAAGTGATTAGTTTTCATTTTGCTGGGTAATTTGTTATACTACATCTCCACAGCTAAGGCGATCGGGTTGTGTTGCCACTTTTTTCTACACGTCGCCTATTTGCATTTTGTATGAAAACGTTTTGAAGCGTCATCATGCCTGCGCCGCGCCGTCACCTTACGCAGCTTGAGTGTAATTTTCGCCTAAGGTTACTACTACATTGTAATTTTAATGTAGCAATAAACGTTTTTTTTACACTGTACTTTTTATCTTGAATCTTTTGTGTAGGTACGCAGTTCCTTTCTGTTTGTGTAATCCTACCATTTAATTTCTACCAGCCAAAAGAAAAAGATAATGGCGTCTAAAAGACTCCAAAGTTCAAATTAACTTGGCTCTTGTTTTTCCTGCTAACTGAACTCCTTCAAAGCCTTTTCGATACTGACGGTAAATTTTTGGTATAGTTATAATTAGTTTTAGCCGAAACACGGTGAACTAAAAGTTAAATTTGATTTTGGGTAGTTTTGCGGTAACGGAGGTGTAACTAAAGCGAAAAAATTGTTTGTAATTAATTAAATTAAATATTTATGTTGTAAAAGTACGGGAGAGTTTTGTTTGCCGCCATAATTTATATTTGAGTTTTTATTGTAAACATTTTCGAGAAACATTTGAAATTAAATTGGAGGACCTCCTCCTTCATTCCTCGTTAGTGCGTGTGCGGTTACTGAACATGAAGTCTTGGGTTCAATTCCCAGGTCAGACAAAAAGTGTTATTGCGTTTTTCCCTCAGGATTTTTTCAGTATCAGTTGATGGCAACAGGTTCGCCCCTCTTTAAAGGGACCTAAACATAACTCATTCAATTAATTTAGGTGCATATTTTGCACCTCTTGATCACAAGCTACACGAGTGTTTCGATCGTGACCACGGATAAAAAAAAAAAAAAAGTTGTTTAGAGCTTGCCTCGAATTACCGCGACACGACTTGCAGAGCAACTGTGCGCGCAGGAAACAAGAGATTCGAGAGCGTGTCGCTTGTCACACGTTGCAACGTCCGAAGCTGTGAACGGAGCCTTATACGTTTTCACACGAATACGTGCGAAAGATTTCGTTCCTCTAAGTACTATGGAAGCTCGCATACTATGTAAGAGTCAGTCGTGCGTATGGACCCTACGTCCGAAATCAATCCGCATTTGTTGGAATATTTTACGTATTCGTGCGTAGAAAATGAATACCGCAACGGAAACGGAAGTAAACTATAATACCTACGTAGTTAAAACATTTTACAGGCATTACAGTCTTTTTTTTCTTTTTTTTCGGATGGTAAATCATCGAATAACTCCTCCTGCTCTGGGCTGAGCAGGAGGGAGTGTCGGACTTGTACTAACTAAAACCCATCCATGTTCCTTCTTTTGCCCTTTGTGTTCCAGGGCCGCGGTATCTCTCGAACAGTCCCGCAACCCTGGCAGGAGGCATTACAGTCTTGTCTTCAAGTCTGTGAAGTTACTAACAATGTAAATATCCTCAACCTAAAATACACCGTCATTGATTAAAAAGTAACTTGAAGAAAGTCACTTGATTGGCAAGCGTTTTTTTCAGTGTGGTGGCCGCCGCGCCGCGCCGCGCCGTCCACCGTAGGCGCGGGCCTGTGGCCGGTGAGCTATGGGCTAGCTCGCCGTCCGTCCGTCTTATGACGACAACCGGGTCCACATCGTGTTCGTGTTCTACGCGCGCCTCAAAGAGATGTCAGCAAAAGGAAGGGGTCCGCAAGGGCCGATGCCTGCCGGGGCTGCGGGACTGTTCGAAAGAGATACCGTGGCCCCGGAACACAAAGGGCGATGAAGGAACATGGATGGGTTTTAGTCAGTAAAAGTCTGACACTCCCTCCTGCTCCGCTCAGAGTCGGGGGAGTCATTTGATGACATAAGTAACATCAGAAAAAAAAAGGACGACATTCAATGTCTAATCGCAGTGGAGTTGAGACATTCTGAAACTGTACCCGATTCATTGTGCCCCACGTTATTGTGTTAAATTGTAATTTCAAATACCTAATTTGTTGGTTTTTAGTGTGTATGTTTTTAGAGTGTTGTTTTAACAGTGTATCGCAACCTGTATTTTTATTGCACGAAACCAATCTTGACAATCCGACATATTAATATCTTATATTATTAATTATACAAAATTAGACAAAAGTTACTAAACAAAGAAATAAATATGGAACGAAATACTACACTTTTTCATACGGTCCTAGGTTAAACGAATAAATTAAAATATTTAAAAATAAGTCACTCATGATAGCAGGCATTCCTGTCAATTCAACGTTTTGTATTAAACAAAAAGCATTCTTAAACGATGAAATTATAAGAACTTGCAAAATTTTGCTACAAATATTCAATCTCCTCCACTTCGCTGTCATCCGGAAACGTGCCCAGAAGATTGGCAGCATTGCCAGATTTAATGTCAATGCTAATTCTTTGACCAAAGAAAGAGCCAGCCCTCTGGTCACGCGACCAGTCGGCGAGATATTTCCTTAAGAGGGCCCTTCCCGGCGCGTCTATCGTCAACGCGAGCATGGTCGAAAACCTTGTTATTTCATCCAGAGCCACAGCGGCAATTTTTCTTTCAACTCCCCCGTCTTACCCCGCTCCGACCCCGCACAACTCGTCTCCCGCGCACCTCATACCGCCTAACGCGATGACATTGAACGAAAAATAGTGTTCGAAAATTTCTTAAACTTGTTCCAGGAGTTACGTGTTTTTGAATAAATCTTACAAGTGTGTGAAATAAGTATTTGTCATTAAGAATCTCCATTACATTTGCAAGGTTTCTATCGAGATGTTTTCTTTATTTTTACAGTTTATGAGTACATTATGAACGGCCAAAGTTCAGGTGAAACTTGTGCAAAACCGCAATTTTTGGAGGCTTATACTGAATTTGTTTATACTTTTTTTTATTTTTTGGAACCATAGAAACCTAGATATGTGCTCAAAAAACATATTAGTTAAAAAAAAATCAAAGATAGATGTGTAACATCGGCATAATCACGTACGAGCCTTTGTATGAAAAGTATGTCGGGTTGGCCGCTCTTAAAAAGGGGACGCGCACTCGAGCCCCATCACCCGAGCGTTTCGACCCCAAACGGCTCAAGACCGTAGTTACCAATGAGGTTACAGTATTAGATCTATATTTTGTGGTCTGTGTATAATATACATACGTAGTAGATAAACTATTTAAGGTGGATGCGCAAGGGTAGCCCGCGAAATTTAAATTTTCTTACGTTTATTGCAATTTGCAGGTCAGTGTCAGGTTGTATGTTGATAAAAATATGAATCGCGCCAGTAACACGTATAGGAGTTATAGAATTATAATCATTCAAATCTTTAATACAACTCTTCAAGTTCATATAATCCCAAAGAGTGACTTTTTCATGAAATAGCTATTGAATGTGAATATATGAACTTGGAGGGGTGTATTGATGATTTGAATGATTATAATTCTGTAACTCCATACGTGATACTGGCGCGATTAATATTTTCATCAACATACAACCTGACACTGACCTGTAAATTGCAATAAACTTGAGAAAATTTAAATTTCGCGGGCTACCCTTGTGCTTCCACCTTAATAAAGAATTTTTCCTGCACATAGAATATCTTAGCAGATTGAATGCCCAGTACACAAACCCACTGTTTACAGTTACTTGCAATAACTCTTGCACCAGTTACTGAAGCAAATGGGTCAACTTTCCTATATTATGTACATTGACGTATGTACATAAAACTTTATTGATAAACTTTTTAGTGTCGTATCATCACTATCACTACATAGTATAAAACAAAGTCACGTCCCGCTATCTATCCTTGTATGCTTAGATCTTTAAAACAACGCAACGGATTTTGATGCATTTTTTTAATAGATATAGTGATATAAGAGGAAGGTTTATAATTATGTATAATATTGCACCCGTGCGAAGCTGGGGCGGGTCGCTAGTAACATATAATCGAGATTGCAATAAGCGGATCTTAATAGAGTTGTTCTTATTATTATTTTTGTTTGAATGATTTTGTTTCCTAAAGATTTTATTTTTAACTATGTTTTTCCTTTGTGAGAATTTTTTTTGTTAAACTGACAAGAACTTAGGGGGCCTAAAAAGGTCGCAGAGATGTACCTAACTATATATAATAATATAAATAGTAAACTATTTAAAATATTTCGACAGGTATACATATACAATCAACCGGGCACAATTCCATAGTATTCCCAGAAACCCAATTATACTGCCCGACCTGGGAATTAAACCCAGAACTTCATGCTGAACAGCAGCCCTTGCCACCACTAGACCAACGAAGCACCCTATTTCAATCCTTTTAAAACAAACAATCAAACCAAATGAAACATCCCGCCACCATCATTCAATATAATATTAAAACTCGTTTCCCTAATACAGATGGACAGCTTCCCGACTGCTCTGAAATGGTTCACGCCATTATATTTACGATGAATCTGGATGACAAATATTATGATAATGGCTTCTGAAATAAATGATGGTGTTTATTCTCATGGGAGGAGCTAAATTTATGAGTTATGTGTGTCTTTGGTTTTGGTAGTACATTAGTTGACAAGCTTCTATCCGTGACTTCGTTCGTTTTAAGCCAACTATACAGGGTGTAACAAGACCCTAACGAAGCCGTCAACCAAGCATTCTGTACATCAAACTAAGTAACTTTACGCAAAAATTATTGCTGGGAAACGACATTTTTTTTTGGGGTGGAACATCATGTTTTACGGTAGGACTCAATGTAACGCACTCAAAACATTGTGCTGATGGATGGATTGAATAGTACGGGGGTCGTGGAGGTGTTTAAAGTCCAAATCTTACATTAAAACATGTACTTAAAAAACAACTTGTGAAAAAGTTGGAACTTTTATCCCCAATATCTCCGTAACTAGAAGGTTCCCAGGTATGATCTAGAACAAATAAATTATCACAATGACGGGGAGAACATCTGCCTTTCGGCTTCGTTATGGGTCTTGTTACACCCTTTTCTAAGGGCGCTTTCAATTTAGACGTTTCGTGTCGGACCGCTGCGGTGCCGAAAAGGTGCGTTTGTCGTATAGCGCACGGACGGTTGTTTGTTTTCATACAAAGAACGCGGTGCGGCAACAGTGCGTGTTGTCTAGCGTTCGCGGTACCGACGCCGGTACCGCGAACGCTCACGCAAACGCACCTTTTCGGCACCGCGGCGCCGGCGGTCCGACACGAAACGTCTAAATTGAAAGCGCCCTAAGTCGTCACAGGCGAAATCTGAGTGTTCTATTTGGTATTCCTTAACTTACCCTTCGGAAATTATAAGTCTGATGTTACTGTAAAAAGTGCTGTAACTTTCTATGGTTGAAACCATCTTCATTATTCTCTAACCCTTCATCTGCCTAGCCTCTTCTCAACAATGTTGGGCGCGGCTTCCAGCCCAACTTGATGCGACTGATTATCAGAATGGTATATGGAGCTACTGCCTATCTGACCTCGATAACCCAGTTAGTACTGGGTAATACGATACCCCTTGGTAGGACTAGTTGCCAGACTAAACCATTTTAGAATTTCTTAATTTTATTTTGAGTTTCCAGGTTTTGAGACTAATTAGATCGGCAAAGTGTCGAACAAAATTAAACCTCAACATTATTGTAGAATCCAAACAACTAGCGGTAATATTGTTAACCACAAAGGTTATCAAAATAGCGACATTGTTAAGGTACTTGTCAAAATCACAACATTTCTTAGAACATGAAAGTCACGACGAAACTTTACTCAAACAATTTGTGAACACCCACACATCATTCAGAAGGTCCAAGCGTCGTCGGTTTAACCCTTTGAGCGACGACTTTGTTAGGGTAATGAGTGACGCAACGTGATGTAATTAGTCTTTAATCTTTCTTGTCTACACTTAGTATGAGCTTACTTAGACACTTGTTGAAGAAATACAATCATCATAGTTTATTTTCTGTTAAAGTGCGACGAAACAGTAGCACGGTATAAATGCTCCACCTTCTATTCTGTTCGCTGAACCCCAAAACATACTGCTCTGTGCAGTACTTAGTGGACCCAGTGAAGTTTTTGATCAATAAAATATACTGCTGTGCCATTGATAAAAGAAGAAAAATATCGCAGAGATTGTGATGAATAATTATTAATATTAAACATTTTTTTTTTCAGGGATCGGCTACATTTTTTATATAAGAAACTTGTAATGCGGGTCACATTCTACTTATATTCCTGGTTCCCACCCAACGATGTCCCTCATTTAATTTAGCTATCGGACTTACCCAAGAAACTATCGTTCCATCGATTAAAAATAATATTAGGTAACTTTTTTTTATACACTCTGGTTGGTCTCAAATGTTAACTGTCGCTTTGTAAATTCCCTTGAATAATCATAATAATACCTACATAAATAATACCTATAATAGAGCGGCTAGGTCAAGGGCTTGATTCTGGATTAACGCATAGTGAGGAGGTTCCTTTCTCTGGAGCTCTGACCACCGGCAGCCCGAACCTGTTCCTGATTCCGTAGCCTACTATTTTTTTTTAAATTTGGAAATGTTTTTTTAAGCTTTTATTTTAAAAATGTAAAATAATAATATGAAAACAAGATAAATTAATGAGACAAAACTTATTACCTATTGCAGAGTAGTCTAGACTGTCTGAAATTCTGATGTGTGGTCTAACTTCAGAATATCTGAGTACTACCCAAAAGTTAGACTTAGAAAGCCTGACAGTTGTATCACGGAACTAGTTTCCAGGTACATTACATACAATAGTTAGACTGGAAATGGACGGTGGACCTAACATAGTTGGAAAACAGCAACCATAATGATTAGGTAAGCACTTACCATCATGAGCATGCACATTGCACATTTACCTACCGGATCCTTATCACCAGATCCTGGGTTTAATTATCTGGTCGGAAAAGTGTTGTAAGGTTTACGTATCAAGAATTTATCAGTAGCAGCCATCTTGAGACAAGATACCAGGGGCCTTAGTCTGCTATTGCAATAGTGTCAGAATGGTCTATCATTGATTTAATAAGGCCAATAAATTAATACTGTCACCTAAACGGGATATCTTCCGTGATTGTTCATTATTTTGAGCTCCCGATATTTCGACGCTGTTGCAAGCGCCATGATCGCGGGTTGACTGGAATTGCACTAAATGCAATTATACTTATAACTCAATTACAAATACACTACTGATCACTATTCATTTAGATATAGCACTCTAGTTCAGTTCGTGCTGCTCCCGCAAACTCGACGGCTATTTACATGCTGGCCGATCCTTGAAGAAAGTTCCACAAGTTTCTGGACTCTTCTTCACAGTTCCAAAGTTGAAGTTCCTAGGATTATTCTCGAATCTTCTAGATAGTTCCTTATTCGAACATTCTAGACTCGAACGTAATCCAGAATTTTCTCGTAAAACAGCCGACGTAACAATAGCAATAGGCTCGCCCGTGATATGTGGACATTCGTCCACCCCTGCCCACCCTCGTTCGGTAAACAAGCGTTACGATATGTCACTTGTATCTAAAGTCAAGTAAAATACGTAACCAATAAAATACTTATTCGTATTTAGGCAACCATTTTTAGATAATCATCAAGAATTTGCTTGAAGTAAGAACTGCCAAAGCTAAGAATTCTAACTTTTCAGTAATTACAAAACTACAGAAGAGAAATCGTTTCAAACGTAATAATACTTCTACTCAAGTACCTAATATTTTTTACTTATTTAAAGATAAGGTGTGAATCTTCATACAAGTATTCCTAAAACTCAACTGAGTTAAATACTTACACATTTTTCAGATGTTCTGTGTTCACGTCAACCATAAAATATGGAAATCGATTTCACTCATGAAATATTGTTCACTATTACACGCTTAAACCATTGGAATATCTGACAGCGAAACTTAAGCTCAGTTAAATCTCAAAGCACACAAGACCTTCAGATATCCAAAACATAATCTTTCAATACCAAAATACTTTCTAAAAAATCTAAGACGAACCTCCAAAATGTTCTATTGAAGGCAAGAATCCCGTAAACTTTTAATCTCGGTTTTCTCGGGTAATACAAAGAGTATTGTCATACCGGAGTCAAAGAAATAGTTTCGTGGTGCTAGCTCACCTTATTACATGTTCAAAAACGTGGCTGTAGAAATCTAGGATGAAGAAGGGACATGAATCAATATCAGGTGAATTTGCCATGCAATGCACTGAATACGATTTGATGGTCTAGTGGTCGCCATGACTGCTGAAGACTAGGTCCTGACTTGAGGTCAAGAGTAATTGTGTTTTTCCATCAGGAGTTTGATTGGTGGTAATAGGCTCGCCTCTTATTACACTGGTGCAATGTGCGAGTACCGTTAGGTACAACTCTTTTTTTTTCCGGATGGGAAATCATCAAATAATTCCTCCCGCTCTGGGCTGAGCAGGAGGGAGTGTCAGACTTTTACTGACTAAAACCCATCCATGTTCCTTCATCGCCCTTTGTGTTCCGGGGCCACGGTATCTCTTTCGAACAGTCCCTCAGCCCCGAGTTAGGTACATCTATGACTACACCTTCGGAGATAACACGCATGATGTTATTTTACTCCAGGTCTTTAAATAATGAGTTCGTTTTAGTGACTTTACAAATTAGCTGCATAAGTAGACTATAAATATTGGAGTCGAACTGATCGATATGCATGGTAGGTCAGGGAGAGCCTAGAGGGTTTTTCAGTGAGCACATTCAGCATGAAAATTTGATTGCTGATTAGGTAGGGTGTGATGAGAGAATTCTGAAGCTATATTTGAGAAGTCGCCGAATCATGATTGGCATGGTAGGTAAAATACACGCGCAAAATAAGCGCTTAGACGTGGAGTTGCGGACACCAGCCCGCTATACAATACAATGGTAGGTAGGGGTGCCGTGCTCACGTACTCGTACCAACAAAATTTCGCAACATAATTTACGTAAAATGGTGTCTTATATAATTAAAATATCACGACACAACAGACTATTACCAAAAAAATAAATTTTGAAAATACATACAACTTAAATCTTACCAAGTGGTATCGTATTATCCAGCACTAACTGGGTTGTGGAGGTCAGATAGCCAGTCGCTCAATGTTAAATACTGGTATTCAGCCGCATCCGGTTAGACTGCAAGCCGATCCGCAACATAGTTGAGAACAGGCTCGGCAGATGAAGATGTTAAAGCTTTCATCGTGTTACTTAACCTTTGTATCTTTTTTCATCTTCAAAGAAAACAACATAAAACAAAAGATTTGCTATAGTACATACTAATACTACTTGATGACACACCTTTTGTTTATGAGAAAATAAGTAAGGTCTGGCGGCCCTGGGATCTTGGACTATTAGAGATATTATGATTTATCAGCCCAGATTTGTAATGTTTTCTGACTGGACCAATTACGAACTGGACTAATTGCGAACTGGACCAATTGAGAATTTGACAGTTGGACATTTTGCAAATTGGACATAATGCGCCCAAAGGGTCTATTTTACTTCGTTTCATATAATTCTTACCTGCTAATACCACATCTAGCCATCTAATACATCAACGCAGCAAGCCTTTACTTCAATCTGGCGTAAAAATCCAGACTCTTTCTATTCCACACACAGGATGTTCACACAACCCATATAAGCTTTTTAGAGGCAAGCACGTTCGAGGACCGCGCTTCGCCGTGTTTGTAATAAAAAATGTTGCTTTAGGTGCGCTCCAGACGGTAAGTTGCGATAAATGGCGTTCAATTGGTAATTTTTGAGCACTCACTTTGCAACTACTAAAGTGTAAATTATTCGCGCCATGTCTGGGAGGAGATGCGGGAGACTCGTAAAATCTTTAAATCACGGCTAAAGTGGTGCCAAAATAATAGGGAGCAGATAAAGATGGATATCCTCGCTTCTCACCATTCGAAACATGACTTTCGGAATTTTTGGAAAACCACTAGTAGGCTAAACTATAAGCCGGGCTTACCCGTGAGCGTTAACGGGGTGAGTGAACCGAAATGTATTGTGAACCGAAATGTATTGCAGACATGTTTAAGGATCACTTTATGGTGAAATCGCCATTGGGACCATCACGGTCATTTAGCGTGGAGGGGTCACATGGCCAGGAGATAAACACTAGATTTACAGCTAAGGATGTTCGGGGAGTTATAAAGTCAATGTCACGTGGTAAGTCTCCTGGTCATGACAGCCTGAGTATTGAGCATTTAAAGCATGCCGGCGTCCACCTGCCCAGAGTTCTTGCAATGTTATATACATTTTGTATGGGACATGCTTACTTGCCAGCAGAGATGATGAAGACCGTGGTGGTACCAATTGTGAAGAGTAAAACCGGTGACCTAAGCGACACGAGCAACTACAAGCCAATCTCACTAGCCACAGTGCTTGCTAAGGTTCTTGACAGTTTGCTTAGTACACAGCTTGACCAGTATGTAAACACGCATGACAACCAATTTGGTTTTAAACCGGGACTGTCTACTGAGTCAGCTATCTTGTGTTTGAAGCAAACTGTCAAGTACTACTCCGATAGGAGCACACCTATTTATGCCTGTTTTCTCGACCTATCGAAAGCTTTTGACCTGGTTAGTTATGACATCTTATGGAGAAAATTAAGTAACATCTCAATGCCTCTCGAACTGATAGAAATTTTCAAGTACTGGTATCTTAACCAGATCAACGTCGTTCGATGGTCCGGTGCTCTGTCGGAGCCGTACAGGTTGGAGTGCGGGGTGAGGCAGGGGGGACTGACCTCGCCAAAGCTCTTCAACCTGTACGTGAACGCACTGATAGAGGAGCTCAGTAGTACGCGTGTCGGCTGCCATATTGACGGTGTTTGTGTCAACAATATTATTTATGCGGACGACATGGTGCTGCTGAGCGCCTCAGTGTGTGGTCTGTCCAGATTACTGGGCATCTGCGAGGGTTACGCGCACGATCACGGTTTGCTCTATAACGCAAAGAAAAGTGAATGCATGGTCTTTCGGGCCAGGGGTCGTAGCTGCCCGGATTATGTACCACCTATCAGATTGAACGGTGCCAAGTTACGAAGAGTTCAACAGTTTAAATATCTCGGGCATATTGTGACCTCTGACCTGAAGGACGATGCAGACATCGATAGAGAGCGGAGGGCCAATATGATCGCTCGCAGGTTTGTTCGTTGCTCAGGGGCCGTCAAAATAACTCTTTTCAGAGCGTTTTGTACGTCCCTGTACACTGCCAGCCTGTGGGGGTCGTATACCCAGAAGCAGTACAACGCTCTCCGTGTTCAGTACAATAATGCGTTCAGGGTGCTGTTGGGGCTGCCACGGCACTGCAGCGCATCGGGGATGTTCGCAGACGCCCGTGTCGACTGTTTCTACACGACGATGCGAAAGCGGTGCACATCTCTGGGGCGCAGGCTCCGGGCTACCTCCAATACCATCCTGAGCGTATTTGCGAACAGGTTTGATTGTCGGTACATTAACCATTGTTATATGGTTAATGTAATGACAAACAAACTAATGTCTCAGAGGCAGGTGTGTTAGTCATACCAGGTAATTTTGAAGTTTTAATTTATATTAGTTAATTCATTATTTTAATATTTAAATTTAAATTTTTGTAATTGTTAATTTTTGTTCTGACATTACAGTTCTGGGAAATTTGAGTTTTAATTTATATTATTTAATTAATTATTTTTGTATGTAAATTTAAATTTTTGTAATTGTTCATCTTTGTTTTAGTCATTGACATTATAATTTTAGAATTTTAGATTTAATTTATATTATTTAATTGTTTTAATTTTGTTACGGATTGAAATTTTTAACTTTTTAATTGTAAACTTATTTCAAATGTGTTCTTTTATGATCCTAAATGGATTGAAATAAATGATTTTGAATTGAATTGAATTGAATATTGCCTAGACAAGACATTTTAATTTTTTATTTAGTGATTCTGAGTTCTTAAGTTTGAAAAGCAAACCGTTTAGCAATAAGCAAAGCAATACCTATTTCTATGACACACAAAAGAAGCGTTGTATGTAGCTAGCTAACCAATGGATCATTTAAAATTTTCAGATAATATTAATTGTAAATGTTGACTTTATTTCTTCAGAACCATTTGAAACTTTGCTGATAATTGACGTAGTATCTCTATCATCATTATCATCATTATTTCAGCCGATAGACGTCCACTGCTGGACATAGGCCTCCCCCAAGTGTCGCCACACTGACCGGTCCCGTGCAAATCGCATCCAACGGATCCCCGCAACCTTCACCAGATCATCGGTCCACCTAGTGGGAGGCCTTCCAACGCAACGTCTTCCGGTTCGCGGTTGCCACTCCAGAACTTGTCGGCCCCATAGGCCATCCGTTCTGCGAGCAATGTGCCCTGCCCACTGCCACTTCAGTTTGGCAATTCTTCGGGCTACGTCGGTAACCTTGGTTCTCTTGCGGATGTCTTCATTTCTGATTCGATCACGCAAGGAAACTCCGAGCATAGGCCTCTCCATTGCCCTTTGGGTGACTTTAAGTCTTCGAATGAGGCCCATTGTGAGCGACCACGTTTCGGTCCCGTATATAATCACTGGCAACACACACTGGTCATAGACTTTCGTCTTGAGACACTGCGGTAAGTTGGACGAGAAGATACCACGCAACTTCCCGAACGCTGCCCAGCCGAGTCGGATTCGTCGGTTGACCTCTTTCTCGAAGTTAGACCTACCTAGCTGGACCGTTTGTCCCAGGTAGACATAATAGTCTACATGGGCATTCAACATAACCTTGGTTTTGTCCATGTTAATTTTAAGACCCGCTCTTTCGGAGGCTCTAGTGAGGTCATCGGTCATCGAGCAGTATCTCTATAGTAGGTACCTATATTTTTTGGCAACAAATTCCCAAATCCATAAATCGTTCTATGATTTATTATTCAACTGACAAACATCGCACAGTCCAAATGGCGTAAACGAGAACATAATTACTATATTCAAATATATAGATAGATATTTTACTTTTTTTTTATTGTTTGTTTAGTGCCTAACCTAGTGTCAGAGTTTTCAGGCCGCATGACTTGGCTTTACATGCCGCAAAGAAATATCTCTCAGGCATGCTGGTTTCCTCACCATGTTTCCCTTCACCGGAGCAAGTGATAATTATACAATACGCACATGAATCCGGAAAGTCAGAGGTGCGTGCCTTGGGTTCGAACTCGAGACCGACTTACCGACCGACCGACCGACCGACTTACTTCGTGACCGTCGGACTTAGCAGTCCGACGGTCACACCACTAGGCTATCACTGCTACCGGCAAAACTGAACCCCTGAGAGGGTGAAGAGATTTTCAAGTCTCTTTTTGAACAATACCTAGCATAATACACATACACCACACTCCCTTACCGCATTTCAAATTTTCAGTCACATGTTTATTCGCACATCGCCGCTCTTGCTTATCTGAGGGACCCCTTATCATCTCTATGAAGATGCAGTTGTTACAAAATACTATACGTCTGTTACCTGCTTTAAAAACATACTGTATGTGGAGGTAGGAAAGTTTCAGGCTCCATGAATGTATTTTTAAACTTGAACAAAAAGTTTTTTTGTGTTCTAAAAGAGGATCTGGGTGTTGGGGTAGGCAAAGTGGGCGTAAAAAACTGTAACTGTAACGGTAAAACATGTAACTTTCTGTGAAAAGCGGTTAAAAATATGCTCAATCTAAGTATATCTTTATTTCTTGCTTTGATTGGAAGTAATAACTCATAATTTATGTATAGCTATTCGAAATAGAGTTACTGAATCCCTTGCATCTCATAAAACAACAAAATTGATTTATTTATTCACTGCGATTTGTTGTCAAACTGGTAAAGCAATTACGAGGTCGTCTATACAAACGTCTACACGGCTAATATGTAGTAGCAAAGGCACAAAAATTTTGACTTCACTGTTATATCCGATATGGTCTAGTGGCTAGGATACCTGGCTCTCACCCAGGAGGCTCGGGTTCGATTCCCGGTATCGGAATTTCTTTTTTGATAATTTGCATGGCAAATAATATCTCATTTTAAAATTATTTAATATTTTTTTCATGAATATTTTAAGTTTCTTATTTTATTTGGTAATGTCATTAGTATGCCTACCATGCCGCTTTCCGGTTGGACTGACACATGAAACGCATGACACTTGAAAGTAAAAATATTAACGCTTAACGTGCTTTCCGAGGCACGGAGGAAACTCTGTATTTAATGGTTGATCACCCATCCACGAACCAACGTAGGCAAGCGCGGCTTAACCTGAAGATCGACCCAAGCGGCTGTTATTAACAGGTCACGAGCTCTTCTTTCTTTTTTTAATACATTTGCCAAATGTTTACAAACAGCGCCTCTATACCAATGCCATTTAAGTGCCAAAATATCCTTGTAGCTCCGTATTCTCTACGATTTGTGGTAAACAAAACATGACATGAATATTTTCTTGTGTCTTGCTCAACAGCGATCTCCCTAAATAAAAAATTAAGTTAAAAAACAACTAAGTTTCCAGTACAAGTATATTATAAAACAGAGGATTAAAACTGTAAACTTTAACTTGGGAGGTGCTCAACTCAGCAAGTTTTGGGTTTACGAACTTTCCAGAACTTAAATATGAGGAATTAACTTAAGACGCTGTCTCTGCGCTTATAATTTTAAAATCAACGGTAGGTGTGCCTTTTGAAATTGCGTGGTTAGTTTACTGTTTCACGTGGTAGTCATTTGTAATTGTAAAGTTTCGGAACATGATTCGAAGTATCGCTTTCGCTTTTTTAAATAATTCAAAATTAATTGTGAATGATCATCTAATCTGACAAAACTGGAAGTAGGACGCGTGGATTCGGGAGAAGTTGAAGGAGTGGAGATAGAACTTTGCCCGAGAGTGGGACAAATTAAAAAAAACCGGCCTAGTACAAGTTGGACTCGCTCACCGAGGGTTCCGTATAAACTTGTAGGTATTTTGTTATTAAACTACATTTTTATGCTTTTTAGATTTTTTATTTACATGTGCTGTAATAAATTGCTTCTTGCCAAATTTCATGATTCTAGGTCAACGGGAACTACTGAATAAGTTTTGATTTTCTTGTGAAATCGCAAAATATGCGACATAAACGGTCATATCTTTTGATCGCGTTGACTTACAGGTTTGATTTTTTCACTGCTCTAAGGAGTAGCAGACGTAAGTATTTGATATGAATGTCAGCTTGATACCTTTACGTGTTCCTGAATAAAAGAGTCTTGACATACGGTCAGATGGACAACGTAGTAATACTATAAGGGTTCCGTATTTGCCGATTGAGATACGGAACCCTAAAAACAGCCTATATAATTTCCACGCAGGCCTCTATGCAAGAGAGAATGAGCATAGCCACCACCGATCTCATTTGGGTTTGGTGGGCAATATTATTAAGTATGGAAGAAGATTCGTCGACCCCGAATAAATTATTATAAAGATCAACAACTGCCTATCCTATTCCCAACTATGTTCGGGTTGGCTTCCAGACTAACTGAATGCAGCTGAATACCAGTATTTTACATGGAGCGGTTGCCTGTCTGATCTCCACAACCCAATTAGTAGCTACTGGGTAATAAAATACCCCTTGGTTAGACTGGTTGTTAGACTTTCGGGCCGCTGACTACCTGGAACAACTGTCAACGATCTACAAATAACAGCCGGGACCAACGGGTTAATGTGCTTTCGGAGGCACAGAGAAAACTCGGTATATAATGGGACATCCACCGACTAACCTTGGTAAGCGCGGCTTAACCTGAAGATTGTCCCGAGCAGCTGTTATTCACATAATTATCATCATAATAATATTAGTGATGTGCACAAATTTCACTTCAGTGACAGCAGTTAATTCAAAAGCGAATTCACTTGTTCCCAAATCGTCAAGAATGAGGGCTATCGTTTTTGAGCTCACCAGATGGCGCCACCGTCGCGGTCATGTCAATAATTCACTTTAAAGTACAAATAACTTCATGAAAAGTTTATTTTATTACAACATAGTGTAAACTTCAGATCATTTATTTACAATATTCTCCCTAAAATTAGCAAGAATTATGAAACATTTAAAAAACATTTTAACTCCCGAGTACTAACAAATAAGATCCTAAGTTGCTACTTAAATTTTAGTAAAAAATTAGTAAGAATACGTGATAAAAAGCACACAACTCGTGTACTCTCGATGACATCTGACATTTCGGTGCCCAGGCGCTACACTAGCGCCTCTAGCGGTGAATTCACACGCGAAAGCCCCCATTCTCAACTCGTCACTTCCTAACGATGTTTGTCCAATCAACACAATCACTTAACAGAACTAAAATAGTGTTACGCTAAATACAACTCTAAGAGATTGTGTACCATTCTGCATACAATAGAACCCAGCAATGGTATAAACTTAAAGACGAAATGCTGAGGTTTCAATTAAAACTTCGCAATTGTAGGAGTTTCTGCACCTACTTATGAGCGAAAGTTTAATGTTGGAGTCTTCGTCGGTAAATGGTAATATTTTGCAGTCAGCGAGGGAAGTAAATGATATTCTCGTTTGAAATTGTAATTTATTTATTTTGTTAGTTATTTTGATGAAGGGATTTGAGGTAGAATGGATGGCGTATTGTGACTCGCGGTTGAGGAAAAAATTACGTTTTCATTTTTATGATAATAATTACAGAAATCAGATAATAATCTACTGCCTCGTTGGTCTTGTGGTCGCAAGCACGACTGCTGAGCATGAGATCCTGGGTTCGATTCCCGGGTCGGGCAAAGTGTTATTAGGTAAATCCATCAGGAATTTCTGAGTAGCAGCCACAGAGTCTGCATTTGTGCCCGGCTGATGACAATAGGCTCGCCCCCTATTACATAAGACTTAAACATAACTGGTGAAATGTAGCTGTACTTTAAGTACACCTCTGCCTGATCCTTTGAGGATTACAAGGCGTGATGTTATGTTAGCTAGATAATTACAAAACTAGCTGAAGTTACTATAGGTCTGGTTTGAAATTCATATTATTTTTAGCTGTGTTTACACAGGACTTTGATTTTGGGTCGTCAAATTATAAGAAACCAGGTAGCTCTTAGGATTAGGAAATCTGAAATCTTTTGGCGACCAATCAGAAAATTGCCACAACAATGAAGTTAAGCGAGACCTACATAAATGATTCAACTGTCTTGGCAATCCTGACAATTAATCAGTACAGAATATTTAAGTTGCAGTAAATCTTTACCTACAAACTTCGCATCAAGAAACCTGATAATAATATATTCACAGCCTACCAAAATATATTACATACACAAAATTCCATCACGCATAACACCACGAAAATTACATCCCATTTCTCTTCACAAAACCGCCAAAACGCCGTGAAAGCACAAAATCCATGAAGATAACTTTCTATAAACAAAATAAAACACAGAATACACACCATTAATATGGCTAAATAACAAAGTAAACAAGCAATTTCACGGGTGGATCCACCCGAAGACGAAATATGATCTTACTTCAGGAAGACATGTTGTTGACAAGGTCGACCGAGGAACATCGCCTTAGGATAGGGAAGTTTCGCCTGTTGTAGGATATAGGACAAAGGAAGTTCCTAATAGGAATTGTGAATTATGTTTAGATTTCTCAAGGTTTTCTTGGGGTGATTAGCTTGGGTTTAGGTAGGCTTACCCCCGTATCTATAGTCAAGTAATGAGGGCTATCGTTTTTGTGCTCACCAGATGGCGGCACCGACGGTCATGTCAATAATTCTATTTTATACTATAAATTACCAATAACTTCATAAAACTTTTATTTGGTTACGTATAACAACAAAGTGTAAACTTTAGATACATATTTACAATATTCTATTCTAAAATTAGCAATCATGAAACATTTAAAAATCATTTTACCTCCAAGTATTAACAAATAAGATCCTAAGTTGCTACTTAAAATCTTCAAGTCATAATTAATCACGAATGGCTCAATATACACCACAATCGTAAACATTAGTAAAAATACGTGATAAAAAAGCACGTAACGCGCGAACACTCTATGTCATCTGACATTTCGGCGACCTCGCTATAGAGGTGAATTCATACGCGATAGCCCCCATTACTTTGCAAACATTTTTATGCAATAGACAAGAACTTACAAGAGGTAAGAATCGTCAAAGAAAGCAAAGCTAAGAATTCTAACTTTTGACAGTTCTAACTTCAAGCAATACAGAAAAAAAAAACGACGGAATAAAAATCGTACCGTAAGTTATAACTTTTACTCAAGTACTTTGACTTGTTAATAGACACGGGTGATAGTGTGCAGTTCTTGGATGAATAAAAAATACCTTTAAAAAAAAATGTATTTAGGTATTTAAGTGCAATATGTTTTATGTATGTATATGTATGTATTTATTGTATATATGTAAATGGTACACCACAGGCTACCTGCAGTATTGTCTCTCCTTCCCCCTTAAATCCATCCAAAGGTTGTCTTTAAAAGATCGCTTTTAGCGATAAGACCGCCCATTGTGTCACCCCTTTTATAATGTTTACATTTGTATCTGTAATTTTTATGGTGTACATAATAAAGAGTATTCTATTCTATTCTATCTTTGCAGATTGAAGTACACAAATAAAGATAATTAATAACCAAAGCCAACGTGCAAAAAAGATTGAGTTCCGAACAACAGAACCCGGCGACGCGGTAGGCCCGGAAGGAGATGGCGTAACGAGCAGACTCTTATCAAAAGGATTGGGCCTAAACAGCCAAAGACAGAGATAAATGGAAAGAGGGAGGGGAGGCGTTTGCCCTACAGTGGGAATCATCAGGCTCGT
The DNA here is from genome assembly GCA_947578425.1 of Eugnorisma glareosa. NCBI lineage: Eukaryota > Metazoa > Arthropoda > Insecta > Lepidoptera > Noctuidae > Eugnorisma > Eugnorisma glareosa. The sequence continues at coordinate 4,698,496 of OX387968.1, read as the reverse complement.
AATAAAAAAACACAACTGTTTTTCTTAAAGTGGAGTCTTAAAACAGAATTTGATAAACTTACGAGTATTTTGAGCTGTTTTTTGACTGATTAGATCATAATTCTGAGAAAAAAAGGTTTTGATCTGGGGGCGCGATTGGCGGACGGCATTGTTGGATGGCTTAGCGGATACAACCTATGAGGCTGGCATAAGAACGTGGCTATTGGCACAGACAAAGGGAGGCCTACCAGCAGTGGATGAAGTCAGGCTATGTGATGCGGAGATCATAATTATAATTGACTATAGGTAAAATCACGAGCACAAATATGTATACGCTTTCCTAAATTTAAAAGCAATTTTCGCGAGAAATAACGATTGTAACTTGAAGATAGGATCTTTTTCATAACATTATGAGTTCCAGAATACTATGTTCGTAACAACATGATATTTTAATCAGAACAGTAGGAGAAAAACACTTTTAAAAGTCGTTAAGTGTTTACATATTAGTGGACGTGACTGTACACATGTTTCTGAAACAAAAATCAAGGACGACATACTAAAACGCATGTCAATATTATTGTTCCAAAATGGCTGTTCATAATTTATTCAGTCAACCCATCACAGCAATTAACAATTTGTTAGAGAACTTTTGTGTTGATTTCGCTTCAGAAATCAGGCGTTACCCACTAAGCTTTTTTTTTGTTAGCCTATTCGTGTGTCCCACTGCTGGGCAAAGGCCCTTTCTCCTTCCAAACCTCTCTATCCTGTGCAATATCTGGCCAGATCACGTAAGAAACACTATCCTGCGCTTTATACTCAAGTTGCAGATGTTGGAGAAAAACAGCCAAGCTGAAGTGGGAGTGGTCTGGCTACGTAGCATGAATGCACCCGGCGAGATGGGCAACGATCGTCACTCACTGGACGCCTGTCGGAGGAAATCGCAGTCGAGGTAGACCGCGGCGAAGGTGGTGTGACGATCTGATCTCGTTTGCGGGGCGAACATGGCCAGATCATTACCCACTAATAGCGAGTAAAAAAGCCATGAAGAAAAAATAGTTTTATTTGATACAACTATTCACTTGAGACTACTAACGATCATTTTATTCGCCTTCGCAGCATTATTTGCAAACCATTTCAATAAAATTATTATTTTATCAAAATGGTTTGATATTTCAGCAGCAGAACATTAATGCCTTCTCTACTGATTATTAAAGAGATTTATAGACTCGTATACTATTTGATTAATATCTGAAAATAAATAGTATACAGATACATATTTATCTATTCGTATACATTTGCAATATTTTCACGTAGTCAAAGTACATCTAATCTGTAATCATACTAAAACCTATTGGACTGAATAAAAGAGAATAATATTAACTGAAAGAAAAGAGATTTTCTTATAAATTGTTCTGTAAAAAATCTCACAGTTCGGCAAGATAACGGCTACTTTAAGTAATATATTGCAATCGTTGAAATGGCCACCGTATTATACAGGTTGTGAAAAAGATTCGTTGAGATTATAAGAAGGGATTCGGTGTAGGCTTATTGTTCAATTTAATTGAATTTAAGCTTGCATTGAAGTGATGTTTAGTAACTTGATCACCAGCATGTTCAGTTACAGTGATACAATAATATTTTGGCGCTCGTTGTGGGTAAGATTTTTTGTGAAATTGTTTTGTGAAATGTATCGAAAAAGAAGATGGCCTCATTGCCGAAATATGGAACTATACAGTTGTATCGCAATATTTTATGCAGGTGTACTTTGACAAAATTAAATGATTGAATATCGATTGATTGACTAATCCAACCGATCGACTAATCCATCCGGTAGCTTGGACCCTGTTCTTGATACCGTGGTGGGCTACTTTTTTAAAAGTTTTTTATTCAAATATTTAAAAATAAACAAAACATGTATAATGAAGAAAATAACGTAAACGCTGAGAAAGAGAAGCAAATAAAAGAGGTTGTCGACGTGTGGAATGTGAGCTCGGCTATGCTTTGTGCCGATAGTCGTTACAGCCAATGGCCTGGTGAGCCAGAGCTTCGAAACTCTTTCGTGGTTGTCCTTAGCCGGTTAGATTAAGAGCCTGATTCAAAAGGCAGTACTCCTACGGCTCGCGTTGTGAAAAGATTCTAGTCTCTGGTCAAAACCACCAGTAGCTTGTACTATTTTTAAATGTTTTAAAAATATTATAAAAGAAATATTATAAAATTCAAAAGATGCGTGGAAAAGAAAAATAAAATAAATAATAATAAAGATCACTGTGATTTTGACAAGTAAAAAGGTAAAATAATTGCAAAAGGACGGTAGTTATTTTATTTTGTGTTCTATTAGTTAATCTGCTATTTTAGCCTCAACAACCACCATTACCGAGTCACAACAAAACATTTTCCAAAGAAAATCAAACATCCTGTACTATTATGTAGTTTCTAAAGAAAATGTTAAAAAGGCGTACAGTGCCCGATTTAAAACGTTTCCCGTGTAAGCTTTTAATAGAAGGAAAAGTAGTGGATGTTATAAGCCACTTATAGGAAAGTTGCTTTTTGATTTGATTTCTTACTTACTTATCTTCAGGGTCGTTTTTTCTGGCAAAAGAGAAAAATAATCAGGAGTCTTATTTAAAAACTTGGTCTGATTTTTTTTTTCAATGACAACGTTGGACAACGAAAATGGTGTGGTTTTGTGCCGACAAAAGTGTTCGACCGTCACTGAACTCGATAGTACATGAGGATTGCAAAAGTGTGAACCCAGGAGAAACCTACATAAATACTTAGTTAAGAAGTCTCATCATCTATCGTTTCAGCCCAATAAAATACTGATCCTTGCGTCATGTTCGAGAACGGACGGTGTCCGTTGTGACTGGTCGTCTCTTAGTTGCCACAGCTTATTTGACCACATTATTTTATTTATGAATTGATTTTCTCATTTGTCTCTTTATTGTTTTTACTATGGAAACTTTTAATGTGCGCATCTACATCGTTCTCACATCATTTATCATCTCAACAGGAATTATGTAACCAAAGTTTTGTAACAATATTTTGATTTAAAGGAGTGTGCATGGAGTTTTTTACCCGTAACTAAAGTACTTTCACAGTTATTATGCCTTGTGGCTGTCATTTTATTGTTGTCTTTGTTTCGACAATTCAAAAGCTCCTAACGGGGCTACTTGAAATAAATGATTGAATATAATATAATTATCAGATCCCAAATTAAATTAAATACCGACATGCCCAGCAATACTGCTTTTATCAGATCCCAAATTAAATTAAATACCGACATGCCCAGCAATACTGTTTAGCCGCATTAGTACATAGGTTTGTATTCGATATTCATCCGTATTCCTTCTCCACCTCTATCCATCTTTTAATAACTGTCAGGATACTGTCAATACTAGATTATTAATCTTAAAATCTACACCTAAAACCCAGATAAATGTATCACAAAATTCCAATACGCCATTATAAACCCGATACGATATTGTACACAACATTTTGGCTCTTAGGTTCAGTACAATATTATTCTGAGGCGAATCGATAAGCCATCGGATATCGGAGGCTCGGAAGAAGTCCCGTATCTTCAAGCTTGCATTACAGAATAGGATAGAAGGTCAGTTCCATACAAAACGCGCAAAAAGGGGTACGCACACATGGACGTAAAACATAGTTTGAGAGCAACGATGCTCCAGTTGCCCAGTCAACCCAGGCAGGCGCATGACTTTGTGTATTTTATTTTAATCATCACCACTGCTCTCAACGGTGAAGGAAAACATCGTGAGGTAACGTCCGAGAACCAAAAAAAAAACAGAGACATGTGATATCTACCAACCCGCAGTATAATAGGCCCTCGTGGTGGATTATAGCCCATTCCCACTCATAGAGAGGAAGCTTGTGTACCAGTAGTGGGTACATTATAGGCTATGCTTATGATACACATAGACGCGTACATACAGTGGTAGATGGTAATCTTACGCCCTCGTTTATGACCTCAGCCAATACGGATTGCGGCAAGAGACACGCTCGTCTTTTGTTTTCTTCGCCGCTCCGGCGCCGATCTCATAATGTTTTTTCCACAGATATTGTCACAGCACGCGTGTAGCTCCTGATCGAGGTGTAAGTGACAGGAATTAGGCCCGAACCCCACCAAAGCGGAGACAAGCGGAGATGCGTAAGAGTTAGAGTATATCAACGAAGCTGTGCGGAGATGTGCAAAGCCTAGAGGAGAGGAGATGTGAATTGTTCACAGCACGTCGCTCACAGTACACCGCACGTCGCCCACAGCACACAGCTCACCGCACGTCGCTCACAGCACAGGGTTCACCGCACGCAGCACACCGCACGTCGCCCACAACCCACAGCTCACCGCACGTCACTCAAAGCACAAAGCTCAGCGCAAACCGCTCACTGCACACAGCTCACCGCACGTCGCTCACAACACACGTCGCTGGCAGCACACAGCTCACAGCACGCCTTTAACAGCAATGGCCTAAATAATCACGAGACATCTCTGCTCTGTGCTCAACCGTTTCTACAAAAACTAAGCAGTGACGAGAAATTCTATTGGTGGTTTACAACACATCTCCTGTCCTCTCGTCTCCGTTTGGGTGGAGTTCGACCCTAACGCTTTACGGGCCACGTCACATTTGAAGATCTCTACCTCATAAATCTAATGCGATCAAGCGTTTCATACAAGTGTGAACACTAACTGTAGGTATATGAATAAAGTTCATTTTTGTATGGCGAGTAGTTCAAGCACGCTGTACAGATCTCAGTTGCAGTCTATCTTAGACAAACAGCAGACGCGAGTGCGCTTGCACTCACTGTACGTCAGCGTGTCCAGGATTGAGTGGGTTTTTGATTTTAGGACCCAACCTTCTGTACTACCCTGTGTCTACATTCCCTGAGGGGGTTAGTATAGAATAATCTTTAATGTATGTCACATCTTACGAGACAGAGGAAATAAATAGGGCATATCTTCTTGAATGATGTACGCCTGTACTCCCCAAAGGTGGATAGCTGATGTTCGCTGCTATTTTTGTAACAAGCTGATGTAGATAGATATTTTATGTTTGAAGCAAGCTTATTGACAGTATTTATACATCGTAATGCAGGCCTATCCTCGAGGATGTCGTTGCTAAATAATAACAGCCACTCTGGTCGATCTTTAGGTTAAGCCGTGCTTGCCTAGGTGGTCTATGGATGGGTGACCACCTATTACATACCGAGTTTCCTCCTGGCTCGGAAAACACGTTAAGCCGTTGGTCCCAGCTGTCAATTGTAGATCTTTGACAGTCGTTACAGGCCCGAAAAGTCTGTCAACCAGAAGACTGGTTGACAGACTTTTCGGGATACCCCTTGATAAGAATCAAGGGGTATCGTATTACCCAGTACCAACTGGGTTGTGGAAGTCAGATGGGCAGTCGCTCCATTTAGAATACTGGTATTCAGCAGCATCCCGTTAGACTGGAAGCCGAACCCATTATAGTAGGGAAAAGGCTAGGCAGACGATGAATGCAGGCCTATCCTGAGAGGAGTGCACAGAATTATTAATTCAGAACTTTTTATAATCTCTGAGAACTTTCTCTAACAGTAGTTTTCCATAAGTATAGCATAATCAGCCTATAATGTACCCACTGCTGGAGAAGAAGCTGGGTAGCTTCTTCTCTATGAGAGAGAGCGGGTGGGTTAGTTTGTCTGTAGACCACCACTGCTATAAGAATTCAGACCATACTTCATCATCATTCTCCTGCCCTTATCCTCATTTATTTGGGTCGGCGCAGCATGTCACCTTCTTCCATCATACTTCTCTATTACTTGTAGTCTCATCAGACACCTCCTTTCTGGCCATTCATCCTTCACACAGTTCATCCATCGTTTCTTCGATCTTCCTCTAGTCTTATACCCATCCACAGTCATACTCAAAACATTCCTCACGACATTTTCCTCATTCCTCTGCATCACATGCCCATACCAAGTCAACCGATTACCACACGACTTTACTTCAGTCACCGGTGCCACTTCCAGATTTCCTCTTATGCACTCATTTCTTATTTAATCCATTCGCGTAACACCACACATCCCCCGAAGCATTCTCATCTCAGGCAGGCAATTCAGACCATACCTATAGTAACGATAATCATCAGATGATTTTAAATTTTGCTCAAGATTTTTACTCTTACAGAAGTTCATTCGATCTATTTTTACTTATTCAGCAACTATTGTAGCACAGAAAGTGCACAACCGAAGTATTCTTGAACCACAGATTGCTTTCAACATTATCTCCTAAAATTGAATTGAGAAGCGATACAAAGTCTCTCAAGTACCTACATTTCCTCGCATTATGGGACCGATCGATCGGACATCGGATACGAGGTCGGAACCGATCCCAAAATAGGCAATTAAGTGTAAGAACCTGGTAGACCAACGAGATATAGATCAAGTATCCTGAATTGAAAACGTGACGAAGTAGAGGAAAATAAATAAAGGAGTTTTAACTTTTTTTTCAAGACGCTTAATGTGTCAAACTCAAACTCAAAGCATTTATTTCAATTAGTCCTTAGCAGGCACTTTTGAAAGTCAGAAAAACAAAGGCGAACCTACAGTCACAGACACAAGGCATAATAACTTGTGAAAGTACTGTACTCATAGTTGCCCATTCCAAAGCGTAGATCTCTATGGAGAAGAATGGGCAAGAAACTCCATGGACACTCTTTTCAATCAAAATATTGTTACAAGATCTTGGTTACATCATTATGTTGAGATTATAATGTGTAGTAATGAAGGTAGACATCAAGAATTAGGAACTGTTTAAGTCTTTGATCTAAAGGGTGTAACAAGGCCCTTAACGAAGCCGTCAACCACATCAAGCATCGCCAAGCATTATGTACATCAAACACTGACTACCTGAATCGAACAACGGCTTAACGTGCTTTCCCAGGCACTTTTTTTTTTTTTTTTGAGATAGCGTCTCTCAGTTCAGCCTCTGAGGCTGCCTACTGCTTAACCGGGCAAATCCCTGTGTATGCCTTAAAAATGAATCTAAGGCCTCCAGCCAGGGGCTTAAAACTATACTTAAAAACTAAGCGACCACTCGCTAAGGGCACCGCCTGTGGGGTACATGCCTCGGCTTAGGGCGCCGCTGGGGAGGGCAGCAAAGGGACAGCCTGGATCTGAGTGATTTTCGAGGCACGGAGGAAACTTGGTATTTAATGGATGGTCACCCATCCACAGACCGACCTTGGCAAGCGCGGCTTAACCTTTAAGATCGACCCGTGCAGCTGTTATTATGTAACCACGAGACTACAAAACCAATGCAACCTAAAATAATCTCCATTATTATAACGACACAAATAAACCTGCTCATTACAAACCAAAATAACCAGATAACACATACTTATCTTAATCATGAAGGTCGATTTTCCCCTGAAATGCAACGAGACTTCTAATTTTCACGATAACACTGATTGTAATGGGCTATAAGATTTCACAGTCGCATCGGAGCGTTTCAATTAAAACTTGAGCACAGTTAGCTAAAGGGGCCATGCGATCTGATATAGGGTAGGATTCTGCTGGGATTTGATTAAAACTTAAGCGGTGCATATTATGGATTTACTTACCCTGTTTTGTGGGTAAGTTTGTAGATGCATATGTACCATAGTTACACGAATACAGCAATATATGTTGGAGTATTTGTCTGCCTGGGGATCAAACCCGCTATTCAGCATTTGAGGTCTGTGTTTAGGGTGTTTACGGAAACTTAACGAAGTCGTCAACCAAGCATTTCAAGTTAAGCGCACGCAAAAACTATTGCTGGGAAACGACTTTTAATTTGCGGTGAAAAATGACGTTTTACGGTAGGACTCTATGAAAGGCACACAAAACATTGTACTGATATTGTCCAGGGCCCGTGAAAGTAAAGTAAATAAAAACAATTTGTTTAAAAAAAAAGTTTTGGTTTTCATTGTCTCCGTAACTAGACGGTTCCTACGTACGACTCCAGAACACAAAAATATCGCAATGTCGGGGAGGACTAGTGCGTTTCGGTTTTGCTAAGTGTCTTTTTACCCGACTGCGCCAGAAGGAGGGTTGTGTTTTTCGAGAATATGTATGTATGTATAATTATTGTTTGGCACGCTCTGTGGCCTGAACGGCTTGATGGATTTTAGCTTGAGAGGTGTCGTTAGATTCGTATTTACTGTGAGAGTGACACTGGGTATATCAAAAAAAAAAAAAAACAAAAAAAAACGGTAATTTAAAAATTAAAAAACCCGACTGCGTAAAAAAAAGAAGCATAGAATATAGCGACTTAACAGTCGGGACCCATTATTGGGACGATTTAAGCCGGTCTATATATGTTAATGGGTCCCGACTGTTAAGTCGCTATGTTCTATACTTTTTATTTTTTAATTTTTTTTTATGCAGTCGAGTTTTTTTACACCCATTAGATCACTCTTTTCGCCTCGTCCAAATCTTTTTTTCTGAATAACATCACCAATGAGGTCAAATATACAAATTTTCACTCCCTCACTAGTCCTTCAGTTATTAAACGGTACTCATCCAATATTTTAGGTACTATGAAGATTAACCCTTAAACAGTACTTATACGTTATTATTGTTATTTCTCTCAACATCGAAAAGTTATTGTTTTCTTTTGTATTTATTAAGTAAACTTAATAAGACCTTATGAGTAAGTTCATTTTGTTCAATACTTCTTAACTTATGTTATTATTAATATAAGCTTTCATAACACTTTTCTTAAGACTTCCAAAAAGATTGAGTATGGTTATAATATTATTAATATGGTTTTATTGAATACACTTTTTTTTTTAAATAATATTAGGTTACTATACACAACGACTAAGACAGCCTCTTTGGTCGAGTAGTCGCAAGCGCGACTACTGAGGACGAGGTCCTGGGTTCGATACCCAGGTCGGGCAAAGAGTTATTAGGTATTTCCATCAGGAATTTCTCAGTAGCAGCCACGGAGGCTGTATTTGTGCCCGGTTGATGGCAATAGGCTCAATCCCTTTGACATGGGATTTAAACATAACTTGCGAAATGTGGGTGTACTATTAGGTACACCTCTGCCTAACCATTCGGGGATTACAGGCGTGATTATAAGTGTTTGCAAACACTACAAAACAGAAAATCTTGGCTGAAAATATTTCGTGAATGGACTGCCAGAGCAACCCATCCACCTCGCAAAAGACAAGGATAATAAATATTTGGAGCAGCCTTCAGTAATTGGAGAGGCAACAGAACAAGAAGAATAAACTCAATAAAGAAAAAAAGTTTACATACTTGTGTCCCGTTTAAGAAGAAAGTTTAAAAATAATTTATTTAAAAAAAAAAGTAATACAAAAAGTGTACATTTAGGTGCAGTAGTATTATTTTTCATACAATGATTCAATTAGTACTTGTGTGTTAGTCTATTTACCTACAGTCATTTTATTTCAAACAGCCTTCGCATTACGCATAAAACACGAAGTGCGAAACACGTGTCGAGCATTATTATGTGTGGGTTGTATGTTGCAATATAATTATCGCATCTTCTGCATGTGTCTAATAATGTAACCTACCTACGGACGAGAGGGTGGTGCTGCATTCTGCATTAAGTCTTCATCCCTTATCTGAATTTATTTGGAGTGGGTGCAGCATGTCTTCTAGTTATAATTATCATTCACGCAGTCCATCCATCTTTCTTTTGGCATTCATCTAACTTTATATCTTCATTTTACACATAAAATCCAAAGAAAATTTTATCTGGCTACCGATAGCCAACCACTGTTTTACTATATAACCATAACAATATTCCCAATACATACAAAAATCTCTAAAGGGTGCACATATTTTACCCTTTTTCAAGGGACAACATTTACCGACAATAAATCTTTGGTTCTGCGTACACGGAATCCAAATTTTCCTAAAGGGTATCGGGATAGTTTGTTTTATGGTTACCCTACTGATAACCGTTGGTAGCATCTACGGTTAGTAGCGTAACACGGGTTACCTACTGAGGATTAGAGTGTCTTGGTATAGACTATCATGCGCACTGGAATGTAAGGGCGGCTGTAATCAGACGATTATGTAACCAACTAGTTAGTTCATCAGTGCCATCTTATCTTCGACTTCATAATTTATTAGTTTCTTCCTTTCTTCTGTAATACTTTATCGGTGTGAATAAAAAATGTAAAAGTTTGTCGAAGAAGAAATATCAGCAAGTCAATCGATAGATGTCGGCGGGGCGTAAAGCGAGTTGACATAGATTTTGTCAGTCTGATTCGCCGTAACGATAAAGTATGAATCTACGATTATTTCAGTAAGTAGCGTTACAGTGGTAGACAGACTTACAGTGTAGCCGAAAAGGTTGGTGGAGTAGATTCTATATCCATATCTATACTCCATACTAACATTATAAATGCGAGAGAAAGTTTGTTTCTTACCTTTTCACGCCTAAACCACTGAATTGATCATCCTGAAATTTTGCATATACGTTGACAAGTGTACAGAAACGGATATAGGGTACCTTTCACCTCGGAAAACGAACTGTTCCCGAGGTAAACAACAATAACTTCCTTTTGACAATAGATGGCGCCTCATGTCTTTCGAATCATGATTGAATTATAAATTACAAGCAGAGTACAACCCGAATTTTGTTGTCAAATTCTAAATTAACGCGAGTGAAGCTGCGGCTAAAAGCTAGAAATTCCATAAAACTACTTATTAAGCAATGGCAGCGATCTGTACTCATGATTGGATAACCACTGCCTAAACCATTCCATTATAAGTCTGTACCTAGCCACTTTGCTGTCATCTTTGTAAACAGTTGAATGGCTGCGGGTGCTTTATTCAGATTTCATAGGACAGACAACATTGATAACATACATAACATTTATACTACACCTGCTTGGAAAGTACCTTGATACTTTATCAAATTTACGGTAGAAAGTACGTCATTGCATATCGAACAAATATGCGGGTAGAAAACGCATCTGAGCGGGAGAGAAAAGTGTATCCATTTCTTACGTGGTTTTTCTTTTTTTAATTTTGGGTAAGACTATGCGCCGGTAACCTAAATATCAAAAGCCAAAAAGTTCTTACAGTGAGTTTTTATCTCCAAGTTCGCAAAATGACACTGGCCACTAGCTGTGTGTTGGATGGTGTCGGGCTGGCAGTGCGACCCTGCGGCGGCAGGATAAACAATTTGAAAAAAGAACATGTGAAAATTGCAGACGCCATTGGCGCCATTTTCAATTTGTGTGTTGTTTGAGGATTCAGTTTTCGTTTTTTATTTTCCTCGTAGGTGTAGTATAAAGCACTATGTATCACTCGAGAGAAAGTGCGATTCCCGATACCACGCCTGGCATCCTCGTAGGGTTAGACAGAGGACTATCTAATAGTGCACATAAGTTTCGCTAGTTATGATACAAGGTGTAACAAGACCCTTCACGAAGCCGGCCACCAAGCATTCTGTACATCAAACTAAGTAAACCCAACGCAAAAATTATTGCTGGGAAACGACTTTTTTGCGGTAAAAAAACACGTTTTACGGTATTACTCAATGTGACGCACTCAAAACATTGTGCTGATGAATGCATTGAATAGTACGGGGTTCGTGGAGGTGTTAAAAGAAAAAATCTTACATTAAAAACATGTATTGATGAAAAAAGTTGTAAAAAAGTTGGAACTTTAACCCCCAATATCTCCGTAACTAGAAGGTTCCCAGCAGGCTTAGCCAAGTTGACAATCTACAATCGTTAACGCTAGTAGAAAACTAACCAAATGTATGGGAATGACGTCATCTCAGCGTTAAGTCACGTGGTCTAAACAAACGAATAGAAAATTCGTAGACAAGTTTACATCGTTCGAAATGATAGAATGAAATGTGATCCTTTCTACAACGTTGAACGCTACATCCCATATAAATCGTAGCCAAGTCACAGTTTTGACAAGCGCTAACGAAACGATGTCGAAGTTTATGAACGCCAGCCGAGCGATCGCCCAGACCCAAGAGAAAACGATTAAAAAAATGGCGCCTTTAAGAGCCAACTGTGTTGAGACCGAGAAGTGTTTTGTTTATTTACCATAATTTTGGACTGTATTTATCATTTCAGAGAAACAAAGGGTCTATTGATAAGTAAAGGGTCAAACACAATTGTTTTGATTGTGTCGTAAGTAGTAGTATTAGTTTTACTTTTCTAACTTTCAAGTGCCCAAGTAAGTACGATAGATTTTAACAAAAGAAGATTACGAAATAACTAACTTATGTACCTTTCCATAAATTCTAATAAAGCTGCGAACTGTTCCGGGCTTGCTCGAGATCTAGATTCCATCCTATAAAAGTTGTTCATTTATGGTATCTTTCATTCAAATGCACGATATCATATTATTTCTAGTGACAGTAATGTTTAAAATTACATTCCGCACTGTAATATTATAATCAACCAATTATAAGTAGAACTTGCACCTTATTTCGCTTACTTTTTCAACACTTAAGACAATTATTCCTATCTTAACAATCCAAATCAAATATGAGCTCGCGCACTAAGTACACAACTGTGACCTTGAAGTTAGTTTGACGTTTGTTGGATCGCTCACCATAGACTAAAGTATACGTTTTTTCGATGTTCATTGTAGAACGGGCGATCGACTCAGTCGTGTCAAGTTGGCTACCAAGTTAGCGCTTTCTACAATCGCTTGCCCGAGGCGTTAACAATTGTAGAACAAGAATCGATACGAAACGTTTGTAACTTGGCTAGGCCTGCAGGTATGGTCTACAACAAAAAAATTATCGCAATGACGGGGAGAACAAGTGGCTTTCGGCTTCGTTAAGGGTCTTGTTACACCCTTTATGTTTAAGACCCATGTATTAGGAGGCGAACCTATTGCCATCAACCGGGCCTGTATCCAAACTCCATAGTTGCTAATAAGAAATTATTGATAGAAAAACCCAACAGCACTTTGCCCGACCGAGAGTCGAACCCAGGACCTCACGCTCATGCACATCATCAGTCGATTATATCAATTGATTCGATCGTTAAGTAAAAAAGAGGCACTAAGATATCACTACATAGTATAAAACAAAGTCGCTTCTCGATGTATGTCCCTATTTATGCTTAGATCTTTAAAACTACGCAACGGATTTTTTTTAATAGATAGAGTGATTCAAGAGGAAGGTTTACATGTATAACATTGCACCCGTGCGAAGCCAGGGCGGGTCGCTAGTTGAGTAATACAATATATCTAGGTTGGACTGGTTGTCAGACTTTCGGGCCACTGACTACCTACTTAACGACAGTCAAAGATCTACAATTGATAGCCGGGACCAACGGCTTTTTGAGGCACGTAAGAAACTCGGTACGTACTCGTGCGAAGCCAGGGCGTTGATAAATATGAAACAAAACCTGTAGTGGTGTTTCGAGTATCAATTGTAAAAAAGGTACTTATCTATTAGAATTTTTTTTAAATAGGCAGATGAAGAATATTTTTTTTTCTTGTGGAAACAACCATTCACTATCAAATCTAACTAATTAAACAGAAACCATATAACCACTTCTATTAATTATGTTTACGCGTGTGAATATCAAGATAATGAGCACGAGGTAATTAGGTCGCAGCAATAATTAAACAAGGTGTAAACCTGTTTTAACACATCCTTCACGAAACCGTCAACCAAACATTCAACATTAAACTTCGCAAAATGTATTGCAGGGACAATTGATTTGGTTTGAAAAATCACGGCTTACGGATTCATGTAACGCACTCTAAATATTGTGCTGATGGATGCACTGAGTAGTACAAGTACGCACGGCCGCCAATCAAGCTATAAAACCAAATTAAACTGAAGTCTCATCATACGGGACATACAAAGCGAAGTCAGCCGTCGTGTATACAAGATAGAACATTTAAAAGTTTTATCTAAAAAAAACTTGTGAAAAGGTTAGAATTTCGAACTTCGATATCCCTGTAGCTAGAAGGTCCCATTCAAGGTCCAGGTAAAAAAAATCGCATTGACGGGAAGTACAGCGTGCCTTTCGGCTTCGCTTAGGTTGCTTTTACACCCTACCCATTAACAATTCCAGATTTCGTCAAATGTTTTCCTTCACCGATGTCTGTGATGTCAACGATAAACTTAGAAAGTATGTCTTAACCTTAAGAATAGAATAAATCACTTTGGTATTTGCCCGGAACCCACAACCTCGCAAGAGAGGCCAGGCCTTAACCTCTAGGTTATCACAACAATAATACATATTTCAAATAAAAAAAATGTAAAATAAAATAGTAATAATAAAGAAAGCAGTACTCCTGGACACGGCACGCATAATGAGACGGTTCCTCTCTCTGGAGCCCTGACCACCGGCAGCCTGGACCTTGTTCCTGATGCCGATGGGCCATCTATTTTTTTTATTTTAAATGCTTTTTGAATAGGTTTTCTTTAAAGAAATGTTTAAAAATGTATGAATTAAGAAAAAATATAAATAAAGGAAAACAAATAATAATACTGCTTGATTCAGAAAGCAATACTTCTGGACACGGCGCGTATTTTTAGGAGGTTCCTCTCTCACGAGCCCTGACCGTCGTTAGCTCGGACCCTGTTCCCGATGCCGGTGGGCTACTATTTTTATACTTTTTTTTTATATAATTTTTGTTACTAAAAATATTTAAAAATGGAAATAATATGTAAAGAAAATAAATAAAGAATAATAATAATAAAAAATCATTATTATTTTATTAAATATTTCCTTGTAAGAATGATGTGTTCATTACACACTAATTAGGTCTAAAAATCTTGATCTACATTTATACCTCTTACTTTTTAGTATGGGTCTCTCTAGTATAGAAATAAATAAGGTTTTCTAACCGGAAATAAATGGCTGAAAATTCCTCAAGTTGCATTTCCCAATCCAAGCATACGGAAGTTCTCTCAAAATCAATCTTGGTAACTGAACTATACTCGTACAAATGATTATTGAACAGTTACTTCGTACGCTACCGAACTACGTTCACAGTATATTGGAAGTCATTTAAATACAAATGAGACCAGGACTTCAAGTTGAAACCACGTATATATTTGGTAGGAAAGCTTCCCCACTACCTAGTATTGATTCAGATGCGTGCATTATTTCAGTTTAGTATGAGAATATAACATACAGTATTTGGATTATTCCGAGTGTAGGTGGATGGGTAGACCAAAATAAAAGACCTCCTTTGACTTAATCGAGTGTTGTTCTCTAAAAATCACTTCGAAATTCAAACATTCGATATTTGAATCTATGATAATTTAGTTTTCAAAACAAGTGACATATGCTTACGACTTGTATACGGTCACTTGAAGTATGTTCGAAGTGAACTTTACTTAATAATGCTATTGACCAAGTACGTTGCTAAGCAACGTACCTATCTGAGGAAAATATTATGGAGCTGACTCATCTGTTGACTCGGCTGTCAAACTTCGCTATTCAAAAAGGCACACAATAAATAAAGCAGAAGCAGAAACAGACACAAAGGCAATGGAAGGCGTTTCTTTTTAAGACGAAAAATCCATAATACAAAATTGTGATAAATCAAAGCTCTGAGATATGATTACTGTATACCTACTTCGAAATGATTTTTCGTCTCGTGTTTTAGCTGTCGACTCCCGATATTGCCCGAGGCGTATTCACTCTGACGGTGTTTCTTACGAATTCAAACAATATCTTCAATTTTATCAGCCAGGATGGGAGGCTTCGTTATATTTTCCGAAATATAGAAAATCTAAGAAAATATTCCTGTATAATTAGATGTATGAAAATCAGGAAAATTGAAATGGTTTTTAACCCCAATAAACAATACATTACTTCAATACGCAATAGGCTCGCCACCTACGTTACGCCCGCATACGTTTTGAGTGCCACGTAATAGGTTACGTGGCACTCAAAACATATCTAGCGAGATGTGGTTGTACTGTTAGGTACATCTCTCCCTAACCTTTTTTGGATTACAGGCTTACTAGGCTGACTTTACCCTATCTAGTCTACGGTAGAAAGACCCAGAAAGAAGCTAAACCTGAACTTTAATAAATTGTCTATAACTATCTACCACACACACGCTCACACAAACACACACACACACAATTCTACCGTCACACACTACTATAAGCACACATACAATTACACACTGCACAGAGCTGCTAATTGTTTTGTGTCTCTTTATTCTTCAATTTAATTTTATAAAATCTCAATATTGTAAAATAATACCAATTAAGGGAAAGAGCGAGACAACCCCAACTCAAGTATTATTAATAACTTACCGGGGCTGTTTCATTCATATTTTGAAATGTAACTGTTTGAGATACAATAACAACCTTTTTTGTTCTATCTAAAAAACATAACAATTACTTAAAAAAACTGGATATCTTGATGTGGGTTGGTACATTTTGGCAGAACAACGTTCACTTGATCACGATTAAAAGAATATTCCGATAAAACACGTAATATGTTAATCTTCAGAAAACTTACAGCTTCAGATGACTACCAGCGAACAACCAATTTTTAATTATCCTTTTTGTACCAAATAATTCATGCATAGCGAGCACCCATTGCGGGTCACGTGATAGTGTGGTCATTAATGATTAACTGCTCGCTATTAACCACAAATATTATAAACTATAAAATGAGCTACTGGTAATTAAAGGCTGTGATGTTATGTTATTTTAAACATAACGAAGCAACACGAAGGTGTCGGCAGTGTACATGATAGTGCACCCAATTTACACCAGTTTGATAAAAACCCCAAAATAAATAAAGAGAAAAAAAAAAGACCAGTTATGTTCCAAGTCTCATGAAGTAGGGGCGAGCCTATTACCATCAACTTGGAATAAACATAACACTTTTATTATCATTAACACTGAAAACTGCATATTTACTATGTTTACTATTTGTTTTGAGTTCTCGATATTTCGTTGTTGTTGCAAGCAGTATGATCATGGAAAAACTAATGGTAATGACTGATGATAATGTTAGTGACCATACTGACCATGTCAGTTTAAAAACTAATAACACTTCTGTCAGACCTGGGAATCAGATCCAGGACTTATTTATGCTCAGCAGTAGCGCTTGCGACAATTGGAGCAACGCGGCTATCTAAATTACACAAAACAATAATTTTAATTAAGACACCCCTATTTCTTAGTAAAGAGGTTAACGGTTAAAGATATAATAGAGAGGTGAAGTGAAAAGAAATTTCAAATTAAAACTATAACTTTGTGTGTCTGGAAAGCCATAAAGCATAATAACAAAAAAAAAAATGTGTGACACAGTAACGGTCATCGCTACACCCGGCATTTAGTAGAGAATTTAAAACTTAAAATCTATGTAAACACTGCACAATTCACAATTATTTTCCCGGTCCACAAAACTGTCAAGTTTAAATAAACGTCAAATTACCATAGACAACAAACACGAAACACGATCATTGTCTTTGAATTAAAACCAACGTTTATTAGCAGAAACAAATCTACACATTTATTTAATTACATGTTATTTATTCCACACTTATTATCTTTTTACAAATTTAACAATACTTATAAATATATATTTACACTGTACAAATATTTTCATTCATTGTAATCTACTGGTCGCTAGCTAACCGAACGCGACTTCGGGAACCTTCGGCAAACCTTGGCAATCTTCGGAACATATGAATTGCATTGCGCGCAGTATTTATATGTACAATGTACTCTGTGAGTACTCGTTTCGCCTTCCTGATCAGTACACGTTAATTCTTATCCTAAAATCTACACTTACGTTGAGACCTGTAGTTGTTACTGTGTCGTCTCCTCAGACTATCGTCCTGGTAGACTATATTATCCGTCGTCGTCCTAGTATAATTGTAACCGTAAGGAAACTGTAAGTGTCAAGGAATTTATAATATAATAATATATTCACGGCCGCTGCTTTCAATTGCGTTACTCCATACACTTCAACACGTTACACTTTGCCAATATTAACCAGTTGATCATTGAAAGTAGACGTAGTTAGTTCAGTTGCCATCATCGGTCATCATGTTCTGCCGAGTCTTTTTCGAGGCACGGAGGAAACTTGGAAAGATTGACTGAGTATTTATGTATCGTAATTACATACATATTAAATGCTTTTGCTTCCATTTATGTTAAAATAATCATAATATATTACTTCCGAGACACACGCTAATTGTGTGTACTGGGCAGCATCTGCTTAAAATTAACATGCTCTTGTGTTACAACACAGCGGGTGGGCTTCCAGGCATCCTGGCTTTATTCAAATACAAAGCTGCTGTTTTAAAATACACATTTTACTTTCAAGCAACATTTTCGAAGTGCTGTGTTTAAAAAGCTCGTGGCAAAATAGTATCAGCCACTTGGGTCGATCTTTAGGTTAATCCCTGCTTGCCTAGGTTGGTCTGTGGATGGGTGATCACCCATTACATACCGAGTTTCCTCCGTGCCTCGGAAAGCAAAGTAAGCCGTTGGTCCCAGCTGTCATCTGTAGATCTTGACAGTCGTTACAGGTAGTCAGTGGCCCGAAAAGTCTGAGAACCAGTCTTACCAAGGGGTATCGTATTACCCAGTACACACTGGTTTGTGGAGGTAGATAGGCAGTCGCTCCATGTAAAATACTTGCGTTGCGAGCTTTATAGCAGGTATTGTTACTAATATTCAAGATTGTGGTCTAGATTGAGCCATTCCTGATTAATTATTACTTGAAGATTTTAAGTAGCTTATTTGTTAGTACTTGGAGGTAAAATGATTTTTAAATATTTCATGCTTGATAATTTTAGGGAGAATATTATAAATAATTATGTATTTGAAGTTGACACTATGTTATTATACTTATCAAAATAAACATTTTATGAAGTAATTGGTACTTTAGAGTTAAAAATAGAATTAATGAAATGACCTTACTCTACAGTGGCGCCATCTGTTGAGCTCAAAAATGATAGCCCTCATTAAACGTAACCTGAACTTAACTGGAAAAATGGCTGTTCCACACACCTCTGCCTACCCTTTAAAGGAAACAAAAGCGCAATGCCTGTTGTAATTATGATAATATGATTGTAAATCCATTTCATTTAAACATAATACAACGGTGTGGTCGCGATACTGCCCTGTTCCAGGAGTCGTTGAGTCTGATTAACTGGTCGCTCGATACAGACCACGGAACAAAATGTAATGTTTATGTTTACTTTCAATTTCCTGTAATCTGTGTTTTGGTACTGTAATTGGATTCGTTTTCAATATTTGGTGTGCATGTTTCAGGGCTACCTTTCAATATTATTATTTTTGTGTTGTAAAGGATATATAATTATAAGGTCCCATTAAAATAGATGGACAAATTTGAACGCAGCGTTCAGTACGTCTAAACAAAGATATCCAAACAAAAAAAACACTAGAGTGCCGCCAAAATCACTTTAATCAGTGTTTTTTTAGAATAGAATAGAAATAATTTATTTGCATTGAATGTAGGTACATACATGAGTTGTTACAGTAATTATTGGTTCCTGGTACATTCTACCATTTGGCATGCAAAAATTTATACTTTCAATAAATTATACAACTTAAACTAAAAGTTAAAAAAAAAATATATATCAAATCTGAATTAAAGTAACATAATAATACAATAATCTAATAATAATATTTAATAATAATAATATAAAAATATTTAAAAACAATAATCTAATATAAATTATCTGTTAGGAAATCTGATACAGAATAATAACATTTTTGTATCAAAAAGGATGAAAGCTGTTTTTTAAAAATTCTCAGAGGTTGCTCCTTGATGCTATTTGGAACCTTATTATAGATTACAGGCGCCATACCTAAAACACTTTTTTTTAAATAAAGATGTTTTGTGAGCACCGGTACATAACTTATATTTATAGTGAGACCTGATTGTTGTATTTCGATGTGTTGTGTCCTTTAAAGTAGGGAATAAGTTACTATTACTTTTGACAAAAATGGAAAGCTCTAATATGTAAAGACAGGGAAAAGTAAGTAATTTATTATCAATGAAAAAAGTTTTGCAGCTGTCTTAAATTTAAATTTAAACATTGCTCTTAGACAGCGTTGTTGGGCTTTAAATATATTTTCTCGTTCACAACAATTGCCCCAAAATATGACACCAAATCTTAAATTCGACACCACTAAGCCATGGTTAGCAACTAGTAAAGTGTTGATGTTTACTTTTTTGGAAAGGTTATAAAGAACGTACGCTGATAAAACTAATTTTTTGCAAATAGCTTCAGCTTGTAGTTTCCACGTAAGTTGGCTATCAATTAAAATTTCAAAAAATTTGGCTATACTTGCTTTGTCAACTGTTGGACCATTGTAGTTCAAATTTAAGTCTGCGGGGTGTATACGTCGGTAAAAATGCATTACTTGAGTTTTCTCTATATCTATTAACAAATTATTATGATTAAGCCAGTTGATTATTGTTTTTAAAACGTTATTAACATCCATTTCGTATTGCTCTTTATTAATACAATGAATTATTGCTGTGCTGTCATCAGCAAACGTTTATGTAGAGTATGAAAAGTAACGGCCTTTTGCTTGGATATCTTTGGTTAGACGTACTGCACGCTGTGTTAAAATTTGTCCATCTATTTTAATTGGACATTTGATATTCCACCATAATAATTTGAATATGAATAAGGATGGGTATAAGTGTAGAGGAAGACCAAAGAAACGATACATGGTGTAAAAGATGATATGGGGAGCAAGGAGGAGTCTGACGAGATGATGTTTAATAGAGAAGTATGGAAAAGAAGACATGCTGCGCTGACCCCAAATAAATAGGAATAAGGGCCGGAGAATGATGATTCCACCATAAAAATGTATGCTGAGCATGAGGCCCTGGGTTCGATTCCCGGGTCTAGCAAAGTGTTATTGGATTTTTATATCAGGAATTTCTCAGTAGCAACCCTGGGGACTGAATTTGTGTCTAGCTGATGGTAATAGGCCCATCCCCATATTATGTACATGGCACAACATAACTGGCGAAATATGGGTATGCTAAGAGGTACATCTCTGCCTAACCCTTTGGAGATCACAGGCTTGATGTTATGTTCCGTTATAATTATAGTGCTTAACCAACCAATTACATACAGTCCCATGGCACGATGGCTTTTTTTTTTTTTTTTTTTTACCGATGGTAAATCATCAAATAACCCCTCCCGCTCTGGGCTGAGCAGGAGGGAGTGTCAGACTTCTACTGACTAAAACCCATCCATGTTCCTTCCTTTGCCCTTTATGTTCCAGGGCCGCGGTATCTCTTTCGAACAGTCCCGCAACCCTGGCAGGCGTCGGCCCTTACGGACTCCTTCCTGTTTGCTGACTCTCTTTGAGGCGCGCGTGGAACACGAACGCGCCGTCGACACGGCCTGTCGTCATAAGACGGACGGACGGCGAGCTAGCCCATAGCTCACCGTCCACAGGCCCGCGTCTGTACCGCGCGTCGTACCTTTTTTATTTTATTTTTTATTTTTTTATTTATTTACTATCTCTAAACATACAAATATCCTTACAGGCTAGACCCAATGCGATATTGTAGCACACTTCAAATTTAAATAGTTCAACTATTTTTAACATAGCAAATTCTATATGTAGCTGTTCTTGTAAATTCACCCAAAGCGCAACAGAATATGTCTAAGTCCTCAGCAATGAGGTTGAGAGTGCGGAGCGCGCTCGTGAACGGCGCCTCGCGCAGCAAGTTAGTTCGTGCGCGCGGTTCCACCAGCAACCGCGGCTGACGACGACGACCCACATACCCGTCTGGAACGACTAGCTCCACCCTTCGCAATATATCTGCATTGTGTATCTTCCCTCTAATTACCTTAAAGATATAAGTCACCAGTGTGAGTTGCCTCCTGACCCTTAGTTCATTATATCCGACCATTCCCAAGACAAATAGAGTTGGATACATCAATGGATAAAATGGATATACCCCATATTCCCTCATATATTTGTACCTAATAAATTTATTTTGTACTCGCTCCAACATGAGACTATACTTAGTTTCATGTGGAGCCCAGATAACTGCATTACATTCTAGTTGGCTTCTTACTAAAGCATTATATAATGCCGTTATAGCTTTAATATTTGTGAAGCCTTTAACCATTCTAAGCACAAATCCTAGGTTTCTATATGCCTTTTTGCATACCTTAACTATATGATCACGAAATGTGAGCCCAGTGGTGAAACGAACTCCCAAGTCTCTCACTTCAGTGGCCCTATCCATCGGCATCCCGTCCACCGTATAAGTATGTGTGATGGGTGTGTGTGCACGCGAGAAACTTATGGTCACACACTTAGATGTGTTAAACTGCAGGAGATTACTCTTGCTCCAATCTACCACTCTGTCTATATCCCCCTGCAGTCTTTCACAGTCATTCACGTTTGTGACGGGGAGATACAGCTTCAGATCGTCGGCAAACAGTAAACACTTAGCATTTTTCACCACGTTTGGTAGGTCGTTAATCATTAAGAGAAACCCCAGAGGCCCTAGATTCGTTCCCTGGCTTACCCCAGATCTAGTATAATATGCGTTTGATTGGTATCCTGCATAGTCAACATACTGTTGCCTGTTACTCATATAACTTGCAAAAAACTTAAGTAAATGCGGGGTGAAACCGACCCCTGCTAACTTTTTCAGTAACACGTCATTATCGACCAAATCAAACGCTTTCTTAAAGTCGAAATATGCAGCATCGGCTTGCCCCCCATTGTCTACTATCGGCACCACATCCACCATGTAGCTAAGTAAATTACTGGTAGTATTTTTAGTGGGCCGAAATCCATGCTGCGCGTCTGTGAGTTGCGAGCTAACTTGCTGGAAAACGCTCCTATGAATAGCAGATTCTAATACTTTAGCCGTTGTTGACAATACTGCAACCGGTCTGTATTCTTCAACTTTAGTTCCCGAACCTCCCTTCGGTACCGGTATGACCCGGGTAATCTTCCACATCTCGGGAAACACTGCTGTCTTAAGGCAAAGATTGTAGATGTGCAACAGCGGTCTCGCTAACCCCATTCGACAGTCCCTAAAAATGTACGGCGGAATACCATCAGGCCCTGACGATTTTTTCGGCTTAAGTTTCTGCAGTGCGCGTACCACTTCACCCAACTCCAAGCTGTCAAGATGTACACGCCCTGCTCCGTTCTGACTGCCCGCTTCCACTATTGCCGCATCCACATCTAATCTAGGCTTATCTACATTGTACACTGAGTAAAAATATTCAGCGAATTCTTGAACCGCTTGATCACATGTCAAGGCTTGTCCGTTCTTTAAAATCTTTTGGCTACTAGCGTTACCTCTTTTAGAATTAACATAAGCCCAAAAAGATCTAGGGTCACTCGACATTTGGTTTTGCATTCGTTGGCGATACTGTTCCTGTGCTACTAAAATCTTTTCTTTTACTAGGGTCCTACACTGAGCAAACGTTTCGTAATCATTCCCTAAACCACTACTTTTATATTTTTTATGAAGAGCAGCTTTGAGTTTTATGTCGCGAATTATCTCACCCGTATACCACTCGGGGTAAATGTACCTCGAGCGTACACGACTTCGCTTTTTCCTGGGAACACAGTCATCTATAATTGAATAAATCGTTTCATAAAAATACTTTAAACTCATATCTAAATCTAAGTTATATAAAGGTGTCCAGTCGACGGATGTAATCCTTGAATATAATAGGAAAAAATCGGCTTTATTAAAATTCCAACTGATATGTGCGTGCGCTTCCGATGCCGATGTGCTCTTTGGCTCTAAGTGGGTATGTGCACGTAAACACGGGATGACGGACACCTCCAGCGGCGGGTGATAAGCGTCCACCGGCACGAGCGGCACCTCCGCCGCGCGTACACTCACACACTCCCCCACCTCAAATGTACTCAATACTAAGTCTAAACAGCGATCCTTGCAATTACTCACTCTGTTGCTCTGGGTAAACCCACAATATGTCATAAAGAACTCATAATATGAATTAATGCTTGCAGTAGACGAATATAAATTAAAATCCCCAATCACTACCACTTCACGAAAATTATTACAATATTGTTCAATGATTCTAAATAACAACTCATACTCGTTCTCACTGCTATTAGGAGGGATATAAACAACACATATAAAAACAAAAACCTATTACGTAAATAGACAGTGGCACCTACTAGTTCAAAAACATGGTCATCAATGTTTACGCCGCTCGGCACAGGTACCCGCCGCAGCTCGATTCTCGGTGTGGCCACGAGACACGCGCCGCCTTGTTTTCGTCCATCCGCTCGATCGCATCGCATTATATTGAACCCAGAAGGGATTAATTCCGTATCACAAATTGATTCGTTTAGGCCAGTTTCCGTGATAGCAAATATATCTGAGTTATGACTTAATATTCCTATATAAAACTCCTCTACCTTAGTTCGCAGACCCCTTACATTCTGGTAGTAAATGTCTAGTGTAGATTTATTCCGAGGTTTTTGGCTTTTGGAATGGTCTACGAAACCAAACCCATTCACAGAATTCAACATTTACTGGCCAATTCTCAGGTTGACATAATATGTCATATTTACTCTCCGGTACACCAATCATAAAGGATGCATAATCCCTTTCCGTTTTATGTTTAATTCGTTCTACTTTAACCGGTGTTTTCAATCCACATATGTTTCTTACGTATATCTCTAAGCTTTCTTCTTTAGTCTCCTTCTGAAGCCTCCAGACGTGCAAGTATTTATTCTTTTCTGTTCCTTGAATTTCATTTATAGTAGTACTTCCTCCTCTTTTCACGTCTTTATTAGAATATCGGTTTTTCTTCCTATTTACGATCGTCCAGTTTTCTTCTCTATTCAGACTTTTCTTCTCTTCCTCAGCTACCACCCCTAAGCTAGTACTCATTTCACTCACTTTGTTTTTTGACAGTGGTGTTTTGTCCTCCGATTCTGAACTTGTGGATTTCCTGGCCACACATTCTTTGATTGGTATAATATTGGTGGAATTGCTAGTTACCCTCATTTGACTTTGGTTAAGAATCTCGACAAATGTTTTAGATGATGGTTGTATTTGGCCCTTAGACGCCGCAAATCTCTCCGTACTATCCAGCTTTGAACTTTCCATAGTAAGAGGGGCTCGTAGGAGTTCGTTTGATTTGATTAAGTCTTTAATTTTTTCTTCTAACACATCTACTTTGTTTGCCTTTTCTTGAACTACCTCCATAATTTTTCTCAAATCTTGCAGTTCTGTCTCTGTCTTGATAAACCTATTTTGAAGCAATGCATACTGCTTAATTTGTTCATCCAGTCGTGCTATTATTTCCAATCGAAACTCCCGTAATCCTTCACATGATCTATTATCGTGTTCAATTTCTGAATCATTCGGGTTGCGACGACTACCGCGCTGAGTGTTTACGTAGCAGTCGCTCGCACCAGCCGTCAAAGTTTTATCCATTGTGATTATGCTTCCTCGAACTGGCGTGTTGGAATTCCCTCGTTTTGGAATAGTGCTTACACATAATGGACACACCCATTTTTTCTTGTATTCTTCTGTAAACGCCTCATACTTCTCCGTCGTCACAGCCAGACATTTGAGATGGTAATGCTTCTTACACTTTCCTTGAGAACACTCCATATACAACTTGTCGGTAATATCGGCATCGCAGCCGTTACATTTCGTACCCATCTAGTGAGACAAAAACGTAGTGAATTTACCCACAACAATATACACGTCCGAACGCTTCCGCTGCGCGCCGGCGATTTTTTATGTAAGATGGCACGATGGCTTCATCTTACATAAAAAAGATACGACCATTAATTTAGATTTTTAGCCCTATATTAATATACGTCACAAGGAAATCTGGGCTAATTAGCCCAGATTTCCTTGTGACGTTTTTCATTCACCGATGCCAATCAATGTCCAAGATAAACTGAAAAAGTATATGTCATGAATAGAAGTACGCGCTCAAATTTGAGCTCACAACCTGGTGCATGAGAGGCAAGACCTCAACCACTGAGGTACAAAATAATCAGCCTACAAATAATCAGCTTGCAGGGACACAAACCTCCACTATGAGAGTGGCAGTGGGTCAACCACTACACTCCTGTCCTGTTCTATGTGTAATACAACCTGCACTTTGATTGACCTGTCAGAAGCCAGCACCAGCGCTGTCTAGGTGGCAGCGTTCTAGTCAAAGCTACATGACTCAAAGAGAATCATCGACACTACGAAGAAGAACAGTTCCAGAGTAGGTTGAAACATCCCACCCTAATTTGAGTTATCCATCATAGTAAGAATTATTTAACTCACCGCACACCGTCATAATAATAGGGTTCATGTTTAAATCATGAAATTGAAACGTGTGAATACATACGAACACGGTCTTCCTATATCATAACATCAAACATATATCCGGGATAATTGGCGAATCAGGTACGGACATTGGACATGTAATGCAACTAAGGTCAGGAATCACGAAATATTTTCCTTTAAATACAACGTAGGTGAGCACTAAGAAAAAAAACACCCAATGTTTATTTTCTTTTTTTTTTCGGATGGCAAATCATCAAATGACTCCTCCCGCTCTGGGCTGAGCAGGAGGGAGTGTCAGACTTTTACTGACTAAAACCCATCCATGTTCCTTCCTCGCCCTTTGTTTTCCGGGGTCACAGTATCTCTTTCGAACAGCCCCTGAAGGACCCCCCGAAACACCCCCTAAAGGGTTAAATAAGGGAGATTGTGACAAAAGTTTTAATGGATTTATGTTATTTTGGTCGATGGCAATTCCTATCGTGCTTTTAAAAATAAATAAACAATGGAATGGTATTAAAAATCAAAACATAAAGAAATCGTATTATTGCCCGCGACCTTCGTTCTCATGAAATTTATAATTAGTTCACTTTTTGAATCGGATTGTGTTTCCAATTTCAAGGGTTTTCATTTTTTTTCACGGTAGCCTATATATATTTTCCTAAAATAAAAGTAGCATTAGGTTAAACCTTATAAGATCAGCTATCTGCCAGTAAAAGTCCCGTTAAAATCGGTCCAGCCGTTTTGGAGATTAAATAGAACAAACAGAGAGAAAAAAATTGAAAAAAAAAAAAAATGTTACAAGTGCTTTATAAATTTTCATTTCATTAAGTAAAAAGCTGTTATATTGATATTACAAACAGATACTTCATTTTATTTGTTTGTATGAATGTATGTTATAGTACCTATAGGTTTTGATCGATTACACAATATCAGGCAAGTATATTAGCAAAGCGTGCCTGATTAAAATTGATTATAATACTGTTCCGAAACGTAGTCCAATTGATAATATTTGATCAGCATTCATTTAACAGGTACTAATCTATGTGTAGATTGAAATTGTCGCGTCAAATTAATGCATAAGCAAATATCGCCTGTATTTACGCAATGACATCTATAAATAAGGTTTAAATTAGTTTGCAGTTTGACAATACAAATCGTGATTTCATGTATCTGCGTGATTTATTATTATCTAGGTGTTAAAAACGTATTGATTTCATGAAAATGTTTGTGCTCGTGTCATGACTGATAATTTGTCGAATGGCAGTTAATAATTTTTATGTAATGGCAATATTATACGGCCTCTCATTTTGATATAGCGACCAATTTTGTATTTGGTTGACCTGTATACGATTCCCATAGTAGAGTGTGGATATTTTTTTTTGTGGAGTGTTTCGACCATTTGGTTCGTAAGAAACATTGGATGGACTGTGTGAAGGATGATATGGCACGAATGGAGGTGTCTGATGAGATGACGAGTAAAAGAGAAGTATGAGAGAAGAAGACATGCTGCATAATCTCTCTATGAGAGGGAATGGGCTATAATCCACCACGCGGGCCCAGTGCGGGTTGGTAGATGTCACATGTCTTCGATTTTTTGGTTCTAGGACATGCCGGTTTCCTCACGATGTTTTACTTCACCGTTTTGAGAGCAGTGGGGATGAAATAAATTATACAAAGTAATGCGCCTGCCTGGGATGGAACCCATGACTTACTGTTCGTAAGTCGGGGCCGCCACCACTGGGCCACCGCTGCTCTCCCATATAATGATGATGATGATGGTTCGTAATTTGTTTACCAACTAACAGCTTATGAATTCAATACTATATCAAATAATCAGCCTTGGACTTACACAGTTACCAATTACTGGTTTTTTACCAGCATTCTCGTTTGTTTACCTTCGGAAAATACATAAAAAGAATGTACAAACAAACACTAACTATACATAGCAATAATGCAATCGGTAAAAAGTTATATTATAAATTATAAACGCAATATAAACGCTGGCTTCGTTAACTTTAAAGGGTTAAAACCAACTAATCAAAACAGCTCCATTAATATTGACTATCGAACATAATTAATGAACAATATTATAAAACCAAAATTAATATTCGCTTTATGAAAAGTTTCGTTCGAAAAGTGGTTTTTGTTTAGGCCGAAACCTATTCGGGGTACCTGGTTTTAGATTGGTTTATATTATTGGTTCTACGAAGTCTAGCTTTAGATTGGCATTGAATAATTTTGCTGGGAAACTCCCAATGTGTAACTTAATATTTTGTAGTTGAAAACTAAGGCATTATTTGTTATTATTTTCAGTTTCGAATTACGAATTTAGTACGATTTTATAAAAAAAAAATCTTTGGAAAAGTTGTTTGTTATCATGATTACAATCACGTATATAAGCATCGGCCACTAATTACCAGTCACCCCATATATGATTTGTGATTAGGTATTTCACCAACACACAACTTCATCTTCCCAAAATTCTAGTTCATCAAATGGAAATTCGGCCGAAACCACACACTTAAAAAGTCCCAAATAAATACCGAAAGCCGAAACCGAATATCGAGCCCACCTCTACTCACAAAAGAAGTTCAAAAGACAATCTGTTTGTTCAGTTAGAAAGTTGCCAAAATGAATAATTAGATATTTACAAAGTATTTCTGGGAGTTTTAACAAAGTGGTCCGCAGTCGCTACTGTAAAATTTTGGAAAATCAAAAAGTTAATAATAATTGCTCCGGATTCGTCTTCCGAGTGTCTTTTTATCGATTTAATAAAACGCTGTTTTAGTAAGACTGTGGAACTGCGATATAATATATTTGAAAACTATGAAATAAGTAAGTAGGTACCCTATAATTTCAGCAATAATATCCCTTTTAAAGTAATTTACAGTTAAAAAGCAGGGCCAAGTACAGTTCTAAAGCTTGTCCTGATTATTTGAAAAGAGAATGTGTCTGAGTTCTAAATTACGGAACTAGCTGAGTGGCTACCGATCTCAAAATACATGAATACATACATGAGCTCACGCCTTTTTACCATAGGAGTAGGCACAAACCATAGAACGCCACCTGCTACGATCCTTACATATTCTTTTTTCCTCGTCCACGGTCATACATCTGTTCATACACGCACGCCGGTTGCGAGTACTACGCACCTGACCTTTCTGAAGAACCTCATCAATAAGGTCATTGTATGTCCTTCTAGGGTGTTCCCCTCCCGGCGTTGCCAATCACAACTGCCTTGTCAAAATAGTTTACAACTATCATCTAAAATACCCGAAACCAACCCTAACTTCAACCCTATATAAATTCAACACCTCATATACAACGAGCGAGTTTCATCAGCGTATCATGATACCTGTACGACAATATACGTATTTTAGAGGCTCTGCCGCGATTCCAGGCAAAATGTCTGACTATATTGTATATAAAATTACCGTTTAATTAGTTCTACAGAGGCGCCATGTTTTATTTTACTGCCTCTCCGGAGGCAAGCCTCTTTCATACGGGTAACATACCCTATCTTGCGAGCGAGTATGGTTGGGGAAAAAATGCTTAAAAATTTGAGGATTTCGGACAGAATTTTTTGTTTGGAATACAGGAGATCTTTTTTGCATGGCACGGATAAATACAGGGTGTAACAAGACCCTTAACGAAGCCATCAATCAAGCATTATGTACATCAAATTAAATAACTTTACGCAAAAAATATTGCTGGGAAACGATATGGCTTTTTTTTTGAGTTGAAAAATCACTTTTTACCGTAGGACTCAATGTAACGGACTCAAAATATTGTGCTGTTGGATCGATTTTATAGTACGGGGGTCGTGGAGGTGTTTAAAGTAAAAATGTTACATTATAAACCTGCGTTTAAAAAAAAAAAACTTGTGAAAATGTTGGAACTTTGACCCCCAATATCTCCGTAACTAGAAGGTTCCCAGGTACGGTCTAGAACAAAAAAATGATCGCAATGACAGAGAACAAGTGTCTTTCGGCTTCGTTAAGGGTCTTGTTACACCCTTTATAGTAAGAACAATTTGAAAAAAATAATTTTGCAAGAATAAATTAAAACTACTAAATCTGCCTTGTTCGTCTAGCGGTCGCAAGCGCGACTGCTGCGTATGAGGTCTTGGGTTCGATTCCACAGACAAAGTATTATTGGATTTTTCCATCAGGAATTTAGCAGTCACGGAGTCCGAACTCGTGCCCGATTGATGGCAATAGGCTCGCCCCCTATTACATGGGACTTAAATATAACTGGAGAACTGTGGGTGTACTATTAGGTACACCTCTGCCTAACCCTTCAGACATTACAGGCGTGATGTTATGTTATTAAAACTACTTTAAAATAAACTACTGATTACTTTTACTTGTAAAATTTGTTTGTATGTTTGTATGTAGGGGGTAATCTCTGGATCTACTGAACCGATTTTGAAAATTCTTTCACTAATAGGAAGCTACATTATCCCCGAGTGCCATAGGCCACGTGCCCGTGCGATAATTTCCGACAAAAATGCGAGCGAAGCCGCGGGCAACAGCTAGTCGTAGTTAAAAGTGAGTAAGATCGTCTTTGTCCGGAAGTGAACTAATAACAGGAAAGTCTAACTGTCTTGAAAGTACCAATATAGACCCTTCAAATAATAGCCGTAACAATTTATTTCAAAGTTACGTTAAAGTAATTTTATTTATATTTTTAATTTTTTGAACTTTTATCATTGCCAACACTCAGAATTAAAATAAAATTATCAGAGTTTTCAGTGATCTTCTGCTGACCGTACAAGTAATCTTAAATTTTAATTCATTTTGTTCACATCGTTCTGAATATCTTTGCTATTACGAAATTATGCAAGGGAATGTCTGTTCGTTGAATGAAAGTACATAGTAATTTTTGTAAAACTCTCACATTCCCCAAATATTATGCAACAATGTAAGTAGGTTTTTATCTTTCTGTACAAACATATCTACTACATCATCTGTATAGCCTTTTCCCAGCTGAATACCAGTATTTTACATGGAGCTACTGCTTATCTGACCTCCAGAACCCAGTTATTATCACTACATAGTATAAAACAAAGTCGCTTCCCGCTGTCTGTCCCTATGTATGCTTAGATCTTTAAAACTACGCAACGGATTTTGATGCGGTTTTTTTAAGTAGACAGAGTGATTCAAGAGGAAGGTTTATATGTGTAACATTGCACCCGTGCGAAGCCGGGGTGGGTCGCTAGTTGAGTAATACAGTATATCTAGGTTGGACTGGTTCTCAGACTTTCGGGCCACTGACTACCTACTTAACGACAGTCAAAGATCTACAATTGACAGCCGGGACTAACGGGTTTTGAGGCACGTAAGAAACTCAGTAAGTAATGGGTGGTCACCCATCCACGGACGAACCTAGGCGAGCGCGGGTTAACCTATTCTGAAAATCAACCCGAGCGGCTGTTAGTATATTTAGTCACGAGCTCCCATCTACTTTCATACATAAAAAAACCAGACAAATGCTAGTTCGACTCGCGTGGAGAGGGTGCCGTACGTTTATAGATTTCTTACAGGTTTCCCTGTAATCTATAGGCAAAGAGCTATTTTTTGTATTTTTTTTTTTTTAATTTTGGCCCTTGAATTTGGAGTTAAGGGGAATAGTAAATTTTGGCGAATTTTCTTAAATAACTTCAATACTTATCAAAATTATAAAAATATATTTTAGATGCTCACAATGATGATGATGATGATGATGATGATGCTAACATTATGCATTTCAGTCAACGCTTACCGACTTTATCTTAAGGTCCTTAAGGTCCAATATAACGACAAAATAATTGAAGAAGTCAACACTGCTAATTTCCTCAGTGTGGTTATTGACAAAAACTTAAATTGGAAAGAACACATTAAAATTTTAAGCAAAAAAATTAGTAACTCTTCTGCCCTACACAAATTAGATCCTGTGCTTTACACTGTCGCATTGCTAACAGCCTACCACGGCCTAGTTTCATCGCACCTAAGGTATGGAATTATCCTTTGGGGCAATTCGACTGACAAGGTACCTTTCAAAGCCCAAAAAGGGTGTATTACTCGTAGGACTATGTGTAAATTAGATTCAAATGACAGTTGTAAACCGTATTTCATTAATTATAACATACTGACGCGGACCCTTTACATATTTGAAGTTGTCATGTTTGTAAAATGTAATCGGCAATTATTTCCACGCATGGCAGACAGTCAGTCGCCACAGACGCGATAACACTGCTGTTTTGGAACCATGTGAGCAAAGCCCATGCTTTGCTCACATGGTTCCAAAACAGCATGAATGGGAAAAAGCATAATTCGATACCTTTAGGCTCAAAGGGCGTATCCACCAAAACACGACTTTACAGGAGAGCCAAAAAACAAAAAATCAAAACAGTTTTCCGACATAACTTTTTTTTGGTTATAGCTATAAAAAAATTGCAAAAGACAAAAGTTGTTAGAATTTTGAGATAAAGAACATGGTAGAATAATATCTTAGCTAAATCTAACAAATAAAAAATAGACTTCGTATACACCCTAAGAAATTAAATATGGCAGTCGGTTACGCCAAACAAAAAAAGCTCCTTCACAAACAGTTATGGGTGTAATAGCAATTCATACAAAATCAATTAAAAATTCATGACGTAAGTTACAATTTCTTTCTATTCTAGTATCTAACAAACGACGCAAGCTACAAATCTTTTGTCCAATATGTGGTGTAAAAGACGATTGTGGCATTTCTCATCAATAATTTCTCACTATAAGCTCCGGTAATTAAATTGTTTTTACCGATCAGGTCATTTGCTTGATTCTTTTAGTGCTACGCCTACTCATAACAACTGCACTGCAGTCCAGAACTCAGCATTAAAAAATAAAAGAATTAATATTGTATCAAAAATTTTAAATCACAGCTGTAGTTATAATAGAATCTGTCTTCGTTTTAATAATCATTGTGCAATAATAGTCGTTAAAGTACTATTTTATTAGTAACAATATAGAAATGTATTACACTTTTTATCATTTATGCATGTAGGAATCTAATGGCCATCTAACGTAATTTAAATGTAATAAGACGTTTCTTCTGTCGTTATTACGTCTAATATTTATAATACTTGAAAATAAAAACAAAACACAGCCACCAATAAAGCAAATTAATTGAATTATTCTACCAAATTAACGATGTCATACATAATTATGATATATAAAAAAACATAGAAACAAGAAACGTAAAAACTGTTAACTGTAACGGGCAAGTATAAGCATCCCGAACGAAAAGGATTTAAACATGAGACTTTATTCTTCCTCTGTATCTTCGTCTTCATCATCGGTTTTAGGTAATGTATCGGGTATACCTTCAGTAGAACAGAGCTGACGATACTCTTGATGAAAGGTCTTGGGGATTGTTCCATTGTCACAGAGTCTGATAAGGTCTTTATATTTTTCTACTGATATCGGAAGTTTGGTATAACGCCAAACTTAAAGGCTTAATAATGTAGTTTTTGTGTCCGGATACATCGTTCACAACATTTCCATCTGTACTATTCTCAATGCTCTTATTTTTACTATTCCTTGTTTTCGTGTCCTTCCCTTTATCTTTTCCTTTTCCCTTGCTTTTGCTAATTCCTTTCTTTTGTGTCTTCTCAAATAATTGTATTTGTTCTTCTACCGCACTTTCTTTCATGGAATAGTTTATTTGAACTTTAACTGGATTCTTCTTTTTGAAAGTAGCTGTTCTTATTGCTTTGAAGGAAATATTTTTTAACGTACAAGGCGTAAATGTTTGGTTAGCCAACTGTGCTAAATCTGAATATTCCATGACATTGACATGGTAGGGTCTCGGCCTTTTCTGGGCTGCTACAAAAAAGGTCGCCCATTGTGATGGACTCCAAACAATTATTCTTTTCTCTTCTCTTTGGATTACAGCATGGACCGAATCCAAGGGCATTTAAGTAGGTCCGGGGAGTAAAAAGTTTATCTGTATGACTTCCAAATTTATAGAAATTTTTAAAAAGTGATTGAAGACAGCCAACACTGTTTTATTTTTATTTTGGCCACTGCTTAGTCACAGTACAATAAAAGGTTGTTCACACCTCTTCTATCAACTTCAACAAGATATTTTATTAGGCAGCTAGCAATTTACCACGCCACGCCACGCCACGCTACCACGTTTGCCATCACACTCACCCCAGGTGAAGCAAAAAGCATTGTGTTACTCGTAAAGAGTAAAATTGTACACAGAATATTTTTGTGAATAGTAGGTATAACAACATGCTTTCGCAATGGGGAGTGTTATTTTAATAGGGCGTATAAGTCAAATTTTAAATGTTTTAGTTTATTTCGGGGACGTAACCACCAAACTTGATAAAATCTCTGGTTGTATAAGACAAGTACGAACAAAAATTCTTAAATAGCTAGTGGCGTAAACGCCAAAAGAGACAGATCACCGGATATACTTCCAAGTTTTTAATTTTGTTTATCTATTACGACGGGTGCGTCAATGAAAAATGAAATATATTTCATTTACGGCCCAAATTCAGAGAAAATCAATGTTTAGCGACCTAAAAGTTATGGCTGTATAAGCCACTTTTTTGCGAATATCGACATTTTAAATATACCAATCGAAAGAGGGCGAAAAACTAAGTATGACTGCATTAAAATCTCATTTTGGCCAAAATGGCGGTTACGCCCTTTGAGCCTAAAGGTATCGAATTATTTTGCATGGCGCCTTTAATATTTAATAAACTTCCAAAGGGATGGAGGGAACTAAGCGCACACATACTAAAAAAGCGGCTAAAATTATATCTTGTTGGGAAAGCATACTACAGTATTTTAGAATTTTTAAATAACAAAGTTTAATATTACGAATTTGACAAATATTTCCTGACCTTTTTATAATTTTGACAATTATTTATGATTACACTATAGGACAATTTTAATTCCAATTTATAACTTATTGTTTTAATTTAATTACTAGTTTGTGTGACAATTTAATAATGTTTTTAGCTTTGTCTAAATACCTATGAATGACTTTTCGTACCTATATATTTGTATGCCCCAAAGGCCGAACATGATGTACCTTTTTTATTAATATGAACAACCTGCATGTCTTGTATCTATACCCATGTTTCTACAAATAAATGTCTTATCTTATCTTATATTAATGAGCCTTCTCATTTGATTCGTAGCACGATATAGTTCGCAAAACCATTTTTTTTTTTTCATTTTTTATTCTACCCCCTAAAACTGGCCCCATGTTTAAAATTCGTAAATTTTTTGGGTCACCGCCTTACTTAAGTGAACCAAATTTCAACTCAATCGATTCAGTAGTTTCAGAGTAAATTGGCTGTGACAGACGAACAGACTGACAGACACGCGAGTGATCCTATATGGGGTTCAGTTTTTTCCTTTTGAGTAGCTATGGATAATTCTTTGATTTCATTTCCTCTCCCTTCCTTTTGTATGATGTATAATTATTTTATCATAAACGAAATAAAACGAATTTCTTTTTCAAAAACCTATTGGTCATATATTACGTACCAAGGCTAGAATATTTTCTTAGTAGTTTTTAAGTTTGGCGAGTAAATATTTTTTTGAACTATAGATCAAAAAAAAATCTGTTTGCGAAAAATAAATTAAAAAAAAACCTTGCTTCCTGAAGTTTCGAATCATAGGCTACATACTGCGTTTATCACCTAGAAAAATCAAGATTTTCCCAGTACAAAGTTCTTGGCCATGTACAACGTGTGACTCTGATAGATACGCTCCATCATTCTCTGTGAGTTTATAGAAGCACCGTGGTTGTAGCGAGAAAGGCGAGCTTGGGGCACATTTGTTCATGTCCACGTAGAAACGCTGCGTTTACGCTGCGTTACCGCAATTATCGCTGCAATAATGAAATAGCTGATGTTATCCTTTCGAAAAGTTGGAAATGGACTGCGTGATATGTCTAGAATGGATATGACTAATGTGATGGCGACGTATGGATAGAACAGACATGTTGCACGGAACCCGAATACAATTTGACAATGCCTTATGCTTTTTTTTTTGGGTTGGCTCATCAAATGACCCCTCCCTCTCTGGGCGGAGCGGAAAGATGTTAGACTTGTACTGACTAAAACCCATCCATGTTCCTTCTTTTGCCCTTTGTGTTCCAGGGCCGCGGTATCTCTTTCGGACAGTCCCGCAACCCTGGCAGGCATCTGTCTTTTCGGACCCCTTCCCGTTTGCTGACATCTCTTTGAGGCGTGCGTGGAACACGAACGCGCCGTCGACACGGCCTGTCTTCATAAGACGAACGGACGGCGAGCTAGCCCATTACTCACCGTCCACAGGCCCGCGATGCCTTAAGCTTTACATGAGGTTTCTATTACGATGTTTTCAAATAAAGTAGCAAAGTAACTCTTAAGTAAAAGCCTACAAACGTATGCATATTCTCTAAGGGTCTAATTATATGAGTTAGGCTTACTTGCGTTTTAGCGGTTTAGGCCCTTTGAGCCGTCAACGGGATTACCAACTAATCGTTTTACTATACATGGTGTAAATAGACCCTTCACGAAGCCGTAAACCAAGCGTTCTGTACATCACAGTCATCGAACATTATCTGAAAAAAACATTATCTGAAAAATCACGTTTTACGGTAGGACTTAAATATGTACGGCGGCATAAGGGGTAAAGCTCGCGACCTAATTTCTTCATATATCTTTAGCAGAAAACAATTCACAGAAACACGATTACACGAATATGCCAGAGAACACGAAATGAGATCAAATATAGATCCCACTCTAGAACGATAGAATTTGGAGTCCCACAAGGTACTGTTTTGGGTCCCTTATTCTTCCTAGTGTACATTAATGATCTCCCTAGACACGTCAAGCAACCAATGATACTGTTTGCAGATGATAGCACAGTAATAATAAAATATGACAAACCAAATGATTATGAAGATGAAATCAATCAAACATTAAGTACAATAATTGAATGGTTAATAAACAATAATCTTAAAGTAAATATGGATAAAACAAAAATAATACACTTTCACCAAAGAACTCAAACTAAAAATATTGATGTTAATTACGATGGACATGTACAGCCTGTAACAAATACTAAATTTCTGGGAATTGATATAGATTACAATTTGTGATGGAAAACACATCTAAATAATGTCTCTAAGAGAATTAATAAGTCCTTTTTCGCTCTCTACAAACTTTTCGAAATTGTCAACAAAGAAGCCGTCTTAACGGCATATCACGGACTTGTTGCACCTATATTAAAATATGGCGTAATATTCTGGGGCAATTCAGTAGACAAAGAATTCATATTCAAAGCCCAAAAGAAATGCATCAGAGCAATGAGCCATCTAGACAGTATTACAAGCTAAAAATCCTTACATTGCCCTCCTTGTACATATACGAATTAAATATATTTGTGAAATCGAATTCAAGCTATTCTAAGACTGCCTCTACCAGCTATTATAGACAATTCAGAGACAAAAAAGGTTAGATGTAGAAATACCGTATGGGGAAACGGCACTACTCAATAAAAGTATTATTTGTATGGCATCACTGATTTATAACAAATTGCCCGATAACATTAAAAAGTTACCTACTCCTCTATTTAAGAATAAATTATACACCTTCCTAATAAAAAAATATTATTATAATGTAAAAGACTATTTAGAAGATAAAGATATTGTATTTTAATTTTAGAATTTATATATGCAATAACTCAATATGATGTATAATATAATTACTATGACTTACGACATTATTAATTTGCATGACATTATTATTATAACTTGTTAATTCAAATTTATTATATGTAATGAAATTGACCATCTATATCCTGATTGACGTTGTAATTTAATAAAGCTACTGAATAATAATCATTCTAATCTCATAATGCTCCTAATATATTTGCACACCTCTTATGGTTATAATACAGTCCTCCGAACCTGTGTTTTGCAAATAAATGATTTGTATTTGTATTTATATTTGACTCAATGTAACGCACTCAAAACATTGTGCTGATGGATGCAGTGTAGTACGGGGGGCATAAGGGTATTTTAAGTAGACTTTATAACATTAAAAACTTGTGTTAAAAAAAAAAAACGTCAGATAAAGATGGAACTAAGATCCCCAATATTTCCGTAACTAGAATGTTCCCAAGTATGGTCTAGAACAAAAACAATATCACAATGACGGGGAGAACTAATGCCTTTCGACTTCGTTAAGAGTATCTTTTCACCCATTACGCCAGTTTAGCTTGGGAAAATATTATTAAATCTGTTAACAGAGTAACTGAGGTGAGGTGAAGTGAGGGGCTTAGTTTGTTTCAGAAGTATAGTTTTTTATGATTTCGACTCCACTGTCCGTCCGTCTGTCTGTCTTATGTCTGTCTGACACCAAGCTGTATCTCATGAACCGTGATAGCTAGACAGTTGATTTTTTCACAGATTATGTATTTCTGTTCCCGCTATAACAACAAATACTAAAAACAGAATAAAATAAGAATATAAAAAAATATTAAAGGGGATTCCGACTCCACTTGGCCGGATACTTGGAGGATTTTTGTGTGCTTTCAAATGAAAAACTCATTTGAAATTGAGCCTGAAAAATAACAAGGCCAAATAAAGTCTAATAGCGCAATACATACAAAGTCATCCGTAAAATCCATTATTATATGACAATAATAATGTCTCCCCTCTTAAAAACCCTCCCTTGAGGTTCAAAACTCTTTTATGATACAAATCCATTTATAGGCAGATTTTAATCGAGTTATGTCATTAATTCATTATCATTAATTACTCATACTATCGTTAAACTTCAAGGTTTTGGTGTTAAAACAGTGTTATTCGAGAATTATGGTCGTATGAATATTATTTGTGGGGCAACATTCTAGATTTATCACCTATGAATTTTACCCTATCTAGTACTTATGTGAGTTTTAGTCGGGGTATAATTAATGGGTCTCAGATTAGATTAGGTGGTTTTCACATTAAGTACCATATTATCATTACGTATATAGTCCTCGAGAGGTTAGGCAGAGGTGTACCTATTAGTACATCCACATTTCACATGTTTTAAGTTACATGAAAGTATGTTGCCATCAACTGGTCACAAAAGTCTAGACTCTATGGCTGCTGCTGAGAAATTCCTGACGGAAAAACCCAATAACACTTTGCCCGACCTAGGAATCGAACCCAGGACCTCATGGTCAGCAGTCGCGATTGCGACCACTAAACTAACGATGTAGTCAAAGTTACTCATAGAAAGCAGGCTGCCACGACTTCAGCCAACACAGCCAGACTACTTTTTGACCTTATTACTCAGGGCATAAGGGTGATAATCGGTTTACCATAATTTGGCGCGGTAGTACCTTCAACTACATACCTATACTTAGTCAGCTGACCCACATCATAATAAATTTTAAAAGGCTAGGCAGGCGATGTTGATGACGCTTTACGTATTTGCAGTTACAAAACGATTCATAAAATAAACGGTGTAACAAGACCCTTAACGAAGCCGAAAGGCACTCTCCCCGTCATTGCGATTTTTTTTTTGTTCTAGATTATACCTGGGAACATTCTAGTTACGGAGATATTGGGGGTCAAAGTTCCAACTTTTTCACAAGCTTCTTATTAAATACATAAGATTTTTAATTTAAACTCCTCCACGACCCCCGCACTATTCTATCCATCCATCAGCACAATGTTTTGAGTGCGTTATATTGAGTCCTACAAAAAAAAGTCCTTTCCCAGAAATCATTTTTGCGTAAAGTTACTTATTTTGATGTACTTATAGCTTGGTAGACTGCTTCGTGAAGGGTTTGTTTACACACTGTATGCTTAAAATTAAAACAACGAATTAATACTATATTCGCGTCACATTAACACATGTCATAAAATGAAACACAACATTTTACAACCGACCGAAATAACAACTGTGTCACTGCAAATAAAATTAAAACGTCAACTTATTATATTTGTGGTGGACATCGGGAATAATCGTACACGAACCGTATTTTAAAATTGGGTCCCGTAGCACGTCGGGACCACAAACTAATTAGGTAGTGAGGCACGAAGCGACCTCGACAGGAATTCTGCTCTGTTTTTCTATTATGGTGTGTGCACATTACCTGTGGATAATTCGAAGATCATCGAGAGCCAGTCTTTCAGTCTTTCGATCTCAAAGTGCTCTCTTATAGGAGCATTCGCCTGTAATGTAGCAATCCAAGATTCGGATTTTTATATGTCGGGGTGTCAGGATTTAGTCCGCTAGGCTTCTGCATTATGTGGGCAGACGATGGGTTTCGTGCTATGAAAAGACACTGAGCGATAGACTGTTTCTAGCAAAACTAACGAATTACTTGAGATTACAACTTAGCACAATAACACGGGGCACAATGAATCGGGTACAGTTCCAAGAGGTCTTAACTCAGCCGCGATCAGACACTGACTGAGTGTCGTCCTGGCTCAGAGTTTACCATCTTGACTCTGTAACAAGTGACACTGTGGTGTGGGTAGCCTTGTAAGTAGATTGCGTGATGTCACCACCGTGTACTTGTGATTCATTTTAAGCCCGTAACAATGACCGTCTCCGACATTTAGAAAAAGTTACAAATTTTTAAATACTAACAACAGGTGAGATAATGCTTGGTTCTCTTCATTCACTGATGTTCGAAACCTGTATAGTTACATTACAAGTGAATGCTTCTGGCGAGGGAGCGCCTTCAAGCGATGAGACTTGCGACATGCAACTGGCGCGTTGGTCTTTTGTTTTCTTCGCGTGATTACCGTCTTTCCGCTAGTCATGTCGTAATGACTCGTGGCAACTTTTTTCATTTTTTTTCTCCGCAGTTTTTGTCGCAAGACACGTGCAGCTTGAGCGTATAGCTCGTGGAGGAGGAGTTATAATAGTGTGAACAACTAACCTGTGTTATAGAAATGCTCCAAGTGACTATACTCCAAGTATTTTTTTCACGTTTGCAACGTAATACTGATTCTTTGTGCCGGCCTTGGAGTCTGAATTTGGGTCAAGTTGGTGAAAATTGACTTGGCCCACTATCACATCTATAACTTAAACATAACTGACAAAATATGGGTGTACTATTTTACCTACACCTCTGTCTAAGTTTTCCGGGATTAGAGGCGTGATATCAGTCAAAATCATTACAAGCAATTCACGACATTGACAGCATCATATCTGCCTACTTCTGTAAGATATTGTAGCCATTGTATAAAGTAAAGTTTCCCACTCACAGCATAATGTGCGCTTATTTATTTATTTATTTATTTAACACTTCAAGCACTTAGTAAAGAGGCGGACTTAATGCCATAGGCATTTTCTACCAGTCAACCTTTGGGTGATGCAGAGACAAACATTGGTAGGTGTACCTATGAATAAACTACAAGGATATATAAAATACTATACAATATATCAAAATACTATACATATATATCAAAAAATACATACATGTGTAAATAGACATTTACACAAATAAACTAAAATAAAAGGACAAACAATGGAGAAAACATTAACGTTGTGACGAAACTGCCAGCTTTTTCCGAATGTACTCGCGAACTTTAATTTTAAAAGATAGACGATTGGTTGCCATCCTGATTTCCTGGGGAAGAGCATTCCACAGAGAAATAGACTGAACGAAGAATGATCGATGAATGAAGTCAGTGCGGTGAGAGGGACATTGCAGAACTCGCTTACCTTTAGCTAACCAAATTACGTTTAGCGTAGTAAGCAGAAGGCTAAAACATAGAATGAGCTAAAATTGTAAGTAAAGAAACGATGTAATCATTTCATGGGATTTTGATAACGAGAATAGGAATCTATAAAAATGAAAGCTAGGTACGTTTTTCAATGAATTTAGTTTATAATAAAAAAAGAATCGTTCAATTTCTTTCAACATAGGTACCTATTTAAAAAAGTTTCCTGGGTCATTGTACCTAAGTATTTAAAAAGGTTTCCTGGGTCATTGTACCTACACTAGCAGCTAAAATATCCATTGAAGCTTTGTGATACTTGTTTATATTGGAAACAAAATCAAAATTGAATCGCGGAGCTGTTGATGTACTTGATGTAAAATACCGGGATTTTTTCTATTCGCGGTACTGGAAAAAAAAATAAGGCCAAGTGCGAGTCGTACTCGCGCATGAAGGGTTCTGTACCATTGTTGTAGGAAAGCCTCCTTTTTATTTTATTATTTGTTGTTTCAGCGGCAACAGAAATACACATTCTGTGAAAATTCTAACTGTCTACATATTCCGGATCATGAGATACAGCCCGCTGACAGCCAGACGGACGGACAGTGGAGGCTTAGTCATAGGCTCCCGTTGGTCACCCTTCGGATACGGAACCCTAAAACGATAGACCCGGCAACTATGACCACAACGCTAAAGCCGGATTTGGATTGAAATTTCACTCACTTTTAGTCGAGATATTTTGTGGATTTTTTGACGCAAAGTCAAAGCATTTAGGATTTTGAACTGTGTCGTTTAAAGACTTGAATGGTCAACAGTTAGTCAGAAAATTGAAAATTAATTGCTCTTGTTACAAAGTGTGAATTCATATTGAAAATAATGGACTTGAACATTATCTTTTCGTGTTGTTTATTGTAACAATGAGTGATATTACACTATACCGTATCATTTCTTAGTTGTGTTACATGCTAGTTCTGGTCTAGAGGGTAGGAAAAATTGAATACAATATTACGTAGTTAACTTCAAGCAAAAGCCGGTTGAAGTTGCCCAACCAAATACGCAGACCATCTTCTTCGTTCGTATCGATGCATAGTGCGAAAGATAAAAAAGAAGGTAGGTACTCATTAAAAATCAAATCATTTATTAACAGATCACAAAATCCAATATGTTAGTAATACATACACATCTTAAACACTATTGTTAGTTCAAGTGATAGAGGAGAAGAGGAGGGGTGAGGGGGAGGGGGGGAGAAGTGGTGTGGTGTGTTCTAGTGTTAGTGTATGTTAATGTTAGTGTTTGTTGTTTTTGTGTGTTAATTTTTTTTTTATTATTACGTTTTTTTTTTAAATTATACAACGCGTAACAGAATAAATGCAAAACCTTTTATGAGGTCATTGTACTCATCATTATGAACAACTTTTACTATGGGACCAACACGAAATCGCGAAAAAAAAAACAGCTGTTCAGTAGGTACCTACATTTTGTCGAGTTATGCACACAGAAATGTATGGGCCAGTCAAATTTTTTTTGGCGATTTCAGTGTTTGTCCCCTATTGAAAGTTGTTCATAATGAGTAAAATTGCCCCTTAAGAGGTTTTGCGTTTATTCTGTTACACGTTGTATGTAATTAAATTTGGACCCTGTAGGTTTGCTAAGTCCTCCAATGTAAAGCAGGTGTACGGACACGTAGGACATTCCAGCAAGTTGTCCATGGTTTGGTGCAGACCTGAAAAATATGAAGCGTGTATGTCTTTTCACACATCTCAGATTCATGCCCTCATATATCCATTTACTGTCAGAGTATTCAACTCCTTATTTACAGACGAGTAAAATTGTATGCACTTAAATTATCTCCTCCGCACTCAAAGTAGCAGTGATGTGTATTCAGCGTTCTCAGAAACGCTAGTGTTGTACAATTTCATCTTGTTGCGCTATTAACGATGTTGTCTGTTCACTACGCGAGAGCTTTGTGAGTTTGTGACACATAATTTAGTTTGCTTCTCAAATGCGGTGCACGTTACGTGGTTTTAAAGTTTAGATGTCTTTTGTTTTTGAAAGAAGATGCCCCTAACTGATTTACATAGAATTTTTCTTTACGTGGTTGGATACGCACTTTGCAGGTTTTGTATTGATGATTTTTTTCTTACAAAACCTGTACGGTCAAAAGGTATAGAAAAGCTATTTTCTTTTTAATACCCTTGAAAAAAATCTATGTCCCCAGATAACCGTCTTAGCGTCGGTGTTCTTATTATATTCTATTCTTATTATATTATATTCTATCTTCGCCCATCTGTCCGGCTTCATCTTAGAAACGTGAACCACCAGTCCCATTTCAGGTTCGCAGACTTATCGCCA
Source organism: Eugnorisma glareosa (assembly GCA_947578425.1). NCBI lineage: Eukaryota > Metazoa > Arthropoda > Insecta > Lepidoptera > Noctuidae > Eugnorisma > Eugnorisma glareosa. Next base: position 4,654,151 of record OX387968.1, on the reverse strand, counting down.
ACATCGGCGATGCTGGTGTTACGTATTCGATCGGAGAGTCTAATATTTAGAATGCTAAACCCTGTTTTTTAATCTCAGACACTAAACTGACATTACGTGGGTTGCCAGCTTTTTGCAATTCTTAAATAGTGATATGCCACTACCGTAAATTGCTGTTAATAAAATCAGTAGTGTCGTTTTCTTTAGGTAAATAAAAGTGCGTCCAGTGTTGTTCCTGTTAAATTTAGGGTTGCCGTATTCAAAATCAGACACTAACTACCGTATTATCATAAGTATTTTTAAAATTGTAATTGTTTGTATGGTGACAAGTTCCAAAAATTGCCGTAATATTTAAAAGTTCTGCCGTTTTGTAAGAGAAAAGGGTTTATCTATCCATTTTACCGTGTAGGTACTAACAACACTGATGGCATCTGTCTTTTTTTCTAATCGTCTAATAAATATAAAAACTTACGATTCAACAAACTGGTATCGTAGGTACAATACTTCGCAAAAGTGCTGGCAGCATTATTTGTACTGGTAAATTTGAAATTTGCATTTGTCAATTTAGTCTCTGAGATTAAAAAACAGACTTTACGTTCCATCGCTCTTTGGAAAACATTGAGTTTGGACTCCTGAGCTTCAGTCAAAGATCAAGTCTGAGCGTAGCTTAGGATAATATTTGTACAAAAAAATGTTAAACATACAAAACTATATATGTTTGTAATATGAGAATCAGTATAGATGTTGAAGTATACAATTCGTCTCATCAAAATAATATCTAATAATAATATCTATATCTAATAATGTCCTTTGATATCAAATATCAATTTGAGCTGAAAAACATTTCTGTGAATGAAATAAAGCCGTGAATTTGTACCAAGAATCAGTAAATCACTTATTTCAATACTGAAATCTGACGATACGAGTACCTAAGCTTGAAAACAATGATTTTTAAATGAACTGTTTCTAGGTAGGAACTGTTATTTATTTACTAGGTTTTAATTTACTTATAAGTAAAATTGTTTCGATGGTATTTTTTTTTTTGGGAAATTTTGATCGAGACCAAAGCTCTGTATAACCTTGTTTATAATGTATTATATAACCTTTTTTTCTTTCTACCATCTAATTTTCAAAAATCAATAGGTCCCTAGGACGCAGCGTAAATTCCAATGTAACCTTCGGGCATTCCCTGACTACTAGGGTGGCCCGTGAAATTCAAAACGTAGGTGTCTTCAAAATTTGCAGTTTAGTATCAGATCAATATTGTAGTACCAAAGATTGAAAAGAGTAAACATGGAGTTTCTTGCCGCTTCTTCTTCATAGGAAACGACCAACCCGAACCGTGCACCTTTTTGTCGACGTTTTATAAGTGCCCATCAGGCCTATGTGAAATAAAATATTTAGATTCTGATTTTTTATTTTGAATTGATTTTAATTATAATCATTTTGTAAATACACCGTAAGGGCGAAAATTATATTAAGATCAACATACAACCTAGTACAATCCTGGCCAAATTGCAAGAAATTTGTATGGAAAATCTCATTTCATGACCCTTATTAGCAGAACGGAGTTTAGATCTACCCGCGTAAAGCAATAAAATGTTCCCAAAAGTACATGTTTATTGTACAAACAATAAGAAAATTCTACTCATTTTCTGGTTCATTGGAAGATCAGCGTCAGACAGCCTCACCTGTCTGGCATTAATGCTGAAATGGACCTTTTTGGCGCAGCCGTGAGGCACACAGTACAGTCATACTATGTATTTTCTCTTTTTTGTAACTTTTTTAAATATTATTGTGTGTGTGCCTGATGTACTGACGTCGAATAAACATTTTTCTTTTCTTTACTGTTTTTCTTAACAAAGGTGCCAAGTTTGTAAAAATCTTTTGCCACCAAGAGGAAATTATCGACACAAAAATATTGTGTGTACAGCCAACATTAGAAATTCAAAACCACTGCCGAAAGATCATCGCACACGCCAAAATAAACTGCAACACAAACAATATCACTTAAAACCGTTTCCGGATTTTATTCCGGAACGTAATTCCGGATCCGGTCCCCTACGTTCCGAAATGTTTAAGATATTGTCTTGAATTTTAAAACGGCACCGAGTGTAGTGGAGTGCATTTTAAAATATTTTGGTTTATTTAGTTTGTGAGCTTTTAGTTTATGTGTGAATGTGTGATTTTATACAAGTACCTTGTGGTTGAGACAGCTATGAGGATACTAGCTGTTGCCCGCGGGTTCACTCGCGATTTGGTTGGAAATTATCTCACGGGCACGTTGTTAATTTAGCCTATGGCACTCGGGGATGAAATAATAAAATAAATAATAAATCTATATTCAGAATCCCAAATGGTACAATACAATACGAATCTAAAACTAACAATGTAGGTATGATGCCTGTACTAAGATAATCTTGTATCACAGTCTGCTCTAACGATTTGCTATATGTAGGACAGTCGACTTTTTTGTTTACTATTTAACATTACATAGTGACAAATATATTTTGATGAACTTAAACTCTATTAACTTAGAACTAAACACATAATGATTCTACGAAAATATTTTCGTCAGCAGAATTATAGACTAGGTTGCGAAACACATTCGAGGCGCTCTTGTTTACATTTGATATTTGCACCTAGCGACTAATGTGCTTAGACAATAAATAAATTCGACGGTTAGTATGTCAGCGCAGTGGTCTGTTATTGCCATATTGTGCCAGCAACATGCGTCAAACGCGCAAAGTCTAACCTAGAATATGACGCTCTACGCGCCCTCGTAGTCAATGGAGTTGAACGACCTATATTCCGCTAATTTCTTAGCTGGGCACTCAACATCTCCCGTTTTGTGGAAATATAGCTTCCTAATAATAAAAAAAAATTCAAAATCAGTTCAGTAGATCCAGAGATTACCCCCTACAACCTCACAAACTTTACTTGTTATAATATTAGTATCACTACATAGTATAAAACAAAGTCGCTTCCCGCTGTCTGTCCCTATGTATGCTTATATCTTTAAAACTACGCAAACGGATTTTGATGCGGTTTTTTTTAATAGATAGAGTGATTCAAGAGGAAGGTTTATATGTAAGACATTGCACCCGTGCGAAGCCGGGGCGGGTCGCTAGTAAATAATAATATAAAGTAGTAGCACCCGCAAAATCAGTTTTTTTTTTTTGTAAGTACTTTGTCCCACGCTTGTAATATCTCCTGTATCGTGAGTGCGTTGGCACAGGTTTAAACTCACTTACAAGTCTTGCAACAGCCAGACCCGCAACAGTTGCCTGAAGGCCATTCGTGAAAGAATCACTCCCACGTGATCCAGAACACACACACTTACATACTTACATACCATCATACATGGCGGCGCATGTCATGTTTCATACTTATTTTATAACAAACATTTAATGTTTCTAGCTTTAGATGTTATTTTTTATAATTATAAACTTTATGTGCGTCGTTTTTGTAATAATTTGAACCCACAGTCAACAAAAATTAAACTTAATTATTTAACTAGTGCTGAGTTAAATGATTCTTTGTTATTGATTGTCAAGTATGAGCAGCAGAATCACTTCTCAAACGAAATAAGTTTATTAAGACAAAACAAACCTGTCCTTGGCAACTTAAAACCACTTAATCCTTTTATAGATGGTAATAGTATGTTGAGAGTGGGTGGTCGTTTAGATAGTGCCACAATACCTAACTCACAAAAATACCCTGTAATCTTGCCCAGAAAATCACGTGTTACACAATTGATTGTTACTAATGAACATGTAAAAAAATTACATGCAGGTCAAAAACTTATTTTGTCTTCACTTAATCAGCGATTCTGGCTTATCAATGGTATAAAGGAGATTAAGAAAATCATCCATTCATGTATTATCTGTTTCAGACTTAAAGCTCAAGTTGCTAATCAGCTGATGGGTTCCTTGCCCCCAGATAGAGTGAATATAAGTAGACCATTTCAAAGGGTAGGCGTAGACTTCGCTGGGCCGATCTCTATTAAACAGTCGCGCATCAGGCGTGCGCTAGTATCAAAGGGATACATCTGTGTCTTCGTCTGTTTTACGACGAAGGCAGTGCATCTCGAGATTGTCTCCAATTTAACTACTGCAGCATTTTTAGCTTGCTTTAAGCGTTTTGTATCACGTCGTGGCTTGCCCAGTGATGTCTATTGCGACAATGCCTCTAATTTTAAGGGAGCAAGGAATCAATTTGATGAGCTCTACAAACTGCAGAATTCTGCAGACCTCCTACGACAGGTGCAGTCACAAACAGCTGAGCAAGGCATCAATTTCCACTTCATACCCAGCAACTCGCCTGTCTTCGGGGGTCTGTGGGAGGCTGCAGTAAAGAGCACCAAATTTCATCTGAAAAGAGTTACTCAAAAAGCTTTGTTAACTTTTGAGGAACTATGTACTGTTTTATGTCAAATAGAGTCAATTCTAAATAGTAGGCCTTTAACTCCTATGTCTACCGATATTAGTGATTACTCTTATCTTACTCCAGGACATTTCCTAATTGGTTGTGCATTGAACGCGTATCCAGAAAAAAATGTTATAGACACGCCCATAAATAGGTTGCAATTTTGGAATATTTGTTGTAATATGTTTCAGAGTTTCTGGAAAGTGTGGAGCAAGCACTATCTCAATGTTCTTCAATGCAGACCCAAATGGAGAAATAGTTCAGATAATATTAAGGTAGGGTCCTTAGTAATTTTAAAGGAGGATAACACTCCACCCCTTCATTGGCCGATGGCCCGAGTTGTAAATGTGTATCCAGGATCGGACAACAGAGTTAGAACTGTTGAGTTGAAAAATCCAAATGGAAGAACACATAGAAGGGCAGTAAGTAAAATATGCTTACTCCCCATTGATTGTACTTAGCTAATAAGTAGGATGTTTATAAAAACATTTGTAAGTATTTATTTGGTGAACCTATTTCTAATCCTAGGCCCTTGAATGCGGACTTTCATACTTATTTTATAACAAACATTTAATGTTTCTAGCTTTAGATGTTATTTTTTATAATTATAAACTTTAGGTTATTGTCTTGTGGCTGGGAGCATGTAGGAATCCCACAATATTAACTGGCAATACTGCCATTTTTATACTTACTATATAAATTGTTCGTTCATTCATAACTTCCTTCCGGCTACCATTACTAAAGAGCAAGCATTGTCAATTGTATTCCGTGCAAATTAATAAAATAAATAGTTCCTGTAGTAATTACAAGCAGTGTTTCACTATAGACGAAGACCTACAAACTAAAAACTACAGTCCACGCTCCAACACCACGATCTTTGTTACAGTAGCTAACTACTGGAATATTTTTACCTTTATGTTCGACATTCTTTAGCACAATAGTAGATTATGCACCGAGGGGCTAAAGTTGTGTCTTATGTCACGGGCGTCATATTGGATTCAAGCTAGCCCAAGGCAAAGACACCTTTAGCCCAGAGGAGGATACTCTACTTCTTACACCTACTGTGAGAAAATAATAGCCATAGTACGAAAAACAAAGTATTTATTAAATAAACAAACAGTAAGAATAACACATTGGCGCTTTTATTGCGTCTACCAATAAGTAGCCCAGACACGATCAATTCGATTTTCAAAAAAAAGTCTCTTCTACGGTTTTGTCGTTTGATATCACTCTCATGGAAGTGGCGTTTGTGTAAACTAAGCTTTATACAGGGCTGGTAGAATGGTTTTGGATGATTGGCTGTATGCATTTTGAATTTAGAACGTCATTGGAGACGCTCGTGAAAATAGAGTATTTTTGATAAAATGTGATAAATCGACTGTAGTGTAGATAGGTTTTATCATTTATTTGTTTATTCACAAAATCCACAGCAATCTTAGCGCAGTTTACCTAAAATAAATTAACTAATGTTACAGCCAATTACTATTACGGTATTACGGCGCGGTACGGTATTTGCTATTATTAATGCCAGTTTTAATGTTATTCCATTCCTTTTAAAAAATGGTTCTAAGTTATCTAATTATTCTTACAATATTATGTCTTCGAAAACATGGCAACGATATGAAGAAGCAGTCGTTATGATTTTGTAGGATCCACGCGTAGTAAGGGTATCGAGAATAGCTTTCCTCTTTCTGACACCAAAGGGTGTTTGATAGTGCTGTACTGCCAATTTAGCTGAGCATGTGAGATTCCAAATTCAAATAACATTATTGACCAGCGGGTCATAATGAAATCCAGTACAACATTATCGACCGGCTGTGCCCCCCCCGGCCACTAATGACTCAATTTAGGTTAAGGTTGCTTGACATATAATTTGACATTTTCGAGCAGGTGGTGTGAAAAGTACATTATTGTTGAGTATAACTGTTTATGAACATTTTTTTTTGTACTTAGTCTAATTAAGGAAATTAGAAACGTTTTCGGCCCATCCTAAAATAAGCTTTCAACTAAATCAAAAGCCTTAACAAGCATTTCAATCCACGTTAATCTGGGTCAATTTCCAGCATCAATTTGGTTCGCATCAAAAATATCCGTATTTTAAACAAAAAATCGGTTAAACCACTCGGGCTCACTTTGTTTCTATAAAACGATTAAAGAGTAAAAAAAAGGTTTGTGTACGCTTTTATCAAGTGCATGACTGATTTCTATTTTATTTAACTGTAGAAGTAAAAACGACTCGCTCGTGGGACTAGTGGTAGCAAGCGGGTCTGCCGAGCATGAGGGTTTGATTCCCAGGTCGCGCAAAAAGTGTTTGGTTTTTCAATCAGGAATTTCCTAATAACAGCCTTAGCATGGAGCCTAAATGTATGTCCTGTTGATGATTATAGTCTCGCTCCTTCTACGTTAGATATACACATAACTGGCAAATCTTCCTGACGTCATGAAAAATAAATCCTAATCCTAAATCGGGCTAAAGGAACAGTTATACAACGTACACGTTGTATAACTGTTCCTTTACGAAGTAGGACAAGAAAAAAAATTCAACTGCCCCATACATTTATGTGCGCAATCTCGACAAAATGTACTGAACAGCAGATTTTTTTTCGCGATTTCGGGGTTGGTGCCATAGTGAAAGTTGTTCATAATGATGAGTACAATGACTCCTTAAGAGGTTTTGCGTTTATTCTGTTACACATTGTATACAGGGTGTAAAGGACAGCCCTCCGCAAACTGACAAGGTGCATTGAACTGCTTATTTTGAATAGTCCGCCGGAATTTTTCTCAGGTTTTTTTAATTGTTTTTTACGGTTACTATTCCTCTATTTCAATATAAATGAATCTGTACGCAGCACTCCATTTATGTAAATAATACGGCTAAATAAAAAAAACAACAACAATGGATGTTATTGGCTGTGTGTGCTAACAAAAATGCAGTACCTACACGATCAAATGTATGCAACAGCTGTTTTTTTTTCATCGGTAATTTTAAGCTCAGAATAATGTACTGAATACGCGGTAACCGTTTTCGCGTCGGTTCCTTTCCACCCCGAATGTATACCAAATATAATTATCAAATAGCACAGCTAGAATCGATAAACTATTCACTCACCTAAAACATAAGGGGAATGTAACAAAATCAAACCAATACGACTGTACAAATATTCAAAATATTCAGGGCACGAGTGTACCACTTAATTTTCAGTACATCCACGAACAAAATCTGTATGCGAGAACGCACCTATGATTTAAAAAACGTGCCGTCAAAAACCGAAGGGATTTTAAAATGGATTACAATAAAAAAAAAAATGTTTGTAAAGCCTAACACAAAAAGCTGGCTAACGAAGCAAGGTGAGTTTAGACAGAAGGTTTATTTGACACAACATGTGTTATTTTACTTCATCTTCTTCGTCTTGTCGATGACTCCATTTAATAGATAATGAATAACTTCGACCAGAACTCAATCTGCCACCTCGATAGCGATATTTGTGGCTTGATTGGAGTGCCGTCAGCGTAGACGGAACAAACAGACAGACGGACAAAAATTATTGTTTGTGTAGATCATATCATTATTATTGTTACTAATGCTGGTCCTGCTCCACAACCTTAGTGTCATCATGCTCACTCAAATGTCTCGCTGATAGTGGCGTGCGTGTTGGATCATTTAGTTGTCTTTAAAATAGTTGAGCTGAATGGTGCTGATCCATGCGTCATGTTGGTGAACGGGCACTGTCAGTTGGGACTGTTCATTTCTTTGCTGCCATGGTTTATTTTATTTTTGGATTTCTGATTATATATTTTTATTCTGAACTTGCACGTCTTTATACATCGTTCTCACATATTATTATGTGTATAATCTCAACATAAATGATGTAACCAAGATTTTGTAACAATATTTCGATTTAAAAGATTGTCCATATTGTTTCTTGCCCATTCTTCTCCTAAAGATCTACGCTTTGGAATGGGCAACTACAGTACTTTCACTAGTTATTATGCCTTGAGTCTGTGACTGTAGCTTCGCTGTCTTGATTTTTCTGACCTTCAAAAGTGTCTGTAATGGTCTAATTGAAATAAATGCTTTGAGTTTGCTTGTCAATATTGATCTGTGTGTTATGCGATTACGATTGGGTTCAAATCGGAACGAAACCTTATTTGTTACCTTAGTGTTAAACAGTGATTGCAACATGTTATCTCAATGAACGAAAATCTAGCTTTAAGGCTGGGAGGCAGTTGATGACTTAGCTTTAGCTATACAGAACCGTTTTCGTACAAAATCATCATCTGCCCAGCCTTTTCCCAACTATGCTGGGGTCGGCTTCCAGTCTAACGAGATGCAGCTGCATACCAGTATTTTACATGGAGCGACTGCCTATCTGACTTCCACAACCCAGTTAGTACTGTGTGATACGATACGTCCCTTTTTTAAGACTGGTTGTCAGACTTTTTGGGCCACTACCTACCTGTAACGACTGTCAAAGATTTACAAATGACAGCCGGGACTAACGGAGGAAATTCGGTATGTAATGGGTAGTCACCCATCCACAGACCAACCTAGGCAAGCACGGTTTAACCTAAAGATCGACCCAAGTGGCTGTTATGACATACAAGTAAAGCCATGTTACTAACGTTGGCTTCCACTTCATCCACTGTCTATGATCATCATCATGTTGCTTTCCTTGTCCCATTCCACTTGTGGTCGGCGCAACACGTATTCTTCTTCATTCTCCCCTGTCAGACGTCACGGCATCCTTTACTCCTTTCTCTTCCATATAATTCCTCACACAATCCATGCATCTTTTCTTTGGCCTTCCTCTCCCTTCCGTCCATCAACTTTCATGTACGGTGGGCTGCATCAATTGGGTAACCCATTTGTATGAAAGCTTTAAGAGGGCCGTTACCGGCCCGTCTATCGTCAACGCAGTATGGTCATAAAGCTTGTTGTTTCATCCAGAGCCACAGCGGTGATTTTCTTTCAACTCCTCCGTCTTACACCGCCCCGACCCCGCACAACTTGCCTCCCACGCACCTCATACCGCCTAACGCGATGACATTGAACGAAAACTAGTGTTCGAAAATTTCCTCGACTTGTTCTAGGAAATACGTGTTAAATCTCCATTACATGTGCAGTACATTATGAACAGCCAAAGTTCAGGTAAAATTTGTGCAAAACAGCAATTTTAGGAGGCTTGTACTGAATTTGTTTCTACAATTTTTTATTTTTTGCTTCCATAGGAACCTAGATATAGTGCACAACAACCTATTAGTTCAAAAATTCAAAGATAGGTGTGTAACAACTGCATAATCACGTACAAGCGTTTGTATGAAAAGTATGACGGGTTGGCCGCTCTTAATACAACTTGGGGTACCCAATTGATGCAGCCTACTGTACATACATCACTTTTTTAGTCACATGAGTTTCGTTTCTCCTTACTTCATGTCTATACCAAGACAAACGACCTCCTTTTATTTTTTCTGTAACATTCATCCATTGTCTATAACTTCACTATGAACCTTCTGTATCAACTCTTCTCGTGGAATAGGTACACCCAGTTACCTAGCCAACGTGCCCGTTTGAATCGTATCTACGTAGGGAGCACGAACAATGGCCTGACGCTCGATTACTTGTGCGGCGTTTGTTGCGTCTCTTGTGTAACTGGCTCTAAATATTGTAGCAGTTGGTTAAGCATCTGGATCTGTGAGGTTTTGTACTTTGATGTTGGTTTTAAATGACTGTATTGCGAAGTTGTTGGGGCAGAAGATGGTCTAGAATCAACAATTCGAAAAAAAAAGACTTTTACCCATCCGCCCTGGGCCCACCTTGTGGATTACGTCTCGCTCCTTCCCACAGAGAAGGCCTATGTCGCAGCTGTGGGAATATTATAAGCTGATTATACAGCGTGAAATTTTAATGGTTGTTTTCCCGCAGCGAAATGGTTTTGCCTTGGTAATACAATCGTTTAATAAACAATTAAAATATTAGAAACAAAAAATGGCAGATTAACCATTGTGAAAAACAAAACTCGAAAGCGACCACGAACCAATAGTTAAACCTCCTGATTGTGCTGAGAGCGCCGCCGGCGACCGGCCGCGCGGCCCTTGACCCGCGTGCTTTTCAATCAGCTGATAAGTCGATAACTTATTCTTGATAATAATAAGCTTTACCCAACAAGTTATTCCAATTTTCCCTTTATACTTTTACGGGCTTAGGACCGTCATAAATACCTACGTTTTTAGCTGCAATTTACTGAACACGAAATTAAATAAAAACAAGTTTATCGTTTAAGAAAAATAATTTTCTGAATTAGATACCTAAAAAAGTATTTGTAGCGTATTTCAAAAATTTGATTCAACTTATTTACCATAATTTTAATTAACTAACTACTTTTAAATGTTCACTATTTACAAAAGTACGAGTAGGTAGGTACTTACTTTACACTTCCCGGTAACGGAGTAATTGTTCGAAGTGCAAGCCACTGCGTTGTATAACAATCGAACACGTTTTAATTGGTTGTCTTTCAATTTTAGTAAGGCTAAGGTGTCTCTGTCACTTCTTACGATATTAAAAGCGTCCACTATCGCAGTTATTAACGCGTCGCGAGTTTCGTGTTCCTCACGATACACTAGGCGCTTGAGCTCCGACCAGCGACCACAAATAAAAGTTCAAAAAGTCCGGAATAACGATTTGTAACATTTCAGGTAGGTTCCTGTCACGAAATGCGGCCCAATGAGGTGGCCAATAATTACCGGGCCCACATATTAACACATAAAACGCACTTGATGCGCACACTCGCGAATAGCATGTGGGTTAGTCAAAGCTCAAAAATGTTCGTTACGCTGGTTGAGTCCAACTCGCGTAAAAGTTGCTTCATTCGTCCACAAAATGTTCGTATTTTGATTGTCCAACCACTGACAAAACACAATTCTGTTCGGTCCGTCGTTTTCGTAGAGAGCATGAACTCTGCGAAAATGGTAAGGATTTTCTTCAGAGTTGAGCAGTTTCAAGACGTAGTATTGGCTTACGCCAAACCTAGTCGCAGCCTTTCGCGTACTTCGACGAGGACCCCGTTCGAAGTACTCGATGATCTCATCGTCGAGCTCTGGCGAAATAATGGCCGATCGACCTCTGCCCTGTGCATGTGCTGGTGTCTGTGCCGCTGTGTCGCCGCTACGATCGTCCGGGCCGATGGGTCTTGGGGTTCATAACCCCACGAAGACGGAACGACTCCAAGTGTTGCGGCTCCGCGTAAAGTCGCCGGGCCAGTTGCACCATAGCGACGTTCTCCAAATTGCAATAACTGTAATGGCCATCCATTGCACGATAAGATAACACGTGCTGCGCGTACGACAATCGCGTAAAAACTAAGTATTACATAATACAATAATAATACAATAGGAAGCTTCCGCGCGGCGTCGTTTGTAATTGTTGCGCGCAGGCTAGTTTATGTCGTATCGCTACACGCGAGAGCTTATTTTGCTTTGAACATTTATAAATCGGTCTTTCCTTTGTCGGCTTCGCGGCTGTGTTTTGTATTGTTGCGTGAAAACTAGTTTATGCCGTATCACGACGAACGAGAGCTTATTTTACTTTGAACATTTATGCATCGTGTCTTTCGGCGGCGGGCGGCGCGTGCGATTCGAGTAGTACCTACAAGGTACGTCTAGTGTTACTATTGATGCTCATGTTTTCGAGTTGACGAATATTTTTTTAATTATTTTAAAACATTAAACATATTTATTTTTTTACTTTTACTCTATGCTTCGAAAGTACTCCTTATGGCAAGTTGTTCTGCCGCGGGAAAACAACCATTAAAATGTCAGGCTGTATGATAATAATTATGCTTATGCATCATGATTATCATTTTAGAATTAAAAAGACGATTGAAAAAAATGGAAAGTGGTATTAAGGTTTCTGGTAATCGTCTTGGGGAATCAAAATGACGAACAGGCGACAAAATTAATAAGGGGAAAAGGAAATAAGCCTCACCCACCTACCTCTGTTCCTGGGCCACGTGGATGTAAACGGAGCGAGCGCGCTTCGATGGCGTGGCCGGCGTTTGGATGAAACCCTGGTTATGAGGGTCTTCTGGAGCTCCTGGTCGTGTTAGCGGATGGACCCCGGGGTCGCCTGTATGTCTCGATTCCCGCGGAAGCGATTGACCTGCAGCAGCTGCGTTAACGCAGCGGCGGTCAGTTTATGCGGTCGATTACGTATCTAAAGATGGAGTGGCGTGAGGCCCGCCGATTCAGGCAGGTGAGCGGAAAGGGAGAGGGAAAGAGATGGGCATAATATCGTTGCCTGTTCTTATGATCTACGTCATATGATGAGTGGTAAAATTATAAGTAAGACGAACAGATGGCGTCACCAATTCTCTTGCCCTTATCCCAAGTCATTTGGAGTCCGCGCAGTCGCAGCATATCTTCTTCTTCCATACTTCTCCATAATTTTGCTTATGTAATTGGAGCAGAATGTAAAAAAAAATCAGCCAAGTACAAGACTCGCCATAAAGAATAGAACAGTTTTTTTTTATTTCAGACCGGAGTCCATAGGGTTAAAAACAATGTTTCTTAACTTCTAGAGTTAGTAGGTTACAGACACAAATAAAAATACACAATTAAAATTCAGCGTGGAGCCGCATCCACCTCCGCAGCACCGGGGAATCCCACCGATCTGCAAATACACTGAGAATACTGTTGGTGCTGCCGCGAACATATTACTACGCAATGGCAGCCGCAGCAGTACTCTCAGTCCATGTCTCTCATGAGTTTCGTTTTAAAATTGTGCCCGTCTGAACGAATGAAGTTGAAAAAAACGTGATGGTCTGTCCGTGTGCCAAATCCGTGAATCTGTTTATACAGGCAGAATTACTTTATAATTGGACTGACATCAGTGACACAAAATAACAAAGTGTACGAAAATGACTCATGAAAAAATGAAGGCTGTGATTCACTCAATTGCGATTCTGGTATCGATTTATGAAGACAAAGTGTACAGGGGATATAGCTCAGTGGCAGAGCAATCGACTGCAGATCGATAGGTCCCCGGTTCAAATCCGGGTGTCCCCTACATCCTCTTTTTGTTTGCGTTCTTTCTGTGGAAAGAGTGGGTCACCATAATCCACCACGCGGCCCCATTGGTTAGTGGATGTCACCATGCCTTCGTATTTTTAGTTTGCAACCAGCTAATTTCCTCACGGTGTTTTTTCTCAAAGTTTTGTGATGAAATAAATTACACAAAGTAAAGGGTGTATAAATAAAGTGTTGCCTGGGATTGAACCCACGGCTGTTGCCACTTGGCCCCTACTAATCATTGAATGAGAGGCGCAGATCTAAGTAGGCAAGATCTGTCATTCTAAGAACAGTCTAAATGTACAAGGAAACCAACGGTTAGAGAAGAATTTCTCTGTTTCACTGACCGAGACATCTAGAGAATAAGAGGAGCTGAACCTCCCTAAATGCTGCTTACTGATTCAAAAATACAGCAAAATCACAATCAATGAATGCCGAAACTCAGGCCACTTCTCCGTAAGAGATAACAACATAAGAGTTGGACAACCCAGATATTTCAATCCACCAATCAAGCTTGGTGGATTCGCCTTCCTTATGTTGCTATGACAGTAATTTAACTAATAAACAAATGAACGAATCACTCAATTGTGATTCTGATATCAATTTATAATATTAAAGTACATCGGGGATATAGCTCAGTGGCAGAGCAATCGACTGCAGATCGATAGGTCCCCGGTTCAAATCCGGGTGTCCCCTAAATTCGCTTTTTTATGTGTAATTTGTAATGCCCATTGTTTTTGCCTTTGTTCAATATATTTTTAATTTTTTTTTGTGGGACATTAATGGGTCGAATACAATTACCAGCAATGTATATTTATGTAAGTGCAGATATTGGTCTATAGAAGTTTTTAATTGCTTAAGACCCAAGCCAGCAATGATCAAGGGTGAATGATGACCTTCTTCCAATTCGTAGACACTTTTTAGAAGGACTACCAGCTTAGGTATGGGCTTACTCTCCTTAGTACCACTTACCCCTGGTTTGCGCGAGTCTCAACCACCACGGTCCACGACCACGGTCTTCTGAATGTCATTCACCCGTCTGGCTCTCTGCATCAGGTCCGCCAACATTTCTTTTATTGTCTCTCGGTAACCATTCAGTAAGGGCTCCACCTGCCATCACCACGTCTCGCAAAGTGTTTATCCATCAGTGTCATCCGTATATGTATAACAGCTGACAATTTTTTTCCTCAACTCATTTTCCCAAGTAAAAGTACACACTAAGAAAAAAAAGTACAAAATAGCAACCAACTTTAAAAACTATTCAAGAATAAATTTTCTTTTAAATAATTGACGTTGAATTTGGTCGAAAAACAACTCGAACTTTGAAACAAAGTTAGTTTTTTATTGCAGAATTATCTTAATAGTTGTGCCGGTAACTGGTTCAGTTATAAGTCTCAGTTAAGTTCCGATTAAGACTTTTTATTCCGTCGTTTGATGTTTATCGAGTTAGTTTAGTGAGTTTACTTTAGAGGTGTTCCCTCACCAGAACTTTCGCCTGTAATGTAATACATAACATAACATATATGACGCCTGTAACCACAGAAGGATTACACAGAGGTGTACCTAATAGTACACAATTACGCCAGTTAAGTTTAAGTCTCATGAAATAGGGGGCGGCCTGCCATCAACCGGTGCCATCAATCCAGACTCTGTGGATTTGTGCCCGGTTGATACTACTGAGAAATTCCTAATGGAAAAACTCAATAACACTTTGCCCGATCTGGGAATCGAACGCAAGAGTCATGCTCAGCAGTCGCGCATGCGACCACTAGACCAACGAGGTCACCAACGAGGACCACGGAGGTTCACTCATTTTATGCAACACTGCTTAACTCTTGCATAAAATGACTACAAATCCCTTGTACCATGTTCATTCAGATCCAGCCTGTCCCTTTGTTGTCCTCCCCAGTGACGCCCTAAGCCGAGCCTCGTACCCCACAGGGGGTGCCCTTAGCGAGTGTTCGCTTAGTTTTTAAGTATAATTTTAAGCCCCTGACTGGAGGCCTTAGACACATTTTTTTCTTCTATTCTCTTCTGTCATCATAACGCTGTCAATTACTCCTTTTTCTTTCATACCTAAAAACGAAAAAAAAAAGAAAACAAATTCCTAATTCAAACATTTAAAACATAGAAGCATTTTCCACAATTCTTTAACCCTACAAAACCGCACAATTCACAGTAAAGCCATGCAGAAGGTTAAACAAAAAAAAAAGAAAAAACTCCACATAAAACTACGAAGAGCTTCGCTTGTAACGATGTAACTTTCCCGCGCTTTTTGTCCGCATTCCGTAGGGGTGAGCCATGAGCGCTAGAGTAGTTCCGTTGGCCAATACGTCCGTCGGAACCCAATGAATGGGGTTGCCAGAGCGAAATATTCCCTCACACGGAGTCGGTTTGGCGTTCAGATTTTTTAATTGTGGAGATGCAATTTTAATGGCGTTTTATTTTATTCGAATTCATAAAATTGGTTTTCTGTACAGTTGTGCTTTTCATACTTCGGTATGTTGATGAAAATATTAACAATTTTTTCCTAGAAGCTTGGATAATTTAGAAATTGGGCTGTGGGAAAGTCAACAAAGAGGTTAAAATACCTTTGGTCTTATTCAAACAATTACGCAGAAATTGGATATACTCGTATTACGAGTACATACGCCTCTAGAGAACTAAAATTAATTTCAGAATTCTAAAATAACAAATAAATAATATTAACGTAGGTATTCTATGAAAGTATAAAACGTACAAGGTTTGTCAATACATATTATAAATTAATATTGTTATTGAAATGTATAAAATTACGTATGTTCAAGTTCTTATTGAGATCTACAACAAGTACATTTATAAAGAAAATGAGGTACCTACTACTATAAAGTGGTATATACTAAGTACCTTATGTGTCCTATTTTCAGAAGTTATAGAAATAAAAATTGCAGGTGCTGTAAATATTTAGGCCTAATTTGGGCGAGCGGTTTTTCATTGGTTTCAAATTAAAACTATTAATTTACAAAAAAAAAACAACAAAAACAGCGCACTGGAGTTTTAAATGTTATTTTAAAAATAGAACATTAATTAAAGTTAGGTTTATCAAGGTCCGGTGTAGACCATTTTTTACTTTTACCCGCCGTTTTAACAGCGTGGAGATTACGGTAACATACCACTTAGTTAAGAAAATATCCTATCATAACTTAACCCAGGTCTTAAGTCTACCTGTCAGGCGATTTTTTATAGACATCTTAGGATGAGAAAGGTTACAGACAAAATTACTTTTAAATTATAATATATAGCAATCTACACTAATATTATAAAGAGGAAAGATTTGTATTTTTGTGTGTATGTTTGTAATGAGTAAACTCAAAAACTACTGCGCCGATTTCAAAAATTCTTTCACCATTATAAAGCTACATTCACCCTGAGTAACATAGGCACCCGTGCGAAGCCGGGACGGGCCGCTAGTATATTCTAAAGCATCAACATCTGCGCTAGCCTTTTCTCAACGATGTTGGGGTCAGCTTCCAGTCTACACACGGTTAGACAGTTAGACAGCTGAATACTAGTATTTTACATGGAGCGACTACCTATCTGACCTCCACAACCTAGTTAAAACTGGGTAATACGATACCCCTTGGTACAAATGATAGTCGGGACCAACGGCTTATCGGGCGATCCAAGGCATGGAGGAAACTGGCTATGTAATGGGTGGTCACCCATCCACGGACCAATATCTTACATATCCTTCCAGGTACTCTTCTCCCGCGCCATTTTGAACCAGCCTTCAAGATGAACGTCTAGATCATCTCGCCAATTCTTTCTAGGCCGGCCTCGGCGGCCGCGGCGCTGTCCATCCTCAGATACCCATCGCATCGTGTTGACACCTTTCCCCCGCGGTTGTTATGCAGGCTCACGTGATACGCCCAATTCCATTTGAGACTGGAAGCCTTTTTGCCTACGTCTACGTCTGCAATTCCTGTTTTTGAGCGCAGCATAGTGTTTCGTAATTTATCTGCTCTCTGTGCAGCATTCTGGGTGTAAACCCAGAATGCTGCTCCATTGCTAGTACAATTATTAAGCTTGGAAATATTAAACCAGCAATTTCCCCTCTCCAAACACATCCCCTATTACTAAATGTGTGAGAAAACACGACATATCTTAAAAAAATCTTTAACAACGCGGCTCTTGCCGTTCCCCACATTCAAGTATTCACTTTGTTGCATAAAATATATCTTCGCTTCCTGCATTCTACGTTCTAGGAGCACACTGCTCCATTTTTACAGATAAAATACATGTGGCTTTATATATTTTACGAATTTCGACTTAAAGTGTTGGAAAATAACATCGTAGTTTCGTCTTTATAACTCAATGGACATCTTAAAGCTTCTATTTTGGTCAGCTAATATGTATTAGAGTTGATATTAAAGGGTATATTATGTTATGATGCTTTGACAATATTTTACATAACTGAAGGCTAATCAAATGGAAATCGCATTGAAGACTTTTCGTATGTCTACAGCGAGATTGACGTAAGGAAAATCGGTAGCTAAATTTATATCAGTCCCTTACATTTTTGATAATTTATCGCTGATTAATCGTAAATAATTATGTTACTAAGAGTGATGGATATGAATGTTGAACGATGGAGAGGGAGAGTAAATCCAAAGATGGATAGATGGTGTATGGATTGTATGAGGAGTAATGAGTAAGGAGTAAAGGAGTTAATGATGCCGTGACATCTGACAGGGGAGAATGTAAGCAGAAAATGTGTAGCGACGACCCCAGTTAGAATAGGACAAGGGCTGGAAGATGATGATCGCTGATCGATTGTCACTTTGTAGGAATCTTCTGGATCTGGACGTTTCTGTTTTATTTTTCTAAATCAAAATATTTTTATTTCATATAGACCTAGATGGGCACTTATAAAACGTCGACAAAAAGGTGCACAGTTCGGGTTGGTCGTTTCCTAAGGAGAAGAACCGGCAAGAAACTTCATGGTTACTCTTTTCAAATCATTTGGTGTTTCATTATCATGTTACAGCATTAGTATTTAAGTAAGGGGGGACAGCATAGGCCCGACAATAAGTCGTTGCTTACTACACAAAAAATAAAAAGTTAACAAGCATCTGGGAATCTACAAAGCCTACAATGTTCACATATTCACAAACAATCCTTAACCTTTCGTATGCCGAGTATATAGACACAATTAAAAACCTATTGTGTCTCGCGTGGATCTACGTTCCGGCCACACGAAGGGTTAAAAAAGAATCTATAAAAAGGTAAGAAAATATTGTAAAATAATAAATTAAACAAGTGACACAAATATTGTCATCAGTGCTGTAACTATTCTGAGCAAAAGATGTATAAATGATTTGAAAACTATCTTCAATCGAGTTTTGTGGATAGATAGCTAATAGGCATGAACTGATCCAGCTTGATAAGGATAAGGCATAAATGATTACAATAGCCCCAGATTTTTCTGCCATAGTTTCAATAAATGTGTACCTTTCCGACTGTTTGTTTTTCTATCTAAACTACTAAATTAATTCGGATGATGTGCTAGCCTAAAGTAGCACTTTAAGTTCCTTTCATACTGGTAAATTATTAAATGAGAACTGAAAATTACAGGAAAATCGAGTGACATTTTTGCCCATTTTCAGTTACAATGAAATGACACTTGATTTTCCTTTAATTGTACTTGTAAGTGGAATTGCGTGACCTTTAGTAATTAAATTACAATTACTGCACCGATTGATGATATACTTACATATGACCTAAAAGGTAATGAATAATTCATTTAATGTGTGAGTACTTATGTATGAGTTACAATTAATTAGATTACAATGCTTTTAACTGAAGTACGGAAAAGAAGGCTCGAGACTCCCGAGGAACCCCGAGCATGCGCGAGGAGGCGCGCAACCGAGTCGCGGACATTCGCGAGGCGGTCTGTTTGAACTGATCCAAGTTCATCATATTATACACCTGAATTTCTGAGGGAGTAGCTAGAGGTGAGGACACTGTCATTTTATAAATTCAGTCAATCACCAGTCTACTGCTGGACATCGGGTTCTGTTAAGCTGTGTCACAACACCTGGTCCTCCGTCTTCGACATCCAATCCATCCCAACCACATTTTCAAGGTCACTGGTCCATTTATTTAGTGTCCCACGCTACGCTTGCCGTGAGTCGGTCTCCACTCCAGAACTTCTTTGCTAAGTTAGCTATCGGTTCATCGAAAAACCACCCACTGTCACTTCAGCTTATTCATGTGGAACTTTCAACACTTACTCGTATTGCAATGTTGAAAGTTCTACCTAAAGAAACATGATATAAAGCTCAAATTTACACAGTCGGGGTCGAGTCTGCATCGAGTCTAGATGTAATGTGCTAATACCCTTACCCCGCAAGCTATACCGTTAACCAGACTTCAGGCTGCTTTTACGCACGCAAAAACACTTTGCCTACAGACACACCACAGAAAAATCACACACTACTTTCTTCCGTAGGCATCAACATTCTTCTCATATTCAATCACTTGGACTCCTGCCTATCCCATGGCTGGAGAAACTATCTCTGCAAGTTTAATTATGAGCGATGAGCCAACACAGACACCGCATGTATTATAATTACTTTGAACTTGCAAGTTGCCAAGTAAGTCACTGTAAGACTTGACGCTAAACTCTGCAAGATGTATCAGCTCATGAGATTAGATCACGGGTTCAGTTCTTAGGTCAGGAAAATTATACATGGGAGCTAAAGTTAATTCGCGGAATATGGGTGTACTGTAGGTATTATAACAGTTATGTGATGATAATAAGTTATTTTGTAGCTCTGCGATCTTTTTCGTGCAATTTGTCCCCATGATCTTTTGAGTTTCATGTCAGTCTGTTTGTCACAAGGATCGTTTCCAGGAAAGAACATAATATGAAGGTAATAGTTATTCAGAGATTAGGTGTGTGGTTATGACACGATTCAAAGATTTTTTAGTGATGGGTAGCATGGTAGTAAATTGCCTCGTTCACACGAAGTTTGATTTTACTGTTTTTTTTTTTAACTAAACTCGCACTTGAAATGGCCATTTTATTTGCTGTTTTTTATTAACATTATCGCTTTTATTTCACTTTTTACTGACGGTTTCATTACAGAATGTTACTAGGTATAACTCAGCACTTTATAAGAAAGCCACAACCAATTTTCTCGAGTCCCGCCCGTCACTCTGTATTTTCTCCATGGAAAGAAAAGGGTCCGTCAGTTAATTTTATTCGCATTATTAAATCTCGACTTTAGGTCTTAAAAGACTACTAACTTAATAATGACATTTTTCTTCATTGTGGTTGACCTATTACATACCAAGTTTCCTCTGTACCTCGGAAAGCACGTTAATGGTCTATCCTCACATATCAGGCCCGTGTCCGGGCCGTGGCCGAATGTATGTAGGCCTGCCAGTCTGCCAGGGTTGCGGAACTGTTCTGCCAGGGTTGCGGGACTGTTCGAAAGAGATACCGAACAATTCTGAGAAGGAACATGGATGGGTTTTAGTTAGTAAAAGACTGACACTCCCTCCTGCTCAGCCCAGAGCAGGCGGAGTTATTTGATGATTTCCCATCCGGAAAAAAAGGCCCCTGTCTTGGCCGTGGCCGAATGTATGTAGGCACTGAAGCTTCGTCGCCGGCCCGGGTAAGGACGTCTGTGAACGATTTCATATAAAATGTACACACTGATATTTTTTTGAGGGCACGGTCCGTTCACGTCCCGGGCACAGCCTTGATATGTGTGGATAAACCTTAAGCCGTTGGTCCCGGCTGTCATTTGTAGATTTTTGACAGTTTTTATAGGTAGTCAGTGGCCCGAAAGTCTGACAACCAGTCGCTTCACGTAAAATGGCCATTCGGCTATCATCAAGGCTCAGGCTCAGGCTAGGCAGATGATCGCGTCCGGCCTTGGTTCATTCCATGGTCCGGAGCGAGACGGAATGGGACGCCGTCGCCTCCTTCTGCGAAGCAGTCATGCTAGCGAAGGAGGCGGCGGAACGTGAGAGGGAGAGAACCTCACGTTCCAGCCGCCGCGGGAGACGCACCGGGCGTCGGGGGCCACCGTAGGCGCGGGCATGTGGACGGCGAGCTATGGGCTAGCTCGCCGTCCGTCCGTCTTTTGACGACAGGCCGTGTCGACGGCGCGTTCGTGTTCCACGCGCACCGCAAAGAGATGTCAGCAACAGGAAGGGGTCCGCAAGGGCTGATGCCTGCCGGGGCTGCGGGACTGTTCGAAAGAGATACCGTGGCCCCGGAACACAAAGGGCGATGAAGGAACATGGATGGGTTTTAGTCAGTAAAAGTCTGACACTCCCTCCTACTCAGCCCAGAGCGGGAGGAGTCATTTGATGATTTCCCATCCGAAAAAAAAAAAAAAAAAAAAAAGGCTAGGCAGATGATGATCTGTTTTTCTTTATCCCCACTTACTTGGGGTTGGCTCCCAGTCCAACCAGCTGAATTCCAGTACGGCTGCCTATCAGACCTGCAAAACGCACTTACTGGCCAAAACCAGTAAGACTGGTGGCCAGTCTTTTGGCCTTCTGATTATAAGTAATGACTCTCAAAATTTTCTTGTATTCTAGCTTTAACGTGCTTTCAGAGATATCGGGTAACGATATGTTAGAGATATTCGCCCATTCATGGAGTGACCTTTTTTTTTTTTTCTTTACCGATGGGAAATCATCAAATAACCCCTCCCGCTCTGGGCTGAGCAGGAGGGAGTGTCAGACTTTTACTGACTAAAACCCATCCATGTTCCTTCTTTTGCCCTTTGTGTTCCAGGGCCGCGGTATCTCTTTCGAACAGTCCCGCAACCCTGGCAGGCGTCGGTCCTTACGGACCCCTCCCTGTTTGCTGACTCTCCTTGAGGCGCGCGTGGAACACGAACGCGCCGTCGACACGGCCTGTCGTCATAAGACGGACGGACGGCGAGCTAGCCCATAGCTCACCGTCCACAGGCCCGCGCCTACGGTGGCCGGGGGCCACCACGTGGCCCCCGACGCCCGGTGCGTCTCCCGCGGCGGCTGGGACGTGAGGTTCTCTCCCTCTCACGTTCCGCCACCTCCTTCGCTAGCATGACTGCTTCGCAGAAGGAGGTGACGGCGTCCCATTCCGTCTCGCTCCGGACCATGGATTGAACCAAGGCCGGAAGCGAGAGGTCGCCGCCACCGATCGCCGCTACGAGGACACGGCGGTGCTCCGCCCACGCGGGGCAGATCTCCACCGTGTGCTCCACCGTGTCCTCCGGTCGATCCTCACAATGGTAGCACCCGGGCGTTTCCTCCCGCCCGATTCGGTGCAGGAACCTCCCGAAACAACCGTGTCCGGTGAGGACCTGCGTCAGGCGGAAGGTGAGGGTGCCGTGGCGCCTCTCTAGCCACTCCTCAAAGAGGGGACTTATCGCCACTATTGTGGCGTGCCCTGCACGGGGTTGCGATAGACGCTCTCTCCATGTCGCCATGAGATCGCGCCGGAGGTCTGTCCGCTGAGCGACAATTTGCCGCGGCAGCGGAGTTACCCCCCGGCGTAGTGCCTCCACGCGCCATTCGTGTAGGCGCGCGAGGACTATCGCCTCCAGATCCCATGGCGGCAATCCGGCAAGGAGGCTCGCCGCCTCGCCGGAGATCGTGCGGTATCCCCGGACCAGCCTTACGGCTACCACCTTTTGGGGCGCGTTCAGGTAGTGGGCGGCTCGCCGCCTCAAGGAACGCGCCCACACCGGGGCCCCGTAAAGGGCCAATTCATGGAGTGGACCACGTGGAGTGGAGTGGTGTGGTGGACCTTAGCAAGCGTCACTTTAAGGTGAAAGCGCGAGGGTAGCTCGCGAAATTCAAATTTGTTCATACGTTTTTTGCAATTTGCAGGTCAGTGTCGGGTTGTATGTTGATTAAAATATGATTCACGGCGGTAACAAATATGGCTTTACAGAGAGAAATCATCATCATCAGAATGTATTAATGATTTTAATGAGTCACACCAACACATGAAAATTTTACCATAAAAGTTCAAACAATAACAGTTTTTGTTTCATCGAAATTGGGCCCGGATTTCTAAAGTTACAGCATTGTCAAATTTCACCACTTTTTAAATTTGCGTTCCTTCGCACTCTCGCAGCGTGACGTCACACTTTAGTCGGATATCGCCGCGGAGGCCGTACTTTGACGTTTAATATCTCAGTAATTTTAGAAAACAAAAAAAAAATGCGTATTATTTTTCATTTTTTTAATTCTGTAACTACACACATCAAAAGTGTCTAGGGATCAAGCATTTTTATGTGGATTTCTTGAGATTGAGATGTGGCTTTGTAATAAATTTATGATTTTATAAATTTATATGGATCCTTTTTGGTGCATTTCATAATTTGAATCAGGAACTGTGAATCAAATTCGAGTAAAAGATGAAAATCAGCTGTCAATATTTTCCCTATAAAAACATACAACGCATTGAAGACATTATTAGTGCTACTGTTTCCCTACTACTGATTAAAACCAACGTTATTATGGAGCGGCGACGTCATTTAAGCAGGGAAGAAATGCTCAGAGCCGTGGGAATGATAGAAGCTGGTTCCCGGCAACGTACTGTGGCTTTAGCTCTGAATACAAGTCAGAGTGTTATCAGTCGACTTTGGACACGTTACCGAAGCACTGGTACCGTGGCTGAGCGCCATGGAGGACGGTATCGCTGCACCACACGGAGACAAGACCGATACATTCAAATCTTAACTCGAAGAGCTCCAACAATAACCGCCATGATGTTAGCCGTGAGGCTTCATCACTCTTCAGGGAACTTAATTAGCGACCAAACAGTCAGAAACCGCTTGCATGAAGTGAACCTTCATTCCCGAAGACCGCTACGGGTACCACCTATAGCAATGCACAATCGTAGGATACGATATCAATGGGCTCTTGAACACAGAAATTGGGCAGAATAACAATGGCGTTTCGTGTGCTTTCCTGATGAGTCTCGTTTTGGTATGAGACCGGATACAAGACGTATACGACACTGGAGAACCCCTGGACGCCAACAGCGATTAAAATCCTGCCAGGAAGTCCATCCTTATAGTGGTGGAACCATCATGGTATGGGCGGGTATTTGGATCGGCGGAAGAACTGAGTTGATTTGGATCAGAGGCAACCTCAACGCTCAAATTTATGCTGAGACGATTGTATCAGACGTCATCGTTCCTCTACAAGTGCAAATCGGTCCCTTATTTCAGTTAATGCATGATAATGCACGACCGCACACCGCAAGAGTTGTAAGACAGACTCTCGCCGCAGCTAACATCAATGTCCTGCCCTGGCCTGCTCAGTCGCCAGACTTGAATCCGATTGAGCATGCATGGGATATGCTACAGAGAAGAGCTCTGCCGAATATGGAGGGTATCCAGTCGCAAGAAGACCTTTTTTTGTTGTTGCAACGAACATGGGCGGCCATTCCACAGCGTGATTTGGATGAACTCATTTTGAGTATGCCAAACCGATGTTCTTGTGTTGTTAGTGTTCGCGGTAGAAACACGGATTATTAATTGTTTAAGTTACCCAATAAAATTTTAAAGAAAACTGTTATTTCAGTCTATTTTTCGAACTTTTGTGTTAGTGGTTCAAATGTCAAAAATCCCTTTATTAGGAAAATGGCAAATTTCTTTATTAATGCAAAGGTGACTTGGTTTATCGTTACTGTGACAAACGAAAACACTTTATTTGATGAATCCATAAAGAAAATTTTAATTAATATCAATCAGGAGAAAAGTTATTGCAAAAATATATGTTGATCCCTAGACACTTTTGATGTGTGTACATTACGTGTTACGGTCTTGAATCGTATTTTGTTTAACATATAGCCTGACACTGACCTGCAAAGAAAAGTGGCGAATAAATTGCTGATTAAATTATTAAGCGTCTACGTATGTCACTGTGATAGACACCGACGAAATAATTTACAAAGTTTTATCAAATCAAGCTTAAGGCCTGTGAAAGTCTGGAAAAAAAGTCGTCATAATTAAGAGCTTTATTGACTAGATTATTGATGATAATACTGCCGTCATACGGTGAAAGGAGGTAACTAACATTTTTATCAAAAATGAGTTAAAATTGATTCGGATTCAGCAAGAAATTCTCTATCTTTCTGTCTAGCTAATAAAGCTCCAATTCGCTCGTAGCCACAGTTAAATTATCATATAAAATAAGACAAGTAAAGACTATCGACAGTGCTTTAAAACTTCACTTCAGACAAAATTGTCATTTACGCAAAATATACTTTAAAGTAGTTACGGCCATTCACCGTTTGACGGCAGACTATATAATCATGACTTAGATTTTTTCTTTAGGGCTTGAATTCATGACTTTTGGCTCAGCTATACTTTTAATGTTGCCATGGAATATAAATCTTAGACAAGTTACATAAAATGCTTGGATTTACGTATTTCATTAATTTATACTTTGTAAATACATTTCTGCATCAGAATACAATTTATGTTATAATAAAAAATATTGTTTGTGCTAAGAATATAGCGGTTATAATTTTTTAATTCATAAAAATGACACCGTATCAAAATCCCCAACGAAAAAAACATGCGTAATGACATGTACTGTACTGAACTGACCACTGAACTTTTACAAAATCTTTTTTAGTTTATTTAGTAATGAGTATTCTGCTCTAAGGCTGCATTTCAGAAACAATGACTTTGGCTTTTATTTTAGGAGGTTTTAGAGATAGCATTGCTTTGTTGAAAGGATGTGGCCAAAAAACATTCATACCAGAATCATTGTTAAAAGGCGAGCACCAGTTAACTACAGCTGAACCAAATATCTCAGCACCCGCAGGTTTTCTTGTTGACACTGTGATTAGAGAAGATGAGGAATAAATATTTTAAAAAATACGTTTCTTTTTCTATACCTGACCTACCCTTACCATCGTAATAAATCATACTAATTGCTCTTATGATAGTTGACTAAGATTATTAAATAAATAAGTACCTACTTACATCTCATGTGGCCATGTGGGCCATGTGCCAGACCTGTCGGTTGGACTTAATATTCTGAATACGCATTGCGTAGTTTATTTTGTATAAATGCATTTCTATAATTCTTTTTCGATTAGTCTGTTGTTGACAAGAATAAACATAACCTCTAAAACTTCAAACTGGAATATCTTTAATTCCTGACTTCCTATAAAAGTATAACTGAAGACAAAATTGTTCAGGAATTCAAACTCAATATTTTAACATATTTTTCATAGGCAGACGCCAAACAAAAATGTCAACAAAAATTTGTTTGAGAGTTCGCCACTATCCTTTCAATAAATCCAACAAAATGATTTTTAAGGGCTACCCTGGCACTTCTTACCAGCGCTGTGACGTTTTGTAAATCTTACAGCACCATGCTGAGATAGGGGCCTTTTGTCTTCGTACAGGACTAATTTCGTTGTTTTTTTTTATTTTAGTTTTATTAATACTTTTATAATGTAAATGTAATAATTTTTTTTTGTTTAATGTTTTGTCCTGTGCGGGCTAATAAATACTTTTTCTTTCTTTCTTTCTTAAACCATAACGATCGACCCCTGCTGCTTTTATTATCTAGCCACGATTCAAGAGTAACATTTCATTTCCACCCCCAATAATAAAACCAAGCACCAAATAATCCACAATAACTTTTCCAATTAATAATGAAAAAAAAGGCAGTAGGTACATTAATCATGACGTCACAACCCGTAACCGGCGGCGGTTCACAATAAACTTATATTTTGCACGTTATTAACCCTCGAATGAAAACATCGCCCGATACTTGATTTAGTGTTATTAAGCTGTCATTCGCCGGCTTCAGGCCCCCGAGACCGGGGCGAACAATGCCTTGCTATTAACGGGTTAACGTAGTGTAATATGTTTGTGTTGTGCTATGCAGTAAAGTTTTAAAGAGGCTTTTGTTGTGGCACCGTAGCTGTTATGTTAATTTGGCATAAGCCGACTCGTCAATGCTCTAACTTGTCATCGAAAAACAAAAGATCACGATTCACAACTGTTTCAAAAAATTTGTTTTCATAGTACCGATTCGTCATCAATGATATTGTATCGTCAAGTGAACAAACTATACAATTCATTTTTATTATTAGGTAGGTAAGGAACATTTACACAAGTTTTGTAAATGGGACAACATATTTTTGGCTACTTTGAACTGTCAAAGGGAATAAATGTGATTTTTGATGAATTACAGTAGGCCTATTTACCAAGCTACAAAAATATGCTAAGAACAAAACGGATAGCATTATCAGCCTAGATGTTCCCACTGCTGAGACACACGGTTTCCTCTTTACGAGAGGGAATGGGCTTTAATCCACCACGCGGGCCAAGTGTGGGTTGGTAGATGGCACATGTCTTCGAATTATTGGTCCTTGGACATGCCGGTTTCCTCACGAAGTTTTCCTTCACCGTTTTGAGAGCAGTGGTGATGTCATAAATTACACAAAGTAATACGCCTGCCTGGGTTCGAACCAACAACTTACCATTCGTAAGTCGGGGCCGCCACCACTGGGCCACCGCTGCTCTCTAAAATTTTAAAACTGATAGACGACTTATAAAATGACTTCAACTTTTATGCAATTTAACTGATCCCGTTGCTACGGTCTCAATATCATCAGCGTCAGCCACAGCCCGACTTCACCCATTCCTGGGCAAAGGCCTCTCTTGACTTGTACCAATTTCCACGTTCATGTGTATGCAGGTTATGCCCTGCCTTAGCAAGCAATTAAGCAACCTAAGCTGCAATATCTTGTCAGTGCAGAAATAAATTAACTGTTACGGCATACACGAAAGCTCTTTTCAACGCGGTTCGCGTTATAAGTATTCTTAAATTTTTGTTCATGCATCACGATGAGATTGAGTTGAATCTAAATCTCGCGTTTACTTACAATAAGGTATAAAACTTAATGTAAGTCTATACTAGTATTATAAAGAGGTAAAATTTGTTTGTAAGTTTGTATGTAGGGGGTAATCTCTAGATCTACTGAACCGATTTTGAAAATTCTTTCACTAATAGGAAGCGACATTATCTCCGAGAGCTATAGGCTATATTTACAATGTGCCCGTGGGATAATTTCCGACCAAAACGCGAGCGAAGCCGCGGGCAACAGCTAGTATTCTATATATCGTGTCTTCTGTCTTCATGTATTGTTAACACCTAAAACAAGTTGTAAAGAGTAGGTAGTTGTGTACAATATTTGTATAGAACTTTGCCTAAAAGGTGAACAAAACATTTTGACAAATTCATGGCTGAAATAACGTTAATGCCGAATATACACACGGCATTTCGACAGTCTTATCAAGGGCTTTCGTATTACACAGTACTAACTGAGTTGTGGAGGTCAAACAGGCAGTGGCTCCATGTAAAATACCGGTATTCAGCTGCATCCGGTCAGACTGGTAGCCGACCCCAACATAGTTGGGAAAAGGCTAGGCAGATGACGATGGTTTTGAAAAATCTTACAAAACAATTTTTAGACACGTACGGTAGAACCTCTTTAAAACTTCTGTAAGACGAAAACCTCCCAAACTCGAAATAATGTTGTGTTCCCTTCCCTTCAAGCCCCAAAACCTACATTACTCGAAGTCTAACCCCTTTACAAGTCGAAATAATTAGTAAGTCCCTACAAGTAAATTCAGCACATAATATTTTCCCTTTAGAACTCGAAAAAATAAATTTAATCTCTGCATCTCGAACATAGTAATGTCAAAATTACTTGGAATAAATCTTAGCCTCTACAAGTTGAAAATTTCCTGAAAAAATTCGCTTAAGTCGAAGTCCTCCATAAGTCGATTTTTTGGCATCTCCATTCAATTTCAACTTGCATAGGTTCTACTGTATCACAACATGTAGGTACTCGTATAATTTTGTAAACGCATGGATGGCACGCTCTCTAAATACACAAACATCAACACCATGAATATTTAAAATTATTTCCATATCACAATTCGGCCTAACCAACCTACGTCGCCCCTCCCCCCAGAGAACATAACAAACCCTAATTGGCGGTCACAGTAAAAACAAACGGCATACCGTTACTACCGAAAACCGGCACAAACGGTAAAATTATATTAATTCGCGGTACAACCGGCAACGGAACCACAAACTCCGATATTTAATTCATGCCACCGTAATTTATTTAGCAATGACAGCGAGCGGACAATGTTGCCAGAATAAAATATTGATTTAGTTCACATTTTTTGTTTGTTTTAAAGTGAAATGATGACAAACGAGTTTTTCAGTTTTAGTGTTGTGGTTTTTAACAAAGGTGGAGGATATTATAATTAGTGATACCTACAGCTTCATAATTATGTTTCGAATCCTCTAGGGAAGCACTCAAGATACGTAAATGCTTACCTACATATATTTCTTTTACCAGATCATCATCATCATTAACATCATTTCAGCCGAAAGACGTCCACTGCTGGACATAGGCCTCCCCCAAGTGTCGCCACATTGACCGGTCCCATGTGACTCGCATCCAGCGGATCCCCGCAACCTTCACCAGGTCATCGGTCCACCTAGTGGGAGGCTTTCAAATGCAATGTCTTCTTATTCGCGGTCGCCACTCCATAACTTTTCGGTCCCATCGGCCATCCGTTCTGCGAGCAATGTGCCCTGCCCACTGCCATTTAAGACTTTTACCAGATATTAGAAAGTAAAGAAAGAACTACAAGCGCGACTGCTGAGCATGAAGACCTGGGTCCGATTCCCAGATCGGAACAAGTGTGTTTGCGTGTTGCATCGTTTTCTATCAGTTTTTTTGCAGGGGCAGAATGTCATCAGGAAAGTTTTCAGTATGAATTTAGATGGCTATAAGAGTAGAGGAGTAGAGGAGTAGAGGAAGACCAAAGAAACAATGGATGGACTGTGTGAGGGATGATATGGCTAGAAAGGGGGTGACTGCTGAGATGACGAGTAATAGAGATTGAATGAAGAAGACATGCTGCGCCGACCCCAAATGAATTGGCATAAGGGCAGGAGAATGGTGATGAATAGCAATAGGGCCAGAGTCTGGATTTGTGCCAATAAGCTCAACCCATATTACGTAGGATCTGACATTTCTAGTGAAATGTGAGTGTACAAGATGTATTTGTCCAACCCTTTTGGGAAAACAGACGAATGTATGTTATAAATATGCTAGTGCGGAGCTGTCAACATTTTGTTACAGATCGATAAGTCTAACACGGAATATCAGTAGTTGCAAACATTTTACAATTCACACCTTGCAAGATCCAGCTAATCCACAGACGGATATCGAAGTCCTACGAAGCTTAAACGTTGTTAGAGGAATGAAAGATTTTATTCCTTAGTATTTTGTATTTTTAGAAGATTTGCTAGTTGTTCATTATGAATGGGGATCATAGATCCACCCACTTGGAGATTTAAGATTCGTCATCAGAATTGTAACATGACGAATGATATTATCTTCATCATTATCACCTTCCTGCCCTTATCCCATTTTATTTGTCCCTCCCCTGTTAATCGTAACGCTATCATTAATATATTATGATGATATTATCTTTAGTAACATTAGTCGTCATCAACAATGAATGCCTTATTGAAAATATAACAGTGCGCTTTTAATCACCACACCACACATACGACACCTTACACTTCACACTCACACACTAACAAACACACACACACGTATTTATATTTTATTTAATAGTTTAAATTTTTAGTTTAATTTTAGTACCTTTTCTTGTTTTTTTTTTTTCTTTTACAATATTTATTGTGATAATCCCAATCTCAGCGGAGTCCATACACGGGCTATCCTTATAATTAGGATACCCTGTGCTATGTACTCCTGGCTCCCTGATGAGATGATGATGAAGATAAGGTCATTCTTACGAATGACATCAGCTCATCCCAATTATTGGGATTCCTGACTCCCACAAGACTTTGTACCTCCAATATTTTTATTTTTACTCTGTGGGAAAAAAATAAACCTTTAATAATAAAAAATCTTAATTATTTATTTATTTTGACCATTAACAGTCATGGGATTTTTTTCAGGCTTAAATATTCATCGAGGACTTCAGAATCGAATCCAAATCATGACGTTCAACATTACCTACATAATTTACGTTAAATATCCATTTTCACCTCCAATATTTTAACAGTCCCTACATATTATTACCGATAAAACACGTTTAAATTTTAAACAGTTCAGAAACAGCACTGGGAAATACGATAATTATTTCATGTAGTTCAATTACCAATACGATTGGCTGGCTCGTTAGTGGCTAACGTACGTTTAAAATAAATAATTCATTAATTAAGGGATATTGGATCTGATCCTGATGGAGCATTTTCGATTGATTCAGTCCTTTGCAGTAAATGGAAAAGTTAAAAGTAGCTACCTAGTGTTTCAAGACTGTTTCCTCTTAACAAGTAATTTTCTTCTTCTCGAGTACCGCCATCTATCTGAGGAGCTCGTGGCAAAATAATAACAGCCGTTCGGGTCGATCTTTAGGTTAAGCCGCGCTTGCCTAGGTTTGTTTGTGGATGGGTGACCACCCATTGCATACCGAGTTTCCTCCGTGCCTCGGAAAGCACGTTAAGCCGTAGGTCTCAGCTGTCATCTCTAGATCTTTGACAGTCGTTAGAAGTAGTCACGAATCGGTATCACGATTTCCGAGAAAACACGTTACTTTTTGGTAAGCGTCGACTAGATAAAAGCAGGTAGGTAACTAATCACGCGAGCGGGGCTCGTCGCATGAGCGCAAAGGACTCTTGGCGCGGCGGGCGCCGCGCCACCGAGGCCGCTCTGACTTTCTGATGCGTACGTCATCGCGCAAACAGGTGCGGAGGAGAAATGCGCTTGCGTTGCGTCGTGTGACGAAGGATCGGGGGGCGCGCGCGCATGCAACGGCGACACGAATGCGGGATTACGAGACAAAATCACGCCTGGTTTTCATAACATTGCACAATGCACATATCCTACTTGTATATTCTTTGTATATTTTTCTTTGTTCTTCTTTTTTCTTGTTATAATATTTATCCTGTTTTGGCTTCTCTGTATTTATATATTGTAACCAGTAGTACTTTCGAACACGTTATAACACTTATTACCTACTCACATTTTTATCCTAACTCGTACCATACACATTTCATAAATTAACTCAATATCTATTTATTGTACTTAATCATTTACCTATTCATATACTATTTTTGAAACTGTTTTCTGTATGTCACTTACCCCCTCAAGGTTCATTGGAAGATCAGCGTCAGACAGCCTCACCTGTCTGGCATTAATGCTGAAATGGACCTTTTTGGCGCAGCCGTGAGGCACACAGTACAGTCATACTATGTGTTTTCTCTTTTTTGTAACTTTTTTAAATATTATTGTGTGTGTGTGCCTGATGTACTGACGTCGAATAAACATTTTTCTTTCTTTCTTTCTTTT
Organism: Eugnorisma glareosa; assembly: GCA_947578425.1. Lineage (NCBI taxonomy): Eukaryota > Metazoa > Arthropoda > Insecta > Lepidoptera > Noctuidae > Eugnorisma > Eugnorisma glareosa. The sequence continues at coordinate 4,621,240 of OX387968.1, read as the reverse complement.
CTTTCTTTAGTCAGTGGTCCAAAAAGTCTGACAACCAGTCCCACCAAGGGGTATCGTATTACCTAGTACTCTACACTTGGGGTGTGTAGTCCAGAAAATAACTCCGAAATCTATTTGTACGAGTATTATAAGCTTGATAGCTTTAGCCAATGATGAAAATTGTGTAAGAAGAGTTCCTTAATTCATAACTTTCTATGAAAAAACCATAGGACTTTGCGACGGACTCCATCAAAGTGCGAGAAGCGTAAGGAGACAAGATATGTTCATAACCACCTCCTCTCCGCTTCGCATATCTCCGTTGTGGTGGAGTTCGCGCTGGAGTCACTCACTTCAGCGACACGACACGTGTTGTTATAGCGAGTGCGGGGAAAACTAATGAAAGAATAGCAGGAGCCAACGTGACGCGACTTGTAACTGTACTCACCGCAACAAGGTATCATACGTGTCGCATGACGCAAATTGCAGCGCCCCTGGTAGTGGTCAAGGTGAAACAGACAGCCACATAATTATGAACGGATGATTTTGGGGAATGAATTAGAAAGATTTAGGTTTAATAAACACAAAGTATAAGAGTGAAAAATATATTTACCAGTTTCTTTAATTTTTTCATGAGAACTTATTATGGTAACATAATGTAATAAACTTGTTCTAGGCACCGATACAATACAATGTAGTCTTAAAATTATTTAGTTTTTAAATTAGTCGGGATACACGTTTAAATGTTTTATTCTCAACTAGTCTATGGTCTAGGCTATTAACATTATTTGTGAGTGCTTTCATTAATATAATTTGATAGTTAAGATTTAAAACCGTTGAAAGTGCTTATATTTTTATAAAGAATGGTAAATTATTATAAAATTGTGCTCCTTAATAGGTGATATTCAGAGGTTTTCTAAAAACCCGTAACAATAAAGTTACATGGATGTATTACTCGTTTTTTACCATGAAATGCTCGCATTTAACCACAATTTCACATGAATTCATGCGAAAATCATCTGCCTAAGTCACCAAGATATTTTAAACAAACCGTGAATTTATCTCCAACATCAAACGACAAAAGAAAGCTCCTCCAGAAAGCCACGTTCTCAGGAAATGTTCGCAATAAAATCTAACGCGTGTTATGGCAGCAAATGGAAGCGAACGGCTGCGAAGGTAGGTAAGAACACCTGCCATCGCGAATGTGCAGAGCAGGCATGAGGTGGGAGACGCGTCAATCGAATATTTGGTAATGATCTGTGATTTCTGTTTAATAAAGGAAGCGACATTTTCGTCGTTTTTTTTTGTGGTGGTGCTAACAGCCTTTTGTGCCCGGTTTACACTGATACAAAGTTATATCTAAATGAATGCATAAGGCCTAAGAATGCCTAAGACCCGTTTTCACCAACAAAAAGTAATTCCTAAATTAATGCCTCGGGCCCGTTTTCACCAACACAAAGTGATACCTAAATTAATGCCTAAGACCCGTTTTCACCAACACAAAGTAATTCCTAAATTAATGCCTAGGTTCTGTTTCGACCAACACAAAGTAATTCCTAAATTAATGCCTAAAGCCCGCTTTCACCAACACGAAGTGATACCTAAACTAATGCCTAAGACCCGTTTTCACCAACACAAAGTAATTCCTAAATTAACGCCTAAAGCCCGTTTTCACCAACACAAAGTGATACCTAAATGAATGCCTAAGGCTCGTTTTCACCAACACAAAGTGATACCTAAATTAATGCTTAAGGCCCGCTTTCACCAACACAAAGTGATACCTAAATTATTGCCTAAGGCCCGCTTTCACCAACTCAAAGTAATTCCTAAATTAACGCCTAAAGCCCGTTTTAACCAACACAAAGTGATACCTAAATTAATGCCTAAAGCTCGTTTTCACCAATACAAAGTGATACCTAAATGAATGCCTAAGACCCGCCTAAAGCCCGTTTTCACCAACACAAAGTGATACCTAAATTAATGCCTAAAGCCCGCTTTCAACAACACAAAGTAATACCTGTATTAATGCCTAGGTTTCGTTTTCACCAACACAAAGTAATTCCTTAATTAATGCCTAAGACCCGTTTTCACCAACACAAAGTGATACCTAAATTAATGCCTAAAGCCCGCTTTCAACAACACAAAGTGATACCTAAATTATTGCCTAAGGCCCGCTTTCACCAACACAAAGTGATACCTAAATTAATGCCTAGGTTTCGTTTTCACCAACACAAAGTGATACCTAAATTAATGCCTAAAGCTCGTTTTCACCAACACAAAGTAAACCCTAAGTTAACGCCTAAAGCCCGTTTTCACCAACACAAAGTGATACCTAAATGAATGCCTAAGACCCGTTTTCACCAACACAAAGTAATTCCTAAATTAATGCTTAAGGCCCGCTTTCACCAACACAAAGTGATACCTAAATTATTGCCTAAGGCCCGCTTTCACCAACTCAAAGTAATTCCTAAATTAACGCCTAAAGCCCGTTTTCACCAACACAAAGTGATACCTAAATGAATGCCTAAAGCCCGCTTTCACCAACACAGAGTGATACCTAAATTAATTCCTAGGTTTCGTTTTCACCAACACAAAGTAATTCCTAAATTAATGCCTAAGACCCGTTTTCACCAACACAAAGTGATACCTAAATTAATGCCTAAGGCCCGTTTTCACCAACACAAAGTAATTCCTAAATTAATGCCTAAGGGGCCCGCTTTCACCAACACAAAGTGATACCTAAATTAATGCCTAAAGCTCGTTTTCACCATTCAAAGTAATTCCTAAATTAGTACCTAAGGCCCGCTTTCACCAACACAAAGTAATTCCTAAGTTAACGCCTAAAGCCCGTTTTCACCAACACAAAGTGATACCTAAATGAATGCCTAAGACCCGTTTTCACCAACACAAAGAAATTCCTAAATTAATGCCTAAGACCCGTTTTCACCAACACAAAGTGATACCTAAATTAATGCCTAAAGCTCGTTTTCACCAACACAAAGTAATTCCTAAATTAATGCCTAAGGCCCGTTTTCACCAACACAAAGTGATACCTAAATTAATGCCTAAAGCTCGTTTTCACCAACACAAAGTAATTCCTAAATTAATGCCTAAGGCCCGCTTTCATAACACAAAGTGATACCTAAATTAATGCCTAAGGCCCGTTTTCAACAACACAAAGTAATTCCTAAATTAATGCCTAAGGCCCGCTTTCAACAACACAAAGTGATACCTAAGGCCCGCTTTCACCAACACAAAGTGATACCTAAATTAATGCCTAGGTTTCGTTTTCACCAACACAAAGTAATTCCTAAATTAATACCTAAGTCTCGTTTTCACCAACACAGAGTCGTACCTAAACGAATGCCCAAAGCCCGTTTTCACTAACACAAAGTGATATGTAAATAATACATTAATTAAGGCGTTTCTAGTTTATACTAGGAACCTAGGTTTATATGTACCTAGTGCCTCGAACATTACTACTGCACACGCTACTGCTGCTCCTACTGTGTGCTGTGTGTAGTGTCTTGTAGTAGTGTGCAAAATAAGACACTACACACAAACAAAAAAAATAAAAAAGGTTCCGACGAATTGAGAACCTCCTCCTTTTTGAAGTCGGTTAATGAGAAAGTGCCCCGGATATAATTAAAAAATCGAAAAATTAGGACCACCCTAGTACGTACCTAACTAATCTTGCAGAATAACTACCAGTATAGCTGTTGTGTTAATATTGCGATTTTAACGAGCCATTTAGTGATTGATCAAGTTTCCAAAGTTGATCAATATTGCAGCTGTTACTTGTAGGTACCCTAGGAATTCAACAGGCAGTTGGGGGCAGTAACAACTGCCACGAAGGTGAAGGTTTTTCACCTTCACCTTCGTGGCAGTTAAAGGTAAAAAAGAGCATCAGCTCTTTTGTTTTGATGATTCAATCACCATGCCAATATTGGACAATATTGAATCTGTTGAAAGACGTTAAAGAATTACGACGTGCTTTGAAAGCGATAGCCATTGCCCTCGGGTTTCCTCAAGATATTTTTCTTTATTTTTAAATCCAGGACAAGAGCTTCCTTCTTTTTCCTTTTCTTCCTAACTTAATCAGGTCAACCCATTTAACTGTTGGATTAAAAAAAACGTGTTTAACGCAGAACATCAAGTCAAAATCTACACATATATCAAAAACTATTCACATATTAACAACTATTCACATTAGCATTTATTTCAGTTAGACCATAACAGGCACTTTTGAATGTCAGAAAAACAAAAGGCGAAGCTACAGTCACAGACACAAGGCATAATAACTTGTGAAAGTATTGTAGTTGTCCATTCCAAGGCGTAGGCCTTTAAGTTATAATTAATCTAATCTAATTATAATTATCTCTATCTCTACTAAAAAAAAAAAAAACTATCTGCTTGTCTGTTTATCTATGTGCCTGTTTATCTGTTTGTTTGTACACAATAATCGCTAATAGCAATAGTAGCTAATCTTCGGAACTACTCGACGGATTTACAAGTTTTTTTCATTGTTGTATAGGTATTAAATCTGGGCAACATATAGGCTATAATTTATTTTGGAAACATGAATATCTGATGCAGCACCGCAACAGACCAGCTAAAATATAAGAGATACAAAAATGGTACCATAGCAAAAATTGTTCCACGTGATGAGCATTTTCTGCTAAGAGAATAAATTTGAAGATCTGGAACACCTGTTGTGGAACTCCAAGACCCCAGCTACACTATAACATATATAGGAATGACGTCTTAGCAAGAGTTGTTCAGCCTGATGAGCACTCTCTGTTGACGTATAAAAATTGTAGATCTGGAACACCTGATGTGGAAATTAAAGCTATCATTAATTTCACTGTATAATTTTAAAATAACATAAGCTGGAAGTGCCTCCACGCAGTAAAGGCGGTAACAGTTTAAGACTGATTTTCGACGAAAATTCGATGAATCATTGAAAATTTGACTCTACTGGCCAAAACTAACATTTATTATTTTATTTTATCGAATATATATATGCCTTCGGACTTGTGTTATTTGAGTGATTAATTTCCTTTTCCATTTATCTTCGTGACACGGTAGCCTACCCGGTAACGCAGGGGAACAGTCACTTAGATTTTAATTGATCAGGTATCTTCTGAATAAAACTATAATCATGCCTAGAAAGAGGTCAAATCTTTCCCAACATTCCAAAGGAGCTAAAAGATTGAGGATCATAAGATCCCAAGAATCTACCGAAGAGCGTCAGGAGAGACTTGATGCTGTTCGAGAACATCAGGTTGCAACTCGCGACCTTCCTTGGTTGATAAGGAACGGAGTGCATTTACGTATACTTCTATGATTGACTACGCCACATATTCCGCCATCGGAGGTATGGTTCAAAATTGTCCATTTCGTGAAGCTGTTAAATGACAAAAAGAAACAAACGGTATGTGTTGGTGGGAAAGTACATATTTTAATATTACAAAATCCTCCAGAAATATTAAGATCGCTGCTAATCGGTGACCATCCACAGACGAAACATTTCTTGGACAACATCCGTTCGTACTATAATGATTTTCTTGACGACCCCGTTGTCGCTGGCATAAGCAACAGGATCCGCGTACGAAGTCGCGGGCAGAAGCTAGTTATAGAGTATAGATTAAGATTCTGCTAAAGCAACCATTTTAGCCCCCAGGACTAAACAAAAATCATGCAAACAAACTACGAACAACACAGCACATGTATCAGAATCTCCAGGGACAACTAACAAAATTAATCAGAGAAAACAAGATGGCGTAAAGAAAGCAGTTTCCCGCCATTCACTGTAGTAATGCCAGCCATTTCTACGTGTCGTCTTACTACTTCCGATGGGGAATAGTTCCAAACCTTTATTTTCTTGGACATGACAGGAATGAGTCGGCTGTGGGGGTATGTTAAGTGGGGTGTAAATGCTAGGATGTGTCTGTCATTTATTTGAAGAACTAGAAATTTGTACTGGTCTGTTTGGTCTAGTGGTAGCCATTGCGAGTGCTGAGTGCGACCCGGGAATCAAACCCAGGACCTCATGGGTCTTGGATGCGATTCCCGGGTTGGACAAATTGTTATTGGGAGTTTTCATCAGAAATTTCTCAGTATTAGCCACGGAGCCTGGTGTATCTGGTTGATGGCGATCCCCTGTATCATGGGATTTCAAAACATTACTGGTGAAATGTGGGCGTACAGTAGGTACACCTCTGCTTCGGGGATTACAGACGTGATGATGCTGTTATGGAAATCTGTAGATATATTAATTATACCTCCTGTATACAAAATTACCAGGAGTACATCATAGAGAGGAGTCAGTGGTTTTAGTACCAACTATTGCCATGATTGCATCGCTTGCAAACCTCGAATGGAGAGTCGCTTCTTCTTTAATACAAATAATCTTTAGCAAACCTTTAGAAAACAGCTTAACTAATCGAGTGATCTTATAAATGCTTATGTGGATGGCATATTACTACATGGCATACGTAACATCACGCGTGTAATTCCAGATGGATTAGGCAGAGGTGTACCCTCACATTATAGTACACTCACATTTCGCCATAACATGGCATTTTGCTATAAATTTCAAGTACGTAGGTAGTTGTTATCACCACAAAGAAAAGGCAGCTCATCTAGGTACTAGAACAACCACATAACTTCATCTCCATAAAAGAAACCTCATCTGCTTCCATGTATCTTCTTGAATCTTCATAAAAACTTAAATAAACGTAACAGGTAGAAGTTTCACATCTAAATCAACGTTGGTAATTTTAAAAATTCCCCTTGAGCTCCCCTGGCTCCCTCTGGCTCCCCTGGCTCCCCCTGGCAGTATAGTCTGGTGTTCGGTTATAATAAATAGTATAATAAACAAGATTAACGATGCATAAGGAGGCACGTTTCCTGGACAGTGATGTAAGTGCATATGGACCGGATTTCGGATGGTGTTACACGGACGCGAACGTTGTGTGTGAATTTTATTCGGCCGCTCCTTAAGAACTTTTATTTTGTATTGTGGTCAATTCAATGTTGATATAATTATTACGATCGCGTGGCTAAGGTTATGGACCAAATTATCTCGCTACGTATCAGGTGTCTTGTATTTTCGCCAACTAAACAAATAAATCGGGCAAGTGCGAGTCGGACTTGTGCATGAAGGTTTTCGTACCATCGTAGTACGGGAGCCCTCTTTATTTTTTTTTATAATTGTTACATCAGCAACAGAAATACAGATTATGTGCAAATTTCAAATCAAATCAAATAATTTATTCGCTATATGAGTAGATAGATGGTATGTACATAAATATTACATTACATAATAATAACAATAAAGAATGGAATGAATGGTGGATCGATCAGAGCGGCGCGCAATGATTGTTGACATAACGGTCCCGCATGATGGGAACCTCGTCAAAGCCGAGAAAGATAAGCAAATCAAGTATCTTGACTTGGCTCGCGAGGTTGTCGACATGTGGGATGTGGACTCAGCGATCATTGTGCCGATAGTCGTATCAGCCCATGGCTTAATTGCCAAGAGCCTCGATGAATACCTGAGGAGGCTCTCGTTAGGCAGCTGGATCAAGGGCTTGATTCAGAAAGCGGTACTCCTGGACACGGCTCGTATTGTTAGGAGGTTCCTCTCTCTGGAGCCCTGACCGCCGTTAGCTTGGACCCTGTTCCCTCAGATCCTCATATTAACCATTTCTGGTTTACGAAACATAAAATAAAAGCTTTTATTAACAATGAAACGAAATGGGTAAATAACTAACTACTGTCTACCTTTTACTGATCATGAGATACTGCCTGCTGACAGACAGACTGACGCGCAGCGGAGGCTTAGTAATAGGATTCCGTTGGTTACCCTTCGCGTACGGACCCTTAAAAACGATCAGATGAAACGAACAAACCGAAACAGCTATTTTTCAATGTCTACGTTAATGTTAATCCTGTTGACATTCGCCGTAGAAAAACGAAATGCAAAAATAAATGCTATGAAATTACCACTTGTTGAAGCCAGACAAGCCAGTCTTGGTTTTCAAATATTCAGACTAACATGACCAAAGCAGGCTCGAGCAATGAGTTCATCACAAGCTGAAAATACACTACAAAAACCTTTTTCCATTAAACCAACTAACCTAACCCACCTCTAACACAAACATGCACGTATATTGAAACTACAGCTTGTTCCGACCTCCCCCAGGGGAGCAAGCGATGGTCCAATCACAAAAGTTACTGTCAGCTCTGTACCTTGACACCCTGGGGATTGTTCACAGTTGTACGGATTGTCAGGGTATGTGGACCTCATCAGTGCAATTGATTTATTTTCGTTAAATGTTTTAGCTTGACGAGTTCAGGTGGGAATGAAATTGGAAAGGGGAAAGCAGGCAGGGTTCACGCACTATCATAAAATGGACTTATAAAATTTTTTACAAAAAAAAAAACCGGGCAAGTGCGAGTTCGAGTCGCGTGGAAACGGTTCCGTACGTTTATAGATTTCATATAGGTTTTCCTGTAATGTAATGGTCAATTTTCACCTGTTTTCTTAGATAGCTTCAAACAAATAATAAAAAGTCGCTCCTATGTTTAAATTCATTAATTTACGTTACATGTTTGTCTTTGGGTCACCGACTTACATATGTGTACCAAATTTGAACACAATCGGTCCAGTAGATTCGGAGTAAATTGACTGTTACAGACGGACAGACAGACAGACACGCGAGTGATCCTATAAGGGGTCCCATTTTTTCCTTTTGAGGTACGGAATCTTAAAACTCACTTTCAAATGCAAAGCTTACCGCTGCTACGCTAGGAATAGGGATAGTATAGAACTGCCTTCAGTTAGTTTGTACGGAAGAAGAATTAATCAGTATGAGACAGCGCCTTTAATAAGTTACCGAAAGAAATAAGAGATTCTTCATCAGTGAACATCTTTAAAGATAGGTTCAAGTTGTATCTGTCCAACCTTCAATAATAAATCTACCCATTCTATGTACTTGATAGATCGAACGACCGTCTATGTTTATTAATTACTTGAGATATTTTTACAACCGGACCGGGTTAGGTAGAAGATTACCTTATAGTACACCCACATTTCGCCAGTTGTGTTTAAGTCCCATGTAATAGGGTGCGAGCCTATTACCATCAACTGGGCATAAATTCAGACTCCGTGGCTTCTACTACCCAGAACCTCATACTCAGTAGTCGCGCTTGCTCCACCACCAACGAGGCAGTAAAAAATTAATAAAGGCAAATTACCAAATAACATTTTCGCCATTACGATATGCCACTTCGGTGTAACAGCCACCCACGTAAAATCCGCATAGCGCATGCCCAGTGTGCACTCGGCTTAACTTCAAATATTTATACCAGCTCCGGTTGCTTTTAGGCAATAAAATTTACATTTTTACAAACGCTCGCCTTCCCTTCTGTCGTGGGAGTTTCAAGCGTGTTTTTTGGCAGATAGTACTATAAATGGTTTATTTGAGGATTTCCAATGGAGTAAGCAAGTTTGTTACATCGTACGTTACGGGAATTGGATGGGGGTAATAAAAGGGTGTGGAAGTGCGAATAAGTCGTAAGAAGCAGATAATAATTTATTTTTCTCAAACACGCATGGAAATCTTGTCTTTATTTTTGAAAAAAGAACACGCGTAGTATCGAATTTACGGACAAAGAAAATAAAATCCATTGCAGGAGCGTTTTTTGAATTTGGAATATTACAACGCTCCAGCAATGTTGTATGAAACGGCGTGCTGGGGTTATTAAATACTCTTTGATAAGATCTCTTTTATCATTCTTGACATATCAAAGTAAGTCTTTTTGCGTAGTACAGATTGCGGTCATGTGGCTGTATACCGATAAATGCGTTTGCCTTTCGGCATAGCTGATAAATAGAAATTTGGCGGCAAAGCTGAAAATTCGTCTTGATTTATTATTTACACACTTACTTAATAAATATAAATTTAATAATTAAAATGAGTTCCAACTGTTCAGAGAGTGAAATGGAGATCGATTGTACTCCACCAGATTTAAGATCAGAAGCCAAATTGGCAATATCTGCTGTATCCAGTGACGTCAAAAGAAAAATACATGAAAGTATAAGAAAATTTTATAATTTGGGAAAACGAGAAAAAAAGTATGTTTTATTTCCCTGCATTCTTTTGAGAAAAGCATAAATAATATGCCTCGGCGGAAATGACAATTGCCTGACTCGTATTAGTGAAGTCCTCGCCTCTCGACCTGCAACTGCCTATTTCACGGCCTTTGCAATAATGTACTATTGTGGCAGTAGTCTACTTTATATCGTTTGAGGCTAGTATGTTTTTTTTATTCAGAGCATTGAGCATTGCTTATTTCCAACTAGCGAACCGCCCCGGCTTTGCACGGGTGCAATATACCTACATAAACCTTCCTCTTGAATCATTCTATCTATTGCTGAAAACTGCATTAAAATCCGTTGCGCAGTTTAAAAGATCTAAGCTTTCAGACAGCGGGAGTGACTTTGTTTTATTTATACTAATATTATAAAGAGGTCAAGTTTGTGAGGTTGTAGGGGGTTAATCTCTAGATCTACAGAACCGATTTTAAAAATTCTATCACTAATAGGAAGCTACATTATCCACGAGTGCATAGGCTATATTTACAACGTGCCCGTGAGATAATTTCCGACAAAAACGCGAGCGAAGCCGCGGGTAACAGCTAGTACTATGTGAAGAAAATTTATGATCCTCAAAGGGTTGGCTTCCAAACACTGTCTATCATCATCATCATCATCCACAGCCCACTACACCCACTGCTGGGTGTAGGCCTCTTTTTGCTTGTGCCAAGCTTCACGTTCACGAGTTTTTTTGTCATGCCAGACTGAAAAGGGATTTTATGCTTCGGATATGAACTGTCTTTATCGAAGGTAACCTCCACTTTGCTTGCTTTCTTGGAATAGTGTATATCCCCAACTTCTCCAAACATTATTTAAATTTTACACTCTCTGTGGTGGAAACGTTAAATCGACACTTTTCTGTATACATCAACGTTTCTACGCCTATCAAAACAGGAATATCCAGGTATTATTCTTCGGGTCGAGTTTAAGTGGGTCGAGTGGGCACTGACCCGTTCTAGGGGCGTATTTTTGGTAGGTATGGTATTCTTGGCCTTATTAAACACAATATTATATTGAGTTTTTACCGAGAACTGTTTTCTTCATCACTAACAACATTTAATAAACCATAAATAGTACCTATATTGCAAAAAAAAAACATTTTCTCTTCCAAAGCCCATCAAAAGAAAACGATCATTCCAAATGAAAACACACAAAAAATTCTAATCCACGTAAAAGCGTAACAGACAATACAATACAATACAATAACCGTTTCCGCAATACACACCTTTTCGCTTGCGATATACAATTTGCAAGAACGCGTCCCACGACTGGGAAACACCGGGAACCCAGAATTGTTCACTGTAATATTAAATACTGGAACAATGAGGACGGGAGTTAAAATCCCGGGATATTGTATAGATCCCGGATTAAAATATGTAAAGGAAATTCCCGTGATGTTCGTACGAGTATCTGTGTTTCGTGACTCAATATTGGAAACAATGGTTCTCGTCTTTTGATTGTTAGGGCGTTTGAATTAGCTTTATTTTCTTGTGCTTTACGCGTATGAGTGTATAGGGACTTGTTCAGAATTGGGCTTTTGTTTAAATTTATTTTTAGAATTCATTGGGGTTCACTAAAAATGGAGATAGGTGCGTATTACCTTTTGACGATTTTGACTCGTACTTGTTAGTGTTGATGCCAGCTATTGATTTAAACAAATTATAAGAGTAGCCGCAATTTCGAAAAACAATCTGCCTTTTTTTTTTGCATGCCAAATTATTTATACCTATTTTGGAGGGCCAGGTGTTACCAATCATTACGCACATGCAGCTTCTCTACACAGTCATTTGCAAAATCAACAAAATCTCATGTTAGATTCTTGTAAGACTTTCGGACTATTGTATTCACATCCTTTTATGGTGATAGCAGTGATAGCCTAGTGGTGTGACCGTCGAACTGGCAAGTCATAGGTCTCAAGTTCGAACCCAAGGCACGCACCTCTGACTTTTCGGATTCATGTGCGTATTGTAAAATTATCACTTGCTTTGTTGAAGGAAAACAACGTGAGGAAACCATTCCGCCTCAGAAGTATTTCTCTACGGCATGAAAAGCCAAGTCAGAGGCACATGGGAGGCAAAACTCTGACACCAAGTTAGATACTAAACACACGTTAAAGAAGGAAGATTACGATTAAGATTACAACAAAACTAATCAGACAATATTCCAACATTCACAACTTATATATAAAGTATACTCACAGCAACCTGAACTTAAAAAAAAACAATAAACAAAACGAAAGCAGAACAAAAAGAAGCGATAAGAACAAAGATATTACATCCACGGAGCTCCTACAGCAAATCTTAGCGCAATTTTGTCCTAGTTATGATTTACAATAGGTTGAAATCCTCCAAGAAAACTATAAACCTGCGGAACCGTAAATTTATAGGCTCTATCCCTACTTTTTTCTACTAAAAACTATTTTCACCATCTCTAAGCGACACTTACACGAAACCCTAAGTATTATTGTACTGTTAGAATTTAAACTCACGCTGGTAAACCGAGAGTCGAAAATGCAACAATGCAAGTTTTAGGCGTCACTTAATGTTTGTGGAAACGGGCATAAAAGCTCTGTGTATTTATGTACCTATATTTTCTTCTAATCTTACATTAAAGTTGCTTTCGTTTCCGGGCAACTCGAGTTATGGAGGGAGTGAACTGAGAAAAAGCTTTTGTAAATTGAGAGAAAAGTCAGGCATTCACCTGGGTTTAACTTGGTTAGTAGGTCCGACTGCCTCGTTAAACGTCTCACTATACGGTTCAACTGTAAATATTTAAATTGTATTTATGTTCTATTTGACTATCCTCAGTATCCTCGAACCTAAGTCCTAGTTCCTCCGACTGGGATATGGGAGTTCATGGATGGCTCGACTCAAGTTCGTATGAAGCGTCTCTTCACCTTCTATTTTGCACCGCATCGCATGCCCTGTCACATGATGCCTGCGTCAGTGAGAGGAGTTTCCATAGCTGGAATTTTAGGTTAAATATTATCATTAGCCTAGCCTTGTTCGAACTATGTTGACCTTTCAGCCTAACCGGATGCAGCTGAAAACATGGAGTGACTGTCCATCTGATCTTCACAGTCCAATTACTGGGCAACAGGATTAGGATAGTCCTTGGGCCAATCATATTTAATCTTTGCCATCGATACGCAAAAAGAACATTGATACATTGATTGTTATAGAAGTACAACAAACCCTTTCCAAAAGCTTCATCACTCCATTTTAAATATATACGTAAAATATAGAAGGCAATTTCAATCTAGTACACGTCACTGAAATGTCTCATAAATATGGATAGATCGATTCGAGAATATTGGTAGATGGCATTAAATATTCAAATTCGATGCGATCGGATGCAATATTAGGAGCTCAGCGCTCTGCTGTTCCGTCGTAGTGTTTGTCTTATTGGTGGGTCGTGGGAGATTATTTGAAGGAGCTTGGAAGATTAGAACTTTGGTTCAGCTTGAATATTAAAGTTATAGTAGGATTAGAATACTTTGTTATTGTTATTTAAGTTTTTAGTATTTTTATTTTTGGTACCCGACGCCCGGTGCGTCTTCCTACATACTATAGTCCTAGTTTATCATTTGTGACTTCAATTTACTGGCATACAGAGTGAAAGCGAGACTGCCGCGAAAATGGATATCACTTACTTATACAGTACATAATTCTGAGCAAAGAAAAAATAAATCTGCTGTTCCATATATTTTGAGCGTGTAGGTTGCACTTTTGCAAGTCAGTCATGAAACAGCTGTTTATTTTTTTAATAACTGATAAAAAATTTCTATGAGGGGCTATCTAGGGGCTCAGAATGATGTACTGAATACGTGGCCTAACCGTTTTTGGATCGGTGTGCCTTCCACCGTATGTCATCATCATCATCATTTCAGCCGAAAGACGTCCACTGCTGGACATAGGCCTCCCCCAAGTGTCGCCACATTGACCGGTCCCGTGCGACTCGCATCCAGCGGATCTCGGCAACCTTCACCAGGTCATCGGTCCACCTAGTGGGAGGCCTTCCAACGCAACGACATCTGGTTCGCGGTCGCCACTCCAGAACTTTTCGGCCCCATCGGCCATCCGTTCTGCGAGCAATGTGCCCTGCCCACTGCCACTTCAGTTTGGCAATTCTTTGGGCTACGTACATGTAAGCGGGCACGCCCTTTATGCCTGGAGGCATTATTTATTCTTAAGAGCGTTAACGTCGTACGGCATTTCATACAAACTTTCAATTCATTTTTTTTCTAAATGACTGAACCGATTTTACTAAAACTTCATACGCATAAGCAGGATTCATATGTCTATGTGAAGTTTGAGAGAGAACTTTTTGAAATGTCTTCTTAAAAAAAGATAATTTGATTTTAGATTTTCCATAAAAACAGTTTCTAATATTATTTTTTATTTTATTTTTTTATTGATGCGGATTTAAGGTGGAAGCCGACACCGGCGGGTCGCGTCCGGCTCGCGTCCACCTTAAATCCGCATCGCTTTGCGACCGAATTCGGTTGTTTTGTGATCGCTGTCTATGTCGTGACTGCAGAGCCTGGTAGGAAACGCAAAGAAAAATAAACAAATCCAAGTGTGACACTGGGTGTCAGTGTTAACATAGTGTCTTTCCGCTTGTGTTTTTTGTGCTTGCGAATTCTTTGAAACTTACTAAACCAGTAACGAAACCCAAAAACAGCTACTCCGTTAATTACGCATCAAAAATATTTTCCGCGTACCCAATTCACGAGTATGGAGCCTAAACTTTGCATATTAACAAACAAACAGAAAAACAAATATAACAAAGTTTGTAATAAGGGTATCCACCCTTTGAGACAAACTTGGGCTTAAGACAGTTATACAGGACGTTCTAAAATTTAATTTTGCATACGAACTTTCCAAAGAACACATTGGAATTAATCCAGGAGAATTGTTTTAGATGTCTGTTTGAGATGTACGGAATTACATCGTCGTTTTCTGGGAAAAACTGGTCAAGTGTGAGTCGGACTTGCATGGTAAGGGTTCAATAATGCAACAGGCCTCATATATCCATGCATCTTGCGCCGTAAGCCCTGTCATGTGTGCGATAATCACCTTCTGACTGCAATAGTGAGCGGACTTCACGTAGTTGAGTTTTTAGCCAAACATATTTGAAGTATTGCCTTTTAGCATCGACACCCTGCGAAAGAGAAGACAGGCCGTAGTGCTAACATGTCATTGTGTTACGTGATATTTCAACTGCTTATTATGTTAAGAAAATACCTGTGACAGTCAATAAAAAGTGAATATTTATATCCGGATATTAGATCATTCCTATCCGAATTATATTAAGTAAACAGTAATATTTTGTCGTAATATTTATTAGTAATGTTTTGTTGTTGTGTGTTTGTTTTGTATTATTTTGTGTTGTTGCTGTTTTGTATTTTGTTTTGTTGTAGTTTGTTGTTTTTGTAGTTTGTTCTTTTGTATTTTGTTTGTATAAGTGACAGTACAAGTTTAATGTTTTGTGAATTTGAAGCCCTAGCTCAAGTTTAGACGTTTTTCGGCGGGCAATAGCGAATTCTAAATATTTATGAAAATATTATTTGTGAAACGAATATTATTAATTTTAAAATCCACGAAAGTATGAAAAATTTCAAAACTTGATCTTGGCCTCTGGAGTTTAAACTGGTGAACAAATTGACGGCTTAGGCGCAATATTTATCATTATCATAAGCACTAGAAACGGGTTTTACCATGTTTACTGTTGATTTTAAGTGTCGTAAGTTATTGCGGATGGGTGTAATTCCGAAATATCGGGAACTCAAAATTAACAGTAAACTTGGTACTTATCCCGTTTCTAGTTTAATTATAATGTTAGTGACCATGACAGCAATATATTTATCGTCCCATTTTCAACCTTAACTTACGGAATCCTAAAGAAAGAATTCAGTATTTCGTTACATTTCTTCGAGCAAAAGATATTAGATGTTATTGTTATATTCTGAGTCTGGCTCGTGTAAAAGTAGGCAGTTTTCTATTAAATAATATAGTCTTGTTTTTGCTCTTAAAATCATAAGAATGTAGGTACACGTGCGTGGGTTCTAATATACTTTTGGTCTTGAGATAATAATAATTTATGTTGTATAATAAGGTAACTGTAACTGTTAGCCTGTGTCTCCCACAGTTGGGCAAAGGCTGCCCATGACTTCTAAATTCTTCGATCCGGGGCCAATGTGCCAATGGGCATTTTTTTTGTCCAGCTCGTCCCCCCAACCTCTGCGAGATCTACCGCATCGCCTTCTGGCTGTGTCAGGACTCCACATCGTGGTTATTTTGTCCCACAGCTCGTCGGGCATACGGCAGACATGGCCGGCCGGTACTTTAGCTTGGCGGCTTTTTGAGCAACGTCAGTAATTTGTGTTTTGGAGCGCAGTGTGTTGTGTTTATGTTCGGCAAGTTTGACGCCTAGGATACTGCGCTCCATTGCACGTTGGCAAAACATGAGCTTGGACTTTTGAAGTTTTGTCAAAGACCAAGTCTGGGATCCTTATGTCAAAATGGGAAGTATGGAAAATAATGTAACACTTACGTAGTTAACGCGAGCACGTTGGGGTACATATTTGAATTTCGAACATTAAAATACCTACGGGTAAAATGTCAATGTTCAAAACATCGAAAATTTAAATATCGATTGTATCGTCAAAAAAATTAAAAAACAAAAGGCCTGGTCAGACCAGATGCGTGGCGTGACGTACACGTGTACACGCGCGTGGTGACGCGCGTGAACCCCTGACACACCGGGTTACGCATACGTGTACGCTTACGCTTACGCATACGTGGTACGCACGCAACGCACCGGTCCTTTGCGTACCCAGCAATTCTTGTGCACGATGTCTGAAGAAGATTGGGTAAATGGACCAAGTAGTTCATCTGATGAAGAAGAAGCAATATTACTGTTATTGTGAAAACAATGGGTTCAAGTTTTATATGACATATTTTTTACTCTTTGTTTTTTGTGTTGTACAAACAATTAGTTTTTCTTTAATTTTATTATTCATCATTAAAACCGAAACAAAACATCACTTACTATCGGTAAAACTTGAAAACAAATACAACTGAATGAGTAAGTCACGCGCGTAGTCACGCGCAGCAAAGATACGTGCGTGTTCAAACTTGTTCGGTGTGACGTCCAATACGAATTGCCATTGACTACAACGTCATTACTGCACGCATCAATGTGACGTTGCTGTTCCGCTCTGCGTAGGTACGCAGCAAGTTTGACACATGGCAGCTGCAATGCGTAGCGTTACGCATGTAGTCTACGCGCACGTGTACGTCACGCAAGCGGTGGGCCATGTCTCTATAAAGTTCCATATATTACAACGTCATGGTACGTGCACGTGCACGTGCACGTCTACGTGTACGGATCCGGTGTGTTTCGGCCTAAAATCGTTTATTTTCTTCAACAAGATTACAACTATTACTTTGTGATCGTAATATCGAAAATTGTTTTAGCTAAGCATAAAATGTC
This sequence comes from Eugnorisma glareosa, assembly GCA_947578425.1. Taxonomy (NCBI): domain Eukaryota; kingdom Metazoa; phylum Arthropoda; class Insecta; order Lepidoptera; family Noctuidae; genus Eugnorisma; species Eugnorisma glareosa. The sequence goes on along the minus strand of OX387968.1, from coordinate 4,603,602 downwards.
TAACAATGAGTGATAAAAATATCGAAAGATTAACAATATCGAAAATCATTATACCTAAGTTCAAAATGTAATGTTCGACATTCAAACATGTACCCGCACGATGTTTGTTCATCAACATCATTTATATCTATGAAAGAAATTATTGGCCAATTTGATGATCACAGTTGGACGTAGTTCTGACATATTGAGCCAACCCACGATCTCTCATTACATATTATCATGCCTGTAATCCCTGAAGGGTTAGGCACAGTTGTACCTAATTATAGTACATCCACATTTCGCCAGATAGGTTTAAGCCCCATGTAATAGGGGCCATCCTATTGCCATCAATCGGGCACAAATACAGACTACGTGGCCGCGTATAAAAAACGTGTGAAAAGTTGGAAGTTTGACCTCCAATATCTCCGTAACTGGAAGGTTGCCATTGCAATGTCTGGGCGATCAAGTACCTTTCGGTTTCGTTAAGGGCTTTTACACCCATGATATAGCCCACGACAAGAAAAAACACAATATGGGGGGGGAAAACAAGGTGTCTTTCCGCTTCGTTAGTGTTTTCTTGTATCCAGGGCTGCGGGACTGTTCGAAAGAGATACCGGCCCTGGAACACAAGGGGCAAAAGAACCCTAAGGAAGAAGAAGAAAGGGGAGGGTCCCCCTCTTCTTTCTTCTTCCCCCCCTTTCTTTCCCATTTGATGATTTCCCTCCGAAAAAAAAAGTGTTTATTACATTCGTTATTTTATTGTAGAGCTTGAACGTTTATCAAAAGCCTACACACCATTTTGTGTTAAAGTTCTCAACAACTGAGTTTAAGGAACAATTAATCATAAAATGCTATATTTTACTAAGAACAGAAATACTTTACAGACAAATAAAACATTAAAATGATAAAAGCAGTCAGGGAATTTCGGCACGGGCGGCGCGGCGGCGGCGCGGCAGGAGGAAATGACACCGCCTTTTAATTATGCACAAGGTCAGGAACCACGAAGCACTTGTTACAAGTATATAATTCATTATAATATAAGAAAATTTCGTATCATGAAATTATGCTATTTATTTAACTAATTTCGTCATTGTGTCGACGCCCCAGCTGTCGTGAAAACTAACACTGTGCTTATAAATATAGTGGACCTATCTAGAATCCTATGCTTTTTTTTTATCATTCACTCTATGTCGATTCCCGTTATGACAATTCGCGATATTTCGAAACAAATGACATCGTTTTAGGGTTCTGTACCTCAATCGGCAAAACGGAACCCTTATAGGATCACTTTGTTGTCGGTCTGTCTGTCAAGACCCTTTTTCTCAGGAATGCGTGGCGGTAGGAGCTGAAATTAATACCAAATACTCAAGTCTGCTACCCCTTGGAGCAATGAAAAAATCAAACTTGTAAGTAAACGCGATCAAAAGATATGACTGTTTATGTCGCATATTATGCGATTTCACAAGGGAATCAAAACCTATAGGGTACTTCCCTTTGACCTAGAATCGTGAAATTGGCAAATTGCAAGGCCTTACAGCACAAATAAAAGAAATATTCAAGAAATTAAAGGGTGTCTCCGTACGTACATAGTTGACGCCAATTAAGATATATTTTTTTTAGATAATGGTACGGAACCCTTCGTGCGCCAGTCCGACTCGCAATTGGCCGGTTTTTTTTAAAGTTTACACTTGGCCGAGGTTGGTCAAGTACCCTTTAAAACAAAAACTGAAACGCCATTAGTTACGAATTGTTTTTTTTTTTGAACTAGCAGAATATAACCCAAGATCGGTCTCGGTCGCAGCTGACCTGGGCTTGATTCCTAGATCAGGCAGTGTGCTCTTGGGATTTTCCATCAACATATTTGTCAGTAACGACCACCAAGTCTGGATTTGTGAAGATTTGGATAAACGACTATTTACGTTTACAAAATATACTTGCAACTCAAATTGAAATATTTATTCTGCAAATACTTGACTTGTTGACAACACTTATGCAAGCTGAGTTTGTCGCTCTGTACAAAACGCTCGTGCCACTCAGGAGTAAGTATTCTGAAAATCGCTCACGTCGTAATAATTGTCAAATATTACGCTGTTTTATCAATATAACTAAATAAAATTATGTAATGTCACTTTGTGTTGCATCAAAATATAGGTTACTAACTTTTTCTCCCGTCTTCGCTCGCGTTCATTTAGAATTTGACAATCAATTCGGGTTGTACTCTGCTTTTTAACCGACTTCAAAAAGGACGAGGTTCTCAATTGGTCGGAACCTTTTTTTATTTTTTATGTATGTTCCCCGATTACTCGAAGACGGCTGGACTGATTAGTTTTTTTTTTTGTTTGAAAGGGTATACTTCGCAGGTGGTCCCATGATCATCAAGTGAGGTTCTGATGATGGGATCCTGGAGAAATAGAGAGAACTCTTCAAATTTTATAGGCACACTTGAAGCAATTTGGGTAGTTTTTGGAAGAGTACTTTCTCGGAGTGGCCCCATTTCAATTTGGTGAAGATCTGATGAAAAACTTCGGAGATAGGCAACGGAACTCCTCAATAAATGATGGCAAATGGACTGGGATTGCTGAAATCTCATGTCTGTCTATTGTTCACACCAGTTCATAACATAACATCACGCCAGTACGCTGTGAAGCACATGTGAACCACTAAAAATTGAAAAAAAAAAAATGCGAATAATAAAACCGACTTAAAAAACAAAAAAGTGAAAAATAACGTTAGCTTCTGAAGCCGCTGACTTTTGTTTGTTTGTTTGTTTGTCACAGACTGACTGATTCGAAAGACACGTAGCGCCATCTACTATCATAAGAAAGTTATTGTTGGTTTTCTCGGGAAAAGTGCTTTTTCCGGGATGAAAGGTACCCTATGTCCGTTTCTGTACACCTGACAATGTATATACAACATTTCAAGATGATCGGTTCAGTGGCTTAGGCGTGAAAAGGTAACAAAGAAACAAACAAACTTACTTTCGCATTTATAATATTAGTTAGGATTAGGAACTTAGTATTAGGATGCCTAGCTTTTGCCCTCACCGTCGCTCGCGTTAAGGTCGAAAATTATACCACGAGACCATTTTAAATAGGATAGGTCTATGTGGCGATAGTATTGCTTCCCATTAGTAAAATAATATTCAGAATCGGTTCAATAGTTCCGGAGATTATCCTACATCCAAACTTATAAACTTTTCCTCTTTTTAGTACTTATTATTATTTTTTTATTAAAGATATGAATTGCACTAATTTGTAACACTGCCTTCGGTTTTGTAACAGTTTTAGGTGAAAATATAGCATTTCGTAGGTCCCTAAGTGCTATAATTAAACTAAAAATCATGGTGTTCTGACTTCAGTTAATAATAACAGCCACACAGGTTGATCTTCAAGGTTAAGCTGAGCTTGCCGAGGTCGGTATGTGGATCTAGTTCAGCAACAGATGTTTAATTCTTTTATTTAGTGGAAAAACATAGCCAAAAAGATATTTGAAACACTGGAGGTTTATTGAATAAGCTTATTATTATTACTCACTGAATTATAAACATAATAATCAAAATGTAAGTCGCGGTACAGATGTTGCCACAACAAAAAAATACACTTTTTATTTCACCACTCCTCATACACTACCAATTCAATATGTAACACAAAAAAAACATCTGAACATCAACATAAATGTCAGCCGGTGATGTATAATAAAAAACTGATCAAGTGCGTGTCGGGTCACGCACAGTGTAGGGTTCCGTAGATCCCCATCAAAATAGGCGGAAACTTCCTACCTCGGTCCGATTTGCTTCCGAACGATGATTTTTATTGTAATAAAAAAAAAAAACAAATTATATTTGCAGTTGAAAAACCCGTGCTCATGCATTATGCTTAGGAAAATATGTTATCCAAATACATTTTCTAAGTTGGTTGACTATTACTCTTAAACTTGTAAAGCCTAGTTGTAATAGTTTTCCTTTTAACTTCGTTATATATACTACGACCGTAATTTTTTCACACACCCAAACACAACCGTTTAGCTGGTAGAGGGGGGAGACACTTGAGTCTAACAAAAATTAGCACTTTAAAGCTAATATTTCACAAACGAATTCCTTAATCGAAAACATCCCACATTATGGGATACGCGAGAAAAAAAAAAACACTTTACTTGTCAGGAGATAACCTACAAAAAATATTTTTCGAGATTTTATTTTACCACTTTGTCGACGAAACTAATTTGTATATTCATGCCAAATTACATCTTTCTAGTACTAAGAGTGGACGGCGAACGGACGGACGGACATGGCGAAACTATAAGGGTTCCTTGCTGACTACGAAACCCTAAAAGTCAGCCAAGTGCGAGTCGGAGTCGCACACAATGGATTCCGTTAAATCCCGAAAAAGCTCACCTTTCTTGTATGGTAACCCCTTTTCATTTTTCACTTTGATTTATTTTTATTATTTGTTGTTACAGCGGCCATAGTTATTATACACACTCTGAAAATTTCAAGTATCTACCTTTAACGGTTCAAAATATAGGGCCTTGTGACAGATAGACGGATGGACAGTCAGCAGAGCCTTAGTAGTAGGTTCCCGTTCAGCGCCCTTTGCGTACGGACCCCTAAATTCTGTGACATATCCACACAATATATCATAAGAATGGCAGCGAAAATAATCCGTCAACGAATGTCGATATATTGGCAGGTTGGTAGATGTGGAGATAGAAGAGATGTGAAATAGTAAGAATGGAGTTGTCGTGGCTGGAGAAAGGCGCGACCCATCAGGAGATAGGATATTACGTTTATCACAATAAAGCTCTATTACTGAATAGAGACATGACATAAGATACGCCAGAAAATGTATTAGGCTTTTGAGCAAAGAACAGATCTAAGTGGACATGTCCAGTAATCACGCAGTTGTCAGCAATCGTGTTGCTCAACTCTGTAATTAAGGATCTCAACGACTCGACGAGCAGTTCCAAAGAAAGGTCATTAGGTAGGCCGCGTCACTCCATTCTCGCCAACTTGCCATGCCACTTCGAAGGCGAATAACATCTGAAATATTGTGTTTATTGATGTATATTTATAATCTGAAATATCTTGTGAAAGATTTTCCAACGATGATGCCATGTTTTATGAAAAAAAAACTTATCTAAAAGCTTGCTTTAAAGTTTGAGAGATAAAATTTATATATTGTCACTGATCAAATTTATTTATTTATTTAATTTTAAAGAAAGCTTACATACTAATAACAAGTATTAAATATCATACATAAGTAGGGACATTTGCTAATTAAAAGCTTCCACATGTATATATCTTCTTAGTAAATTGGGCTGACAAGTCTATTTAAAGGTCAATATCGTTTTCAAATCAGCAATTTAGGAAGTAGATATTAATAAGAATATGATTCATACTAATTTAAAATTTTGCAGCCGTATTTTCGTATCGTATTCTTTTCACCGTCATATGTTAATGGAAACGATTTTGTAACCGTTCCTTTTGTGAATATTCCCTTGATTCCCAAGTACATCACTACTCATTCGACCACATCCTTAGTCTGACGTCACAGGCAGCCATGTTCTCTATTGTTTCCACTTGATCTTGACAAGGGGAAACTTCAAACGTTCGCGTGGGTGATACTTGATGGATTAGGCCTTTAAACTTACTATTAATACATTCAGTTTGGTTAAAGGTATGTTGGAGAAATCCTCTTAATCATAAACGTTTTGTGTTCGAAATTGTGTAAGCGTTTTCATATTGTTGTATGGTCAGGATTTTTTCTCAATTTTTCTTTCAGAGTTAGTCTGTGGTTGGTCTATAACGTCTAAAATTGCGTGTTTGAAATTGATATCCTGTTTCTGTTAACCGATTCTGATTTAAATGTTGATTCGAATCGTATGTTGCAGCTGTTTTGATTGGAAATGAGAAATCTAATGAAATAACAAGAAGTTATTGAATGATTTCAAAACAACATATTCATTTGTATAACCCGGAGATTCTCTATGATTTAAGCTACTATAGAAAAGCTATGGGAAGAAATGTTATAGGAAAACCATGTGACCCATGTCTCAGTGACGCCTGAAAGCAAAATGAAGTTTGACACGTTACACTTGTACACCCATCATCTACCTAAGATGATGGGTGTAAAAGTGTAACGTGTCAAACTTCATTTTTTTTTTTCACTGCAACTATGTTATGGTCGGCTTCCAGTCTAACTGGATGCAACTGAATACCAGTATTATACATGGAACGACTGTCTTGCTGACCTCCACAACCCAATTAGTACTTGGTAATACGATACCCCTTGGGATTGTCAGACTTTCGGGCCAGTGACTTTCTGTAACGATTGTCAAAGATTTACAAATGAAAGCCGGGGCCAACGGCTTAACGTGATTGCCAAGGCACGGAGGAAACTCTGTATGTAAGTGGTTACCCATCCACGGGTCAACCTAGGCAAGCGCGGCTTAACCTAAAGATCGACGCGATCGGTTGCTACTATTTAGCCACGACTTCCTTGTACCGACACTAACCAGTTTTTATTGCAAGTTGAAACCTTCTAAAAATTGTATCAAACCGCAATGGTACTAACCAAGTTCGAACTCGCCACCTTTTGCTTAAAAACTAAATCACTTAACCTCCGACCCCTCGACCCACACCGAGGTAAAGCCACTGACACACTTCCTACCATTCATTCTTCAAAAGGGAAAAACATCAAGTTTTTCACAAAAAATAAAATAAGTTGTAGTAAAAATGCACTCGCTAAGATATACAATGGGAACATGAAGTGGAGGTATTCAGTCTACGGTTAAGCTCCTTTATAACTTACCCACTTTTGTGTTTAAGTCTTTGTTAAGCTATCCGACAATAGCTCGAGAATATTTTTTTGCCTCGGTTAGTACTCTTTTAAAGAGAGCAAACGCTGTAAGTTGGCTTTAAAACGGTGAAGAATAGTAACGGAAGAAATAACGCATTTACATCTAGTTGTATGAAGGTTTTCTGTTTTACTAGCTGTTGCCCGCGGCTTCGCTCACGTTGTGGTCAGAAATTGTTCCACGGGTACGTTGTAAATATAGCCTGGGATAATGTAGCTTCTTATTAGTCAAAGAATTTTCAGAATCGGTTCAGTAGATCCAGAGATTACCCCCTACATACAAACTTACAAACAAATTTTACCTCTTTATAATATTAGTATAGATAAGTAAGAGAAAATACAATATTAAAGAATCATTAAATAGTGTAAAACAAAGTCGCTTCCCACTGTCTGTCCCTGTGTATGCTTAGATCTTTAAAACTACGCAACGGATTTTGATGCGTTTGTTTTAATAGATAGTGATTCAAGAGGAAGGTTTATATGCACAACACTGCGCCGTTTATATGTACAAGCTGGGGCGGGGCGCTAGTAAGAAATAATAAGAAGGAATAATGGAATAAGTTTTTCTTTTATACTGTCACTTACGAGATATCTTCCGTGACAATCCATTATTGTGAGCTCTCGATATTTTGACGCTGTTGCAAGCGTCATGATACGTAAATGATAGTATAAGTGTAAACTGTGAAAGCTTAAATCAAAGTTTTTTTTTGTTTTATAATAGAAATAGTACTTTTGAAGAGCGTATAGTGTTTGCAAGTCTATTATGATTTCGATAAGGTCCTATTTCGTATTTAATACACCAGGCTAAAGCCCACCTGCAGCTGTAAAGTCTCAAATGATGATGATGCTTCATGCCGTGGAGATAAGGATGGTTTTCGTAAAGAGAGAGTAGTAACCTGACCGGTTTTTAGGGTTCCGTAGCCGAATGGCAAAAAACGGAAACCTTATAGATTCGCCATGTCTGTCTGTCTGTCCGTGTATGTCACAGCCACTTTATTCTGAAACTATTAGGACTACACAGTTGAAACTTTGTGGGTAGATGTATTCTATGAACCGCTTTACGATTTTTATACAAAAATAAAAACATAAAGATTAAGGGGGGCTCCCCATACATGGAACTGAAACTAAAAAATATTTAAAATATTTTTGTCATCAAACCTATACGTGCCCGAGTTTATAGATAGGTCTTTAAAAATGACATTGAATATCCTAAAATCATTATTTAAAAGAAAGATAGACACTTCCAAAGTGGTCAAATGTGTCCCCCCCCCTCTAATTTCTAAAGTAAGAGGAGGAAAATTCTGAAAAATGTAGGATTGTAGAACGTAATTAAAAGTTTCAACCAAAATTGGTTTGAATAAGATTTGATGTTTAGTTTTTGAGTGACTTTTTCATCAAATTGCAGCAGTAACATTTTAGTTTTGTTGTTGAATGTAAAACAATACAACATAATATGAATGAGCCTTCAAATTTTGGTGCTACGGAACCCTGCGTGCGTGTGAGTACGACTCGAACTTGGCCGATTGGCCTTTTTTATTATTTTGCCATATTTTCGATTTACTCACCTTTTTTTTACTGACCGGCTCTTTACTTTGTGCTTTTTATATCATCACCAAAGCTCTTAAACCGGTGAAGGAAAACATCATAGGGAAACCGTCCTCAACAGGAACATGTCCTGGAATAAAAAATACGATTGATGTCCAGAAAAACAGCTGATTCGTGGAGAGGTGGCTTCTGTTCCAGCAGAGGGAATAGGTATTATTAAAAGCTGATCTTACAAAGTTTTCGTAACCAAAGTGTTACTAGGCGTGCGTCAGTGTTGTAGTCAACTTTACTATCTCTTATTATCGCGGTCTAAGATATTATCAGGTTGAAGGTATAAAAAAATAACTTATTTTTATTCACTGCCTCATTGGTCGAGTCGCACGCGCGACTGGTGTACATGCGGCCCTGGGTTCGATTCCCAGATCGAGCAGTGGTATTAAGTTTTTCCATCAGGAATATCTCAGTAGCAGCTACGGAGTCTGAATTTGTGCACGGGTGATGGCAATAGGCTCGCGTCCATGTCCATGTCCATGCGTTACATGGGAAACTGTCGAAATGTGGGTGTAATATTACTAGTCTGCCTAACCTTTCATGGGTTACAGGCGTTATGTTGTGTTATGTTTATTTTAACCTAAATAGGGCAAACTCCCTTAAGCTGAAATAGGTATTAAGTCCGAATGAATCCGAATGAAATAACGTTAAATAAAACAAAAATCCACTTAAGATAGAGGCGAATTTACAAAAAATCTCATCAATTGTCCTTTATATGACCTACATTTTACGTATTTATAAATTATTTATAAGAACGAAATATGAAAAGAAAGTTTCACATACAAGAACCCTAGAGCTTTCTCAAAGGCTGATCTTCAGAATTCTTCTGTGATATGTTATTACAAAACATTTTCGGGGCCTTTTTGCTGAAAAGGCCTTTATTCTCAATTTGGGTCTCCGAATCCTGAATTTTCTAGGAACACTTTGCTGAAAACTACTCGGTCAAAGATGGTTTGATTTAATTAATAGAAGTAACATCTTGAACTATAACTAAACATAACGTAACATCACGCGTGTAATCTCCAAAAAGTTAGGCAGAGGTGTACCTAATAGTACACCCACATTTCACCTGTTATGTTTAAGTAAATATGCAGCCTGTAACAGAAAGGGTATAATCATATGGAATACTGTGGTACGGACCATCAAACTGAACAACTTTCTCTATGGGACCACCACCGAAATCGTAAAAAAATAATCAGCTGTCCCATACATTTGGGTCGAGTAGGTATTGAAAATTTGTATAGGACAGCTGATTATTTTTTTACGATTTCGATGGTGGTCCCATAGAGGAAGTTGTTCAGTTTGATGGCCCGTACCACAGTATTCCATATGGCCATACCCTTTCTGTTACACGCTGTATAAATAATAGGAGCAGCGGTGGCACAGTGGTGGCGGCCCCGACTTACGAACAGTAAGTCGTGGGTTCAAACCCAGGCAGGCGCATTACTTTGTGTAATTTATTTCATCACCACTGCTCTCAAAACGGTGAAGGAAAACATCGTGAGGAAACCGGCATGTCCTAGAACCAAAAATTCGAAGACATGTGACATCTACCAACCGGCACTGGGCCCGCGTGGTGGATTATAGCCCATTCCCTCTCATTAAGAGGAGGTTGAGTGTCCCAGCAGTGGGAACATTAAAGGCTGATTATGTAAATGTATAAATAAATAATTATGATAATATTAACCTCTCTCAAGAGCCCTGACCACCGGTAGCTCGGACCCTGTTCCCGATGCCGGTGGGCTACTATTTGTATATTTTTAAATGTAATATAATTCTTGATATTGAAAATATTTAATAATTTAAATAATATGATAAAATGATGAATAAAGGAAATAGTAATAAGACCTATGTAATATGGGGCGAGCCTATTTTCATCAATCGGACACAAATGCAGACTCCGTGGCTGCTACTGAGAAATTCTTGATGGAAAAACCCAGTGACATTTTGCCCGACATGGGAATCGAACCCAGGTCCTTATCAGCAGTCACACTTGCGACCACTAGACCAAGGCAGTTCAGTCCACGAACTATAACTATACCAGTTTAAGCAAGTTTTAACCGGACACAAATCTAGTTTCATTCAGTATTTAAATGTTGATGTTCTTCAGAAAGGTTAGGTGTGTACTAACCGGAGTGCGACCGTGCGTGTTTATGACAGATGTGCGAACTTGGTCGAAGCAAAAGGAATACGTTAGAATCGTAGCAGCTGTTCCGTAGATTCTGTCTAACCCCATGGGAAAAGGGCGTGAGTTTATGTGAGAAAAACCCGACTTGTGGATCGTACCTACATAGGATGACGCTCGTGAAATTCGCGCGCGGATGCTCTGCCTACCCACTGTTCCACGGTATGATAGTAATGAGATAGAACGGCGTCACGTGGCGAACAGCTGATAGGTCACAGGCGGGCGCGCGCGAATTTCATAAGGCTGTTGTGTTATTGTGATAACATTGAATGAGTATAAAAAAATACGTTTCTTTGGGAAAGTTGTTTGTTATCATGAGTACAATCACGTGCTTAATTATCGGTCACTAATTACCTGTCACCCTATAATAGTGTACACTGTAGTCATGCTTATGGCCTCGGAGGTAAGTTAGAACTTAAGGGTACACTAGCCGGTCATACTTCCATGCAACGTAGTTTTTTTTTTACAACTTTCAATTTATGTAACTTTTTAATTTTTTTGTTTCTTTAAAGTGCTAGATAATGATGAGACAAATTGATATCATTTTTAATTTTGAACGTACACCATCAAACAGTTGAGTAATCGCCATACTACGTCGTATGGAAGTATGGCCGGCCAGTTGTACCCTTAATGGAATAATTCACTCACCTAAACAGATTTTTTTTTACATTTGCCAATAAAAGGGCCTTTCCTCTCGCAGGTCTGCTGGAAGAAATTTCTTATGTAATAAGCACTACCTTTGTGCTCTTATATATTGTCCTGTAAGTATTTTGTGAGTAAATAAATCCTACTATCCTACTAATATACGAGATGCGAAATTTTTTGAGGATTGATCTTTGTTCCTCTTTTACGCAAAAACGGTTGTACGAATTTGGATGAAATTTGGCTTATAGATACTTTATAACCTTGATTAACATTATATAATATAATTTATTTTTTATGCTGGTAGTATGATCCAGTGGGTTAATAAACAAACTCGGCGCGGGCGAAACCGCGGGCATAAGCTAGTAAATAAAAGGGACCAGCTTACCCATTGGACAAGGTCGAACGAGCATTAACCACAAGAATCTTCCTAATATGTCTTTAAATCTGATCCATTCCTGTTGCTAGGCTATTTTCCTCAATCCTTTTGCGGCAAGTCATAGACAATTTCAATATACAGTTTCTTGACCTTTGACTTTGACCACCGACCATCCAAAACCCCCGAAAATGTAAACCTAAATATTTTTCATCTATTCAACTTTCCCACGAAGTCCCTAAACAAATTGCTTTCAAACTACAGTTTGGGTTGACAACTCAGCTATACGACAAAGCGTCTATAACGCTAACTTTTACGTTAGCAGAATCACAACCCAGGTAAACCCAGAACGCAATTTTGTCGTAGTTATGATTTACAACGCTGGGGACCTTTGAGAAATTCAGCAGGTAGTTTATGTACCTTCACCTGTGTCCCGTATAAGCTTTATGAGTTTATCTACACTATTTTTAGTGTTATATCTATGTAAAGATCTTTATTGTTATTTTGGTGGCTTAATTTTGCAGCTGATGTGCTTATAAACTTATAATATTATTACCGTTACCTTTGTTATACAGGTAGGATAGTTTTTTGCAATATTTTAGCACAAATATAGGGACCTTTAGTACTCTTACATCACGCCTGTAATTCCCGAAAGGTTAGACAGAGGCGTACCCATTAGTAAAGCCACATTTCGCCAGTGATGTAATAGGGGGCTACCCTATTGCCAACAACCAGGTACAAATCCAGACTCCGTGGCGGCTACTGAGTAATTCCTGATGTAAAAACCCAATAACACTTTGCCCGACCTGGGAATAGAACCCAGGACTTCATGTTCAGCAGTCGCGACCACTATATTGACGAGGCAGTTCCCTTTGTAATACAGGACGGATATATTTATGCTATCTTTTAGCACAAATAAAGGGTGTAACAACACCCTTCACGAAGCCGAAAGCCTCTTGTTCTCCCCATCATTGCGATCATTTTTTTGTTCCAGGCCATACCTGGGAACCTTCTAGTTACGGAAATATTAGGGGTCAAAGTTCCAACTTTTTCACAGCTGTTTTTTAAATACGTGTTTTTAATGTAAGATTTGTACTATAGACACGTCCACGACCCCCGTAGTATTCAATCCATCCATCAGCACAATGTTTTGAGTCCGTCACATTGAGTTCTACCGTAAAACGTGATTTTTCACCCCAAAAAAAAATTCGTTTCCCAGCAATAATTTTTGCGAAACGTTACTTAGTTTAATGTACAGAATGCTTGGTTGACGGCTTCGTGAAGGGTTCTGTTACACCCTGTTTAGGGACCTGTAGTACTTTTTTTTTGTTATAATCTACATAATTATATTATACGCTCTCGGTGACCTTAAAATATGGCTGGGACAGACGGGTTGGCTATGTGGACGGCACTAGACCAGGTGTCGTGCCTTAGCTTGGGAGAACATCGGTAGACTAAGCTGATCATCACACATTCAATTCCCAGATCAAAAAAGTCCTGATGAAGATTTTCCATGAGGAATTTCTGCGCAAGAAGACTGAATAGCGCTAAATAAGTAATATGCTCGCCCCTATTAACAAAACATCAAGCGGGTAATCGTCGAAGGCTTAGGCAGAGGTGTATCTAATAGTACACCCATATTTCGCCAGTTATGTTATGTAATAGGGGGCGAGCTTATTGCCATCAATCGGGCACAAGTCCAGACTCCGTGGCTGCTACCGAAAAATCCGCTATTACATGAAAATTTAACAAATGCCATATATTCCTTTGCCTATCCAAATGTTACTTAGATTTTATTGAACTTCCAGTACTTATAGGTTAATCTTAAAACAAATGTTCATACTTAAAGCACAAATAGGTCCCTCTTCTAATGTCTGTTCTATTATCCTTAAACAACGTTATTGTATCGTGCTGATGGCCACATTGGCCACGCCAATCGGGTAATCCAAGCCCTCATTAGGGTCATCCCGAACGGCTATTTGGGCCGCTGAAGTAAATGTGGTTTAGGCGACCTAGATAACAATATGGCGGTAAGTTTTAGGTATTAACAGATCATGTAATACGTAAGTATGTTCCTAATGACAGGTTCGTTGGTCTAGTGGTCGCAAGCAAGACTGCTGAGCATGAGGTCCTGAGTTCGATTCCCAGGCAAGGTATTATTGGGTTTTTCCATCAGGAGTTTCTCAGTAGCAGCCACGGAGTCGACGAGAGGGAGAGGAGGAGGGTTTGTGTCCGGTTGATGGAGACTTGCCCCCTTTTACAGGAGATTTAAACATAACTATTAGCGAAATGTGGGTGTATTTGTTAGGTACACCTCTGCCTTACCCTTCCGGAATTACAGGCGTGATGTTATGTTATGTTCTCAATGATGGTTTGTTTGGTGAATAAGCTGAGTGGTTTTCGCTTGGGTCGCGGTTTCGATTCCTGACCGCTAGATAAGATTAACTCGTGATTGTAAGTTTAACTCGTCGGATGCATTTTGGGGTTTTTTCTGGTTTCAATATATTTATATACCTTCCTAAAGTTGGATAAGTTTTTGCCTCTTCAAGAATTCCGAATAAATAACAAGCACAAATAACAGTTGTTAAATTTTGTTCTTTAAAAAAAAAAAAATTGATATGTCGGATCCGGTCATTAGCTTATGCCCATGCAATGAATCAAAAGCACGTAGTGTTGGGATGACGCAACCTATGTACCAGTCTACCCATACCACAGCGTCCTTTGTACAGAGCCTTGACGGTGACAACTCTGAACCAGAACGACAGTCAGTGTCTGATCGCGGCGGCGTTGGGACCTCTTGGAACTGTACCCGATTCGTTGTGCCCCGTGTTATTGTGTTAAGTTGTAAAATCAAGTAATTCGTTTATTTTGCTAGAAACAGTGTATCGCTCTCAGTGTCTTTTCATCATCGTCTGCCCATATGATGTAGTAGCCTAGCGGAATATATCTTGACAGATATATTAAAACTTAAAAAAAAAATCTTTCTCATGTTGTTCATACAGCAGACAATGGATGAAGCATTCCTGTTCCCAGTTGAGTGTTGTGTGTGTTCCTGTTCACAGTTTTTTGCTTCTGCTTTCAAAAGAGTAGGAATAGGAAAACATCCCGAGGATATCCTTATGCCCCAGAACTAATCAACCGACCCTGAGGCGTAGTGGATTATGGACCGCTCCCACAAAGAGGAGAACTGTGTCCCAGCAATGGTCATATTATTCTAGTTTAGCCATATTTTTTAATAATAATAATCATACAATAATAAACTAATAATTATAAAAAAAAACCTTATTAAACTATAACTAGACATGTATCGTTGACGGCGTCGTGTTTTGCTGCGTGGTGTCGCGTAACCGTCCTCGGAATCGTCGGCATACGACACCTTTCGGGTAAAAGTCCTCTTTCATGAAGGTCTGTAGAAGGTGAGTTGGAACCCGAACCACGAACGACTTGAAGTTGATGTTGTGACCCGATTCCAACCTTTCGACCCTCAGAAACCAGTCGGTCTACACTCTTAAATACCCCACGACTTCCTCAGCCAAAAAAAATGGCAATGAAATTCAAAGCTTAATGTGCCATCAAAAATTTCAGACCCCTCAAACTCGTCTTGAAATTATAATTAACACTAGATACTATATTTACTGCAGGTTTTGAGTTCCCGGCATTTCAGCGCTGTTGCAAGCACCATGACCACGGATAAACTGAAGTTATTGCGGGTGGGTGTAGAAATATCGGGAACTCAAAACATACAGTTAACATGGTAAATATCCCGTATATACTGTTGGTGACCATGACAGTTTAAAAACTTATATCGTCTTGAAATATTTTGAACAATATTAATAAAGCTAGCTTCTTTATTTTAATGCACATCAAATACTCCGACTCCAATTCAATTCGAAACATCCAACGAAACTAACCATCTCCCCACCACCTACAAACCAAAAAGCGTCGTATTTACTTTCAATACCGGTTCTCTAATAATTTGCGGTACCGTACCGGGGTCGTACCGGAGCCGTCCTATCTAGGGTTGCCAACCGCACTCGAATGTCTACAGTCGTCATCTGCCTAGGCTTTTCCTGACTATATTGGGCTCGGCTTCCAGTCTAACCGAATGCACCTGAAAAGAAAAGAAAATAATGAATTAGTTAACTCATTCCGCGGGTCCCGAATGATTGGAACCAGTAAACTACAGAGCTCCAGTATGTTTTACATGGAGCGACTGCCTATCCGACATCCACAAACCATTTAGTACTGGGTAATACGATACCTTTGGTAAGACTGGTTGTCAGACTTTTGGGCCACTGCAGACTACCTGTAACGACTGTCTAAAGATCTACAAATGACAGCCGGGACCAATGGCTTGTCGTGCTTTCCGAGGCACGGAGGAAACTCGGTATACCAGGTGTAAAATGACTCTTCACGAAGCCGTCAACCAAGCATTCTGTACATCAAACTCTAGGCAAAAATGATTGCTGGGAAACGACTTTTTTTGGGTTGGGGTGAAAAATCACATTTTATGGTAGAACTCAATGTAACGCACTCAAAACGTTGTGTTGATGGATGGATTGAATAGTGCGGAGGTCGAGGACGTATTTATATTAAAGTTCACCAAGTAAAGTTATAACATAAAAAACAAGTATTAGAAAAAAACTTGTGAAAAAGTTAGAACTTTGGCCCCCAATATCTCTGTAACTAGAAGGTTCCCAGGTATGATCTAAAACATAAAAAAAAAATTATATATATGGTATTTTTACACCCATTATAATGGACGGTCACCCATCCCCAAACCGACCTTGGTAAACGCTGCCTAACCTTGAAGATGGACCCGTGCGGCTCCTCAAAAAAAAAACAGAAGTAGTAAGTCACTCCAAAAGAAGGCTGCCACCCCTATTCTCTTGTGCTCTTGTGCCGCCGTATCGTCACCGGGATGGCCGTTAATTAGTTTGGTTGATGAGGGTCCCAGAGACGTTAGTACTATATTGTTAATGACTATACACCGTAGGACACTACACCTACCTCACTTTTGAACCGTAATTTATAACGGTGGTGTGGTAGGTACTCAAAATTGTTTTACGTAGATATTTATGAGATACTTCTGTTGAGTTCATTTGGGTTTGAGCTTGTTGAATAGCGTATTAAATGAAAGAGTAATATGACATAATGGCATGTTTATATCCTTCGAGAGTGTAGGTAGAGCTGTCCTTATTTCGATTGTTATATTTAACACTACATCCCGTGCCTCGGAAAGCACGTTAAGCCGTTGGTCCCGGCTGTCATTTGTAGATCTTTGACAGTCTTAAAAAGTAGTCAGTGGCCCGAAAGTCTGACAACCAGTCTTACCAAAGGGTATCGTATTACTCTGTACTAGCTGGGTTGTGAACATCAGATAGGCAGTCGCTCCTTATGAAATATTGATATTCAGCTAAATCGGGTTAGACCGGAAGCCGACCCCAACTAGGCAGACCTGCCAGTTTCCTCACGATGTTTTCCTTCACCGTTTTTGAGAGCAGTGGTGATGAAATAAATTACACAAAGTAATGCACCTACCTGGGTTCGAACCCACGGTTCGTAAGTCGGGGCCGCCACCAAATGGCCACCGCTGCTCTCCAATATATCTAAATAAATATCAATAGATATAAAATGTGGAAAAGTAAAAAGAAATAATAATGTGAAATGAAAATCTAGGCTGATGGATGACAATTAAAAACTTAATCTTAATGGTGTTCCTAAAATGTATGCAAACAGTATCTTAAAAAACTTATCCCTGAACAATAAATCTTGCTTAGGTATTAAGAAACTTTTTACAACAAACAAAACGACAACGACAGTCTATGAAATAGTTTCTCTTAACAATTGTAAATATAATGTGCTCACTAAACAGGGAAATGCGATCGTAATAATTGCATCGCTCGTTCTGCAATGTGGGGCGACTGAAAATGATGAGTGTCGCGTCTGGCGTCCATTATTATTATTTATACGACTATTAATTCACACTTCTATTAAATTTAAATGCGAAAATACGTCAGTTTACTAAATAGTTCGTTTTCAATCCGGATGTCGAAATAGTTTTTAGTCATTTTTGCAATAAGTCTAACATTTAAAAATACTCCCTTTTGTCGAGCAAAAAAATCTATCTTCACTGGAATCTTAGTAGATGACGTTTTGCAGTTTCTGTTTCCCGTTTGCGAATGAAGAGAGTATGTGCATTCATGTATTTAGGCACTTATTACAAGCTATCAATATTTTTTTCAATAAAATATCATTGCTGGCTGCCTCTTTGATCTAGCTGTACGCAAGCACGATTGCTAAGCCACAGAGTCTGGATTTTGTGCCCGGTTGATGGCAATAGGGCCCTATTAGATTGGACTTAAACATAACTGGTAAAATGTGGGTGTACTATTAGCTACGCCTCTGCCTAAGCTTTCGGGTATTATAGGAGTGATTTTATTTTATATTCAAATTTAATCTTCAGTAAAATAAACAAAGAACAAACAAAAGGACCTGGACAAGCTGACATTCTATCAGCGATAAAAATAATGAAAAAGTCAACATTATAGAATGAATTACGACAAACCCCATTGCCACTTGTCTAGTCCCTAATTTCAGAAATGAGACTAATTTAATAATAAAGTCGCCAGTAAAAGAGTACTAACAATCTAACACCCACATATTCTAGTATAATTAAACCTTTATTTACATTGAGTCTATTTTAATTACTAAAATTTATTTACAAAACATGTAGCTGACCCTAAAATTCTACCAGCCCCAAAAAGGATAACCGCATCATAAATAAGAGCATACGAAATTAAATTAAACAAAACGGAGGCAAAAACTAATTGAAACTAATTTGTAGAGAGCTTATTAAAAAAATAATTACACAGTAAAAAATGTGACAAAATTTAATTCTAAATAATTAGGTGAGGAAATATGACGGTGGGGTTCAAAGGGGCTTTAGTCTGTTCAGACATGTTAAAAACTTGGGGAGAGAGAAAATAAATAAATAAATGAAAAGGAATTTAAGGGTGTGAAAGGGTAGGAGAGCGTGAGATTCTGCAAACACTAAAATTACATTGGGATCTCCGTGTTTGTTCCGGAGTGAAAAAAGTGTGTGGGTAAATTATGTTCAGTATTTTAGTTGATTGTCATACTTTGCATATTGTGATATTTAACACAATTGTAAGCAAACGCATATAGATGGTTACATTCCACTACTTAGGTTCTGGTTTGTTTATTTTCAATTGCTCTATAAAACTACTCGACCTAAGATAATTTAAAAATGTTTTGTTTTAACGCAAAGAGTATGTAATGTTTCGTTTTGTTGTGACAGCACGATTGCCAGATAATAAACAAAATAAAATCTACTACAGAGTAATGCATCCTCTTAACTTTCCAATAACTCTTATTACTGATTTTTATCAGTAATAAAAAAGTTCTTATGGGTTTTTACCCATAAGAACTTTTTGCCCCGACTCGGGAA
Organism: Eugnorisma glareosa; assembly: GCA_947578425.1. Taxonomy (NCBI): domain Eukaryota; kingdom Metazoa; phylum Arthropoda; class Insecta; order Lepidoptera; family Noctuidae; genus Eugnorisma; species Eugnorisma glareosa. The sequence continues at coordinate 4,584,499 of OX387968.1, read as the reverse complement.
TTGAACCAAGGACCCCACACTCAGCAGTCGTGCTTGGAACCACGAGATTAACGGGGCAGTCTAAGAATACTACGAGTACAGCACATACACAAAGTCATCTTAGATATTAAGCCACAACATTTTGCTCCTACTCATAGACCTGTCAGACCCACAACTACGTCTTAGTTTAAATCACCCCTACAACCCCATAGGGTCATCTCACAGAGGGCAATTCTAAACCAGAGTCACATGACCCACAACGCAATTACTAGCAACACGACAATGCAAGATAGTCGACTGTAGTTCAGAACAAACTTCAGAACAGTCCCGGTCCGTTTTACGACATCAATAAATTCACGGACAAAAGAACACTAGTGTGGGAAACGCAATAAACTGTACGGTGTAAACTTACTTGAAAATAATATGACGTCAGAGTGTTGAAGGATGGTGTTGAGATTTGAGGGAGTTTGGATGCCAACAGATGGTAGGATGAGTTATTTGTCAGGTAATATCTGCGGGCTATGGAGTGAAAACACCTTTTCTCTTTTGTGAATTGTTTGTACTTAGTAGCGTTGCTTTGGGAAAATGTGTTTTAAATTCGGTAGGGTATGACTCACTTGAACTTACTGACAGACCACCGAAGAGTAGGTACATCCAAAGCACAAAAAAAATACCCAAGCCTAGCATTTGCTTCTACGTCGTGGGCAACTACGGCATGGCAAATCGTAGACGCTTCGTAGCAAGTAAAAGCGTAGCGATTCGTGAAGTGCTCATATATGGAGACGCGGCGCGTCGGGTGGCGCTCAGCGCGGCGCGGCGCGTCGCGCGGCGTATTGGGCGTTTTTTCCGTTTACGGAGAGGCGGCACGTGCAGCGGCCCGCGTTACCGCGCGCCCAAACACAAACTTAAGGCAATGTACGATGTTATTTACGGAGACGCGGCGCGTGGTGCGCGAGGAGCAGCGGTGGCCGCCGCGTTGGCCACCGCGTTGCAGGAGGAGGGAAGGAATACGTGCTGCGTAACTTGCACGAAAGTTTTGTCGATTTATTTTAAAAATCGATCTTTAGTTCGATTCAAATCGAACATACAATCATACTATCAAGTTCTATTTTGGAGTAGCGGCGGGCACTGCCATAGTTCGTACTAGCGCGTGTGCCGCCGCGTGCACCGCCGCATTCGCCGCCGCGGGCGCCGCCGCGGGTGCCGCCGCGATGAACACAGCGTGCGACGCGGCGGTTGCATCTGCGGGCAACGCTGCATTTCAAGCAAACGCGTGTAAAATCGCTTCTCCGTAAACGCTCTCATGCATCTCCATAATGTTTGAATTTAAAGCGGGCCGCGCCGCTCGACGCGCCGCACTACGCACCGCGTGTCCGTAAATGAGCCCTTATAAAACGTTGTCATTGAAAAACCCCCCCACCTTTATAAGCTGAGGATCAGTCAAGTATGGACAGACTGCAAACCGGTTTCGGAATCCGGACACTGTCGGACACATCTGTAATTTATTCGGCATTGTCCAGTCCATTTTGCCCGGCTACTTTCGAACTCGAAATGAGCTTAGTCATAAGTTCCACCGGTAGCAAGGGTAATAATAACGTGATAGATAACCAAAAACATAAATAAAATTACTTTGAATTCTGGCCACACTTTTGCATTTTTTTTTTCTTTTTAAATGTAATAACTTCAGTCTGACAGATATTTTGTGTTTTCCTTCAAACAAAAGACACATTGAATTTTTTCTCGGAATCAGAATTAACGTTTACGAAATTATTTTCATCCTGAATTTCATAATTTTTCGGAAGATTTCTGTATTTGATGAGAAATATTGACATAAACTTTAATGTTATGCTCACTGAATTATATCGGATCAAACTAATATTTATGAGACAAATTTCATAGTATGATATAAAAGAATTCCATCCATTCCAAAATATATATTTTATTTCATTTGCTATCGAATTCTAACTTTGACCAAATCTTTCCAATGCCATCAAATGTAATCGAATTCATTTTACAAATGATTAAAGGGAAATATGAATACGAGAAACTAATACAGGCTAATTTATGAATATAAGAGTATCCATTAAATACTTTTAGAAAATCAAAATTGGAAAACTAATTTGATTAAAAGCAACCAATCTAGAAAGTCAACGTAATTAGTTCAACGTAATGAGGTCACAACCGATACGGTTAATATTAGGAAGCATTTTTCGAGAACCACTAGGGTTGTCACAAACAATGAGAAGGGTACCTCGACATATGTCTACGGTACACGATGAACCTTTAATTAAGGCTTGTTTCATTTCGTCTGGGTTCCGTTCACAGCCTCACCGCTTGGCCACGACCTACAAGTCCAAGCGACAAGAGGTTCGAGACAGCGTCTGGGAAGATCATAAGTTAAAGAAATTGCTTAATGTGGATATGATGCATACTTTCCCCACTTATGCTTTATGTGCTATTTTAAACATGAGGAGTTCGTAGCAAAATAATAACAGCCGCTCGGGTCGATCTTTAGGTTAAGCCGTGCTTGCCTAGGTTGGTCTGTGGATGGGTGACCACCCATTACATACCGAGTTTCCTCCGTGCCTCGGAAAGCACATTAAGCCGTTAGTCCCGGCTGTCATCTATAGATATTTGACAGTCGTTACAGGTAGTCAGAGACCCAAAAAATCTGGGGTATATTACCCAGTACTTACTGGGTTGTGGAGGTCAGATAAGCAGACGTTCCATGTAAAATACTGGTATTCAGCTCATCTGGTTAGACTGGAAGCCGACCCCAACATAGTTGGGATAAGGCTAGGCAGATGATAATTTAAACATGATTTTATTAGCTTCACCTGTAACTATGTAACGAAATCTTAGAAGTTAAATTTGACCCACTTCCCGGTTTCCAATTGAGCTGAAATTTTGCTTGCATGTTTAATTTGGATAACAATGCGTGGTTAGCTAAATGACGTCATTCTAAATTCAATATGGCGGACTCCCATAGTAAGCGGACTAGTTATTTTTTATGCATTCCTATGACATGGGTATCAGATGAAAGGGTTCGCTGGGACAAATGAGTAAATGAAACAAACAAAGGTCACCGACTTTCGCAGATGCTGTTGCAACACGCGAGCCGCTTGTCGCTCGTGGCCGAGAGGTGAGGTCGCGACTAGGGACGCCCCTAGCGATCAATTACTTTTTAATTAGGGACAAATATATAAAGTGTTTTGTTGTAATTAAATTGAGTCGCACCTCTATGCCCTAGGGCTTGGAGTAAATCGAATCTCGTATCTTTACGTTGACTTAATTGTTATAGATGATGGCGGGTTAGAAGGAGATGGATTAGAGAAGGCCTGGGTCGTTCTTCTTTTTAACCTACAAAAAGGTGTCTCCACCAGTCAGTGAGAAAGAAAACAAGGAAATTACCATATTTTTTTTCTTAATTGTATTTCAACAAGCACTGTACTATACACTTAATGGCTGAGCACGATTAAATAACATATGTATAGAATAATTTCATTGTAAAAAGTACGTTACAGAGTTGTAAATCCACGTGACAGAAGTGTATTTCATACAAAATCACAGTGTCTCCCGCTACCTCGGCTTGTGTATAATCCATAATATTACAAAAAAAATATATGATGACACAAAACGTAAAAATATCATGTAACTCCTAAATATATTACATAACATGTAATAGCAACCATTATTTTTTATCACTTTTAATAAAATATTCGAAAAATCTCAAATACTTGTCTCCTAGTACCTGATGTATTATTTTCTAAATTCTGTCACATGGGTTGCCCTTCGAAATACGCGTTTGTGCCACTCGTCTTTGTGGCCTGCGATTGCAGGTTTAGACCCCCTTCCCCCCATGGTACGATTTCCCCTCTGAGATCGAGAGACAGCGCGTCAGCCGCCCGAAAGCTGTGAGAGGAGGTGCGTGTGTTTATTCGGCTACCACTTCGTCACGTAAGTAATTGATTTAAAATATAAAGATTATTGTTACTTTTCGTTGTCTACTCTTACGTAATAAGAAATATTTTATTGCCAACGTGTAAATTATATATTCTATGTTAACTTTTAAATGTTATCGACTTTGAAACAAATGTTTACCCCTCCGTCACATGACAACCCCGTCACAAATTTATTGTGACGGAGCGGTAAAGTACGTGACGAAGGGGTAAAAATAAACGATATTCATGTTCTATTTATGGTGAGTCCGAGAAATACTGAAATAGATATACTATTTATTACGGTAATTATTTCTACGGAAAGTTATACAATTATTTTTCTATCTTCTCGTATGTTTAGGTACTTATTAATTATTTCCTATTTCCAGATACCATCATGGCGAAAAATAAGACATTAACACCAGCAGGAAGACAGCGGCGTTGTCGTGAGAAACGAAAAATACCCTGACAAGTTAGCTGAAATAAAGGAGGAGGTATTTAGAAAGAATTTAGAAATTTACCATGCTCGAAAGAAGCAAGTGCATGCGAGAACATCGAATCAAAAAGCTAATAAGGCAAGAAGGAAATAAAAAAAGAAGAGAGAAGAAAAAGATGCTTGAAGAGGTACATTTAAACACGCCGGCCCCATCAGCAATACCAGAAACCGGACGAATAACTCCATCTCCAACACCGACTCCCTCTGAAGTATCTACTCTTAGTTCAAGGGGAAGAAAGAAAGAAAGTGAAAAGAGATAAAACAAAGTTGTACAGAGATAATATTAAGTTTCAAGAAAATAGACCAGTTAGAGAAGAGAGGCTGCTAAGCTTTCACAAGCTTTTACAACAAAACTTATACTGTAACTTACGGGATATCTTCCGTGATTGTCCATTATTTTGAGTTTCGCTATATGTATATTCGACGCTGTTGGAAGCGCCATGTTGCGTCAACCCTCGATCATGGCGCTTGCAACAAGAACAGTTACGTAAGTGACAGTATAAGTTTAGAGAAGAAAGTTCGAAAATAGAAGAAGAGATTGCACAGAAAATCAAAAAAAGACAGCAGCAGCAACAAAGATGAAAGCAATAGTTAGATTACAAAGAAGTACAGTGTTCTTTCTAATACCATTACAGAACGATACAAAACTGTCAAGAGTCGAGAAGAAAACCGCCTCATCCAATCGGTACTTCAAACCCGTATCGTAAAAAGGTCCAGAATGCAGATCGAATTGGTAAGTGACACATTAGGTGTAGGCCGACCTTTAACGTACAAAAGCGTTCTTCCAAAACATATTGATCTTGTACGGAAGATTCGTCAGTTCTTCTTGCGGGATTATGTAACGAACGAGAGCTACAGCTGGTAAAAAGGAGACAGTCACGCACAAAAATAAAGAAAGCGTCGAAAAGATTTTTCTTTTTGATACGGTATCCTGTATGAAAGGATTTTGCTCGGATTGCAAGAGCCGGTGCATAGATTATGATACTGTAACCAAACAGAGATTGCAGTCTTACGACAGTGGATAAGGAAAAGTGAAGTTGTAGAAAAGGAAGAGAAAAAGATAAAGATTACAAAAAATGTACCAGTTTCTGAAAATCTCACAATTGAAGAAGTAACCTTTATATTTGAGAGTGAGCTGAAAAACTTCAAAACGCACATCCAGTTCTCAAATGTGATATTATTAATTATCTAAGTTCGATCTCATGTTATTTTATATGACAATGTTGAAGACTGATAAAGATTTATAACAAAATAAATTATTCTAAAAAAGTAAACCTGTTTTATTCCAAAACGCAGCCTGTTATCACCTAGAATAACAACTCTGTCACATAAGTTACTACTCTGTCACGATGTTGTCTCCTGGTAGGAAAATTGTTTTGGTCGTTTATATATTTTATTATGACTAGTGTAACATTGGAAAATTTATATTTATAATAGTTGATCATATTGCCGTCTGTGATATTCATATTTATTTGTAAATGATAGTAAAAATTGATTTATAGCAAAAGAATACTTTATATTAGCACAAAATGTGACAGAGTGGTATAAGATCATGAATTAAACATGTTTTATAAATACAAATGTATTATTTGAATATGTTTTCTAAAAGTTCCTTTAGTTAATTAATGTATCACAAAAGTACATGTTATTTGACGAAGAGTATTTGATAGAATAAAATAAAAGATTTCGTGACGAAGGTGTAATTTTTTTTGTCGGATCCATCTTTCAGGTCTTTAAAATCGTACAAAAATCTGTAAACTTCTCGGCCAACAACTTTTTCCGATAGAATAGAAATTGTGCTATCAGAATATTTATAAGTACTGACGAGGAAGCTTTATATATTTTTTTTCGAAATTGAGCTAATGTTTCATCAAATTGTAGGTTAAAAAGAAGAACGACCCGCCTAAGTTTTGTGTGCATTTACTAAAATTTTAGTATATTCATTTAGCTTGGAAATCCTGAAAATAAATACACTGGTAAAAGGAATTCTGGGTTTCAGGAAAAGCATCTGAATAATAAATACATCAGGAAAATTGATTATCAAGGTAATGTGAGTCCTGCCTGTCCTAACCTACGGTGCGCAAAGCTGGTAGTCAGGACTCAAGATTTGCCAGTGGGCAATGAAGCGCAGCATAATAGATGTAAAGCGTACAGATCGCCTTAAAAACACCATCCAGCGTTCCATAACTCAGGTTGCAGATTTTGGAGAAAAAACAGCCAAGCTAAAGTGTGAGTGGGCTAATCACGTATCACGAATGCACCCGGAGAGGTGGGCAAAGATCATCGTCATCACTCACTGGACGCCTGACGGAGGAAATCGCTGTCGAGGAAGACCACGGCGAAGGTGGTGTGACGATCAGGGGAAGCAGGAGTAATTCCAGTGTGGGAAAGAGACAGAAACAAAAGAAAGAAAGAAAAATATTTATTTGGGACAAGCACAGGAACAACAAAAAATAACAATAAAAAAAGAATCTAAAACTAAATAATAAAAAAGACCTGTGCGAGGCCAAAAAGGCTCCTATCTCAGCATGATGCTGCGATATATGAAAAACAAATACCGCAGCGCTGGTATTCTGATAGGGCCCACTGTGACGTCACGGTCACAACTACGGACACACAATACATTAACACAAAAAATAAAATAACATAATATTCACTTATATAAAATAAACACTGTAAGTATACAAACAAAAATGATTAAATTAAAATATTAATAATAATCGACTCGGCCGCACCGAACGTTCCGACTTCGCTTGTCAACGCTACAGACTATTGTCTATGGTCCATGACAAGCGAAGGGACGCGAGCGCAGCGCAGAGGGAGGATTCATTTTGGCAACTGGCTGTCAATGTCAAGGTGTTTTTAGAGAAACAACATAAGAAAACAACAAGAAAAACTTCCGAAACAATAAGGTACAACAAAATAAGGCATGAGTATATCAGAGCCCAGCGTATATACTAAGTTATAACAGAAAAGGTAGTAGGTCGTCTTAAGGTGTAAATATATTTAATAAAGTGCGTCGGTGTTGGTGTTGCTTGTGTACATGGTAGTGATCCAGGCAAAAACTCCGTTACGATACCAGTACTAGCTTCATGCGGTCTTAGGGTAAGTAAAATTAGTGAGTGGTCTTTGACAGAGCTATACAGGTCGTCTAGCGCCATCTCTTTCCCACACTGCAATTAAACCTGCTTTATGACGTCATGGTAGGCCACCAGGGGGGCCTAAAATGGCTACTTTATCAGAATCATAATATGAAACACGTTAAAAACTGAAAACTCTTAAAATGGACTTTGTGGTAATAATAATAAAGACCATTAATTTAAGAATTTTAAATTTGCCCCTGGCCCCCTGATCTTGTTCGCAAGGCGCACATGGCCAGATAGAGAGGTTCACTTTGTACAACTATCAAAGAATGACTTGTGAATTGTATATTGCCAGCCTATTTATCTAGTTAGTCAACTAACTTAACAGTTCATAGTTTTACTGGCTTTGTTTGTTTCAAAATCTAAAGTAAACTACATTACAACCAAATCAGCTGTCGTAAATGGCCGAAATCATTCCTACATTGCCTTATTTTCAGATTATCACAACGAAATTCACAATTCAAAATAACAAGACAAAAATCCTAACCTTAATTAAAAAATCAAGTACTATCAAATCAAGCCAGTTAGTTCGCAAGAATTTGCGGCAGTAAATATATTGCTGATGGTATTCCTAATAGACCCGCAGCTTCCCAGAAATGAAACGACGTGACTTCATATTACTGGGACTATTTGTGACAGTTGGTTTGAAGTAATTACTGGCAAAATTTATTGCAATTCATAAAAGACGCTGGTAGATAATATGGTGGTTACGAGAAAATGCTTATTGAATTAACTTATAATTGCAATATATTCCTATTACATGGGACTATGGGACTTAAAAACACAACTGGCGAAATGTATATAGGTGTACTATTAGGTACACCTCTGCTCAACCCTTCGGGCATTACAGGCGTGATGTTTTGATGTATGATGCATATTATAATCGATAAAATAATATTTTTACAACAATTTTCAGCTAGCGATCGATTTTCCCGTGAATATAACTATTTGTGCATGTTAGAATTTATTTATGTAAGCACTTAATTTACTGACCTAATTATTTAATTTCAATATGCAAGCCACGGGCAATCTTTGAGCTACGGTCACGTTGAAGTTAATCTCAAGCGGGATGGGAGACGCGACTGCAAGCGTTTATTATTTTAATGGTTTAGAAGTGAATCAATTGGTGAATAGTCATTCGCCAATTTAAACATCTCCATACAAGTTACACACTCGGCACGAGTGAATTTTTGTCCAGTATCCCGCACGGAATGTGTCTCTACTTGACCAGAGCTTTAAACAGACCGGGTGAAGTGCAAAAAAATTCAGCCATAAAAGGTGCATTGATTGATTCAAAACAGTGAAACTTGTGGAGCTGTGTCGCAAATTATGTTCCACCTCTTAGCACAAAAATATGCAGCCAAGTGACCATAGCGCTGCAATCGATGACGCGATGGAATTGGCGAAGTTCTGGGCTAGCAAAATATAAAAATTGACGTGCCAGCGACACGCAGAAGAAGAAGTGGAACATAACTAAACAAACACTTCCACACCCTAGGTCTCACCGACAGCCCCCTGTGCATAGCGTGCATGGAGGCGGAGGAAACGGTAGTGCATGTGCGACGCCGGTGCACTCCTCGAGTGCACCGGCGTCATCCAGATCCGCGAGGAGACTCTTGGAGCACCGAGATTCCTTGCGGATGTCCTAAGAAGACCGGGAAGTCTAATCTGCTTCTGGAGGGAGGTGGGCTGGTTGGAGTAACGGCCACCGTGGCTCACGTACAATGGTCCACTTTCGGGACTTAGTGCGGAAACCAAACCCATACCATAGAACATAACTAAATTTTCAGTTAATTGACGATTGATTATAAGACGCTCAAAATAATGTGTGCAGAGTTCACGGAATATTTAGCCACAGCCCTAACAGAATCACAATCGCCGAACAATGCATCACTCTTGATTCAAGCGGGCATTGTAAACAGACTAACAGTTGATTATTGCATTGTTTATACATACAGGGTGTAACAAGACCCTTAACGAAGCCGTCAACCACTCATTATGTACATCAAACTAAATAACTTTACGCAAAAAATATTGCTGGGAAACGACTTTTTTTTTTCGGTGAAACGTCACGTTTTACGGTATAATGTAACGTACTCAAAACATTGTGCTATTGATGGATTGAAAATAAAAACCTTACATTAAACAAATGAATTTAAAAAATATAATGTTAGACTTTAAGCCATCAGTTATCTGCCAGAAAAAAAAAACCCGTCAAAATCGGTCCTGCCATTTCGAAGATTAGCCGGAACAAACAGACAGATAGACAAAAACTGAAAAAAATATGTTTTTGTTACAAGTGCCGCTTATTATTGTCAATTATAAGCATTCAGTAAAAAGCTGTTATATTGATATTACAAATAGATACTTCAATTTTATTCATAGATTATAAACACAACAATTTGCAGGACCAAGCCGTAAATTGCAAAAACAATCAACTGTTTCCAACCTTGTGGTCATTCAAGTTTTTGAAACATAAATGTATAGAACAATTGGAACAGCTCTCTTTATTCGCGATTTCAGGATTAGTTTCATAGTCTTCTTTATTCTGTGGTTATAGTGCCTAAACTGGTGTCGGAGTTTTTATGCCGTCCATGGGCCTCTGACTTGGTTTTACATGCCATCGATAAATATCTCTCAGGCAAGCAGGTTTCGTTGGAAATCAAGGCCTATATTCAGCAGTGGACAATAACGGGCTGAAATGATGCTAATGATGCTGGATTCCTCACGAGGTTTTCCTTCGCCGAAGCAAGTGATAATTATACCATACGCACATGAATCCGAAACTCTGAGGTGCGTGTCTTGGGTTGGAACTTGAGACCTAAGACTAAGCAGTCTGACGGTCACACCACTAGGCAATCACTGACCTCTGAGTTTGTTTCGACTGTTTCTGCTCAGAGTAGTCAGGTACGAAACACCGGCACCATCAAGTTAAAAAAAAAGTGACGTGCTACCTAAGGTTTTTCATTCTGACTGTACATAATTTGCTCTAAAAAAAGTATAGTCCGAAACACCACTCAAATATATTAATAATAATGAAATTCCTGTTTCGACCGGATCGGACGAAACTCAGCGGCCGAAACGCTTACTAAGCCGTGTAAACGTGTTTGTAAAAACCTATTTGCAAACTGAAGATCATTTATCATTTAACGGATGTACCTACCTTTTAAATGCAACAGTGTGATAAGACCTTATCATTCCCTGAACAATAATTGGGGCACGAAGGCCCTTCCGGCTCACTGCCTGCCCCAGTACGCTTAAGGAGCGGGTCGGGCGCTCGTGCGAACTCTTAGCAGACGCACGACTAACCAGTCATCTTGGTCAGACAATATTGAGACTTCATCTGTGTTTAGTATGATGGAACCTTTTAGATTTGAAAGATATTGATTTGATATTCGTACTGAGGGCCTAGAGAAAGCAACATTTCATCAGTGAAAATGATGATTGATGGAATAGACTTTATTTTTCTTGTGGTTATTGCTTAACCTGGTTTCAGGATTATTATGCCGTCCATGGGCCTCTGACTTGGCTACATGCCGTCAAGAAATATCTATCAGGCATGCTGTTTTTTTTTGTTTACCATTGATGATTGATTTATTGATAAAAGGTTCGGAAAAGTTTACGTCAATCCTGTTTGTAAAAAGTCGTTTTAAAAATCCATAATCCTTTGTAACCGAATTTCAGTCATTTACTTACAAATTTAAATAAATCAGATTTTAATTTTCCGTGTGAGATATTATTCTGTAGAGTACGAGCATTAAAACGTACATAGGTCGTGATATGATTTTAAGTTTATTTTTAACTAACGACCCGCCCCGGCTTCGTACGGGTGCAATGTTTTTCATGACATATAAACCTTTCTCTTGAATCTATTACAAAAAAAACCGCATCAAAATCCGTTGCGCAGGTTTAAAGATCTAAGCACACGTAGGGACAGACAGCGGGAAGCGACTTTGTTTTATACTATGTAGTGATTATTTTGTTGAATGACCAAAGTAAGCTTAGAAAGACATGATAACTTAAGAGGGCCCTTCCCGGCGCGTCTATCGTCAACGCGAGCATGGTCAAAAAGATAGTTGTTTCATCCAGAGTTGTTTCATCCTAACGCGATGACAATGAACGAAAAATAGTGTTCGAAAATTTCTTGAACTTGTTCCAGGAAATACGTGTTTTAAAATAAGTCTTACAAGTGTGTGAAATAAATATTTATCATTAAGAATTTCCATTACATGTGCACATGTTTCTATCCAGATGTTTTCTTTACTTTTACAGTTTATGAGTACATTATGAACGGCCAAAGATCAGGTAAAATTGGTGCAAAACAGAAATTTGGAGGCTTATACTGAATTTGTTTCTACTTTTTTATTTTTTGCTACCATAGAAACCTAGATATTGTGCACAAAATACCTAGTAGTTCAAAAAATTCAAAGATAGATGTGTCACAACGGCATAATCACGTACGAGCGTTTGTATGAAAAGTATAACGGGTTGGCCGCTCTTAAAGTCACATAATTACTAGCCATACTTCAAACCTGCAACTTCCATGCCAAAAACTACACCGTTCTTACTACGCAACTAATTTCTAACCCGCCACTCTTCATCTTACAACATCTTAATATTCAGGCGGGGGCACACTAGCTATTCCAGGTGTTATAACCTACAGCATACCCTCGAGTCTAGCCTAAAGCTAATCTAGATTGAATTGGGACTCAAAGCTTAGCTTCTGAGCTAGGATAACTAGGTAGATGTGAAGTCTTTTTACGAAATTAATGCACTTCTTTTTGTTCCAGTGTGAATGAAATTAGGTTTACGTTTGAGAGGTGATTATGGCGTACGTATTAGCAGTTTAATCCCACTGCTGGAACACCGGCCTCCTCTTCATAAGGGTCTATCAGCGGGCTGTATCTCATGATCCGTAAAAGGTAGACAGTTGAAATTACATCAATCATCAATTAATTAAATCACAGAATATGTATTTCTGTTGTCGCTTTAGCAAGAACAATAAATAATAAAAATAAATTAAGTATCAAAGGGGACTACGATAGTACGGAACCCTTCATGCACGAGTCCGACTCGCACGTGGCCGGTTTTTAATGAAACTTTTTGAAATGAAACGTTTCTACGTTTTAATTATTAAATAAATTCTAACGAACAAAATACACTCACAAATCACTTTCAAACGTAAAATATACCACTACTACTCTAGGAATAGGGATAGTATAGAACTACCTTCAGTTAGAACTTTATACGGAAGAAGAACTATTCAGTTCGAGGGAGCGCAGATTTATAATAAATTACCAAAGGACATAAGGGATTCTTCATCTATTAATATATTAAAAAATAGGTTAAAGTTGTATTTGGCCAACCAACAATAATATACCACTACCTACATTTTGTACTCGATTGTTCGAACGACAAATAATTTACTACCTAAGTTTTTTTTTTTGTGCTAAGTTTCTCATATTTAAGTGAACTATGTATGTTCTTTTTGAGAAATAAATTTCTTTAAACCGAAATAATAATACTACCTAAATACTCAATTTAACGTACATAAAGCTCAGTTTTCTATACAAGTACCTGCGCCTTAAGAATATTCTTTACCAACATTTTTCATAATAAAAACAAATTCAATCTGTGAGATAATGGGATTTTTGCGAAGAAATCCATTCAAAGAGCAGTATTATATGGTACTCTATAAAGAAAATATTTCAAAAACAAACTCGGAGATATCCTTTGAACTTCATATAACTTGTGTTTGTGTGTGTACTGCGTACTATCGTCGACAGAAGTCGTTTATTTATTTTGTTGTTGTTGTTTAGATTTAGGCATGAACTATGAGTTTTTTTGTGTTGTGTATTGGCTTGATGTGGAAGATATACAAGTGTGTATTAGATGGAAGTTGTAAGCTGTGTGTTACATTTGCGAACCTAAGGACGTTTTATTGGCTCAACGGTGTCTATCAGCCTACGCTACGTACCCTTTTTTTTTCGGATGGGAAGTCATGAAATAACTCCTCCCGCTCTGGGCTGAGCAGGAGGGAGTGTCAGACTTTTACTGACTAAAACCCATCCATGTTCCTTCATCGCCCTTTGTGTTCCGGGGCCGCGGTATCTCTTTCTAACAGTCCCGCAGCCCCGGCAGGCATCGGCCCTTGCGGACCACTTCCTTTTGCTGACATCTCTTAGAGGCGCGCGTGGAACACGAACGCGCCGTCGACACGGCCTGTCGTCATAAGACAGGACGGACGGCGAGCTAGCCCATAGCTCACCGTCCACAGGCCCGCGCCTACGGTGGCCGGGGGCCACCACGTGGCCCCCGACGCCCGGTGCGTCTCCCGCGGCGGCTGGGACGTGAGGTTCTCTCCCTCTCACGTTCCGCCACCTCCTTCGCTAGCATGACTGCTTCGCAGAAGGAGGTGACGGCGTCCCATTCCGTCTCGCTCCGGACCATGGATTGAACCAAGGCCGGAAGCGAGAGGTCGCCGCCGACAAATCAATACCAAAGATAGTAGGTATCTAAACAATCTGTACAAGTAAATTAAAATGAAGTGTCTGTTTGTAATATCAAAATAACACATTTTTACTGAATGCATATGAAAGTATAAACGGTACATATGTAATAACAAAAACATTTTTCGTTTTTTTTTTTCAATGTTTGTCTGTCTCTCTATTTGTTCCGGCTAATCTCCGAAACGGCTGGACCTTTGCTCTGGCATTTCGACGGGACTTTTACTAGCAGATAGCTGATGTTATAATGTCTAACATAAGCTACTTTTATTTTTGAAAAATATTTTGGGTTCTGTGTAAAATAATTAAAACCCTTGAAATTGGTAACAAAATTTGACTCAAATAGGGAAGAGCTTGTCTATGATAACGGGGTTTTTTAATAAAGTCACATGAACGAAGGTCGCGGGCAACAACTAGTATCTAAATAAAATGATCCTACTTCAGCCATTCAACTACAGTATGAACAATTTAATGTTGTCTATAATACGTAGTTCTGCACAGCGGACAAGCCATTTGCAACGAGTTGAGAGGACAGAGTGCAATAAGGATTATTTGCAACTGTTTATCTCCGAGAGAACTCTTTGTTTTGAAAGAACGGACGATAGCTGTTTATTCTTTGAAGCTAAAAGAGCAAAAGGTATAAAAGAAAATCTATTTAGTAATACAATGTTAGACCATAATTTCAGTACAGGAATTACTGAAGCGCATTTAGCATAATCAGATAATAAGGTTCTCAGTTCTCACAAGTTTCCTCTGTGTAAGGGAATGGACCGAAGTCACATGTTTGCGATGTGCCGTATTTTAATAAGCCAAGTCAGAGGCCCACGGGCGGCATAAAAAACTCAGGTACTAACCTCACGATAAAGAAGAAAAGATGGGGGATTCCTTGGAGTTTTAAGTGTAGAAGCAAGTTTTCACTGTTAATTTTTCAGTAGGTACCTTCTTATCAATAAAGAACTGCTAAAGTGCTGCTGCACACAACACGATAGCAAGCTCATTTATTTTCTTAACCGAAGTTTCTCCTTACTTACACGTAAGGACCATACAACGGTACCCCACACCAAGCTGGAAATTATTACTTACCTGCAAAGCAAAGATAAAAATCTCCGACTTTAAATATCCGCTAGCTCCACCGCTCCGCTTATGACAAAGCCTCCCCAGAAGAAACGCGCAATATATGTATCGTAGATGTGAAACTGCAGACATGAGAGCGCTATACATCCAATGCACTGCAAGTTAGTATTTTCTAGATGACTGTACAATATACATACGGGTACAGTCGCGTAGAGTTATGTGTACATTCGTGACTTCATTTCAAAACATCTGGCAGTATAAAGTTACTAGACTTTATAAGTTATGTTACTTAAACTTTAATGCTTAGAAAATCTTTGCTTACATAAGTAAGTGGAAAATGGAAGTACGTAATGACTTTACACTTATTTGTTGCTGTGTATGATGAAACCATTCGTTTTAGAGATAGGAATATATCTGTCTGTGCTCTTAATTAGTTATTTAGTAGAAATCTTGAATTACATGAATAATTTATGCTCTTGTAGTCCACAACACAATTTTCTCAGTGGTATAGTTTTAGACCCACCATAATCACCAGGGGTTTGGCCAGTGGTATGGTAGGTCCGCAATGAAAATAATTTCAAATTATTAGTTATTATACTAGTAGTTCTAATTTGCTCTGCAACTAAAACGGTGCTCGCTACTCACAAAATGAACTGGATAAGTAAACTTAAAACTGCTCATATTTTGACTTTTTTAAGTCCTTCTCCTGAGACTTTTTTAAATGTAACTAAGTGTAGCGGACAGTACAAAAAGTACTACAGCGGCATCTATACACGAAGGGAGAAATAACATTAAAATTCTGAATCGCGCTATACAAGATAGACTGACTTGAGATTATTACTACAGCAAATCCCGACAACAACTGTCAGGCAGTAACCTATAAACCTACCAGAAACAACATCTGTCTGGTCGGAAGATCCTCCCGTTTCTATATGAAGAACTTTACACCTTGTTCTTGATATCTTATAAAACTACAAAAATTGTTTTTTATCTACCATTTCGATTATCCAATAAACATAATATTTGTACTGCAATATTAGCAAATACTACGATCGCGAAGAAAAAATCAACTGAACCTTAATCGTTTCCGTTGTCAGACAATCCAGATATTTACAAAAAATCCATAAACTAGAATCACTTTTGCGTACTCCAAAGATGTAATTTCCCAATTGCCCTTCACTACTCAAACTATAGGTCCCTACCACTTACATAACTCTGCCAAACTCCATTATCGAGAACGGGTAAAACTGATTTTGGATAAGAAAAACCAAGCGAGCAATATCTCTCGTTCGTGTGTTGCGTTCCTACACGCGATTAGTGTCGAACTCTAAATATTTCACAGTAATGCCTTACGATTGAAGTGTGTTACAAGACTTATTGATGGGGGCTCCCCAATTTATGGGGACTTGCTAAAATGGAGCAGAAATGTAGGGCAATTGGGGTGAGTGCAGATTTTTTGTGTGGATTCTTATATGCAATATATCGTCATCATTATCATATCAGCCCGGAATCATCCACTGCTGGGTATAGACCTTTTTTCTCCACTCTGGGCGGAGCGGAAGGGAGTGTCAGACTTGTAATGACTAAAACCCATCCATGTTCCTTCTTTTGCACTTTGTGTTTCAGAGCCGCTGTATCTCTTTCGAACAGTCCCGCAACCCTGGCAGGCATCGGTCCTTTCGGACCCCTTCCCGTTTGCTGACATCTCTTTGAGACGCGCCTGGAACACGAACGCGCCGTTGACACGGCTTGTCGTCATAAGGACGGACGGCGAGCTAGCCCATTACTCACCGTCTACAGGCCCGCGCCTACAGTAGCCGGAAGCCACCCCGTGTCCCCCGACGGCCCGGGCGTCTCCCGCGGTGGCTGAGACGTTAGGCTCTCTCCATCTCACGTCCCGCCACCTCCTTCGCTAGCCTGACTGCTTCGCAGAAGGAGGTGACGGCGTCCCATTCTCTCTCGCTCCGGACCATGGATTGAACCAGGGCCGGACGCGAGAGGTCGCCGCCGCCGATCGCCGCTACGAGGACATAGGCCTCCCCTTTCTACTGAAACACTTCCCGGTTCTATGCGTTCCTTAACCAGGTTTTCCTGCAATTTTGTCAACATCGTCGACCCAACGAGCTTTAGAACGGTTTATTTGGCCTTATCTTGGCCACCACTGGGTCAAAGACTTGCTCCATCAGCCATCACCGCTTCTAGCCCAATGATTTGCAACGTTTATGTAAGGATGTTATTTTTTTATCTTAGCCTGCTCTGTTCCACTCCTGTGCAAAAACTCACCACTCCTATAATCTCTCTTCCACCTTCCAGATTTGATGGAACCTATCCAGTTTATCTCTATCTCTATCGTGGCTTCGTGATCCCGCCTCACTATCTTAGGGCACCAGTTCTGTACTATTTTTGACTCTGACATGACATGTCCTGCCTTGACCCATTTAATTTGACCAGCCTTTTAAATGCTAGAACAGTAAAGAAAAACACGTTTGGCTGCACAATGAGCGTGATAGTGTAGGAACATAATAATAATATCAGGCTCGGAAGCCTTCTTTTCAGAAAGTCATGGTCGTAACATTGATCAAGACGTTTGCTCCCTACGTGTTCCCAGACTATTAAGTCCAGGTTTGCTTAACATATTATCGTCCGTAATAGTTTGTGTTTAACATTAACTTATATATTGCGTATTAACGTTTAATTAAATCATTTTAGTGTATCTATACACACTACTTTACAC
The DNA here is from genome assembly GCA_947578425.1 of Eugnorisma glareosa. NCBI lineage: Eukaryota > Metazoa > Arthropoda > Insecta > Lepidoptera > Noctuidae > Eugnorisma > Eugnorisma glareosa. The sequence continues at coordinate 4,566,629 of OX387968.1, read as the reverse complement.
AATATTATGTCGTTTGGTTAGGCAGATGTGATTCTAAATGTTCTCTAAAGTACACCTACATTTCGCACGTTCTGTTTAAATCCCCTAAAATAGAGGGCAAATCTATTGCCAGGCACTGTCCTGACTCCAAACTGCTACTAAGAAGGATGGAGGGCCTCCCACTAGGTGGACCGATGATCTGGTGAAGGTTGCGAGGATCCGCTGGATGCGAGTCGCACGGGACCGGTCAGTGTGGCGACACTTGGGGGAGGCCTATGTCCAGCAGTGGACGTCTTTCGGCTGAAATGATGATGATGATGATGAATGCTTGGTTGACGACTTCATGATGGGTCCGTTGCCACCTTGTATACACTTCTTAATTGTGTTAAGTTTCAGAAACACGTAGCAATAACCAGTAAACCTTCAAGACTTCATGATTTATCGTTATCAAAAGTACTCGTCTTCCCATTTTAATAACACATCAAAATCTTCCTTAAATCAATGACACTAACATATTTATAACCTTACCCCCACTTCCTTGATTCACAATTCTAACCTTAACCCCTATAAAATCTAAGACGAATATCCTGTAGCATTGAAGCAAGGAACTGGAGGATTTATGGCTGAAACTGCATTAGGCGTATGAGAGCCGATTGGGTTCTGGCGTTGAAAAATTTAGCTAACCCTGGCGGAGGGTTGCAGCGGATTGGAATACTGTCACATGCAGATGTTATGGGGTTATATGTTTTAGAGGAATGTCGTTTTTGTTAGGAGATGGACTGATTCTGTAGTTTAGATTGAAACAGTCAGCAGGTTTATTTCAAAAGGTGAATTTGAAACCATTAAGGCCCGGACTCCACCAAAGAAAACACATTTATTTGGCACATGCCACAAGTGCACACAACAAAAAAAAAAAGTACCTAAAATAAAAGGCTTATGCCCGACTCATCACTTTTCCGACTGGTCACCAAATTTCCGGACGTCAGGTGGCGCAACTTGCGACGGCGTTTCACTTGTTTTCTTCGTCACAATTACTCACGGCATTTTTATCGCTTGATCGTGTATCTTGTGGTCCACAGGTTAAGGCAACAACCGGGTATTTTTGAGTCAATTCATTTTCAAAAACAGTTTGATATACTCGTACTCGCATCTCGAAAATCAACTTTAACCTAGAGTATAAACGGAAGAAAGTTACAAGCTCCAAAATATTCGTTAATTTCCGTACCACTTCGAAACACGGAACTAATTATACAAGTACACACCCGAAAAATACCAACATCACGAAGAGGACGATAGGCAAAACTTCAAGGCTTGGCCAAGTCAAGAAAATGAGCACGAAAAGGGAACTTTTCTAAAAATCCGACCAACTTTGCTTAACAAATTATTATTTTAAACTCACCATTCCGCATATTCTGAATTTAGCTTTTAAGATCTTACGTACACGGTTTCCCAGTGGGGAACTAGGGTATGGTTGCTCTTTGAAAATTATAATGTCAAAGACTGCTAAAAACTGGAAATGTTCACATTTTGAAAGCATGTGTGAAATGGCTTTGGAAGAAGATTTTGGAGTTTGGGGGAGAGTAGATGGAAATATTGAGGAGTAAGACTTAATTTATATTAATTGTTGAAGATTGTAGTTAATCTCAATTGGTTCACCTCCTATGGGACCTACATGGGACTTAGACATAACTGGCTAAATGTGGGTATTCTATGGTACACATCTGCCTAACCCTCCAGGGACGGGTCAGTGCCCACTCGACCCGCTTAGACTCGACCCGAAGAATAATACCTAGATATTTAATATATAAAAAAAAAACATGATTGACTAAATCATCCAGAAAACCGGTTAAACGAGGTAGAGGCTATCTTTACAAAGCTAAATTTTATAAACGAAATCACTACTACCAGGATAAATTATGTGTCAAAACCAAATATTAAATATTCTGTTTATGAAAAGTTATTTAGAAATAAAATATCTCTTTGCCTGACTGTACAAATAGCACTGAATTGGTAGTAAAATATCTGGTATTATTCTTCGGATCGAGTCTAAGCAGGTCGAGTGGGCACTGACCCGTCCAAAAGCGAACCTAATAATTAAAGTGTTGTTTACATTTTAACTAGAACTGTGCTTGATTGCTTTCTTAACTTCAATTTATTAATTTTATAGCCCCATTTGGCTAAGCAGAAAAAAATAATTAATCACTACATAGTATAAAACAAAGTCGCTTCCCTCTGTCCCTACGAGTATACGTATGCTTAGATCTTTAAAACTACGCAACGGATTTTGTGTGATTTTTTTAATAGATAGTGATTCAAGAGGAAGGTTTATATGTATAACATTGCACCCGTGCGAAGCCGGAGCGGGTCGCAATTAATATCATAAATCCAAAAATTCCTGTCATATTTAAGTGTTTATTATACAGGGTGTAACAGGACCCCTCACGAAGCCGTCAACCAAGCATTGGGTACATCAAACTAAGTAACTTTACGCAAAATTTATTGCTGGGAAACTCAAGTAACGATAGTACTCAATGTGACGTTCTCAAAACACTGTGCTGATGGATGGATTGAATAAAACGGGGATCGTGGAGGTGTCTCTCTAAAAATATTACATTAAAACATGTATTTAAAAAAAACTTGTGGAAAAGTTGGAACTTTGACCGCCAATATCTCCATAACTGGAAGATTCCCAGGTATGGTCTAGAACAAAAAAATGATCGCAATGTCGGGGAGAACAAGTGCCTTTCGGCTTCGCTAAGGGTCTTATTACAGCCAGTATATTAAACAAGAAATGCAAATAATATCTAAAGGTATATTATTTTTTTGTGTTGAACAAAACTTTGCACCACACTAGGAATTTCTCCTGTGTAAAAAGTAGTGCTTGGCGCTATGGTGACCTAACACTCCTTTCTCGTATTGATAGGATATTATGGTTTATGGTATAAGTTAAAGTCTCGAATTGTAAGGGAAATAGCTATATATTAATTCACTATACACTTAGTTACAAGACAATGGTAATGGTAATGGTAATGGTTTATGAGTACGCGGTGTCTCTAATGAGATCTGAACACGAACTGGCCCACATTTTGGTGAACGAGCGAATGTGCATACTTGCGTTCGATGCAATTATGCATTTTCGCTTAGTGTTCGCTTTAAACTCGAACATCCTGTATCGTGGGTGCGTTCACAAACAGCCCAGACCAGAAACTAAACAGATTAAATATTAATGAGGATTTAATCTTGAAGTTAACTTAAACACCTGCTGATCAGAACCCGAAATATATGGGACTAAACATAACCTCTTTCCAGTACAAATAAAATCATCGAAATCGGTTTACGTGGTAAAGAATTATCACTGAACAGACATAAAAAAAAAACATTCAATCGAATTGTGAACTTTTTCTTTACAAGTAGGTTAAAAACCGTAATCACCAGTAACGCATACATAGTTTAAGAACACAAAGATAGAAAAGATATCAGTTTCGCGAAAGATATCTTCAAGTCACGGAGGCGCTGATACGTAATTCTTTTGTCGGCTAATCTTTTATGAAAGATAGCTTTGTACGGTGTATCGGTTTTCCCTTACGGATGAATTCCCTGACTATCAATATTATGTTGTGTATGAACTTAACGCTTAGACGGACTGTGTGGTCAGCGGTCTCTCTGACCCGAGGAAGCGTTACACCGATTTGTAACATAAAAGTTGAATTGAATTTTTGATGGAATATTGTTTTATTTCCAATGCGAAGTTTTTATACTCTTATGTATACAGGTTGTAACAAGACCCTTCACGAAGCCGTCAACCAAGCACTATGAACATCAAATTAAGTAACTTATTACGCAAAAATTCTTGCTGGGAAACGACTTTTGTGTTGCGGTGAAAATCACGTTTTACGGTAAGACTCAATGTAACGTAATCAAAACATTGTGCTGATGGATGGATTGAGTAGTACGGGGGTCTCGGAGGTGTTTCCAGTAAAAGTCTTAAGCTAGAAAGATGTATTTAAAAAAAAAAACGTTGACCCCCATTATCTCCGCAACTAAAAAGATCCCAGGTATAGTCTAGAACAAAAAAAAACGCAAGGGAGAACTAGTACCTTTCGGCTTCGTTATGAGTCTTGTTACACCATTTACAGTTGGAAAAAGACTTAGGCAGATGCCGATGATGGTTTCAGCTGTCTACTTGCAACTAGTTTTCGTGGACTCCCATGGTGAACCTATGCAAAAGAGTGATGACTGTTTTAAGCTTTTACGGTTTTAAACTAAACTTATACTGTCACTTACGGGAAATCTTTCGAGATTGTTCATTATTTTGAGCTCCCGATATTTCGACGCCATGATCCCGGAGGACTGGAGAATGCGGGCTGGGGAATGTTTAGTGTCGAGTTTTAGTAGTACACGAAGCAAAAGACTTAGAAAGAGGTTATACAGATTTGTCTGCACCTAACAATTTGTTTACCATCCACCCGCATTCCCCAGTCATCCCGCGATCATGGCGTTTGCAACAGCGTCGAAATATTGAAAAATATTAAGTAAAAAAAAAATAAAAAAATAATAGTACGCCATCAGAAACGTTTTTCATAGACAGTATATTTTTACAACTTCCGTAACCTCTCACACCCAAACCCTCCGCTACTTGAGCAGCTGACGGTCAGTTCTCTGATTAGTCATATAAGATCAACTATCTATGTCAATTTCAGCCGGCTTACTATGACTTTTTCGTTTGCAACGCTACCTCCCGGACTATAACCGCGTGTGCCGCCGCGTGCACCGCCGCGTTGGCCGCTACTCTTCACGCACCGCACCACGCGCCGCGTCTCCGTAAACAACATCGTACATTGCGATATGTTTGTGTTTGGGCGCCCGGTAACGCGGGCCACTCACTGCACGCGCCGCCTCTACGTAAACGAAAAAAAACGCTTAACGCGCCGCGCAACACGCCGCCCGACGCGCCGCGTCTCCGTAAATGAGCACTGTAATTACCAAAGCCAAATGGGTCTTCTTCTTCGTGTCGCTGGCACGACAATTTTATATTTTGTTAGCCCCGAACTTCGCCACTTCCACTTCTTACATTTTATTATAACCCAATAAAAAACAAAACATTTATTTTCAAAAACTCCTTATTTATTTCTCAAAAAGAATACTTAGATGATTTTGTTTTAATGTTATTTCAACCATTTTTTGTTTTTTTTTTTGTTTGTATTGTCTTGTGTGAGTCTAATAAATACTTTTTCTTTCTTCTTTCTTTTTAAAAATACTATTTAGTTAATCATAAGACTGCTTTCACTCCGAATTAGTGTCTTTAGTAATATCTCGTTAAAATATTATTGCTGGGGTCGTAGACCTCATCTGTTATATCCCCATACGACATTACAGACCCAACTACTAACATCAACAAACAAACACGCAACGAGACATTATTACTCTGTCACGATATTACCTAACTACAACCAGTATTTGTGACCCCTGGCCCGCCAAGCAATCCCCTGAACACAATTATAGTAAACTTGCGACCCGCCCCGGCATCACATGTGTGCAATCTACTGATGTAGCGATGTAGTAGCGATGTTTTCTTAACATCGAGATTTCTGTGATAATTATTTCAGTTGTAACGGTGAAGAAAATCGTCGTAAAGCGTCCTTGAACCAAAATATTGGAGATATTTGTGATATCTACCCTGCCAGTTCAATTGGTAAACACAATAGTTGAGTGGGTCGTAATCCATCACGTGGCCCGTAATTCACCACGTGGCCAAGTGCCCCACCATGTCCTACCCACAGACAATAGACCTGCGTCCCTATGAAACATTATTACCGTGTTGCATCAGAAGCATTTATCGTTTTCAAACATTTAATAAGGTTAGCAACACATTATACACACGCACAATAAACTGTAATATGCTTCTGACGCGGCATGACAGGATTGTGTGTTTCAACCTTGAATATGCTCATAAAGGGTGTAACAAAACCCTTAACGAAGCCGAAAGGCACTTATTCTCCCCGTCATTGCGGCCATTTTTTGTTCTAGACCATACCTGGGAACCTTCTAGTTACGGAAATATTGGGGGTCAAAGTTCCAACTTTTTTACAAGTTTTTTTGAAATACCTGTTTTTAATGTAAGATTTTTGAAGAGACACCTCCACGATCCACTTATTATTCAATCCATCCATCAGCGCAATGTTTTCAGAGCTTTAAATTGAGTACTACCGTAAAACGTGATTTTTTACCCGAAAAGAAAAAGTCGTTTCCCAGCAATAATTTTTCGTAAAATTACTTATACATATTTTTATGTACCTAATGCTTGGTTGACGGCTTCGTGACCGGTCCTGTCACACCCTATATGATGTTGCAACGCTTGGGGGAGAACTTCCCATCCATTTCCTTTTCCCGCGGTTTACCCAGCGGTGTATGTATTTTATCTGAAATGATGATAGCACAATCATATTAAACACAATATTTTCGGGTTCCATTCATTAAATGAATAGCTAAAACCACAGAAGTTCAAAAGAACTAAGTTGACAAACAGACACAAAATGCGACCTCATTTCACACTATGGTCAAACCAGGCAGGGGAGGTCAACCTCCCTGGTCGTTTCAGAATTAAAGTGACGTGGGTTTCTCATTTTGTTAGGGGCCAGATATACGCGTTTCCTAAGCGAATGTTGCACGCATGTTGAATTTTTAATCTGAAATATTGTTTTTATGCGAAAAGATATGGATATTGTTATGTTTCGGTAGTTGGTTATGTCTTGCTTGCTTTTTGTAAGATTATTATTATTTATTTATATTCAAACAATGGAAAGTAAACTTATAAACTAAGCCACACAAAACCGTAGTAATGGTTTGACTGTGGGGTTGGTGAGTCTCTATACACTCATTCTTAAACGTACTTAAAACTAATTATTATATAATGGTAGCTCTTTAACACACAATATCTAAATAATATATTTTTAATTTTATTTAAAAAAATATTTTTATTCGTTTCACTCCATAAGTCTGCCGGCAGACTGTTCAATAGATATGGTTTTCGTTTTTCATGCCTTAGGGCTTTTGTCCTGTAACCTTGATACAAGTAAAATAAAATAAATTCTCTCTAGTCTCATACAAAACCTGTTTGTATTGATGCCAGCTATTGATTAAAACAGGTTTAATGGAAGCCAAGATCTTGTAACAATATCGTGCCTGCTAAGGTCTAATTGAAATACCTTTGTGTTTGAGTTTGAATGCGTGGCTACTATTTTTAAAACAAAATGGCGGAACTTAAGCAGGCCAAATAATTCAAATCTGTTTTCGAGGCCAAAATTTTTGAATGACAGTGCTGCCAATGGCCGCTCGATAGTTATTTTGTTTTTTTGTTCAAAATAGTCATTTGTGTTCCGTGGCATAAGGGCAATTAATTTAGATAATTTATTCATTCCTCTTGTACAAAAATTCAAGCTTCCGGACCCAACGGTTAAGGCCATGCGATGTTCGTCGATGGATTTAAATTGAACGAGTAATACCCAAGCAAAAAATGTCAAACCCCAAATTAGACCGCAGCTCCCACAATATGTAGCCGTTTTTTGGCTGGAATATGTCCTAGATATCATCTGAAACTAGACAAACTAATACAGCACGTAATATGGGTTTAGGGGCTTATAACTACTTACATAAATCCCCAGAATGTCCAATTTCACGAAGGCAATAGAACATTTTCCAGACTATTCTAAAATATTGTTTTTGTACAAAAGATAATGTTATTTTAACGTATGTTCATATTCATATCTTTATTTGCATTCCATAATGTGTGAAGATCTAAGCTAAAGTTAAATTACGGAACCTGTAATAGAGCACAGCAAAAAGTATAAAATGTATGTGTGAAATAAAAATAAAATAATCAATACAATTTTAAAACATGTGCATAATATTAATTAACTAAATAATAACATTTTATTAAGATCTGTTATAAACTTATAACATATTATAATTATTTGGCATTAAAGTTTTTTTTTTTTTTTGATAATATTTATCTATGTAAGTATCACTATGAATTCTAAACGACTAACAATGTATGGTGTCTGCTTGTGTCAAATATATTTGTTTGTCATGTATGTATTCGTTTATTGTGTTTTTTTTAATGTAATTTTGTTGTTATTCGTTTATTATGTTTTCAAATAGCTATACTAAAGTTTATAGAAAAATACGTATGTATACTTTTTATTCATTAAAACGTTTACAACAGTCTTAAACTTAAGCAATGCCACACAAAATCTTCAAATTTAGATTTCATTGTGCTAAATCGATGTACAAAGATGTTTTGGCGTGTGGCCAAAATTGGACTTACTCCACTATTTTCTTTTTATAATCACTTGAAAAATCAATTATTGCACAACAGCTTACAAAGAGTGCACTCTGTCAAAGTCCTTTGAGCGTCAACGAATCCATGTGTCACGGATATGATAGCTGTTTTTAGGGTTCCATAGCCGAATGGAAAAAAACGGAACCCTTATAGATTCGCCAAGTCTGTCTGTCTATCTGTCTGTCTGTCTGTTCGTGTATGTCACAGCCACTTTACTCCGAAACTATTAGGACTACACAATTGAAACTTAGTAGGTAGATGTATTCTGTGAACCGCTATAAGATTCTTATACAAAAATTAAAAAAAAAAATAAGATTAAGGGGGATCCCCATACATGGAACTGGAACTAAAAAATATTTTTTTCATCAAACCTATACGTGCGGGGTGTCTATAAATAGGTCTTTAAAAATGACAGTGAGGTTTCTCAACCATTTTCTCTCAAACTCAATTGTTTGAAAGATAAACATTTCCAAAGTGATAAAATGTGTGTGTGGCCCCCCTCTAATTTCTAAATTAAGAGGAGAGAAATTCTGAAAAAATATAGGATTATAGAACGTAAAAAAATTTTCAACCAAAATTGGTTTGAATAAGATTTGATGTTTACATTTTGAGATATGGGACTTTTTCATCAAACTGCAGCTACAACTTTGTTTTTCATTAACATACTCTGAAAAACAAATTTAGTTTTGTTGATGAATGTAAAACAATACAACATATGAACGAATTCTTCAAAATTGTTTGGTGCTACGGAACCCTATGTGCGTGTGATTACGACTCGCACTTGGCCGGTTGTTTTTTCTGACACATTTTAAATGAAAAATCAAACATAATTACATAATATTAACATTTTCAATCTAGAAATTGGAGACGCACTTTGATCATTTCCTTACAATTTCTAAAGAGACAACGTAATCTCCATTCCGGAACAGTTTTCTTAAAAAATAAAAGGTACTTTGGCCACAAAATTAACGCCACAAAATATACCTATAAAACGCGATCACTAAACACCAAACACCAGAGAACCGAATTAAAGGACTCAAAACAATAGTCTTTTCAAAAAGAAACTATTTCCCAACCAGGCAATTACGCCAAACGATAGTAGACTCTCCTACCATTAGGATAAAGTGGACATATGAAAATTAGATGGTTTAAATTATTTTTGTAATGGTGCGTCTAAACGGGCAATTTTATTAGTGCAATTTTATGTTGCTACAATATTTCCAGCCATCATAAAAACATTTTAATGCAATATTATAACTCGTCAATATGTCAATGCAGATAATGTTTTCAGCCATAACAAAAACACTTTCGATTCTCATTTAATTTTTTGCAACGTGCCCGACAACATCATAAAAATGTGTGGCTATATGGCCCGGCCACAGGGGTATCGTATTACCCAGTATAACTTGATTGTGGAGATCAAATAGGCTGTCGCTATAAATAAAATACTAGTATTTAGCTGCATCCGGTTAGACTGCAAGCTGACCCCAACATAATTAGCAAAAGGCGGGCAGTTGGTGGTATGGGCCGGCCACGCATAATGTGGCTGTAATTGCTGTCAATGTTGCCAACAACTGTATTGCAGCCATACTCAGGAAAAGTATTGCCGGTTTAGACGGTCCTTAATGAATAAGCAAATAAAACCGCAGAAGCGGACGGTAAACACGTTGATAATTTTAATCTACCTTTACAAAAGGGCTATTTACAGAGAACGCGCTAAAAGGGATGCCAGCTCAAATTAAGGGCCGTTTTATTTCTGGTGTTAGGTACCGGACTTGGGGTGTACATATTTTATGTTTAGTTTGGGCTGGTTTCTGTTTTTTGTTAGAGTAGAGGAAGACTAAAGAAACGATGGTTGGAATTTGTGAAGGATGATATGGCAAGCAAGGACGTGTCTGACGAGATGATGAGTAATAGAGAAGTATGGAAGAAGAAGATATGCTGAGCCTGTGGGATTAGGGCAGGAGGGTGATGATGGTGATGAGTTTAGGCTGTTTTCGAAGCAAAAGAAAAAGTATTAGATTTAAGATCACAAAGATTTTGTAGAAAAGCTCCTCATCTGCTGGTGAGGCCTTCTAAATATTGTTATATATCATTGGTATTCAGTACAGAACAATCTGACGGAGAATGACGAGTTGACCTGGCTCCAAATAGTAGGATAAGGCTAGGCAGAGACTAGCTCGCTGTCCGTCCGTCTTATGACGACAGGCCGTGTCGACGGCGCGTTCGTGTTCCACACGCGCCTCAAAGAGATGTCAGCAAACGGGAAGGGGTTTCGGGACTGTTCAAAAGAGATACCACGGCCCTGGAACACAAAGGGCAAAGGAAGGAATATGGATGGGTTTTAGTCAGTAAAACTCTGACACTCCCTTCCGCTCCGCCCAGAAGCTAGGCAGAGAGAGGTACCTAACTTGAACTATGAGCTCGAGAACGAAGGTCTTAAATTTCTAGCTTACACTTTTAGACCCAGCACAAACTATTACTGAATACTTAACTCATACCTAGGCGAAAATATTAACCAATATCAAGGTGGTAGCGGAGTGGCTACTCTAGGTCTGCTGGATGACAATTCAAATATCACAATAATTGGAGACTACAATAAGAGTTGTTCAAGAATCTTTTGACGCCTGGACTAATTAGAACTAACCCTGCAGCCGTGATCTTGTTCTTTTAATACAAGTACCTGCGTGACCGAGCTCTGCTAGTTTGAAATAAAAGAAAACGCATTTTAGCTGAAATCGATTTTCGCCCCCATAAAGCTTTATATTGCAACTTTCATCGAAATTGTTACAGCAGTTTTCGAAAACGTGATTACAAATCTTACAAAAACAACGAACACAAAAATTCGTATAGGATTTCACAAATATTCATCGGTTATATTTTTGCAAAAAGATTTTTTATTAAAAGAAAATATTTAATTTCTTTTAGGTTTTTAATTTCCAGTTTCACTCTGCCACCATTTTCAGAAGTCACATTCGAGCCACTTATATTCACAGGGCTTCTTCATAATGTATCCTCAAAAGATCAACGCAGCACTTTCTATCTACGATGTTATAAGTCAAACCGCTATCGCGTCTCTCTTCTCCAGAACCGGCTCCAAAAGCGCGAATTTATTCCATGCACCAGTACTCAGAGCTCAACACGTCAGTAATTATCTTGATTAGTGGCCCATGAGCCCAATGTTAATATTTTCCGGCAAAGATTTAAGGTTTAATTAGAACAAAATTGTTTCCATCTTGCATTGTATACAATACGGTTTTTGATACAATTTTCAGGTAATATTTACCGACTTTAATCTCGAAATACGGGGTAACTGCTTGGCCATGGCGACTGCGGAAAAAACAAATTAAGAGCATGCCACAAGTTAGCACAATGCGACTTGTGCTCACGAAAAGGAATGAATAAAAAACGCTAAAAGAAAATTAGGTTTATCTATCAACATTGAATTGAATTGGTCGTGAGGAGACGATTTTGGCTGCAGGATCAAGTCATGTCTGTTACAAAAATTATTGTGTCCAAAACCTGTGCAATATATTAGCTCAAATGGTTGAGCAGAACGGGTTTGAGAAGTTGCAAGATTTGACCAATACATACTAACTATTATCTCAAATTAAATCAATGCATATAAAAAAGTAACACGCACGCTTTGTCGCTCGACGACGCAAGCCGCATCGCCCCAGGGGCCTTAGTCTGCTATTGCAATAGTGTCAGAATGGTCTATAATTGATTTAATAAGGCCCCTAGCCCACGGCGCGGCGTATTGAAGCGCGTTCGAAACTCGTTTGACGTGCGTACAAAGGGTAATTCGTCTACGCGGGGCCTTATTAAATCAATGATAGACCATTACCAGGACTGAGTCAATTCGCATCGCCCGACTCCGTGAAAACTTAGGTAGCGTGGGATTTTCCTTGTAGCGATTTATTTAGTTGTGGCCGTGTTTACCTTTGTAACTAAAAATATCTGATCGGCAGGTAAATTGGAAACCAGGGCTTAGCATTGTCCTTTGATCTTTGAAAATCGTTTTTGCTTTATTTATTTTTAGCAACGTTCTTTTTTTAGATAAAAAGAATATTGAGAAATCTGTAGTCATCTTACTTTGTCATTAAGAAACTTAAATACAATTAGTTTTTTTTAGAAAAGTTTCAAGGAAGCCAAACAACATTTACTGACTATAGCAAAATCAAAGAACCAAGAGAGTCAACGGTACAGTTGTAAAAGCACTGCACGGGATCATCATCGCCTCAACTTAAGGCTATGCTTACACGACACGGGTGGTGAGGCGGATCCACGTCGCATTAGTTTGAATCCGTTAATACCTAACAAACGTTCACTGCCCGACCACGTGGACAAGTGGCGAGCGCCGCGTCCGACACTCTGCGCGGGGCTCCACACAGTAGGTCGATCCTTGGCACTCGAGACACCACATTGCAGCGTGGATCACTTATAAGTGTGATATGATTGTCTTGTAGTGATTTTCTTTTGGTAATAAAAAAAAATGGTAGCAGCAAGCTATCACTTCAGCGTTCATTATTTTCAACGTCTGTGATCGGATTGCATGACTGATCAAAACTTACATGCTTTACTCAAAAGGCCGTTAATGCTCTTCGCGTCCAGTACAACAATGCATTCAGGATGCTGTTGGGGCTGCCACGTTTCTGTAGTGCCTCTGGGATGTTCGCGGACGCCCAGATTGACAGCTTCGCTGCGATCAGACGCAAGCGAGCAGCGTCCTTGTTGCGTAGGGTGCGTGCCAGTACCAACAGTCACCTGAGTGTAATTGCCAACAAACTGGATTGTCCTATTATCTGGTATGTAAGTCAGCTACATGCTCCTGTAAATATAGTTAATGACTACTAACATAGTTGTTAAGTTTTAATGTTACTAATATCGTTGTATTTGTGCTGTACGCTAACATAGTTTTTAAGTGAACATGTACTAATGTAAATTTATGGAGTTTATTCTGAAATAAAGAGATTATTATTATTATTATTAAAACTCATCCGAGCGGTCTGTTGCGCTCACCGCCTAACCGCGCGGTAAACCGCCTCAAAATCCGATTCACTGCGTCCACCAGATGATGATGCTGAACAAGAACCTCTTGCATTGGGAACAACGGTTAAAAGTTAGGTGAGGTGATGCCAATCTGGTACAGTACCCTTAGGTGTGCTTTTATCTTAAGGGTTTTCACCCATTACACTCGACGACTCCAAGTCTCATCGACCTCACTCCGAATGCATACACAATAAAGAATTGAAATATGAGCTTTACATCGTGTACCATATGCTGGAATTTTTAAACACGGCTACATAGACGCGTAGACCACGCCAGGTCCACGCGCCATACACTGCTTTCAAGTTAACGAATATTCTTAAAAAAGAAGTGCATAATATACTCTTTTATAAAATTCCTTCTATAATCTCCACCAAACCACAAAAAAACTGTAGGAAATGCCAAATGACCTATCAGAGGTCACCCGTAACAAAATAGTTAATTACTTGCATTTCAACATGACTCGGGACAAACGATGGTGAGCAAGTCACCGCGAAAATTACTTTTTGGCTGACGTCATTATACTGTCCCGCCCCCTCTTCCCCTCCCTAGACTGTTCGTAACAGCTACCATAGATAGTGGAGCGTAGAACAGAAGGTTAGGTTTTAATTAGGGATCAGACCAGCCGCACAGGCCTATTATCAAGGTAAAGCAGTACTGGCTAAGGTCCGCCCATTGATCATTCTTTACATATCGAGTATCGTCCGTGCCTCGAGAAGCATATTAAGGCATTGACCCAGGGCTGCGGGACTGTTCGAAAAAGATACCGCGGCCCTGGAACACAAAGGGCAAAAGAAGGAACATGGATGGGTTTTAGTCAGTTTTAGTTAGAAACCACATCCGAAAAAAAAAAAGTCTGTCATTTGTAGTTACAGGTAGTCAAAAACCCGGAAATCTGACTACCAGTCTTACCAAGACATATCGTATTACAAAGTAAATTGGTTTTGGATGTCGGATTGGCAGTCGCTCCATATAAAATACTAGTTAGTCTTCGGCGGCATCCGGTTAGACTGGTAGCCGGCCCCAACATACTTGGGAAAAGGCTAGGCAGATAATTTACGGACGCCACAGAGTTAGCTTACTGCAACCTTACCGCTTCATCGCGCTATTTACGGAAAGCTGTAATTTATCATTGAAATTAAAAGCCGCATTGTTTGAGTCATAATAAAGGCGAATTTAGAATGATCTATTGAGTCCTCGCTAATTATTATACATTTATTTTGCTTTGTAGTTACATTCTTTGACTTACAAAATGAAATCTACACTGTCAAGAATGTTATTTTGTCAAACTAATTTCGACTTTATTTACGAGGAAAATTAGCAACAGTTTTTCTTTATAGCATTTTCTTTTTTTGCAAAAAAGAGATATATTTTTTACTTTGCGTATTTTTGGTATAAAATTATCGGAATTCCGATAATTAACGTTGGTCACACACTCATCTAGTTATAAGAAAAATAACAGTAACAACTGATGGGCTGTTGATTATACTGCGTGACACAAATAGTGACGTCATAAAAAAATATAGATTTTTCACGCCCAGGGGTATCCGAAAATACCCCATGTGTGTTCCACGATTCTTGAGAGTTTTCGAGTTATAGCTTCTTGAAAATCGTAGAGGAACTGGTTAACAAAAAAAACTATCTTTATTTTAACATGGCTTTTTGTTACTCTTGATGCTTTTTTTTTTCGTAAGGGAAGTCATCACATGACTCCTCCCGCTCTGGGCGGAGCAGGAGAGAGTGTCAGACTTTTACTGACTAAAAAACCCATCCATGTTCCTTCATCAACCTTTGTGTTCCGGGGCCACGGTATCTCTTTCGAACAGTCCTACAGCCCCGGTTAAGGCCTGGTCAGACCAGATGCGTGGCGTGACGTACACGTGTACACGCGCGTGGTGACGCGCGTGAACCCCTGACACACCGGGTTACGCATACGGGTACGCTTACGCTTACGCATACGTGGTACGCACGCAACGCACCGGTCCTTTGCGTACCCAGCAATTCTTGTGCACGATGTCTGAAGAAGATTGGGTAAAAGGACCAAGTAGTTCATCTGATGAAGAAGAAGCAATATTACTGTTATTGTGACAGAATATTCCTGGGTGTGCCAAAAAACAATGGGTTCAAGTTTTATATGACATATTTTTTACTCTTTGTTTTTTGTGTTGTACAAACAATTAGTTTTTCTTTAATTTCATTATTCATCATTAAAACCGAAACAAAACATCACTTACTATCGGTAAAACTTGAAAACAAATACAACTGAATGCGTAGGTAAATCACGCGCGTAGTCACGCGCAGCATAGCTACGTGCATGTTCAAACTTGTTCGGTGTGACGTCCAATACGGAATGCCATTGACTACAACGTCATTACTGCACGCATCAATGTGACGTTGCTGTTCCGCTCTGCGTAGGTACGCAGCAAGTTTGACACATGGCAGCTGCAATGCGTAGCGTTACGCATGTAGTCTACGCGCACGTGTACGTCACGCAAGCGGTGTGCCATGTCTCTATAAAGTTCCATATATTACAACGTCATGGTACGTACACGTGCACGTGCACGTCTACGTGTACGGATCCGGTGTGTTTCGGCCTTTACTCTTGATGCTGAGATAAAAATATGCCTCTAGTTAGCGTTCAAGAATTTGAAAAAACCGTTTTTTAAATTGTATGTTTATGTATATAAATAGTTTTGAAGTTTGCGTTTACTATGAAGAGAAACCGGCACAAAACTCCGTGGTAACTCTTTTAAATAAAATAAACGCAAGCTTGTTTCAATTTTCAGCTCAGTCTTTCAGCAATAATAATAAATCAGTGATTTCGACATTTCAATAAATCAGCAATTTCGATTCGTAAAATAACTCGAGACAATAAAATTATTTCTACTTTTTTTTTCAATACCATATAGTACCATGCGTTATATTATACTGTTTTATTCGTTTTGTTTGAATTTACGATTAATTGAATCACGGAGAAGCAGACTTTCAAGTAGTTTAAGGATTATGGGAGGAAGAGATGCGAGCGAAACTGAATACCCATACATCGTAAGACTGCAATATCACGTTATATACCAGGAGCATAATTTTGAAAAACTGCTCAAGATATTGCATTCATGTACTGGATCTGTCCTAACTCTTACTTGGACACTCACAGCGGCCCACTGTTTTGTGATTAGGGGTATTGAAAGTATACCAAGCAATGTAGTAATGAGACCTGTCATCAAATATGATAACAGTATCGGTAGCAATGTGAAATATACTGTCAAACACCCTGGTTATCTAATGAGGATGTCTGACCTATATAACGACATAGCTTTGATTAAACATGAACCAATCAAATTGAAGATGTACGCCCGCGTTAGCGGATTGGATTATTTAACTATTTTTGGCCAAGAAGTCACTTTAACTGGTTACGGAATAACTAACCGTACCGTAAGAAACAAAACGCTTCGTATTAACAAAGCAAGTGATGCTACTACGCTAGAGATACCTTTACAATTGTTAGATGCTGTAGTTGTGCCTTGTGACAAGAATGCAATATTGACTATTAAATTGGGTATGTGTCTAGCAAGACGATGTGGTAGGTTGGGTAGTTTATGTTTGGGCGACTCCGGCGGGCCAGTGCTTCATCCATCAGGTGTAGTTGGCATCAACTCTATCCGCTCCATAAAAGGTATGGCCTTCTGCAAATCGGGTGAAACGACCTACCCTTTTTATGATCCCGGAGGTATTACACCAACTAGCCCTTATATCGATTGGGTAAGTTCTACTATCAAAAACGAAAAACCAATAATTAGACAACAGATGAGAGTGAGAAAGACAAAGGTACAAAAACAGGATTGAAGACAAAAGAACATAAACATAGCGGACAAAAACAAGCTGCAGGGGTGTTTTGACTGCCGGGGTAACAAAAATGTAGACATGGTGTTGTGGTTCAAATGATAAGACACTTACAGGAACGTAACTGATGGAAGCTACTGACGGTGCCATAATCATCGCAAAATTTGACTTTCTAAGAGAAGATGCGACAAATGACGCATGAGCACTGGAGTCTACCTAAGATAACTAACATGAGGTCTAGTTTTATTAACGCACGGCTCTTTGCCTAAGCGTCCTTAAATTTCTTCGTAACTATTACGAGGTTCCCAGGTATGATTCAGAACAAAAGATAACACAATGACGGGAAGAACAAGTGCCTCTCGGCTTCGTTAAGAGTGTACTTACAACCTTAAGGCTTAAGCAATAAAGTTTAAAATAATTTGCTCACCATGCATTTTATTGTGTATTCATATTTTGTACGTGACGTTTTCGATTATTTAAATATTCGAACCGTTCAAAATTAAGAGAAGGTGACAAGAATGCAATCAAATATAATATTTATATCCATTTGTCGTAAGATAACTATTATATATTTTTTTCCACAATTTTTTTTCACATATATATTTTTTTAATTTACTGTACAGTATTTTCACTCTTTTAGTTCTAGTGCACTTGAACTAACAGCAGCATAAAAACATCATAATTCAACTTTCTATACCCTATGGTCCTAGGAAGAATAAACACCAGTTACGTATAAAAGCAACCCATATTATGGCACATCCTACTATCGTTGACATGATATTAATCCTAAAAAATAATCATAATCTAAAATATTGGTGATTCCAAATGGTTACGGCATAACTTACTAATCCATACGAAGGGTTTGTAGATACGTCACATAACCCACGTCAGCTGCTAGGAGATGAATTATATATAGTCAATCAGGGATGTATTTAATTTTCGCACTTTTTATGTTGTTTGTGTATTATATCTCTATGTATTGTATATTACAGTATTGTTTTCCCATTTTAGGGTTTTGGAACTACAAATGGCGGGAATACTATGAGGAGCTTTTTCCAAGATTACTAAAGATCATCCAGAATAACGGGAATTGACGAAAATATGATTTTCAGATTTTCCGTTATTGTTAGTTGTTCAGGTGAACGAACTTCCGAGCGTGTGACTGCCACGGCAAGTTTGTGCTCCGTGTTATTAAATGTTTAAAAATAGTAAAACTATATAAATTGTCGTAAAATTAGTACGATAGAAAACTAACTGTGTTGTGTATAAGTGGAAGTGTTATCAAAACTTAAATACTGCAGTGAACATCAATATTAAGTATTTATTTAACTCCCACAAATTGGATTCTACTAACTTATTAAAAACTATAGGGTGAAACAGGACCCTTCATGAAACCCAAGCATTATGTACATCAAACTAAGTAACTTTACGCAAAAATTATTGCTGGGAAAAGTAAAAAACTTTTGGGGTGAGAAATCACGTTTTACGGTAGGACTCAATGTAACGCACTCATAACATTGTGCTGATACATGGATTTAATAGTACGGGGGTCGTGGAGGTGTTGAAAGTAAAAATCTTACATTCAAAACTTGTATTTAAAAAAAACTTGTGAAAAAGTGGCAACTTTGACTCCCAATATCTCCGTAACTAGAAAGTTCCCAGGTATGGTTTAGAACTAAAAATGATTGCAATGACGGGGCGAACAAGTGCCTTTCGGCTTCGTTAAGGGTCTTGTTACACCCTGTATACAAAATGTACATCAAACTAAGGAATTTTACGCAAAAATTATTGCTGGGAAACCACTTTTTTTTTGGGGTGATAAATCACGTTTTACGGTAGGACTCAATGTAACGCACTCAAAACATTGTGCTGATGGATGAATTGAATAGTACGGGGGTCATGGGCGCGTTTAAAGTAAAAATCTTCGATTAAAAACACGTACTTCAAAAAACACTTGTGAAAAAGTTGGAAATTTGACCCCCAATATCTCTGCAACTAGAAGGTTCCCAGGTATGGTCTAGAACAAAAAAATTATCGCAATGACGGGGAAAACAAGTGGCTTTCGGCTTCGTTATGGGTCTTGTTACACCCTTTATATCTTCTGGTATAGTTGGACGCATAAATATGGAGTTTTGTTCGAACGGGATTTGGCATCTTGATTGGTTCGGTATGGAAGTTTTAATTTTATCCATGAAGAAGTTGATAAAATTGTTTGCAATCTGTTTAATAAATAAAATTTGTTTATTTCAAGTAACATGACTCATTCACAAGGATAAAGACAGGATAACAAACAAAAACGAACACTCACAAAGTAACAATGTGTCTGCTACAACATTGCCGGATATAAGGACAATCCAGTCTGTTAGCGATCATCACCAGAACGGTGTTGGCGCTGCCCCGCACTCTGCGCACCAAGGACGCGCACCGCTTGCGCATCGTCGCGTGAAAGCAGTCGGCGCGCGCTTCTGCGAACATGCCCGAGGCGCTGCAGTAGCGGGGCAGCCTCAACACCGCCCTGAACGCGTTATTGAACTGGACGCAGAGGGCGCTGTATGCCCCACGAGTATACTTTGCCCACAGGCTGCACGTGTAGAGGGATGAACAATAAGCTCTAAAGAGCGTTATTTTTACCTGCCTCGAGTATCGCGCAAACCTACGCCCTATATATTCCCCCTGACTGACACCGCCCTCCGCTCCCGCTCAATGTCCGCATCGTCTTTTAGGTCAGCTGTAACAATGTAACCCAAATATTTAAAATGTTCTTTCTCAAGCGGTACATTATTTAAACAAACAGGGGGGACACTATTTAGACTTCTGGGACCAGCGCCAAACACCATGAATTTACTCTTCCCTGCATTATATTTCAACCCATGGCTCAAGGCATACTCTTCACAGGTCCCCATCAATTTCCTAAGACCACAGACCGATGCGCTCAGCAGCACCATGTCGTCAGCGTAGCTCAAATTATTGACGCATACTCCATCCACATGACAACCAACATGCTAGCCGCTGAGCCCAACGACCAGGGCGTTCACATAGAGGTTGAAAAGTGCAGGAGAGGTCAACCCCCCTGCCTCACCCCACACTGCAACCTATAAGGTTCCGACATCACACCCGCCCATCTGACGCTATTGACCTGGTGTCTGTACCAATATTTGAATATGTTCAAGAGTTCCGGGGGTAACCCGATACTCTCCAGTTTCTCCCACAGGATGTTATAAGACACCAGATCGAAGGCCTTGGAAAGATCCAGGAAACACGCGTACACAGGAGTTTTACGATCCGTATAATATCTCACGACATGCTCAAGACTCAGAATCTCAGCTTCAGTGGACAGTTTGGGCCGAAACCCAAACTGATTGTCATGCAGTGACAGATATTTATCCAGCTGAGTATTCAGCAAGCCGCCAAAAACTTTTGCTACAATTGTTGCAAGTGAGATAGGCCTGTAGTTATTTACGTCGGGAACATCCCAGTCTTGTTCTTAACTACAGGCAAGGTGGTCAACAGTTTTCATAAGATCGGCAGGTAGGCATAAATGGCTCACACACAGAGAGTAAAATAATGCCAGCACTCTCGATATATGCGAGCCTGCATGCTGTAGGTGCTCAATGCTGAGCCCATCATGACCGGGGGATTTACCTTTAGTCATAGCCTTTATAACTTCCGCTACATCTTTAGCAGTAAATCTTGTCCCCACAAGACCACTCGGTATCTCAGCAGTCACCTCACCTCCTTGCCCTAGTGGAGACTGTACACGAAAATGACTTCCAAATATGTCAGCAATATCTTTAGAGTCACTCACCCCACCGACGCTCACCGGGCGGCCAGGTCTCGGATTGACCATCGTTTAGGGTCAGTTATTATATTACCTTTTACAATAATCTGCTGTATTTGATCCTTTGGTATACTTAGTTTATTGGTATTTATAATCTTCCAAGTAGCTTGCGATTTATTTCGGGCAGTTTTTATGTAATAGGGAATGTGCATGTAATTTTTTTTTTTCAATTAAATCGATAATATGCAGTACTATCAACCCAAGAAAATAATTAAAACTTTGTCGCACAAAAACAAAATTAAACTTCTACAATTTTCTACGACAGTTCAAACGTCCATGACTGTCGCGGCCATTCATGTTTGCATTTGATGTCACTTACCTCTATCTGCCTTGTTTCAATCTATTTTTTGCCCTTAGTAGAATAGTTTTACTGTAATGTAAATGCTTTATTTAAGCAAAAATTGCATTAACAATATTATAGTAAAATCTTAGTGAAACTTTAAGTACTTTTCAACTAAAGTGTTTCTTTGACACACAGCATTTAACGTCACTACCGGTATCGATGCGTTTTGTATTTGCATTCCGTTTGACCAAAAACACGCTACATAAAGTATTAAATTGTAAAATAAGTGTTGTATTAGAGAATTAAACAAGTGTACCACAATGTTTTTATGGTCCAATACAAGGCATTTTTAAGAAATTAAAAAAGTTTTGTATTTCTTGCATACACCCTATAAAGGCCTGGTCAGACCAGATGCGTGGCGTGACGTACACGTGAACACGCGCGTGGCGACGCGCGTGAACGCATACGTGTACGCTTACGCTTACGCATACGTGGTACGCACGCAACACACCGGTCCGGACCCAGCAATTCTTGTGCACGATGTCTGAAGAAGATTGGGTAAATGGACCAAGTAGTTCATCTGATGAAGAAGAAGCAATATTACTGTTATTGTGACAGAATATTCCTGGGCGTGCTAAAAAACAATGGGTTCAAGTTTTATATGACATATTTTTTACTCTTTGTTTTTTGTGTTATACAAACAATTAGTTTTTCTTTAATTTCAATATTCATCATTAAAACCGAAACAAAACATCACTTACTATCGGTAAAACTTGAAAACAAATACAACTGAATGCGTAAGTCACGCGCGTAGTCACGCGCAGCAAAGATACGTGCGTGTTCAAACTTATTCGGTGTGACGTCCAATACGGAATGCCATTGACTACAACGTCATTACGGCACGCATCAATGTGACGTTGCTGTTCCACTCTGCGTAGGTACGCAGCAAGTTTGACACATGGGAGCTGCAATGCGTAGCGTTACGCATGTAGTCTACGCGCACGTGTACGTCACGCAAGCAGTGTGCCATGTCTCTATAAAGTTCCATATATTACAACGTCATGGTACGTGCACGTGCACGCGCACGTCTACGTGTACGCGTCCGGTGTGTTTCGGCCTTTATCATTGCAAGACTTTTGCTTTAATTTAATAATCTGGTTTAGTCGTGAGGATAAAGTAAAGAATTTAGTTTTATTATTTTTCGTAGGATTTTTCTAGTCCCACAAAAGTTGTCGCTTACGTTTACAGCATACTTCAAAACCTTTTGTGGTCCACCAAAGGCGAGATCTTATTGATATTTTTATCTGTCTAACGGTCAAGCAAAGATTATAGAATAGCCGGAATAATTCATGGAAATCATTAAATGCTAGGTTAGGATCTGTCTCGACAAAAACGTTACTGAAATGAAGAGAATTTGTGCATTCTTTGAATTTATGAATGTTCTCTTTAGAGTAGTCTATTTTTTCTATGTTCCATGATTTAAGGAGGAAACTAGATTTGACTGGACATGTGAGTAACTGAGCAGTGTGATCAGATAGTGCAAATTCAACAACTTTTGTGGAACATAAGGGATGTTCCAACATAATTATATAACATTATCAATGCATGTCTTGCTTGATAACCGTGTTGGTTCGTTGATGCCTAATTTTAGGTTGTAACTATGTAGAATTTGCATAAATTCAGTTGCATCGTAAGTTTTCTTAAGCAAATTTATATTGAATTCGCCACAAATTACTATTTTCTTTTTACCGTATCAAAAGCGACTAAGAATCGGTTAAGTTTCTAAAGAATATATTTATATCATCAATACTTGGACTTGGAGGTTTGTAGATGCATATGACACATATTTTATGGTCTAGTAACTCAATACCAGAACATTCAATGATATTTTCAAGTGAGTAATTACTGAAATCATTGATTGGTGCATATTGAAGCGATTTTTCTATTAAGATACAGGATCCGCCGCGCCGTGTTTTCCTACAGAAACAAGAACATGACTTTTTGTTACTCTTGATGCTGAAATAAACATATGCCTAAAGTTGACGTTCAAGAATTTGAAAAAGCCTTTTTTTTAATTGTATGGGAACCTCATACATATAAATTGTTTTGAAGTTATTAAAGAAAATATGCGTTTCCTATACAGTGAAACCGGCACAAAACTCCATGGTAACTCTATTAAATAAAACAAACGACAAGCCTGTTTCAATTTTCAACTCTGTAATATAGCGATTCTTTCAACAATAATAATAAATCAAAGATTTCGACATTTCAATCCATCAGCAATTCCGATTCGTAAAATAACTCGAGACGATAAAATTATTTCTACTTTTTTTCCAATACCATATAACATGCGTTATATTGTACTGTTTTATTCGTTTTGTTTGAATTTACGATTAATTGAATCACGGCGAAGCAGACTTTCAAATAGTTTAAGGATTATGGGAGGAAGAGATGCGAGCGAAACTGAATATCCATACATCGTAAGACTGCAATATCACGTTATATACCAGGAGCATAATTTTGAAAAACTGCTCAAGATATTGCATTCATGTACTGGATCTGTCCTAACTCTTACTTGGACACTCACAGCGGCCCACTGTTTTGTGATTAAGGGTATTACAGGTATACCAAGCAATGTAGTAATTAGACCTGTCATCAAATATGATAACAGTACCGGTAGCAATGTGAAATATACTGTCAAACACCCTGGTTATCTAATGAGGATGTTTGACCTATATAACGACATAGGTTTGATTAAACATGAACCAATCAAACTGAAGATGTACGCCCGCGTCAGCGG
The DNA here is from genome assembly GCA_947578425.1 of Eugnorisma glareosa. NCBI lineage: Eukaryota > Metazoa > Arthropoda > Insecta > Lepidoptera > Noctuidae > Eugnorisma > Eugnorisma glareosa. Next base: position 4,542,502 of record OX387968.1, on the reverse strand, counting down.
ATTGGATTATCTAACTATTTTTGGCCAAGAAGTCACTTTAACTGGTTACGGAACAAGTAACCGTACCGTAAGGGTAAACAAAAGTCTTCGTATTAACAATGCAAGTGATGCTACTACGCTGGAGATACCTTTACAATTGTTGGATGCTGTAGTTGTGCCTTGTGACAAGAATGAAATATTGGCTATTAAATTGGGTATGTGTCTAGCAAGACGATGTGGTAGCTTGGGTAGTTTATGTTTGGGCGACTCCGGTGGGCCAGTGCTTCATCCATCAGGTGTAGTTGGCATCAACTCTATTGCCTTCGTAAAAGGTATAGACTTCTGTAAATCGGGTGATACGACCTACCCTTTTTATGATCCCGGAGGTATTACACCAACTAGCCCTTATATCGATTGGATAAGTTCTACTATCAAAAATGAAAAAAACAATAATTAGACAACAGATGAGAGTGAGAAATACGTAGGTACAAAAACAGGATTGAAAACAAAAGAACATAAACATAGCGGACAAAAACAAGCTGCAGGGGTGTTTTGACTGCCGGGTAACAAAAATGTAGATGTGGTGTTGTGGATCAAACGAGGACACTGACAGGAATGTAACTGATGGACGCTACTGAAGGTGCCATACTCATCGCAAAATTTGACTTTCTAAGAGAAGATGCGACAAATGATGCATGAGCACTGGAGTCTACCTAAGATAACTAACGGATGAGGTCGAGGTTTATTATCACACGGCTCTTTGCCTAAGCGTCCTTCAATTTCTTCGTAACTATTACGAGGTTCCCAGGTTTGGTTCAGAACAAAACATAACGCAATGACGGGAAGAACAAGTACCTCTCGGCTTCGTTAAGAGTGTACTTACAATCTTAAGGCTTAAGCAATAAAGTTTAAAATAATTTGCTCATCATGCATTTTATTGTGTGTTCATATTTTGTACGTAACGTTTTCGATTATTTAAATATTCGAACCATTCAAAATTAATAGAAAGTGACAAGAATGCAATCAAATATAATATTTATGTCCATTTGTCGTAAGATTACTATTATAATTATGTTTTTTTTTCCACTTTTTTTCTTTTAAGTTATTGTACAGTATTCTCACTCTTTTAGTTCCAGTGCCACTTGCACTTTAACTAACAGCAGTTTAAAATCATCATATTCAGCCTGCTATACCCTATGGACCAAGGAAGAATAAACACCATTTATAAAAGCAACCCATATTATGGCACATCTTACTATCAAATTCAAATTCTCTGATTTACAAAATGATATTATACGTTTGATCATAAACAAACTAATCCAAAAACAATCATAATCTAAAATATTGGTGATTCCAAATGGTTACGGCATAACTTACTAATCCATACGAAAGGTTTGTAGATACGTCACTTAACCCACGTTAGCTGCTAGGAGATGATTAGTGAAGTGCAATAAGCCAAAATGATCTGAAACTGGTAGTGTTTCAGAAGATCCTGCAGCAAGTTTTCAACCTAATGTCTGGAAAACTCCGGCAGACTGATGCTCCATCCATCAGGCTCTTGGCTGGATAGGATTTGAACGATTCTATGTATATTCGAAAATAAATAAATTATCAAGACCAGCAAGCGTAACATGACCACCGCATAAGAAAATTACAAATTGTAAAAATGTGACGTGCTTTGATCGTAAAATCGATTTGAAAAAAAGTGTTCTGATATTCCACAATAAACCATAATCTAAAATCAACAACGCTAGAATTGTAAAGATGGAGCTTGCAAACACTCTGCTCAATCCTATGCATATGCATTACCGCTGGGCAACGACCTGCACGCTCAAGCTGCACGCGTTTTGCGACAGCGACTGGGCAGAAAACAAATGTAAGAAATTGCTTAGAACATGACACGAATTTCGTCATCATCGCGTACTCACGCGAAGGAAAGGCACGTCGCTTGTTACAAGTCAAATCGGCTGAGGTCGTGTACATACGTTACCCTAGTGTTTCAAAAATTTAAGTATTAATGAAATAAATGTAGGTGTGTAAGTAAATGCGCATGAGCCTAATTATTATCGAGCAATAATTCAAAAGAGATGTGAAATAAAATTAAGATTCGATGCGAAATAATGTACACTTACAAGCGTACAATAAACCATAAACCTCATACCGGAATTCATTTGCCTTTGGACTGTGTTGAAGATAGTAATTTATTTATTTTTCAACAATGGGACAACGAACTTTGCGCTCATGTTAAACTAGGTTTTGAAAAATGGATTGAAATTGAGATGTTCAAAGTTCATCTTTCTACGACTGTAGAGTAGACATACCGCAGGGTTTGATTCTTGGTCCGGTTTAGTTCCATACTGGTAATTTAATTATGACTGCGAAGCTAAATAGCCTGTATATTTAAGACTAGCTGTTGCCTGCGGCTTCGCTCGCATTTTTGTCGGAAATTATCTCACGCGCACGTCATAAATATAGCCTATGGCACTCGGGGATAATGTAGCTTCCTATTAGTGAAAGAATTTTCAAAATCGGTTCAGTACAAACAAATTTTAACTCTTTATAATATTATTATTAGCCTAGAATCCTAATCCACGTCTGCGAGGCGTACACGAAACCGAATATCGTTTGTCTCTTTCTAACGGTTGAAGCTAGCGCGTCGTGCTCTTTCGCCAACTCAGTGGCCGCCGGGAGCTAGCGTACGGTGCCCTTATCGTTAAGGTAAGTCCCGCCATTTTTGATTTATCGAAGTATTCCACGCCTGCGGGACGTATGTTTAGGCTTTGCGTAACTTTAACTAGGTTTATGTGATTTTACTTTGTTTTTTTTTTCGTTTATTGTATGTCTATTTTCGGCGTTGAAGAACCTGAGCCAAAATACGTAAATACTGAGCTTTTTGTTCCTATAAAAAAAGGAGAATGTCCAAATTGGTTAGTTATAAATGTAAAAAATCTATGTGTGGCGAGCACAATGTTGATATTTGTGTAGACTGCACTTAAAGTTTACCTAGTCTTTTGAAGTCTGATTAGTTTTAATATTTGCTCGAAGAATAACTAATTAGCGTTAAAAAAAGAAAATTTTCTATGAAAAAATAATATGATTCTGTTGATTTAGAAGAAGTTGATTTTTTTGTTCCAATTTATTCACCTAGTTTTATTTTTTTAATAAATAACTGTGATTATAATAATTATTCATAACAGTGTTGTTTTATTTTTAGCTTATATACCAACTTCCACTACAAAAAAAAAAACTAAATAAGGCTATTTTTACATAAAAAATTGAATTATACGTGTACGCCTCTGAGACGTATGTTAAGGCTTTGTGTACTTCAGAAACAGATTAGGCTTCTAGGGTTAATATAGATAAAGATTAGTACCTATAGATGATAATAAATATTTTTCCGTTTTTATCCCTCGTATTATTAATAGATCTTTTTAAGTTATACAGGCACAAACATATTTAACACGAAATTTATTTTTATAAAAACTAATTTTTGAAACTCCTCTTACATCTTTCAGAGAAGCATACACAATTCCCTGAAAACTATAATATTATTAAATAACTAGATAACTAGCTTTAGAAAATTCTTTAAGAATACACATTAAAACGCTAAAAGTTGACTCATTTACTACATATTCCATACACTCGTATCATATTTACACACAGAAACGTTCGCACAACGCAAAATGCTAATGCTTTGCAAAAACATTCTCACACAATGTGCTTATGTTTTAGAATAATTATTTGCTGCCTTCTTTATTTACTGACAGAGGTAGAATTAAAATCTGATTGCCATAATTACTGATAATTTATAATCTTTTAAGAATTTAACAGACCAGAGTTTAAATATCTTGGCATTTTGGCCCTGTCGGGTTCCTCACGAAGTTTTTCTTCCTTTGTTTTAAGAGCAGTGATGATGAAACACATTACACGAAGTAATGTACCTTGTACCTCTGATGGTGTACCTGTGTTTGAACACTTCACGTAAGTAATTGCGGTTACGGTGTTCCTTGTCATATTTTGATAAAGGCTTTAACTTCACTTAGAGATCCATGTAATAAACCTCCAATAGTTCAACATGACGGATGTTAGCAAGAGCGTGTAAACATATTTTGATTGAAGAGTGTGTCCATGGAGTTTCTTGCCTATTCTTCTCCATAGAGATCAACACTGGACTACAACTACCAACGATATTATAAATAACAAGAGGTAGATATCGCACCAGCGCGTGCAAATTGTTGCAGACAAATTCAGACAAATTTTCGTAATTTAAGTACATCAAGCGCAATAGCTATCTCTTTCTGTATCATACGTTCTGTATTTATCTATCGCAGTCGTAACAACGCAACGATATTTCTTTATAAAATCATTGGCAACTACAGTATTTTCACAAGTTATTATGCCTTGTGACAGGGACTGTAGCTTCATTATTTTGTGCCTGTAACGGTCTAATTGAAATAAAGCTTCTGAATTTGAGTTTGAAAACGAAAAATTAAAAATGAACAGAACAAGTCGAACTTAATTTCGGTTCACCGTAGTTCAGCAGTTCAGTACAAAAGCAAGGAATCGGGTCAAGTAGTGCTTAATACTTTATTCTGCAGCTACTACTTACAATGAGTTGAATACTTCATGACAATGAATGTTGTTCAGCCGCGAATGCAAGTGCCTTTTATTTTTGTTTAAATAATTTATTTCTATTTGTTTTTTAAAGTTGTTTCTGGATTATGTATGGTGCTCACTGGATAATTGTTTTAATTGAAAAGTCAACAGTTTTGTCTTGATTTAGAACTTCGCTGCTTTTAAATCTTTAACAGTCATTACAGGTAGTCAGTGGCCCGAAAATCTGACAACCAGTCTTCCGGAGGGGTCTTAATCAGTAATTCTGTACCTTCTGTGTTGTACAGGTCAAATTGGCTGTCGCTCCATGTAAAACACTGGTATTCAGCTGCATCTGGTTAGACTGGAAGCCGACCCCAACATGGTGAGGAAAGGCTAGGCTGAGAATGGGATGATCCAGGCTATTTGAGATCCCAAATACAGACTTACTGTATTGTTTGAGGCTTTTAGCAAGACGACCAAGCTGCAGGTAATATTTAAGCCCCTTGTGACATCTCGACTTGTGTATAGGTAACCTGTGTACTTACCTGCCTAGGTATTCATATTCAAATAGCATTTATGAACAAACTTATGCATATACAATTAACATTTTGTACATAAATATCAGACCCTTTCAAAGTTTTCGATCGTGTATGCCGCGTATAATATAAAATAACTGTTTTCATCAACTATAATTATTATCACATTAATCACGTAGCCAGTTAGTAATGTAAACTCTATTCAAAGTACTAACAGCTAACCAGTGAGCTCAAAGATATTATGCTACTGCAGTTCCATACAAATGATTCCACCCACCTCAACCATTATTTTCGCATTCAAACCTCCTCGAAACAAACTCCTTTTCTTTCTAATAAAGCCACCATCTTTTAAATCACAGCTGGCTTTGAAAGCATCAATGATGGCCGCCGTAGCCCATGTATCGCTGAGCGACGCTCAAATGATCATTTGAATGAAAGGACCCTTCCGTCTCATTAGGTTTCAGCGGGTCTCATTCAGGGTTTCGTTGACGGCAGTGAGATGAAGGCAGTGGCACTCAAACTGTGCTCTTGTAAATGATCTCTTTTGTTGAATCTGATAGTTTTCGAGAATCTGCTTAATCCTGGCCAGTTTCCCTCAGTTTATTTAATTCGACAGTTTCGTTGGTTAGTCAGTTTCGCTGATTGGACAGTTTTATTCAATTCATCAGTCGAAGTGCAGTCGGTAGGAACTTCATAGATTTTAAAATAAGACAAAAAGGCATTGAAGTAAGCGAACGAAATGAAAACATTGTTTAACAATTTATAAACACAAATCAACAAAATCGGTCCGTTTTGGATATCAGCCGGAACAAATAAACAGAAAGAAAGAAAAAAAAAAGTGTATTTGTTATAAGTACCGTATATATTTTCATATGCAATCAGTAAAAAGCTATTATTGGGCTGTTGTTTTGACTGCTGTTGCTGTTGTTGTTGAGTGCGACTTCTAATTTGTAGATATAGAATAATTCCAACAAAATATTTACAAAAAAAGGACTATTGTATTGTATAGCGGGCTGGTGTCCGCAACTCCACGTCTAAGAGCGGATTTTGCGTGCGGAAAAAAAAATTGGACTAATTTATAAAACTAACTAACTAAATGAGCATTCTGTAAGTAGCTTTAATTGAATTATTTGCAGAAACCAATAAATAGATATTTCTAATAAAAAATAAAAAATATATTTTATTGAATATTTGACCATCAAATTTTCTTTTACCACACAAACATCCTAATCCTTTACAATAATAGAATACATTTCCATCATTATACCTTTTAAGTAAATTGTAAAATTAGCTTAACGCCGAAATGTCAGAGGCCTCTTAAGGTGAAAAACAAAATTAGAACCATCGATATTTCCTTGCAAGAATTTCACTTAAACACTGAACTCGTTTGTATTCCCTTACCTTACTTCAAATTAGTTCGGCGGCGGCGTGAGCTTCAAGCTGAAGTTTGACAGTCATTGACGGAACTGAATGAACACATCGCAACAATGTAGCATGATTTACGGGAAAAGAGGTTGATACTTTAACATTATATGTAAAACTAGCTGGTGCCCGCGACCCTCGTTCTCGTGAAATTATTATAAAAAAATATTACTTCCTTTTTTTAATCGAATTTTGTTACCAATTTCAAGGATTTTTTTTTTATTTGTACTGAACCCTTTTTTTCTAAAATAAAAGTAGCCTATGTTACACCTTACAACATCAGCTATCTACCAGTAAAAGTCCCGTAAATCGGTGCAGTTGTTTCGGAGATTAGCCGGAACAAAAAGACGGACAAAAACTGAGAAAAAAAAAAGTATTTTTGTTATAAGTGTCGTACCTATACATTTTCATAATAATATGCATTCAGTAAAAAGCTGTTATTTTTACATTACACTTAAATTTTATTTATTTTTATAGATGTATAGATAACACTGATATTATGACGACATTGCGTATCATGATAGAAATACTATATCATCCTAATCATAATCAGCCTATAAAGTTCTCACTGCTGGGACACACGGCCTCCTCTCTATGAGAGGGAATGGGCTACAATCCACCACGCGGGCCCAGTGAGAGTTGGTAGATGTCACATGTCTTCGAATGTTTGGTTCTAGGACACCGTTTGCTCACGATATTTTCCTTCACGGTTTTGAGAGCAGTGGAGATGAAATGAATTACACAAAAGTACTTTATTTATAGTAATACTACATGGGGCGTCCCAAATCTCAATGATAACATTTATCATAACATTACACCTGTAATCCCCGAAGGGTAAGGCAGAGTTATCATACACACCCATATTTGGCCAGTTATGTTTAAGTCTCATTTAATAGGGTGCGAGCCTATTGCCCTCAACTACACAAATCCAGACTCCGTGGCTGTTACCGGGAAATTCCTGATGGAAAAGCCAATACCAAGACTTCATGCTCAGCAGTCGCAATTGCTCCCACTAGACCATCGAGGCAGGTAGATAATAATCCCAATGATCCACACGCAAAATACGCGCTTAGACGTTGAGTTGCGGACACCAGCCTGCTATACAATCAATCTCTAACGGACATCGAACCTTCGACACATAATATGCTGTAGCAAGCTTACCAACTCTCTAATTCTCGTTTTTTCTGGGATTATTTATTTTCAGAACTTCCTTCAAAGAGACACCAAACACAGCTCTCGCCATATCACGCACGGTAACATCCCTCCAAACCCATTCATCTTCCATTTGTCTCTTATTTGTATCAAACTTTTGCCGTCTAAAACACAACACAAGTAAGTATATAATCAGTTACAATTCAACCTACGAACACAGAAGCCAATTTCCTTCGGGCAACTTTTAAAACTTGCACCGTTTCTCAAAAACATTTTCCAAACGAATTTCTTCGTTGACTTCCAAATTAGTTGTCGGGGGAACGTAAACTTTGACAGCCGCTGACACAGAATGAACACGTCACGACATGTCTGTGGAGTATTCAACTATTCATGTCTACTTTTAATGCGATTGGTATCGTGCATAATGGCTGCGTTTTTTAGGTGGAGTCATGGGTGGAGTAGACACGTTTTTGCTTGTTCATGTGGCGCCTGTCACAGGAAAACATGGGACAAGAAAATGTTGGAGACTGATTTTATTCCATTGGTCTAATACTGGAATATACTTGGTTTTTCAGAGTTGGGCTTTTTTAATAAATAGTGTCTAACCATTTAGTAAAATTTAAATTTAAATCGTTATTATATTCTGAAACTAGCTATGTCCCGCGCCCTTCGTCCGCGTGAAATGAGTATAAAAATATTAGTTATATTTGCATTGGATTATGTTAACAATTCCAAGGGTTTTTAATGCACGGAACCCTTATCCTTTTGCTTAAATAAAAGTAAGCCTAAGTTACTCCTTATAACATCAGCTATCCACCAGTAAAATCCCCGTCAACGTCATCGGTCCAGGGGTATCGGAGATTAGCCGGAACAAACAGACAGACAAAAATAAAAACACGTTTTTTTTTGTTATTTGCACCCTATATACTTTCATATGCATTCAGTAGAAGCTGTTGTGTTGAATTTACAGACACTTCAATTTTATTTATTTGGATTTATGTATGATAATGTTACCAACCGGTTTAAATGCAGGTTCAATCAATAACGGCCGTTTTCTATAACTTACTTACGTATAACGGTTAGTTAATATGCTTTACTCTAGTAGCTATCGGTGTTTCTATAAAAAAAGTTAGCAATGAATTGACAGGAATATCCTTACCACGTCACTTATCTGTCTTTCGGAAGGTTGGCAGTTGATGTTTCTTTAAGTGTTTATCTGAGATAGCAACGTTCCGTTAACTGTTAGTAAGTTATTGAAAGCGACCATTAGTAGATTTTGGTTTGGTTGATTTTAGTCTTTCCAGCTAAAGAGGACCCAGCCCATAACATTCTAGGCAGAAGATTATATACAATATTACAGACGAATACATACAGGGTGTAACATGAACCTGAACGAAGCCGTCAACCAAGCATTCTGTAAATCAAACTAAATAACTTTACGCAAAAAATATTGCTGGGAAACTACTTTTTTTAGGATGAAAAATCACGTTTTACGGTAGGGCTCAATGTAATGCACTCAAATTTTTTTGCTAATAGATGGATTGAATAGTACCGGTCGTGGAGATGTTTAAGGTAAAAAAAAATACGTTAAAAACATGTATTTAAAAAAAAACCTGTGAAAAAGTTGGAATTTTGACCCCCAATATCTCCGTAACTAGACGGTTCCCAGGTATGGTCTAGAACAAAAAAAAATATCGCTATGATGGCGAGAACAAGGCTTCGTTAAGGGTTTTGTTACATCCTTTATACAAAATTACACCTTTTGTCTTACTAATAAGGTCAGTGTACCACGTTGAACCAACCATTAATCAAGCATTTTTTTTTGTCTCGTTTGTGTCTAATAAATACAATTTCTTTCTTTCTTTTTGAAGACTACTAATTAGATTACAATACAAATCTTTTTTGATTCGATTGTTAAGTACGTGAAGGTTTTCCGAAACAAAAAAAAAAACAAAAGCCTTCAAAGGTAAAACCCAGTTTTAAGCCGTGTAAAAATTTAAAACGTGCATATACCTCCGTCGGAATCGATACGAAACGCAGTCAGTTTTCATAATCTCGTTAGGGAGTCTCGTTAGTTCTCGGATCATGTGGGACCCGGATCTACGGATCCACGGATTTCCGGATAATTGCCTTTGTTACCGCGGCTTTGCCTCTCCGTAATATTAATTAATTTTCTTCATGCAGCTTCCTTCTTTCGTTATTAAAAGGATGCACTTAAGTAAAATACTTCTTGAGGCAATTTCTTTGCTGTCATGTACTTGCCGCTTTGTATTCAGAGGATTTTTTACGTTTAATGTTGCTTTTTTCATCGGTTTTATTTTTATTTTTGTGACGTTTTTAATTACAATTTTGAAGGATATTTTTATCCAGCAGTTTAAGCGTACGGCGTTGTATTTCGTATTCTATTGTATTATTAGATGAGATATTTAACAGAAGATTTTTATGTGTGGTACCGAAACCCAAGAAGTGAGTTGATTACCGTTTCAAAATAATATTATTATGAGAAATCAATGTGCAAAACAACTAAACTGCATGGACTTGGGCAATCCTTAGAAATAAATAAAACTGAATTATCTGTTTGTAATTTCAAAATAACAGCTTTCTAACTGAAAGTAAGGTTATACGATTTATATAATAAACAAACAATCTTTTAATTTTATGTCGGTTTGTTTTTTCCAGTTAATCTCCAAAACGGCTAAACCGATTTTGACGGGACTTTTACTGGTAGATAGCTGATGTTATAAGGAAGCTAGGACTTAAGCTACTTTTATTTCTGAAAATAGATTAGGGTTCCGTGTAAAAAAATGAAATCCCATGAAATTGTTAACAAAATACGATTCAAATATGGAAAGCAATATTTTAATAATAATTACACGTGGACGAATGTCGCGCGCAACAGCTAGTATCTAATTAAATGTAACTAGTATCACCGCACGCAAAATACGCGCTTAGACGTGGAATTGCGGACACCAGCCCGCTATACAAATGTCACTAGTAAAAAAAAATAAGAAGTTAATCGATATTTCTGCTCTAAACATACTGTCCAATGCGCCTGTCTTTGTAATAGGCTTACTGTAATCTCCGCTTGACAAAATCTTTGCTATATTGTTAAGATAAGTACAAAGAACAATACTTAATCTTAAGATTAAAGTACTTAAAGAAAATCCTCTTGATTGTACCTTTTCTATTTCTGTACCTTAATGAAAACTCGATTTGGATACAAGATTTTAGTAAAACCTGTTCAACACAATGACTATAATAAAATATGATAACGTTGTGGGTTTTAGTCCATTAAAGTTAATATACTATTGTTTCTAAAATAATATAACACTGCGTAGGTAAATTATAATTGGCGGTGATTTCGTCATCTACAATGTTCAAAGGTACCTATAATTCTACAAGTCACCTTGAAGAACTTTTCCTATGAAAACAATTATTTTTAATAAATCCAATTCATTAAAAAAAATATGTACTTACCTCAAATCCAGTTTTTTTTTTTATGAATCTGGTGTCTGTTTCATAGGTAAATTTTTACGAGAAGAAACACTCCCAGGTGGCATACGAGTACCATGAACACGCTAGACGCATGAGTACACGCTAGACGACCTGTATAGCTCTCGCTTTCCACACTGGAATTACTGATGCTTTAAGACGTCATAATAACCCCCCAGGTAACAAAATTGACGTATAGACGCCAGCACATCAAGCTACTACAATCTGTCAAATTTCTTTAATAGATTTTGAACTTTATCGCTAAAGCTTTAGGTTGATTGGGAACTTTTGTTAGTTTTGGGTAGCTTAATGTGCTGGCATCTGAACATTTTAATGACTAATTAAAAAAGAATGCGTATAAAGTGTCAAATTCCCCGAAAACCCACGAAAAGCTGAGAAACTAAAAATTCAGTTTGAAAAAATAGTAACATAGGACCTTAAGTAAACCACCAAAGAGCTAAGCAAGTTATAATCATTGAAGTAAAACCACAGACGTATTCAACTAGTGCCTTGTAGGTACAAACCTTTATAATCTAGGTCTCATCTAGGGTTTAAAACTGATACCTTAGTATATCTAGGTGCCGTGATCGCGCGTGAACCTATTTACATGGTTTCGACTTGGGTGCTAACATGGATTAGTTTTGAATACCTTGCTTACATTATGTACTTTATTGTTGAAGCTCTTGAAATCTATACATTATATTATATAAAATTAAAGTGTCGTTTGTAATTTCGAAATAATAGCTTTTTACTGAATGCATATTAGTATAAATACGGTACGTAGAACAAAAAAGAAATATTTTTTTCCGTCTTTCTGTTTGTTTGTTTCGTCTAACCTACGAAACGGCTGGACCGTTTTAGGAGTAACTGAGGCTACTTTTATTATAGAAAAAAGAATATGGTTCCATGCAAAAAAAAATTAAACCCGTGAAGTTGTAAACAAAACACGATTCAAATGAGGAAGTAATATTTACATAATAATTCCACGCGGATGAAGTTATAAATATATATTATTTATGTAGTTAAGACCTGTGTCGACACCATTGCGCCATCTCTCGTTGCAAGCACGGCGGGCTGTGCGGGCGCTGCTGCTGCGGCTGCTGAGATCCTCAAACGGCGCAAATACTGTGAGTCTGTGACCTTATCGGTAACTACAGTTTTGAGCCGTTTGGGGTCGAAACGCTCGGATCATGGGGCCCGAGTGCGCGTCTCCTTTTTAAGAAAATATCTCACCGACTGGTCGCGTGATCAGAGGGCTGGCTCTTTCTTTGGTCAAAGAATTAGCATTGCCATTCAACGTGGCAATGCTGATAGTCTTCTGGGCACGTTTCTGGGTGACAGCGATGGGGAGAAGTATACTTTGACGCCTAAGTGTCCTAATTGTCGTAGTTGTATACACGATTATTTTTACATCGTTCTGGAGCCGAAACACCGTAACTCCAGTCGAGTTATAGTTACTATTGGCATTGTTATTATTTGTTTAGGACATCAATTATAGAAGTTAGAAATTTATCACTTTTTTTCTGTCATTCGAGTTAAATCTTAGTAGCGCTTCCACAATTTCATTCATAAACGCAATATCGTACGCGATCGCTGGGTGACGAAGAACAGCTGTGCGTGTGCGATTCAGTTTCATGGGTTCAATGGACGTCGGACGAATTTAATAACCAAGCAAATACATAAACAGGTTAATTGTATTTCGTAACACTAAGAAAAGCGTGGTGTGATTGGTAATTTAATATTAAATGAAAGTAAGTAATATATTCATTTTCGTTTATTTGAAAATAAACCATAAGACATGCTAATAGAGTGGTTTATTATCTACTCTGTTTATGTATTAGCTCATACGAAATAGTTTCACGAGCAAGTTCTACTACTCGCCGCTAGATGTCACTACACTAAATGCATTTAATAAATCTTTATTTATTTTGAGATAAGATTGATATTTCCGTAACGAACTCATTACTATTTGTGTGCTATTCGTCCTCTTCTAGGGTTGTACCACTGTCGTTGCCTTTTTATCGACATTGCGTTTTATTTCAAATAAAATACAAGAGTCGATAAATATTTTTAAATTTCAAAATGAATTAAGTACTTACTTATGTTTGAAATCAAGTGTTATAATAATAATTTATAATAATGCATAAGATTTATAGAAAGAATAATTAATAATTTATTGATATGTTAGTATTGTCATGTTAAACTACTGCTTGATTTCGAAATTTATACTATTTGTTATTTACTATTTATTATTTTACTATTCATGGAAATTTGTACTACCTATTACTAATTCAGAATCATAAAAAAAACGTACACAGGGTTAATTTTTCGCCGATACATAGAACATTGAAGTTTAAAATATCGATAGCTCATTATCGATAATGTCAATCTCTAATTGAGTAGCGGACTGTGACATGTGCGTAGTGGAATCTTCGAGAATAATATGTTTGAGTTAAAAGAAAGTAGACCTTATGGTATAATTAATAAAGTCTATTTGTACCTGTGTTGTCTAATAAAGTAATTTTTTCCAATTTTTAAAGGATTAATGCAAATTAAGACTTTCCGATGGTATGATATACCACCATTTGATACATTTTTGGTTCTGCTATCGTTTTTACACTCTAGAACAGCACAATAAGGCGTTTCAGTATTTAAAAAAAAAAAGTTATGTTTTGTAAAAGTTATTGTCACTGTGACGCTTCTATCTAGACTGATGTGCGTGGCGTGTGCGTGGGGGAAACACTTTGCGGAACAGCGCAAAGCTCGGGGTACGCGCGTCCCGCCCACATGCGACTTCTACTGTTTTTTCTTTTCTCTCAGACCAAGAATCTTTTCTGTGGTCTGTGATGTCCTAGATAAACTTAGAAAGTAAATAATTATGAATTAAAAAAGTCACATAGGTACTTGCCCGAATTTGAACCCACAACCTACCATATGATCCATAAAATAATACTGCCTAAAACATTTTTTTGCGGCAATGGTGGCGGCTTCTACAAAGGCAGGCAATTTGCACAGAAAAATGAATCGTTTCGTCTGTCGAATAGAGTTTATTATTAGTTGAAGGTATTAGGAGGTATTGAAGGTATTAAGTTGGAATTAAGACCTTATTTTTATTAAGTTAACCGTGTAATTCGGTTGTGCATCTTTGTAAAGTCAGGTCGGACACGAGACAATAGGTTTCTTGGAATAATTTTAGTAAACTGCGTACTTACCTAGTTTGGTAAAATTTTTAATTTTCACCGTTATCTGCTATGAAATAAAATTTGAATTCGCTTTTCGTATTTTTATTTGTGTACCAATTTATCTATCGCGTATGTATTTTTATTTTATTAATGTATATCTATCTAACGCGGCGGCATCGTTTGTTTTCGAGACGGTGAAGGTACCTACACTAGTGTAAGTATTAAATTCATTCGAGGCACAGATACTTATTATTTTGCTTTGTATTGAAGGTTTGCTAATCATGAGTTTGATATAGGGCGGTCGTGAGCCACGTACACTACCACGTTGTTGCTCTAAATACCTACCCGCAAAAATAATGAATCCGCAATCTCCATTGTTTGTTTCAAATTGCGTTTACGTTTAGGTACTTAACAGTTAAATAACTCTAATTTTCCCTTCATACTTTCTACGGGCTTAGGACCGTCGTGTCAGTAATACATTTTACTACCTATCTAAGTGGGTACTTACTTTGTAAGAACTGTTTTATTCTCAAGAAACAGTATTACAGGCGCAGGCGTATTTAAAAAATTGGAGCTATCTACAAACATAATCAACGTAAAACAGGGTGAATAGGAACGCAGGGGTGAATTTGAGACAAAACTCTGAAAGAGATTTTAACATTGAATTAATTTTATGTTGCCAACAAGGTTTCTAAATAATTAAGTATTATTAAGTTTCAATTCAACGTTAAAATCCGTTTCAAAGTGTTGTCTCGATTCACCCCTGCGTTCCTATTCACTCCGTTTTACCGGTAACTAAGGCTAAGGACTTTAGATTATTTACACTTCCTTGTATCGAAGCAACTGCTCAAATGGAGTCCGCTTCGCTCGAAACATAAACTTTACACTTCCCTGTATCGAAGCAACTGCTCAAAATGGAGTCCACTTCGCTCGATACATAAACGGGCACGTTTTATTACATTGTCTTTTAATTTAGATAATGTGTCTCTATCACTTTTCACAATATTGAAGGCGTCCACTATCGCACTTCTTAACTCATCTCGAGTAGTACGCTCCTCAAAATAAACTAGTCTTTTAATTTCGGACCACAAATAAAAATCCAAAGGTGTTAAGTCAGGGCTCCTTGCGGGCCACTCGACAGGGCCTCCGCGTCCTATCCACCGCTCACCAAACTCACTGTTTAGATACGCACGCACTGCAGTAGCAAAATGGGCAGGGCATCCATCATGCTGATAGAACATACCGCGTAAATAAGCCAGAGGCACATCCTCCAACAACTCCGGTATCATAGTTTGCAGCATATCCAAATAAGAACCACCAGTCAAATTACCTTCAATAAAAATAGGCCCTATTATTTGATTGTTTATAATGCCTGCCCAAACATTCACGCTGAATCTAACCTGATGGTTATCTTCGCGAATGAGATGCGGGTTTAAAAACGACCAATAATGTTCGTTGTGAACGTTATACAGACCCACTCGTGTAAATAACGATTCATCCGTCCAGAGTATGTTGGCAGTGACATTTTCTAATAACCACTGGCATAATGTGATTCTCCTTGGCCCGTCGCCTTCGTAAATAGCATGCGCTCGACGAAAATGGTACGGATGTAATCCATTAGTATTTAATAATTTCCAAACGTAATATTGGCTAACATTGAATCGCCTAGCCGCCATTGTGGTACTACGACGTGGGTCGCGTTCGAAGTACTCCAGTATGTCTTCCTCTAATTCCGCCGAGTATGGTAGTCTACCGCGGCCCTGCGCGTGTGTGGGTGCTCGAAACTGTCCATGATCGAGGAGGCGCTGGGTTACAGCTAGGATGGTGGAGGTGAAGGGAACTTGAGGGTCTGTGATTCCACGTGCGCGCAGTGAGTTCAGGTGTTCTGGCTGAGCATACAACCGTCTAGCCTCTTCCAGGTTATGGTGCGCCATCCCATAAAAATCCACCATTGCCCAATACTCCACGTTGGAGTACACGTATTGCCGACTCATATTTAGCACGTGATTAGGTTGCGGCCGAGGTGAGTGACCTAATCCATCGAAACGCGCGACGATACTAACTATGAAGGAAGGGCGGGGGCGGTCGGCGCCTAGACTGTAGCGTGGGGGCAGGGGCGTGGCTTACGGATCAAGCTGTCTGATCGATGAATGAATTTTTCATTGGGTACCATTCGCATGTGCTGCCGATAGTAGATACGTTTTACACACACATATACGTTTACTGCAAGGAAGCGTTACTTCGAGTTCTCATTATTTCACAAAAAAAACACTAAATATAATTTTGCGTGATTTTTTTTAGTGTTACTTTTTGAAAAAAATAGTGCCAATCGTTTCGAGTTCGATGATCGAGTTTATGGCTTTCGGTTCCAGAACGACCTAAAATTAACCGTGTATATGTAGCAACCTACTTTTAGCATTATTTTAGTTCTATTTGTAGACTGTATATAATGTACATAGTAGATATACTTCCTAAATATGTTATGTCAGATATATTAATAAATATATTTTTAGAAAATGGGTATTCAAAAGCTCGTAAAAGCCCAATGGATTCTATGTTATGCTAATGACATTGAAGTCTCTATCCATGTCTTTGACAGCAGCACGGTGTGGGTGTGTAGTTGTGTCTAAAACTATGCTCCACTTAATATCCTGTCCTCTGTGTCCACGAAACATGCAGCCAACTGACCTCTGCGCTGCCACCAACAATGCCGTGTAAGTGGCGAAGATTAAAACTCACACAATCTAATATACTGACTAAACTATTGCGATCCGAAGAAGAAGAGATCATTATGTGATGTTTTTTTTAAAAAAAACGTTACCAAATATTCTTCATCAGCATTAAATGTTTTTGGTTTTAGACTATAGACAGTTTTGCATATTTAATTAAATTTGCATATTTTAATTTGCAAGTTGTTTTGGAACAAAGCTGGCCCCTTCGTTAGACAGTTAGTATAGAAACTCTATGTTACAACATGTCGTATTACGCGCCCCCTCGATTTGCCTCCAGGAAAACTCATTTTGAACCGCAAATGTATACTTAGAAAAATATTATGTACACTTAGAAAAAGGTAACAAAAGATAGAAGGGCAATTTAGTTAGATTTGTAATAAGGTTGATCAACCCTTAACTATTTATAAAATATTTAAATAATGTTTAATTAAAGGTAATACGAGCACTAATAGGGCTTAACAAGACTTTAGTTTTTCAATGTATTGAAGGAGCGCCGTGACACGACCGCGTGTACCCTGGGGGCCTAAAATGGCTGCTTTATCAGAATCATAATACGAATCACGTTAAAAATGTTAAACTCTTAAAATGGACTATGTGGTCATAACCATAAAGACCATTTTAAGAATTTTAAATTTTTACCGTGATTCATATTATGATTCTGATAAAGCAGCTATTTTAGGCCCCCTGTTCGTTTATTTTAAACAAAGCGTATGTAGGAGTACAGTCAAGTACAGTTTGCTATAGACTTTCATTATTTTTTGTGTTTATAATTTGTACCACTAACATGACTATCCGTGTACGTGCATGACCAGACCTATGTACGTGGACGAGGCTAAAGTTTCTGAGATAAAGATTTCAGAGGGTTCTGAAATAAAGACGGAGAGGACACTAAGGTAAACATGGTCGATGGCAACTAGAACAGACAGTAACGGACTGTGTTAACTCAGAGATGGTAGGAGCAACAGCCAAATGTTCGAGACTCACGCAGACTAGGGAAACATGGGTCAAAAAGAAATAGGCCTCTAAACAGAAGTGAGTGGAACAAGGCTGCCAGTAATGATGATGAATGTTGACTTTTTAACCATTTAAACAGTGTGTTTATTTCAGCAGATTATCATGTAATTTTATAATAGGAGTCATCAGACGACCCGAATGGCGCAGCGGTAGTAAGGCTGCCTTACGTTCTTAGGGTGGCGGGTTCGAATCCCGGTAGGAGCAGATGTTTGTGTGATGAGCATGGACAGTTGTTTCCGAGTCATGGATGTTTCTATATGTAATAATTATGTATTTACAAACAAAAAGTATCTATGCAGTATTATCAACTATCTGGTGTCCACGACACAAGCCTCGTTGCTTAGTGTGGCACCTAGATGGCGCTGTGTGTAATGTCCAGCGATATTTATTTATATTTATCATCCTAGCTTATCCTAGCCCTTTCCCAACTGTGTTCAAAACCAGCGTCAGGCACTACTTACTCGGCAATTGGCTGAACTGGGCCTATTTGGCGCAGCCGCGAGACACACAATATTATATCTTTTTTTTCTGTTTAGTTTTAGGTTTTTATTATTTTATTGTGTAGTTTTAATTTTTATATTTCATTTTTGTTATTTTTTCTTTAATTGTTGTGTGCGCTTGTGGCGTGTGCCAAATAAATATGTTTCGTTCTTTCTTTGAAAAATGTCGGGTCTGCTTCCCGTCTCACGGGATCAGCATACCGGTAGGTATGTTACATTTAGCGACCGCTTATCTAACCTCCACAACCCAATTTTTACTGGGGAACACGGTACCCCTTGTTAAAACTGGTTGTCCGACTTTCAGAACGTAACGACTATCAAAGATCTACAAATGACAGCCGGGACCAACGGCTTAACATGCTTTCCGAGGCACGAAGGAAACCCGGTTAGTAGATTCCTGGTGAGTGATGGTCACTTATCCACGGAGTGACCTAGGCAAGCGCGGGTTATCTTGCTGTGTATGTGTAGGAAAGAGACAGAGCTATACAGGTCGTCTAGCGCCATCTCTTTCCCACACTGGAATTACTCCTGCTTTAAGACGTCATGGTAACCCCCCTCTGCAGCTGTTATTTTTCAGCCACGAGCTCCTTTATTAAAAGAAGTAAGAATTCATAATTGAACTAAATCTTGTTCCTATTTACAAAAAGTTCAACTTACTTATTTAAATATCATGCATGCCACGTCCACATTTGAGTTTATTGAAATATTGTGTGGTAAATTGCCAATTTTCCAACCTTCAGTGAATGACGTCATAGACGAATGTTGACTTCTATACAGCAAGCAGCCGTGAAAACCAATTCAAAACATCATAAAGTTCATTCACTAGGTATTGAAATTTCTCGAACTTTACATGTTTTTGAAGCAAAATGAGCAACAAAATGAGTTCTTTGTGACTTCATAATAAGGTTCAAGATTTATGAATAGTTGGCGTCGACTTATGCATTCTAATTTATTATGATTAAAATTGTTCGCTGTTTTATAATATTTTATAGTAAAAGCGATCTTATTAACGAAACGGCGCGGCGCGTAAAAGACAAAAACAAAATTGCTCAGATATGTTTTATGTATTTTTATGTTAAAGAGATTTTCTTGCATTTTAAAAAACACACGTTTTTATTCTGTAATTACTTAGCACTAAAATTAATTACAGTGATTATAAACTCAGTTCAGTGTACGACTTAATTTTTAGAACATAAACATAAGCAAAATCGGGGTAAAAAGGTATAGTATTACACAGTACTAACTGGGTTGTGGAGGTCAGACATGCAGTCGCAGTGTAAAATACTGGTATTCAGCTAAATCCGGTTAGACTGAAAGTCGACCCCAACATAGGAAAGGCTAGGCTAGTCTTCAATGTTCCCACTGTTGGGAATACTGGGATACAGGCCTTGTATCTAGGAGAGGTGGTGGGCTAAACTGCCAAAGTTCGAGTTGGTCACAAATGTGTTCAAAGTTTTGGTTCTAGTAGGTATCTACCGGTTTTGACAGCAGTGATGAAAAAAATTAATCACGCAATGCGAAACACCAGTCTGGGTTCGAACCCACGGCATACCCTCGTAACTCAGTGCCATAACCGCAGAACCACCACCTCTCTTAACTTTCATAATTATGGTAAAGAAATCTGGCTGTTAACAACATTCACATTGACTGTACCATCGCCAATATTGCGTTATCCCAATATTTAAACATTTCTATTGAACAATATTTCTAGTAATGATATCAATTTACCATTTCTTAAAGTTCACTGAAATAATAAACTAGATACTCCAGACATTACGAATATCAGATTAAAATCTCCTTCACAAAATCGATGAATAGATGAATTTCATAGAATTTGATCGTTCTATGTACGCAAATGTAGGATTGTAGAACGTAAATAAAACTTTCAACCAAAATTGGTTTGAATAAGATTTGATGTGCAGTTTTTGAGATATGGGACTTTTTCATCAAACTGTAGCAGTCACTTTGTTTTTCAATAACATACTATAAAAAACAAATTTAGTTTTGTTGTTGACTGTGAAACAATTATACAACATAATGAATGAGCCTTCAAAATATTTTTATTATATTGTATGGTGCTACGGAACCCTGTGTGTGTGAGTACGACTCGCTCTTGGCCGTTATTTTGAAACTACATGGGGCCGGTATTCCGTACCTGACTACTCTGAGAAGAAACAGCCGAAACAAACTCAGAGGTCATTGTCTCTTTTAAAGTCCAGACATAATCTTGGTTAACTCACATGAGGACTATGCAGATTAGTGTCTGAGATGGTCTCTTGAAGAAAGAACCACACAGATTTGAGTGGACCTGTCCTGTCAGTGCAAGCATTTGTCAGTTATCGTGTAGCTCGACTTATAACTCAAGGAGCTCAGATACTGAGCTATCTACGTATTTTTAAAGTAAATTTTTCCACTTGTATTTTTGATCTCTCTATCGTATTTCTTTTTAATTTAATTATCTGGAGATATTTATGTATTTAGAACTAATGAAAAATTCTATTGGAGATTATTTATTTATTGCTAATTTTGAAGTAAAAAGAACCCTTTATAAAAGACAGCTCTTAAAAAAACTTAAATTCACTGACAGAAAATACAAGCTGTGTATTGTATGATGTAAAGTACATGGATGTTCTTTCAACATAATATATATTCATAAAATGTATACTTTAGAAACTTGGACAAACGCTATTGAGACTAAAAATGTAATTAATATTGATCTCTCAACGATATTCAAAATGTATTAATCTTCGATGTTAAAGCTGAATTAAATTCTAATTATTGTAATTGGCTCAATTTTTTTTACAGATGGTTCTAAAGGTACTTTCGGTCTAGGGGCAGGGAAATTTGACCAAAGCTTAGGAACTAATCTCGGTTTTAAAGTAAGCTGTGAATGCTGTGATGTATCAATAATGACACTGGAACTCATTGCAATTTATCAAGCGATCCTTTATAGTCGCAATCAGAATTTAAAAAGAGTCGTTATTCTTTCCGTCAGTAAAAGCGCACTACAGCATATTGCTCGATGTACCTCTGGATCCAGAGGTGCATCGATAGCATATGATATTCTCGAAAATATAAGTATGTCGCATCTTGGGTGGCCGAGATGGGAAGCCTCTGGTCTTCTTCGCGATGCGACATAGTTTCAGCAAGATGTGGGCACTCGAACGAAAGATTATTTAAATCAAAATAACTTTATTTAAACTAACGATTTTATAACACAAGAAACAAACACGTGCGTTGGTATTGAGCGGTTCCCAGGACTGTCGGAGCTCGACTGTCGTAATACTTCGACATATATATACGTCCCTTCAACAGTCCTCACTGCCTCCCCTCTACCGAAGATCGTGTCCAAGCGGTAGGGCGCGCTTGCGTTTCCGGTAACGATATTATTAGTTCGCAAAATTAATTGTTAGATGGCGCTGCTTGTTGCACCTTGGCGCCATCAATCCACGACAAGTATATTATTAAAGAATAATATATAAATTAAGTTGCAATGGGTTCGAGCTCACATTGGGCTACGTGGTAATGAGGAGGCTGACCGATTATCTAAATTAACAGCAACAGAGGGAACAACCATGACCAGACTACTTACCTGATTATTGGGAATACATATCTAAATATAAAGTGATTTGTTATAAATCCTGGAAACAACACTTTGATAGTATAAGTCAGGAAAAAGTTATATGGTATAGGTGCATTCAAGGCGAGCCTCTTTGTGTGCCTTGGTTCGATGTTGATCAACTTAGAAGAAATTATGTAACATTAATTTTGAGGCTTCGCTGTGGACACTATCCATCAGCGAAGTTTGCGCATTCCTTATGAAAAAAACTGATTCACCTAATTGCAGAGAATGTAGTCAAACTGAGGACGTGCAGTATCTGCTGATGGATTATGTCCGCAACAGGCGCGAGACGGAGTCACTTTTGAAAGAATTAGACTTAAATAGGCTTAAGGTATGATTAATACAATTAATTTTATCCCAATCAACTTCAGAAGGTGCCAGAAAGTTATGTCACTTAATAACAGTCCTTCATCGGTGACTTCTATCTTCACCCCAAGTGTATTTATTATATAATTGCGTAACTACCCAGCTAGCAAAAAATAATCTTACCAATATCGCAAGACCATATTTTTTTCAGTCTTATATCACACTTATAAGTGTGGATTTGGGCGCACTTTTTAAGTATATTCACCCTTGCAATTGCCTTTTATAGATCTCGCCAAGTGTATTGTAAAATTTACAAAACTCTTGCCGATACCTTTATAATGACAAATGAACTTACAAGTCACGTACAATGGCACGCTGTAAGGGGAATAACCTTAAAGTCCTCTTACGATTAAAATAAAATACAATTTTAAGTGTAATATCGCTTGTAGTACTCTTTGTGATCTTATAATAAGAGTGTTATCATAAACCGCCGTGGGTTGCGAAGTCCTTGGAACTTTTGTGAAAAAATAAAAAGTCGCATAAAAACTTAAGTGTTATATTTAAATTTATTGTACTTCCCTACAAATCGTTAGTGTGTATCTTACTCATGTATTTGTCACGCACCATATGCGATTATTTGGTTGCGAAATAGATTTTCTCGATTACTTTGAAATTTTAAAAACAATATTTTCACGGGCCTTGTCAAATGTGTCTTTGACTCTATTATTTTTTTAATTATTTGTAAAATAATATCAAAATGTCGCCATTACGACCAACCACGACTTATAAGTGTTTTATTACAACCACGACTCATAAGTGTTTTATTAGAGCAATATAAGCCCACTACTCTTGTGTAAGGTTTATATCGCACTCGTAAAAGACAAATTAAACCTAAAACCACTGTCTACGCAGCCATGTTGATCATAATTTTAGAGTTCCTTAATAAGTAAAAGG
This sequence comes from Eugnorisma glareosa, assembly GCA_947578425.1. NCBI lineage: Eukaryota > Metazoa > Arthropoda > Insecta > Lepidoptera > Noctuidae > Eugnorisma > Eugnorisma glareosa. Next base: position 4,519,015 of record OX387968.1, on the reverse strand, counting down.
ATTTGATAGAAACTAAATGATAATAATTATGTACTAAATATTAAAATAGTTTAACTTATTTTATAACAATTTCTGGAGTCAACACAACAAAGAAAGTAAATAACCCTTAATAGGGAATTATTTAAGACACTTGTAGGACTTTTTAAAGTGCTACTACTCTTGAATATGTCTTAGGTGAGATAAATCACACTTTTAAATTACTAGTTTTACGGAAGTCTAAAAAAACACTTAGTATAGTCACTTCTAAGGTTGACTGTACTTATAAAATGTATTTATAAGTATTAATTAAGAATCAAAGGCAATAAGACTTGTAAAAGGCGCTTATAATGCTACTGCTCTTATTAGTATTATATAACGTTTTCTTATATACGTCTGTAAGAATATGTTACAAGTATGAATGCTCTTAAAACTTATATAGACTTATAAAATACCACTATTAGAGTTCCTGCCTTAATCAGAACACGTATAAACCTTGTATGAAACCATAGCTCTTACAAGCGTTTGTTTGTAAGGGTATATTAAGAGTTTCTGACTTAATAAGGACACGTATAAACCTTGTATGAAACCATCGCTCTTAAAGCTTTTGTTTGTAAGGGTATTTTGCTAGCTGGGTAGTTATTATAGTTTATGTGTTAATTATAAGGTTTAATGTAACAATGGCAAAAGGCACGATGGGTTTGACATATCTGTTTAGTTATAAACCCCAAAAAATAAGAAAAAAAAAAAAAAAGTAATGTCATATTTGATCCTGATCCTGATATTGTTATTGGTTTTTTTCCAACAGGAATGTGCCATTAACAGACGCGGAGTCTGTATTTGTGCACGGTTGATGGCAATAGGCTCGCCTATTATCTGAGACTTCAACCTATCTCGCGAAATGTGGGTGTACAATTAAGTACTCCTCTACTCAACCCTTAGGGTAAATAAATGCGTGATGTTATGTTTATGTTATGTGTTCGTGGTTTGTATAATAATAAATATTCAAAATAGGGTTGCCAACCATACCGTTCAAAACAGAATTGTACTGTTTTTCACTCCAAAATTGTTTTTACTGTTTAACAAAAATAAATTATAGAATGTACTGTTTTCACTGTTAACCAGAGCTAAGTAAATACCTAAATAAAAAAATTCATTTATTACGTAAAATATCATGCGAATACGTTTTATGTAATACATAGTATTGTAGCTGGTTCTGCCACCTTTCATAGAATTAGTTTTCAGTGATGAATGCTAAGTGGTGGGTCGACTGAAATAGACCTTCAATATTTTTTTTAAAACAAATGATTTAAAAAAAGTTGCGCCTCGTCTATTTACTGAGGCTTACGAAGCTAATGTAAACAAGCAAGCAAGCAAAGCAAGCAAAGCAAGCAAAGCAAGCAAGCTAATGTAATGTGTGTGTGTGTAATTTTATTTATGAGTATTTAAAACATTAAAAAAGTATTTTATTATTTTACCACTTTGACCATCATATACTCTATTTCTTGTACAAAAAGTTGGCAACCCTAATTCAAAAGCATCCATTAATATTGTAACGGGTCTCTATAATCCATTATTACCTTCAGTTGATCATTTTAAGTCTTGTTGACAAGGGAGCAGAGTTGTCATAAGCAGGCTTTGGTGAATTTGTTGACACATAGCCTTTAGAGCAGGTGGATCCTTTACAAGTCTTTAAATGTTCACTAAAACTATCATTATCACAAAATAATACGGGATATATACCATGTTTCCTATTTGTTTTGAGTTGAGTGAGATATTTCGGCGCTGTTGCAAGCACCATGAACACGAATAAACAATAAGTAAACATGGTACCTTTTTTTTTCGGATGGGAAATCATCAAATGACCCCTTCCCCTCTGGGCACCGCGGAAGGGAGTGTCAGACTTGCACAGACTAAAACCCACCAATGTTCCTTCTTTTGCCCTTTGTGTTCCAGGGCTACGGTATATATCTTTTTCGAACAGTCCCGCAGCCCTAGCCGGTGACAACAATGGCATCAGTGACAATGGCATGGTTGCTGAAATCTCTTTGAGGCGCGCGTGGAACACGAACGCGCAGTCAACACGGCCTGTAATATTATGACGGACTGACGGCAACCTAGCCCATTACTCACCGTCCACAGGCCCGCATGATAGACCCTTTACGTCAAAATAAAAACAATATTCAGTCAATTTTATGGGCTTAATAATTCAGGTGGGTATAGGCAATTAATTTTTATGAGTTAATTGAAACCGCAACTAAAACAAATATGAGTACATAAGTGTGATTTCTAAATTTTGCAACTTAGAATAAACATGCAATTTTATTTATTTATTTTCCTTTAAATCAGGTAGATTACCCATAATTTTTTTGAGTACAAAAGATACAAAAGTAAAGGTACAAAAGTTGTTGTTGTTTTGTTTTGGTAGTAATTTTGTTGTTTTGTTATTTTGCGACGGTTTCTTTCAAAGAAAACTGTTTCAAAAGTGACTTTATGTATTTTTAACCGATTGCGGTGGAACCCAAAAGAAGGATAGTGTTTTTTTATAATGTTTTGCAATTGCATTGTTACGAACACTAAAATACTTACAAATCTATGGGCCGAAGTCTGAAATAAAGTTTAACTTAATTTGTTTTGAGACTCACTTAAGAAACTTTTTGTAGCTGCTTATCTCACACATCATCTTAATCTTTAACAAAATACTTTTATTTTTATTTTTTTGTGTCCTATAAAACCCTAAGACTGACTGGTCGTTCTCTGCTAGTCATCCTTACATTCTTGAGGCATTCTTGCCTTAAGTCCCCCTATGTAGTGCCAGCTACAGAAGCAGCTTAAGAGGAAATGCGGGTGGCCTTTTCTCCTTACAAACGCTCTCACGTGTTTTCTTTCTGGTTTATGACTTTAAAGCTATGATTTTTTACAGTTAAATAAATATCAACCTTTTCTATGTCCCTATGTTTTCCTTTTTGATGGTACATAATCTGTATCAGCACTAGAACCTTTTCAAAATGCTTAAAATAGCCTATTTGGACCGCTGTCAACAAAGGCCTAGTGTACCAATTTGACAACTATTAATAAAAAAAGAGTCGGTTAAAAATAAAAACATAGGAACACAGTATATATCCTACTTATTCAGTATATGAAATATCTTTTAAATTGGTCGAATATTGGCGGAGGAAATACTCGAAAGCCAAACCTCGAATTATGACTTTTTACTGATCTGTAGTTGTCCTTATCGCACCAATGTCGAAATCGCGCTCGTAGAGTGACAGCGATAGTTTCTTCAAATACCTACCGCATTTCCTCTTACATTTCGGAATTTTATTTATTTGAATTACAGGACTCCAGCTATTATTTTTAATGTTTCAGAAGATTATTCTTAAAAATATTCCTTATTCTTCAATACCTTGTTAGTAACGAGTAATATATATCTATCTAATAACAAGTTTTTATTAAAAAACCTGCTTTGTAACTTTGAGTAGTGTTAATCTACTTCTGATGCTGACTGTACCACTTCTGTACGTAAAGCTGAAATAAATACCAAGAACTTTACACAATTTCATTAGCAAATAAAGTCGAATTATTCCTAGAACCCAGTTTATTAATTAAACGAGAATTAGATCTAGACGTTTAGATAAAATACCTGTCTAACAGCGTTTGAAATATAGACATTTTAAATGGGTCAGGTTTTCAGAGTTAAATCTGTCTGTACGTATAGTCTGTTTTCTGCAAATTCTGTTAGTTTTAGCATTAAAAGGATGAAAGATCAGCGAAGATCAAAGCTGAGACTAAATAATAGAATTTTGTGTAATAATCTTAGATTTTAATAGGTCATCGTTAAGCTGTGTTCTGTGAAATACCAGGAATATAACGACTTTATTTCATACTAGCTTATGCCCGCGGCTTCGCCCGCGTGATGTTAGATAACTGTCCCGGCCGCAATCTGTTTATTATTATTATTTGCTGTTTGTTTACTTTTCGTTACGCGATGTACTGCGCTTTAAAATTTTGATACTTCAAAACTTATTGGGGTTTAAGAAGTATTTTTTTTTATTACTTTTAGTGTTTATTTGCAACAATAAGCCTTTGCAATGTGATTACTACATTTTTAAAGTTTTCCATATTTCCAGATTTGCGAATTATTAGCCTTATTGCAATCAGTATCGTGAGTAGAGCCTTCGATTAAAATATTGCCTATGACTTAAATTGCACCCTGTATATGTGCCACATTTCATCTAGATCCGTTTATTAGTTTTCGCGTAAAAGTGTAACAAACATCCATCCATCCATTGTTCGCATGGAATGTGCTCTGATACTGGCCACCACAGACTGTTAGATGAGATGTACGACACAGTTATAAGTATTTTGAAAGAAGGCGCTGATATTTCATATATAGGTTCTGATAAATTGCGTTGTAAAAAAAAAAAATGTGAATGGTTGGAATGTGCATGTACGTGACGCTCACAGGGAGGCTCGCATGCATTATCAGACGTGGTTGCTGCATAACAAACCCGCATCGGGGTGCATTTACACAAATATGTGTAAATCCAGGAAGGTTTTCAAGGATAAGCTAAAATATTGCCAGGATAATGAGCAACAAATAAAAATGGATATTATAGCTAAAAATCAGACTGACAAGCAATTTGGTGCATTTTGGAAGGCAACAAATAAATTGAATCCGCGGTCGAGTTTTCTTGTGAGCGTGGCGGGCGTGCATGAGCCAACAAAAATAGCAAACTTATTTAAGCAGCACTTTAAAGTTGAGTCACCACTTTTGAGAACGGCGCGGGTTGTCGATGCTGAGGCCGTTTCTGGGGACATTGACGTTCGTTTTACTCCTAAGGACGTTGCAAAGGTAGTAAAATCAATGAAAAGAGGTAAGTCACCAGGTCACGATGGCCTCAGTATCGAACATCTGAAATACGCCGGGGTGCACTTACCACGTGTACTTGCCATGTTTTTTAATTTGTGTATCAGTCACTGTTATTTACCAAATAGCTTCATGTTTACAGTTGTGGTGCCTGTTGTTAAAAATAAAACTGGGAATGTCTCTGATGCCTCAAATTACAGGCCTATATCCTTGGCAACTGTTTCAGCCAAGGTGCTGGACAGTCTGCTTGACGCACAATTGGCTAAGCATCTAATACTGCATGACGCTCAGTTTGGCTTTAGGCCGGGGCTGTCTACTGAAAGCGCTATATTGTGTCTTAAGCAGACTGTGCAGTACTACAAAGATAGAAAAACGCCTGTATTTGCCTGTTTTTTGGACCTATCGAAGGCTTTCGATCTTGTCAGTTATGACGTGATGTGGAGAAAATTGCTATCTGAAACTTCTGTGCCAGTTGAAGTTGTATCTATTTTCAAATATTGGTATAGCAATCAACGCAATTGTGTAATGTGGAACGGTTCCTTGTCGAGTGAGTACCGGTTGGAGTGTGGGGTGAGGCAGGGCGGATTAAGCTCGCCTCGCTTGTTCAACCTGTACATTAACCGCCTGATTGTTGAGCTCAGCAGCACCAAGGTCGGATGTCATATTGACGGAGTGTGTACCAATAATCTTAGTTACGCAGACGACATGGTGTTGCTGAGTCCATCAATCAGTGCTATGAGGAAGTTAGTGTCTATATGTGAGTCATATGCGGTGACTCATGGGCTCAAATATAATGTTGGGAAGAGTGAACTAATGCTCTTTAAGGCCCGTGGTTTTTCTTACCCAGCATTTCCCAACGTGTCACTGTGTGGCACTCCTCTGTGTAGGGTGTCTAAGTTCAAATATTTGGGTCACTGGGTCACCGATGATTTAAGTGACAATATAGACATAGAAAGGGAACGTAGGTCGCTGGCTGTCCGTTGTAACATGCTGGCTCGCAGGTTTGCACGGTGTACGAATTCAGTTAAAATCACGCTTTTTAAAGCTTATTGCCAATCTTTCTACACCTGCAACCTGTGGGTCAGTTATTCGCAGCGGGCATACAGCGACCTGCGTGTCCAATATAATAATGCACTCAGGGTATTGATGGGGCTGCCATGGCGTTGCAGTGCGTCAGGGATTTTTGCTGAGGCGCGGGTGGATGGCTTTGCCGCTATCGTTAGGAAAAGATGCGCCTCCATACTCGCTCGCGTTCGTGGCAGTACCAACACTATACTGAGTGTTTTCACTGATCGTTGGGAATCCCCCATGCTGCAAAGGTGGGTGCGGCTTCATGTTGTAATTTAAATTTTGTTTGCCTATACTAACATTAGTTTTTTAAGTACATTGTTACTAACAAAATATGGACCTAGTCTGAAATAAATGTTTATTATTATTATTATTACATACAGGCCCTGGATCGTTTCTTTGGTCTTCCTCTACTCTTAAACCAGGTTCATACTCAAAACTTTCCTCACGACATTTTCCTCATTCCTCCGCATCACCTGCCCATACCAAGCCAACCGATTACCACATTATTGGCAGCTTAAATCTGCCATGTTTTTTTTTGTAATAACTAATCAATTGATACTTGGTTTGTTATACACCTTTTGCTAGTAAAGGAGTTAGGAGGAAACAGACAAACATGTACACATAAGTGCAAACGAATAAAAAACATTACTATCTTTTTGGGATCCGCCGTAGTCAGATACAAAACCCGGCCAAGTGTGAGCCGGACTCGCGCACGAAGGATTCCGTACGATTATCTAAAAATAAAATATCTTAATTGGGTCTTTAATTTTTATTTTTTGGAATTTTTGCTTTATTAGTGCTGTAAGGCCTCGCTTTTTGTCAATTTTCATGATTCTAGGTCAAAGGGAAGTACCCGTAGTAGTAGTAAGGGTTTTGATTCCCTTGTGAAATCGTATAATATGCGACATAAACAGTCATGTCTTTTGAGCGTGTTGACTTACAAGTTTGATTTTTTCATTGCTCCATTGAGTAGCAGACTTGAGTATTTGGTATTACTTTTAGTTTGATACCGCCACGCATTCCTGAGAAAAAGGGCCTTGACAGACAGACGGACAAAGTGATCCTTTAAGGACCGTTTTGCCGATTGAGGTACGGCACCCTAAAAAGCATTCATTAAAACTGAATGGACTGTGATTAGGGTCTGTAATTAAAGACTATTAGTAGGCAAAGGATTTTTTATTAGGAATTTTTTTACTGTATTATCAAAACATCACGCCTGTTACCCAAGAGTAAGGCTGAGGAATACCTTTAGTACCAAAATCCCAAGTAAAAGGATGGACCTATTGCCAACAATCGGGAACGGAGCTGCCACTGAAAAATTCCAGAAGGAAAAACCCAATAACACTGTCCGACCCGGGTATCGAACATAGGACCTTGTGCCCAACGACGCAGTCTCCTACTTGATATTTGAAGCAAATTACCTACACCCAACATGCTTTACAGGGCCCTGTAAAGCTTGTTGGGTGTAGGTATTTTTTTTGTTTTAAACGCCAAAAAGTACGTTATTTATCAATGAATCCAACAAAAATGGAATTAGGAAAAATTATAACTATACCTCAAAGTAACAAACTGAACAAAATTTGAGAACAAAACGGCAATTTCATAGTTAAAGACCTAAATATTTTATTTATTTTATTAGGGCAGAGGTTGACAACTTGACATCAAGTTTCCAAGTTCATACTCAGCTCTACGACAAAGTTTCGCTCTCTTACTCAATAAAAAAACATGTGAAGAAGTTAGGTAACGTGGCGGGCAAAGCAAGTACTTCGATAAACCTCCTACGAGTATCTTCCTAGATTTTATCTCTACTACAAGCCTTAAATTTTCTGATAATCTGCGATAAAAATCAGAAGTTTGGTTAGAAAAACAGCGACACTAGAACACACTAGACTTGTACTTGATAAGTTGCGTAACACTCGTATTCCAAGACCCGTCTTAATCCAATTGCTCAGCTCTGTTGGAGTTTGTCGTCACGACAATGGTTCAAGATGCCCACCAAATCGTATTCTTAGCTACAATTGGCCGATCCTCAAATTTGACAGATGATTCCTTACAACAACTTTCCAATCCTGAGCGTTTATGTCAATTTATAAACAAACTATAGCTGTGGACGCGTCTAAAGGTGGATTTATAGAATGTCTCTACAGATCGTCCGTCATGAGCAAACTCAAAAAGAGTACGATTGGTTTCAGCAAATCATAAATGAAATATTAACAATGATATTGAAATTATGAATATTCAGATTCTCATAATATTGAACTTGATTTATATATAATTCGTTCTAGCGAATTAACTTCTGCCGGCTTGACTTGAGCTACGACAGCGACTAAGAATATGAGTATATATAACTCTCTAAAAACGTACTTAAAAACAAAGTATTTAAACGTAATTGCGTAAGTTCGTGAAATGTTGGTCAGCAGTTCAGTTATGTCTTTGAAACTTACAAGTGAGTCTACGTAGTTGCTTATCTACTTTATTTAGTTTTAGTTTTCTAAATTATATAATATGCCAGAATCGGCACTTTGCTAAACTGTGATTTTAAGGAACGGATATTTGAGATAGTAACATCATGCTTTTAGTCCTCGATGATTTGGGTAATAATGCCCACATGTCTTCGTCCCATGTAACGGGTGGCAAGTTTATTGCCATTATCCGGGCACAAATTGCTCCAGAATGATACTGGGATAATATTTTTTTTATGGAAAAGTCCAATAAGAAGAAGAATCGATCCTAGAACCACATGCTTTGCGGTGTCGCCCAACAAAATTATTGTAAAAGGACACAGCACACCTATCAAATAGGAAATGGATCGGCACCGTATCGCCGTTTGCTCGCCGTCAAACAGGCGTCAACCTAACGTAAGCAAGCCGATCAGCAGCTCCGATACGTCAACTCGGCTACAGCTAGGCGACGCCGCGGTTACGGCTATAGGACGCCGCGCTTACGGCTATAGGACGCCGCGTTTACGGCTCGTCGACGCCGCGCATGACTGGAAGTTGCCCTGTGAATTACAGCATGTGTGTCAACTGTATAGTGTGTCGTTAGGGTGGACGAAGAGGCGTAAGCTCGGGTACGGATAGACGTAAGCGCGGCTACGGATAGAAGTAAGCGCGGCTACGAAGAGACGTAAGCACGGGGATAAAGAGCCGTAAGCGTGTTGACCAAGCAACGCACCGTGATTCGTAAGCTTATCCCGAGGCGAGGCGATTACGCTACGATTCCGATTAGTGTGCGTTGCAGTAGGGAGTTTCATACAAAGAATACTGAACGGCTCGAGTTGATACGGTGCCGATCACTTTCCGATTTGATAAGTGTGCTATGTCCTTAAGAGGCTGCATTCTGAAAGTTGGCAACATCACAAATATTTTATCCCTCCAGAACGTTTTAAATATGCCTAGGACACTCGAGGACAATGTAGCTTCCCATTATTGAAAAAAATGTCGGAATCAGATGAGGAGTTCCGAAGATTACCCCCTACATACTAACTTTACCTCATTACAATAATTCTTCGTCGTGTCGACGATTTGTCTTTTATTTTAAAATTAAATTAGTATTGACGAAAAACTCTGCCACCTCGATGCCGTTGTTGGTGGCCTCGGACAGGTTCCTCAGAGTGCACGTCGAACCACACATAGTCCAGGACAAGCGATGAGTATACACTAATAGTATAAGGGTATGTTCCCAAAACGATTTTTTTCTCTTTCCAAGTGTCTTGGAAGATTAAAAACAATACAGTCCCCAGGAGTGGAAGACTCCCATTAAAATGAGGATAGCGTGAGGTATTTTATAGAGCCATAACGGAGATCGTCACAGATCTTGCATGACTAGCCTTTTGGGGGTATTCGCGTGTGTGGTGCAAGACAGGACAGTTTCCGATTACGATTTTTTGTTATAGAATTTGCCCCTTGAAGTTTCGTCGGCAATGCTTGCTTTTGAATCAAAATATTTATTTTAAGCATTACCAGCGAGAGATGCCGAACAATTATCTTCTTCAAATTAACGACAGATTTTGACATTCTAACACTGATTTTATCGTTGGACAGCCGCCATTTTTGTTTTCTACCACTTTTCGCACTTCCTCTTTCTAGTTTTAGCTTGAATCTATGATTTTCAACAGGATTGACACAAGGGTTTTCTATAGCTCATGGTAACCCAACCATCATCATCGTCATTTTTAACCGATTTCAAAAAGGAGGAGGTTCTCAATTTACCGGAACCTTTTTTTACTAACTTATTTTACAGTTTTGCTTATAGACTGTCTCATTACATCGGTCTTTTGTAGGGTGGGTGTGAACACTAAAATTAATTTAGCCTTTAAAAAAATCTTTTCGTTGCTATGACAACAACTTGCCCCACACTTAAGCGGCAGTCTTAAAATCGTGTCCAAGACGGCACTAACGTTGCCAATAAAAATAACTCGGAACCTTGACCCTAACGTCGAAGACCCCGCCCGGAACGCCCGGACACTTTTTAAACCACTTTCATGTTGATTGTAATTCTAAAAATAATGTCATTATTTTCAATTTTGTGACCCCTGTTTTGGGGTTTTCATGGCTGATCTGCTATGTCATGGGAAATAAGTGATCAATTTTTTTTCTCTCTTTTGTCATGTCATAGACTAGCTACATCATGAAACCTAATAATGTTAAAGCCCTCTTCTGATACAGAAAAATAAAGGGCATTGACCCTAGCTCATATTATTTCTAATTATAGAGTGACGATGTTTCACAGAGTTTTATCGCATCGCAACTCAACGATGATACAAATAATTAGTTTTCAATACACTTTCTCGAAAACTGGTTCTAATCGCACTACGATTAGGTTCAACATGCAATGTATTTCACACGCGTGCGTTTTTTAATATATTTCCGCACACGTGCGGAAATAAAAATTTGCACAGATAAGTCTAAAGGGTTCAATGACTATCTATAGTCGGCGGTGATTTTTTTTTTTAATCCCGGCAAAGAGTTATGCGTCTTTACGGATTAAGTATTTTTCGAGTATTTAAATTGTGTTTATAAATAGAATATCATAGATAAAAATGATTATTTAAAACAAATATTTATTTTTATGAACAAATTCATCATAGTGTTCTAAATTTAAAAAAAAAAAAATTTTCTTTTTTTTCATAGTAGGCTGTATACAGCATCATACCTTTGCATCTTCTTCAACCTGGCGAAAGCAAAGCGCGGAAAAAAAGCAAATTAAATCATAGTTTCCTAATAATTCCTGACAAAAACACTTTCCGTTCTAATATTTTATTTCTTCGAAAGTGTATTGAAAAACAGCAGTTCTCGGCTCCATAACACCCTCGCTTGCAGCTCGGGTGTTAATTCCGCGCTCGAATGCAATAACAAGGTTGCCCCACTTATATCAAAATGTACTATTTAACTCCGCAAAAACTAGATCCAGGCTTGTTATAGTTATTGCCTCTCTGCAAGTGTATATTTTGTTCTGGAGTGGTGACCGATGACTGGGAAACGTTGCGTTGGAAGGCCTCCTACTAGGTGGACCGATGACCTGATTTTAATCCGCGCATGAACAACACTTTGTCACAACACGAATTTAACTCGTCTGCTCGACGTCAGTTGTATGTAACTACAGGGATCCAGCAGAATATCAGCGTCAGGTGCATGCCTGACACATGAGCTGAGCTGGACTCCCATTTGGTGCAACCTTGAGGCGCACACTGCACCTTGTTTAAATACTCGTTATTTTATTTGAAGCTTGTCATGGTGTTACTATACTTACTTCTTTCGTAAACTAGGTTTTCCTTGTTGCGTATTTGGCACCTTGTTTTTTTATAGGTACGAGTATTTAAACAATATTCATGTAAATTGTATAATTTAATTGTGCTTCTGTGTGTTGTGTCTTTTGTGTGCACTAAATAAATGGTTTATGTATTTATCTATCTGTCTGATGAAGGTTGCAGGGATCCGCTGGATGCGAGACGCACGAGATTCGTCAATATGGTGACATTTGGGGGAGGCCTATGGCCTGAAATGGTGATGATGATGTGTATATTTTTGCAGGCATTCTGCATGCAAACCTGTATCTAGTTTTTGTGGAGCTAAAACTAAATATTTTTGCGTAACATTTAACTGTCATCAGTGGCGTGCAGTGCTTCACGACGGCAGGCAGGCCACGCAAAAAAAAAGAAACTCGCAACATCACAGCGTCGCTCTACTTAGGATGACCCTCAAAGTAGTCACATCTATTGATATATTCACTCACCCTTCCAGGCCCCCGCGTCTGCCCCTGGTGTTTTTAGTAAGCGTATGAGAAACAACGCCATCTAGCTTAAATATAAGGAATTTCAATGGTATTCTGTCAATACAAGAACGAAGGATGTCGCTTCGTTACAAAAAATTCTAAAAAATAAAACAGAGTGCGCTGTAAACAAAAAAAAAATAGTTTAGTTTTCGTTCCGTACCCAATTTTGAGCGTCTGACTTTTTGATATTTGAAAAACAAACATTGAAAATAAGCCTGTAAAAACCAAAGATATAAATACAAGAACTCACCACATTAATCAAGGTTCAAATCACGATTTTCTGACAATGCAAACAGAAGAAAGATTCATTTGAAATACCGAGTACGAGATGAATTTTGGGTTAATTCTCGTAATTCGGGTACCTACACATTTTCCTTTAGACACAACTTGAATCTTAACATCAAACAATCGTGAATACTTATTGTTTTTAACTTCTGACAAACACATTATCAGCGCAAACTTCACAACAGAACACCATTTTTAAGTAAATAAACAAATACAACAAATAATATTTACACTACTGTACGTTTCAAAGCGAATTACAACCGTCAGATATTATAATAATCAAAACATTCAAGATCACGAAATAAATTTTGCTTGTCACATGAAACAAATATGGCTTCCAAGAAAAATACAATTGTTATTTTGTCAATGAAAAAAACACTACCAAATATAATTGCATCACCGCATACCGTTTTAGCCGGATAATACTTTGCGGGGCAGCCAATCAGTGGCCAGCTACACTCGCAGGAGTTTACGCCCCTAATCTAGCATGTATGCCGTATATATACACGAAAATACGCATCAGTGTGCTTAAATTTATCAATGGAAATTAGGCCGGCTGGGGCCTTGCCTAGACGGCCGGGAGCGAGCGTCGTAGTATTATTACCAGTTACGTCACACGGCCGCGACAAGTTGCTTTAAGTATTATAACAGGCGTTTTATTTTTTTATTTTTGATTAATATAGTTATAATAAATGCATTTGTTGCGTTGTTGGTAGGAATGGTAGGGTAGGCTAGGCCTAATTGCCTCTATGGACGGCACGCCCCTGACTGTCATGGTGCCTAAAATTCACAAATATGGAAGAGAAACTGTTTTAATTTTTTGAGTTTATTTAGATAAGGTTATTATGTACATTATACAGACACAATAATACAGACAAACACACAATGTTTCATACAGACTACCTACAAATAGAACAAAAATATTCATAAAAATTAAGACTAAAAGACACACTTACTAGACTACATTTATTTATATATTACGACGACAATAGGACACTTAGGCATCAAAGTACTCTTCGCATCGCTGTCAACCGGAAAAGTGTAATTAAACTGTTTGAATTATTTTGGTAACCACACCTAAATTCACAACACAAATTCAAAAGGCTCACGATAAAACTTACGACCTCGTATTCAAGTAGAAATTGTACAATAAAAGACTTTGAAATGTGTGTACTTTGAAGATCTGCTAACTGGCAGCGCTTTGCAGCAGGCTTTTGTAATAAACTGATGATACGTCATCGTTACAGGAACGGGTGACTTCACAAAAACGTTCATTCACACGTCTGTGGCAAACAGGGTGAGTTGTATAGGAAAGCGCTTTCAGCGGCTGCGTACAGCGGTGAAATTAGGAGACAATATTTAGTTTGTACCTATTTATTTTGTCACGCTGATGTGTCAACATCATATTATCTACCTAATACCAGTGATAGCCTAGTGGTGTGACCGATTGGACTGCCAAGTCATAAGTTTCTAGTTAAAACCCAAGACCCGCACCTCTGATTTTTCAGATTCATGTGCGTATTGTATTATCACTTGTTTCGATGAAGGAAAACATCGTGAGGAAACCATCATGCCTGAGAGATTTATTTCTAGACGACATGTAAGTTCAAGTCAGAGTGTCATGGGCGGCATAAAATCTCTGACTCCAGGTTAGGCTCTAACCACACGATAAAGAAGAAGATGGTCATGAATGGAAATTAAAATATAAGTCGTGCAGAAGCATTTTTTTTTTTTCATAAATTGTTTTCTAATCTCATGTTTGATTCGTAAATATTTTACATGGATTAAATACCTTAACAACGATAACGTTATAAACAGATAATGAGAAATAGATTTATCGACCTAATTTAAAAAATCTAATTAACTATAATTAAAAAGGTACAAAACAGTGAATAAGTGATCCCAATTATCACATTTTCACTGTGGTAGACAATTTTGTTTTGAATATTTCATTTAATTATTCATCAAAACTGTCTGTAGTCCAGTGGATTCGTGTTTAAGACGAAAATATATTATTATCAAGCCTGCAATCCATTTTTATTTTTTTGTTTAGTCCCTAAAGGGTAGGCAGAGGTGTGGATTGGTACCTAATATATATATATATTAATATATATATTTTGTTGTACTTCATGTAAATGTAACCATATTTTTGTTTTATTTCGTCCTGTGCGGGCTAATAAATACATTTTCTTTCTTTCTTTCTAATAGTATACAGACACGTACATTTCGAACGAAGGCGAGCCTATTCCCACCAAACAGGGATACATCCAGACTCCTTGGCTCCTATTGAAAACCCAGACAATGTCATAATACCACTTTTTTCCTCTTGTGGAGAGGAGGCCTGTGATCGAGAAGTAAGAATATTATAGAATTACTAATTCTAAAATATATTCCAGTTTTTTTTTTTAGATTGTTTTTGAAAAATTCTATCAGGTGGAGAAAGACCACCATTACTTCACTTTATCACGAGGAGTTTGCGGCTAAAGAATAACAGCCACGGGTCGACCTGTAAGGTAAAGCCGTGCCTGACGAGGTTGGTCTTGGAATGGACCAGGAACCTACATATCGAGACCGGAACAAACCGGATGTATCGGGATTACATACCGAGTTTCCTCCGTGCCTTGGAAAGCATGTCAAGCCGTTGGTTCCGGCTGTCATTTGTAGATCTTTGACAGTCGTTACGAGTGATCAGAAGTCGAAAGTCTGACATCCAGTCTTACCAAGGAGTATCGTATTACTCAGTTACTGGTTTGTGGAGGTTAGATAGGCAGTCGCTCTATGTAAAATACTGGAACTCAGCTGCATCTGTTTAGACAGAATCTGAATCCCACCCCAATATCGTTTGGGAAAAGGCTAGACTATGAGCACTCTATTATGGTTATTAGTCAAGATGAGCGCAATAATAACGTTTGTTTTATCTAAACTGGTTTTCTAAGCAATTCATTTTTAACTACAAAAAATCAACCAATCAAGGTAAATTCTGCGCTGTAAAGTATAAAGAAATCTAGCGCTTACCGCTTCACCGCTACAGTTTCAGATGTCATAGTTGCAAAGGGCATCGTCTCGCAAGTAATGAATAGGACCAATTAGTGAGACTGCCGTTTCAACGACCCTCAGGGAGACATTTACAGGCGACGAGAAAGGGCAAAAATGTATGCGTATAAGTACAAAATGGCCGCCTGGCTGGGTAAATTAATTCTAAGTTTAATGAGAGATGGAATAGACAAAGAACTTGTATGGTGGATAGACGCCTTCCGGGACTTTTTATGTGGGATGTATAAAAGTAGGCACAAAGGAGTCACGTTGATATAAAAGAACTGCATTTCTATATATGTAAAGACGCCAGCATATCAAGCCACTACAATCTGTCAAATTTATTTAATACATTTTCAACTTTATCGCTAAAGCATAAATTGTATCGAAAACAAGATGGCAGCGTAGGTCCGATTTTCACGCTGATATGTAAAAATCCTTGGGCAATTATTTCAAGGTATGATAGCATTACTAATGCCGTTTAGAGTATTCTTAGTTTCTGGAAGCATTTCTATTGTCTATAATTTTACTATTAATTTACCGATACTTATGTGGACCGATTTGATAGTTTTGAAAGCAATTCATGATAACGGACATACTATCATGACGCTAGGATACCCTGCTACGGCGGGCAGAGGTGAACCCATTCATAGCACCTACCTACATTCTCATTAGTACCCAAAATTATACATTATTACATGTGGGTTACGATTTAATATTGAGTGGGGCTAATGCATGAGAATTATTTATACTGGTTTGCCGTTTGTACAAAAAAAAGTTCGTAAATAAAGAAAAGCATTTCCATTCGTATTTTTCATTGAGAACCAAATGCAAAGCAATATTAAAGTATCCCCCTAACATTAATTTCACCACTAATTTGAACCGTAAATTATAACTTTTTTCCGGCATGACCATTCTTCATCAGTATAACAGAGTTTTTAATTTTTCTGAACAAAAATCATTATAACTTGCACAACATCAGTTCCTTCTGATTTAGAAATTCTTTTCTTCAATTTTTTTTTATTGTAAGGGCTTTTTTTGTTGATGTTTAAAGGTCACAGCACACATGTCAACTCGGAAAGGGATCTATGATTGAAAACTAGTAATACTATTTTATGATTATGATCTTTTTCTTAATTCAAATTATGTTGGTTTCTCAAACTCACAATAATATGTGGCTGCCTATCGGTTTGTGCCTCTCCCGGAGGATCTTAGTATGTATTTTTTTAAACATAGAGATTTTTATGATGAACCAAATTATAAGGATTTACTTAGAATATTAATTTAGTAACAAGAATTTAATAGAAAGTGCAAATATTTGCAGTGTTACTGTAATTGACTTTAATCTAATTATATTATGTACCTATGTTCTACTTGTGTCAACTTTTTATCACATTGTATTATTTATTCGTAAGTACCAGTGATCGGAATAGGTAGAGCTAATGTGCGTAAAGTTTAAGGAACAGATACGAAAGTGGAGACTTCCTTACGACAAAATTTTCCGAACGTTCCGAATGTCGGAACATTACGTAGGTACAACAAAATTTAATAAAGTAAAACACCTATCGAAATCATTTACAGTTTCTGTTTAAAAAAAAAGTGCACGATTTTGATTGTGTAGATAATAAAGGTAATCTCCTTATCTTCTTTTGAATGCTGTATGTAATTATGCGGAAGCTAATTTAATTTTCATACTAGCTTTAATAACTATTAAACAGTTCTAACTAGAACTAACAAATTATAGTTTTTCATACCTACCATTTATTCATTTTGTACAATTATTGGAACTAAACGTAAACAACTAACTAACGTAACTTTTTGAGAAGGTTCTCCTTGTTATCGAAGTCAGTTAAAAAGGAAAAATAATGAATTCAATTAGTTTACTGTACTGATTAATAAATAACATTATTATTAAATGTACTTAACTGATTCCGAGACATTTCCGAATTTCATAAAAAAAAAAATCGTCGTAATGAACACTTTCCGTTTCTGTTCCTTACTTGAACTTTAGGTACATTAACTCTACCTATTCCGATCACTGGTAAGTACAGACACAGTAACAGCTTTGTAATTACATGCACTGTAAACTTGTTTGTACATATTTGCACTTTCTATTAAATTCTTGCTTATTCTTAACAAATCCTTATAATTTGGTTCGCCTCTTTGCCAAGCCCTGGTAAGCTTCACACATACATTGATTTATTTATTATGAACGCAAGCAGAATTATGAGAACATTCATTATTATAATTTCAAATGTTTCCGCGGCGCAAAAAACGAATGAAATAGGTACCATATTCCGGGTTCTGTATCCCAGACAAGTTGAGAGGAGTATTTTTACTTATAGATGTTTCGCGTAATAGAATATAATTATAGAGAATTAATTACATACATAACATCACGCCTGTCCCGAAGGGATAAACAGAGGTGTAACTTATAGTACACCCACATTTCGCCAGATAAGTTTACGTCCCATGTTATAAAAGGCGATCTTATTGCCATCAATCGTGCACTAATCCAGAGTCCGTAACTGCTTCTGAGAAATTCCTAATGGAAAAGCCTAACAACACTTTACCCAAACTGAGAATCGAACCCAGGACCTTGTGCTTCCATTGCTAGGATTTGCGACCAGTAGACCAACGAAGGCAGGCATTCTTGGTCTGTAACATTAAGTCTTATGCAATAGGGAACGAGCTTATTGCCATCAATCGTGCACTATCCCAGAGTCCGTGACTGCTACTGAGAAAAACCTCATAGAAAAACTCAATAACACTTTGGCCGATCTAGAAATCGAACCCAGGACCTCATGTTCAGCAGTCGCGCTTGCAACCACTACACGAACGACAGTCATTATAGTTATTTGTAGAAAATATTGTAAGACAAACCTTAGCCGAGATAATGAGACAGACGAACTTGACACCTAGGGAGCAGCTCAGGCTCCGTGGAACTACGATCTCCGCAGGGTTACTGGTAGCAATTGGATGAGAGTTGCTGAAAATCGAGTTTAGTGGCGTGCGATTGAGGAGGCCTCTGTCCAGCAGTGGACTGCTATAGGCTGATGATGACAAGATTGATCGGTATTAGCACATAGCATAATCGGCCTATAATGTTCACACTGCTGGGACACACGGCCTCCTCACTATGAGAGGGAATGGGATATAATCCCCCACGCGGGCCCGGTACGGGTTGGTAGATGTCACATGTCTTCGATTTTTTGGTTCTAGGACATGCCCGTTTCCTCACGATGTTTTCCTTCACCGTTTTTTGAGAGCAGTAGTGATGAAATAAATTACACTAAGTAATGCGCCTGCCTGGGTTCGAACCCACGACTTACTATTCGTAAGCCGGGGCCGCCACCACTGCGCCACTGCTGCTCTCTAGGCTTTTAGTAGGCTAGTAATGTCAACATTAATCCGTATTAGCACATGATCGCGTGAAATATACTACCAACTACTAGTTTACCTGATGAACTTTGGTTATGATTTGCAAAAATCACTACGTTTGACCAAATCGTAGTAGCGTTCTGTGGTTTCTGTCTACCCCCATGGAAAATAGGCGTGAGTTTATGTACTTATGTTTGTTTGAACAAATTACATGCCGCTGTCATCAGCTTAGCCTTTTCCCAACTATGTTAGGGTCGGCTTCCAGTATTTCACATGGAGCGACTGCCTATCTGATCTCCACAACTCAAACTCAAAGCATTTATTTCAAATAGAGGCGAAGCTACAGTCACAGACACATAATACGCATAATAACTTATGAAAGTACTGTAGATGCCCATTCAAAGCGTAGATCTCTATGGAGAAGAATGGGCAAGAAACTCAACCCAGTTAATACTGGGAAATACGATACCCCTTGGTAAGACTGGTTGACAGACTTTTGGTACATAAAATCGGATCAGTAGATCCAGAGATTACCCCCTACAACCTCACAAACTTACAAACTTTACCTCTTTATAATATCAATATAGATATAACATGACGCTCTCATGGAGATTTTTAATTCATCTGTATTAAAAATACTGCATAGCTGAATACTAAATTAATTTAAAGGTCGTACGTATCAAGCTTCGTTAAAAATAGTTACTATTGCCCTCCAGTGTAAAAGTTACACTCTGAATATTACTGCCACACATATTACGCAGTCGTAATTAAAAGTAGTCCAACATTTCCCCGACGCACTCGAAATGGCACCTGCATAAATAAAACACAACGTACTTTTCCCAGTTTTCAAGCCAACGATCCCGAATCCTTGAAACTCCCACAACGAACACTTGAGAAAGAAAATTGTTCTGACGTCTAGAGACTGGCATAAATTCATAGCTTTACATCATGATTTAAAAAACAGGAAATATGGGGGACTAGCTGACAAGGTACCCTTACTTTTTACAAACAAAAATCATCCTTGTACAGGAAAATTTTAAAGGCCCTTTTCGGGTGGAGGAAATTTTCAGGAGATACAAACTTATCGTCAGGACAAAGTTGGATGTAATAATAAATTATATATTTTTTGTAATTTTTCAAGAGAATAATACTGAGTATAACGAAGTTTTTTAGATCGTTAAATAATTATTATTAGAGACATTCAGGAACATTATTTTTTATGAAAATGTACTTTACTGCTTGTATGTTTTATGTAATTTACTGTTTCTAAACGAACATTTTTGGTTTTTATTCTTTGTTCCTTAGTGATTATGATGATATTCCATGGTAAGTATTCTCTGAATAGTATAAGTATAAGTAAACAGGTATCTGTTTACTTATACTTTAACTTATTTAGAAAATTAGAACGAAACATTTTCCAATAAAATACATCTTATATTTAGGTTTTCGCATGACTTAATCATTAGGAAAAAACACTTTCTACAACGTAATAAATTCACGCCTCTAATACCCAAAGGGATAGGCAGAGTTGCACCTAATAGTACACACGTTACACAATTCGCCTGCTATGTTTTTGCCCCATGTAATAAGGGGCGATCCTATTGCTAAATCCATGACTGTTACTGAGAAATTCCTGATGGAAAATCCTAATAACACTTTACCCGAACTGGGAGTCGAACCAAGAACCTCATGCCTAGCATTTGCGACCACTACACCAACAAACCTTCGAAAATTATTGTCTACCTACATTTATACACGATTAGCTGTTGTCCGTGGCTTTGCTCTGTTGCAAACATAGCCTGTGGCACTCGGAGATAATGTAGCTTCCTATTAGTGAAAGAATTTGCAAAATCGGTTCCGTAGATCCAGAGATTACCCACTACATGCAAACTTATAAACAAATTTTACCTCTTTATAATATTAGTATAGATAACCACATCTGGTGAGGGTATCCCATTAAAATCCCTAAAAAACCTCGCCACACCCGGAAAATTGCAGAAAATTGTATGAGTTGTAGAGACAAGCCACTTCAAAGTAACCCCTTAAAATAAAAAGGGGTACTGGCTACAAAATTCAACCGTCACCTGTTTTTTATTTTTCCCAAAACAAAATTACTCAAACTGTCAGCCAGAAAAAGCACGATAATATAAAGAACTCGAATTTAACAAACTGCCGACATTAGGCTTGAGGTTAACGTTTATACTACCCTTATAACTAGCGTGATACTGTCTATTCCCGCCCTTAGTTTTGAAATTATAACGACCCTGTACCGTGAACACCGACCATCTCAATTCCAAACACAAATTTTCTAACATCAAAATCCATTTCGCGTTTTCTCCCTCTCATATTTTACACTTAGCTAACTTAAACATCAATGGATGACGTAGTCAAATGTTTTAGCGATAGTGTCGAGTGTTTGTAGTAAGTTAAACTGACCACAGTTCTCATGACGACGTCAGCAAATATGTAGTTGTGAGTGTTATGTGACTTGCAAAACAGTAAGCGGAGCGACAAGCGGTAGCGAGTTGAGGAGCGTTTCCGAGCTGAAGAAGGGATGAAAAATTACGTTTTACGGTAGGACTCAATATAACGCACTCAAAACATTGCGCTGGTGGTTGTACTGAATAGTACGGAGGTCGTGGAGGTATTTAAAGTACGGTTATAACATTAAAAACTTGTGAAAGAGTTGAAACTTTGCCCCCTAATATCTCTGTAACTAGAAGGTTAGATATGGTGTAGAACAAAAAAAAAATGATCGCAATAATGTGCAGAAAAAACGTCTTTCTGCTTCGATATGGGTAATTTTACACCCATTATAGATTATTACAATTTAAAAAAACGCTAAGTATTTGAATCATGTCTTTTCATACATGATACTTGGTCATGAGATTTCGCATTTTGGATATATGCACTAACAATAAAAACATCGAAAATTAACACCTCGTACATGACCTTATTGTGTGTATTTATTTACTTTGTCTGAGTACCATTACGTCGCAATGACCCGCGTTGTGCTCTTAGTAATATTTTTTTAAACGTTTTCTACACTAGGAATTTCTCCTGTATCATGGGTGCGTTTACAAACAGTTAAACTCACATACACAAACAGCCAGACCCGGAACAACTACCATACAAATATTTGTTCCGTGCGGGAATCGAACTCGCAATGCGCAGCGCAGCAGCCAATCGCTCAGCCACTACGCCAACCGTGTCGCCAAAACGGTAATTTTATGTGCATGTACGCGTGTCAGGTGTCCTATTAATACCTACCTATAGAACTATTGACTAAGCGATTAGGTGGACTGGCTTTGAAAATCGCGACAACGCCAAGCATCATTTGGCTACTTCTGAGTCCAAAGCCACATTGGTGACGTGACAGTCAGTTTTGTTGCTGTTACCCGCGTCGACTTATGAATAGGTCACAGCCTAAAGCGCAATGTCAGATTATATTCCTCTGTAGGCCATTTAGACACAGTTCTAATTGTTACTACGGCTATCATAAGGCTTTTTATAATTGGTTGCCTTATCTTCCGGAAGAGCAATGTTTGTATTTAAAATCTTTAGGTTATTTTTTTACAAAAAAAATATAAACATTCATATTCATTAACCCCATAATAATAACTGGGGTCACAATATGTTAGCAGTCAATCGCAAATAATCCGTTATCTCTCTAGTCAAATCCCACGTAAGTTGTGATCAACTTTCAGTCTAACCTTTCTCATGGAGCGACCACCATAAATTCAGGGTAAGACGGATAGATTTTCGGGCTTCTGACCACTCTGGAACGACTGTCGAAGATCTACAAATAACAGTTCGGATCAACGATACACCGTGCCTTCAGAGGCAACGAGAGGTTTCAATATGTAATAGATCATGACCCATTCACGAACCTGTAGCGGCACTGCAGCAACATACTACAAAAAGTACTACAGCGCCATCTATGCAGCAAACGAAGAACTAATATCTAAAATTCTGAATCGCGCTATTTAGTTAAGCAAAGTTATCCGCGACTTAACACTATCTAAGAAAACCAGACGACAACTGTCGGGCAGTAGCCCAACGCACACTACACCCGTCTGGTTGGATGATCCTCGCTTTTTTAAGGGGGTTGAAGAACTTTACTCCCTGATATTCATACCCCTATAGCTTCCGCAAGCTTATCTTAAACTACAATCGATCCCTGCGGCCTGCATCAGGAACCAGCATCTTAATCACAAACAACATCCCGACATCTATTCTCCTGTTCATATCAAAGTAAATAAAAAGTAAAGGCACTTACACACCTTATAACACAGTTTTGCTTCCAAGTACTTTCAAAGTAGGGTGCAACACAATCTCGGGAAGTAATTAAAGCCATGTTCGTTATGTATTCTGCTAGCCTGGTACCCCGTGTCGGATATAAGCACTTCTTGCTTACTTTAATAACCCTATTTTTGGCATTTCAAACTTCTAGTTGCATTTACAGTGTTAAAGTACAACTCTTTGAAAGTAAAACCAAAGACTTTGACTACTGAAAGTTGGGTTATGTTCAAAGTCTTAGTCGCGTTGTGGTTTTGTCCTTCTTTGTGTTTGTGAATGTCGTGTGATTACAAAGTATTAATAGTCTCAGACAAAGTAGCGCAACTTTTAATAAGATGAAAAGTTCAGCTAAATAGTCACTAGTCATCCTACTTTATAATAAAAAATTAAAACTTTGTATGTTTGAATGTTATTTACTGAATCACGCAAAAACAGTTAAACAGATTTGGTCGAAAGGATCATGGCCATTTCCTTTGAAATCTGGGCGTGAAACCAACAGAATTGAAACATAATTATCTCAAATAGTTGTTTATAACAAGGCCTTCACTTCATAGTAAGATAATAAGTACCTAAGTCGCTTCAGAACTGAAGTAGCGTACCCGCTGCGCCCAATTCAGTACGCAGTCAAAGTCACAAACCAGCAGCTACTCGAAAAAAAAACTGCAATATCAAATTAGCATACTGCAGGATCCCTCCTCATCATTCTCCTGCCCTTATCCCAACTTATTTGGGGTCGGCGCAGCATGTCTTCTTCTTCCATACTTCTCTATTACTCGTCATCTCAGCAGTCACTTCCTTTCTAGCCATATCATCCTTCACACAGTCCATCCATCGTTTCTTTGGTCTTCCTCTACTCTTATACCCATCTACATTCATACTCAACATTTTCCTCAATACATTCTCCTCATTCCTCCGCATCACATGTCCATACCACGATAACCGATTACCACACAATTTTTCAGTCACCAGCGCCACTTTCAGACTCCCTCTTATGTACTCATTCCTTACTTTATCCATTCGCGTTACACCACTGCAGGATCCCTCCTGCAGTATGCTAATTCCTCTTTCAAAAGGAGAATGTTTTTTTTTTTTCAGAAATTCATTGGTATAATGTTTTATCTCTTGCTAATTAGAAATACAACTTCAAATTGTAAAGGTAACATGACTACCATCCCACATTCATCAAATGAAACCTAAAATGAAGCTCCACGCGATACTAAACCCATCTTTGTTTCGGTTCTCCACAAACTGGAAGCCGTTCATTCCATTTTATATTATAGAACAAAGTACTCTACAAGGAAACTAAGTATGGGCTATGAGCGCAGCATTACACTTTTAAAATAATGTTTGAAATAAAGTACATTTAATTTTTTTTCATGTTGCCTTTGAATCCCCGATGGGAGCTGGAGTGGGGGCTAAGTGAGAATGATTACCCATGCAGGAGTCATGCCTTGTTTAGTGGGATAGTTATTAGTTACTGGCGCTAGTATAATAAGTGAATTTGAATGAACGTTTTAACACCTGCATAGCTATTCACAAACGCTTCGATTCGATTTCGATTCGACAAGTCGTATGTCTTATCTTTTTCTGGCATTACAAAACGGAGTGAGATAGACATACGACTTTCCGAATCGAAATCGAATCGAAGCGTTTGTGAATAGCTATGCAGGTGCAAGAATTGAAATAGAGCTAGATTCAGAAACTGTTAATTAGTTAATCTTCTTATTGTTTTCTAATTAGTAAGTTTAAACTTTTAAGTTAGTTAATATTGTGATCTACTCATATTTTTTTTAATGAGATATCAAATATTAAATTTTAACTGACCATAATTCTTATCTTATACGGTAATCTGGTACCTATACGAAAGCCTGGTTATTGTTAGACACAAACTCAAAGCATTTATTTGAATTACTTTAAACATTCTTTGTACTTATGAATTTTCACTGCACCTTTGAACCGGTGAACCCAACTTAATTTAAAACCTTTGACTAGGCTCTCTTACTAAATTTAATCCCAAAGCATTTCAAGAGGCTTTATTGACATTGCAAATCGAATTCCACGTCCAAACCGTCACTTCAACTTAACAAAACCACAATTAATTAAGGCGAGTAACTCTCCTGCGGTGATCGCTTCAAACGCAGCACAACAATGTAAAAGGTTTTCCTGATACAATATTAATCTCACTAGACTCAGTTATAACATGAGAAATTAATTTATAACCAGTATTAGCACCGCTTTTCATAAGAATTTTCAGCTCTGTGGGTTGATGAGGCTAATACTTGCGTTCTGGAGGTTAACGATAAATTTTGCAGTTTCTACTTAGTTTCATACTTTACAAGGTTAGTTGGGAATGGAAAGTACCATGAATTCTTTAGTAGGTAAGGTAAGTGTAATATCAAAATCAGTTTTAACGTTGAAAAAGAACTAAAGAGACTGAGTTTTTCGGTTTACTTCCACTTTGTATTTTGAAACACAAAACATAATAAGTTCGATCGGTAAATTAGTAATTGTACAAGCAGGAAAAACTATACATCGGTAATTCATCAAACATCAGTCGAGTGCGGCCAAACGCAAGCCTATTTAGTATCAAATAACCACGAAAGGAGATGTTTGATTTTGGGCCACCACTATGTACACTATATAGATAAATAGGAGAAAAATAGAGGAATTTCATAAAAGTACTAAAAAAATAATTTGAAGAAAGGTTCAGTGGTACAATAATGATCATTTGAAAAGTTTTTTTAATAAAATAACCCTATTTTAGGGCAGCCATGACAGTTGTGTTTGACAAATGAAGTTTGACGACTTTGACAGTTTTAAAAAGTGAAGTTTTTGAGTCTTTCCTTGCTTTGAGTTTGGATCTGTAGTATTTTATCGAAACCGAAACCCAAGATTTTCAAATTCGTATTGTTTATTTTTATCGCAGGTATTACGATACACGTCAATCAAATGTTATTGTCAAAATGTCATTTTTCGCTTGCTGATGATCTGATCCACCATGTTTAATTTCATTTTGTGTTCCTCTCCTTGCCCGAGTTAATTTGAATGTACTTTGAAACGAAGTGAAATTAATGAAAATTAACATTAAAAAACGGTTACTGTAATATATAGCGATATTTACATATAGTGTACATAGTGCTGGCCCAGGCTCCATACATTTTTGGAACATCTCCTTTAACCTTAATCGAGATCTAAAACACGATATTTTTTACCTTCACATGTGTCATCTGCACTTGTCTTGTCAATTTTGATTAAGTCCCTTCTAAAAGGGCAAGCCTTGTGCCAACCGGGCACAAACCCACTCTTGGTAGCTAAAAAAAATCCCAATGAAAAAACTAGGTTTGTATTCCCATACAATAGTTGTTGCCACCCCTATTGTAAGGGACTTTTTTATTTTATTTTATTGTTTATTGAAAGGAACAGCAAACAGTTACATTATAAGGACTTACAACTAGTTTAACAAAATAGCAATTGGTTATAATGTAACCCACAACGCTGTCCACAAGTAGACAAAGAAGTTTTTAAAAAAAGGACTAATCGCTAGGAACATTGATAGCAGTACGTGTACCAATTACTTAATTAAAATTAGATGGCATAATAACGACTAATAGAAAAATGTTAAAAATGTAAGTTAACAGTTAACATAATTATATAATATTACTTTAGTTAGAAGCACTTGTTATATTTTATAGGGAACGGCGAATGAGGTTTTTAAATTTACTTAATGAGCTATTGAAGATGTCAATGTTTACAAAGGTACTGTTATATGTGTCAACCATACGGCGGACAGGTGAGCGCAGGCCTGAATTGGTTCGGCAAGTGTTCAAAGCGAAAAGAGTACCTGCGCGTACCCGCCGCCTGTGAATGGCTCTAGGTACAGCATAGCAAATCATACTGTTCAAATTTGTACAGTTAAACTTGTTTCTGACAATTTTGTATAATACTGTGGCTTCGAGGTAATTCCTTCGAGAGCTAAGGGGGAGGAGCTTATACTTGCTGAGTAATTGAGGATATGATAAGTAGGATTTATGGCATCTTTTTAATCATAACTGGCGAAATGTAGGGGACACCTCAGCTGTCTAACCTTACAGGCATTACAGGCGTGATGTTATATGAAAAACCCATCAAAACTTATACGACTAACGAGACGAAATTATTCGATTTCAAAAATGAACTTCACTGTTCTGGAATTATAAAAGCTATGAATGTTATTTAAATCACAAAAACCCTGCAAATATTTCAAATTGTAACCGGGAAATTTTCGTTTTTAACTAGTACAGTGTTAGTCACGAACATTCTGAGCCTAGATATTAGACTAGCACGCGATGAATTTATTACGCAATTAGACTTAGTCACAAAAAATCTTATTCTTCTGGAAAGCATTAGTTTTGTTTTAAAATGTTAAGTTGGAGCTATTTTTTTTAAAATGAGAATACAAATTATAATTCATGCTTTAAAAAGAACATAGTGACGTAACAAAAGATCACGCCTGTAGACCCTCAAGGATTAGACAGAAGTTTACCTACAGTAAAACCATATTTGCCAGTATGTTAAAGTCCTATATACCTAATAGGGGCCTCAGGAATTTCTAAGTTGCACTTAGAAATTCCTGAGGGAAAAAACCTAGTGACGTTTTCCCCAACCTGGGTATCGAATCCAGGCCCTCATTCTCAGCAGTAACGCTTGCGACTAAAAAGCAGAGAAATAAAGCAACTTTAAATAACTAAACATACAGAGTGTAACAAGACCCTTAACGAAGCCGTCAACTTAGCATTCTGTACATCAAAATAAGTAACTTTACGCAAAAATTTTTGCTGGGAAACGACTTTTTTTTTGGGGTGAGAAATCACGTTTTACGGTAGAACTCGATGAAAGCAATCAAAACATTGTGCTGATGGATGGATTGAATAGTGCAGGTGTCGCGTTAGGTGTCTTAAGTAAAAATCATACATTAAAAATATGTATTCAAAAAAAAAACTTTTGAGTAATTTGGAACTTTGACCCCCAATATCTCCGTAACTAGAAGGTTCCCAGGTATAGTCCAGAACAAAAAAAAAAAGACCGCAATGATGGGGAGAACAAGTACCTTTCGGCTTCGTTAAGGGTCTTTGTTACACCCTTTATGAATGATTTGTCAGAGATGTCATTTTATATAGTCTTAGTTATCTGCATAGAAAACAATCCAAAAATTCCTCATTTCATGTCAATGTTTAATTATTTTCGAGGTCATGATCTCAGGAATCGAAATCCTGTGGGTTACATAGCATTTCGTGTAAAACCTTTCTGGTTTCTTAACTCCAGGTTAGGTCTCTGATCTGTCCATTTAGCAATCAACCAAACATACAATCATGAAGTGCTGCGCACAGAGAATGTATTTTACAATAAAAGAATAGTAAATGAAAAAAATCGAAATAGAAGGTACATTTTGCTGAAAAAAAATCCGATGGAATACGATTCAAAATAAGGCGCTGAATACACCCTGTCAGTTTGCGAAGGGCTGTCCCTTACACCCTGCATGATAATGTAGCGGTTCAACCAAAATGAACTATTGCTTTTTAGAATCAAATTCTACATGCGTAAACTTTCATCGGGCATTAGACAACGACGTTTCCTTACCACTGATCTTCAAAGAAACTATACCTACCTACACGCTGCTTACAGACCGACACACTGAACCAAAACCGTTACAAAGGTAGGTGTTACCCCACGGCTTACTTTCTCGAAACAAAAAACTCAATTAAAGACCACGAAAGACAAAAGAAGTGAAATTATTTACGTCATCAACCTCCAAACTGTCTTTATAAGCCCCTTTTTATAGAAGAGGGGAGAGAGGGGCCAATTTATCATTCGACCTTCTGTTTAGGGTTGAAACCACGACAGGGTTAATTATGTAATACAATGCTACTGAGAAGGGTTAAAAAAGAAATGATGCTGTTAAACATATTGTCGTGTTTAATGTTTTGTAACGAGAATACGTTTCACTGAGTTTGTTTATTGTGTTTCTTTTCATGCTGTTTTGTTTTAATTTGTTCTTGATTTGTTGATGAATGAACCGGTTTTAAATGGAAATTTGAGATTAGTGACTGAATTTAACAGGCTACTTAAAGATGGCTGGGGGCACATGAGCCTTGGATTGAAACCACTGGAACATGAAGAGAGGTTTTTGCAATTTTGTCATCGATAGGACGATATAGGCTAAAGTATATCAAAGATGGTCGGTCAACATAGTGTAGGTTCTTCTTCTCTTCTTCTCTACTTCTTCAACCTTTGGTCATCCAATGCTGATTGTAGGTCTCCTCCAAATCTCTCCACTTTTGACGGTTCTGTTTCAGAACTATCCAGTTTCTTCCGGCCACTTTAATGAGATCGTCTGTCCACCTATTTGGTTTTCTTTCCAAATTCCTTGGTTCCGTCCGTGGTATCCACTCCAGCACTTTCTTTCCCCGTCTTCCATCCAGGCATAAATGACCCGCCCACTTCCACTTTCTTCTTGCTATAGCTAATGCGTTTTGCTGTCCGTAAGTCTCATTCGTATCCGTATTTCGGTATTTTTCAACAGGTCGTAGAGGGAGATACCCAACATGGCGAGTTCCATTGCTCTCTGAGCTTAGGGAGATGTAAATGGATATAGTATTAAACATTTACTTGTCTTGTAATTTTCCCTCAACCGGGACACGTGGCCTCTCTCTGTAAGAGAACAGGGGTCAAAATGTATAATACAGGCTCAATGTTGGTAAGTGGTGTCCCACTCTCGTCAAGAATAATGTAACCACAAAGATTAAGAATTTGATTAAAATCTCCAACACAAATTAATACTGCTCAAACTTCTATAGCACATTTATCTATGGCACTGACCATCTGAGGTTTTAGTATGACCACTTTAAGTGTGCTGTTCAAGGTTGCGTTGCTTGTCAAGAAAATTTGTATCAATATGTACATTTATTTTAGTTATGTGTTTTTCCGTCGGCACAGATAAGTTGGTTGAAGTGTATGTGTGTTGTGTGTGAGTTTCACTGGTGAAATTCGCCCTTAGAAAACAGTGCCACTACATTTTTTTAAACTGTCATTGTCACTAACATTATCATTCACACTAGAAACGAGTTTTGAGTTCCCGATATTTCGCTGATGCAAACACCATGATCACAGATAAACTCCGGCCATGTTTTTTTGTTTTTTTTTTCCCTTTTCCGGGTATATCCGTGATCATAGTGCTTACCCAAATATCGGGAACCTTAAATCAACAGTAAACATGGCCACTACAATCTTCAATTATAACAAAAGACTACATGTCAAGTAATAGAATACAAAACGTATCATTCCATCGTCACCCCAAAATGTAAACAATCTAAAAATAAAATTGACCTACCCACAAAATAGAATTACAAGTAATACCTTGCCACTTGAGCTAGCATCTTCTGATCGTAAAGTGTTCGTTATACTGGCGTGCCCATTGCAGGTGGCCGTACTACCGTGACTCCTGCCCAATGTTCGGTGACACACGGGTGGCAAGAACTGCCAATCTAAAGGGTAACGATTTCATCACCTGCATCCTTCAAACGGGTGTGATTCATTTCTACCGGCGTAGTCGAATAATACCCAATTCTTAAAATGCCTGGCATTCTACAAAAGCCTAGTTCTTAAAATGGCGAATTCGTAAAAAGCATAATTCTTAAAATACCCAATTCGCAAATGGACTAATTCTAAAAATGACCAATTCGCAAAAGGACTTGTTCTTAAAATGGCCAATTCGAAAAAGATATTTTTCTGGAAGTAAGTTTTTCTGTATTTACAGACATACCTAAATAAATACACATTATAAAATTATACAAACAGGGTTACTGGGTAACTCATCGTATTCCTTGCAGGACGTTATGAAAATCGTTTTTGTTTATTTAGAAAATCAAATTAAACAATTTCGTGAACATTGTTTATACTTTCTTGAAAACTGGTTATTATCGCACTGCGATTACGTTCAACATGCAATGTATTTCACACGCGTGGAACGCGCACACGTGTAGAAATAAAACAGAAATGAAACTACAGTTTAAATGGGTTCAATGACTATCCCAACATACTAAGATGCTTTCGTTATGAAACTCATAATATCCGACTCGTGAAATTAAGTTGTTTTGCAGTTTGCAGCTCAGTATCAACCACTGTTTATCAAAAACTTATTTGCAACCGACTTAACGAAATCAGTAGTACAGTCGCCAGCACATCAAGTTACCACAAATACAAACTGTCTCTCCAAATTCTCTCAGCCCACCTAGCATGGCAATACTATCTCTATAGTCTACCAAGACTCGACAAAGCTCTTTCTATACAACTTGACATATCTTGTCATTCATTTCATACATTTCTAACATCGCCATGCTTGCGACGATAGAAATCTTCTGTCATAAGATGTCAATTCAATTCGACTCTTCGTCGACAAAACCTGTTTCTACGGTGGTCATGCTACGCGGGCTAGTTTCGGTAGACCACTCTTTTCAGTCTTACCAGTGGGTATCGTATTACCCAGTAATAACTGAGTTGTGGAGATCAGATACGCAGTCGCTCCATATAAAATACTTATTATTATATATTAAAGAATTTTTTGACGTGTGACTTGGTATGAAACAAAACTGAGCAGTCACTCGACTGAACCGTTCTATTTCTTCCGGTTTCTTAACATTTCTACCCAGCGAGTCCGCCATCCTAGTCGACCGTAAACCAATCGTTTAAGAAGTACCTACATTCAAGTCTCGGTATCCGTTAGACCCTTGTATATCTCTCCGGGACCCGAATGTTTCCCTGTTCTCACGTACGTTAGTACAAGCCGAAGGGATCAACCCTGTATTAATGAAAATAAAATGGTTATATTGTCTATTGAATCGTCTAAGGTTGCTGAAAAGGTTCGCCTTTTTGTACGATGTAAATGTCTTGTTTGGTTGTATTTGGATGTAAAATTTATGATTTGTTACATTTTAAAATGTTTTGAAAGGTTCTGGAATAACAATGTGTGATTTTAAACAAGAGATTGTACTAGATGTACATAAGGGTTATCGAATAAAGTATTACCTTGAATTCAGCACATACAGGGTGAATTTTTCAAGTAGGCGCGGATGGCCAAATACGAAACTGTGAGGAACAGCGCAAAATAATCAAAGGCGAATTATGTTCGACGTTTCGTTGATTACTGCTAACTGTTTGCATAATATTTCGGTTTATAATAAAAAAGAGCTTATTCCTTTAGTTTGCCATATGTCATTCTCAGAATTTGTTCTTTATTAGCGACACTATCGAATGGTGTAATAATACGATATGTGTTTAGTTCCACAATCAACGGGTTTGATTCCTGGCTAAGAATATGGATTTTTCAAAAATTCAATGCCCGAGAATCCTTTGTCTCTTCGCTATTCCTAATAGTCTCGGATTTCGCCATCCACGCCCACTTGAATAATTCAGCCTGAATAGTTAGTTTGAGCACATATGGTTCACTTCAGTAAACATTACATTCTGTATAAGTACTGCTTCTTCCTGGTGCTAACATTATTCAGAACCAAAAAAGAGACTTATTGCATTTTCCTATTCCTCTTTTATATCATCGTCAGCTTCAATTCCAAAGTATCATATCACAGATTACTTTAAATGATCGTTTTTATTGTAAGTTGGTTATTAAACTCATTTGGTACAAAACATTATTTTAATTTAATCCTGCATTCATTCGGTGCCCCTCATTCATATCTACAAATAAATAGTTAACAAAAGGCGGCAGACAATTAATGAACACTTCGGCGCCGTACATTACTTGTTAATGTATGTATACGAGTATTGTACTGGCTGTTGCCCGCGACCTTCGTTCCCGTGAAAATATTATAAAATACAATTTTCCCCGTTTTCGCAATATTTTTCATCGATGCTCCGCTCATATTGGTCGTAGCATGATGTCGTATAGCCTTCCTCGATAAATGGGCTGTATAACACTAAAAGTTTTTTTCAATTCGAAACATTGTTCTTGAGATTAACGCGTTCAACCAAACAAACTCTTTAGCTTTATAAAATTAAAGCACATGTGTGAGTACTATGTACTGTAAAGCTACCATTTACATTTAGTTATCCTTCATTGACTCGAATGTACCCTGGTGGCTGAGAGAATGTCAGGCTCACTCAAATGTCTCGCTGATAGTGGCGGGTGTGTTGGGTCGTTTAGTTCCCTTCAATATGGTTGAGCTGAATGGATCTGATGCATGCGTCATGTTCGTGAACGGGCGCTGTCAGTTGGGACTGGTCAACTCTTAGCTGCCACGGTTTATTTTAACTACTTTGTTTTTAAATTGTTGATAGTTATAATCTTTTACTCTGGACGCTCTTAATGTGGACGTCTTTCTACATCGTTCTCTCATATATGTATAATCTCAACATGAATGATGTAACCAAGATCTTGTAACAATATTTTGATTGAAAAGAGTGTCCATGGAGTTTCTTGCCCATTCTTCTCCATAGAGATCTACGCTTTGGAATGGGCAACTACAGTACTTTCACAAGTTATTATGCCTTGTGTCTGTGACTGTAGCTTCACCTTTGTTTTTCTGACTTTCAAAAGTGCCTGCTAAGGTCTAATTGATATAAACGCTTTGAGTTTGAGTTTGAAATATACGAGTAGATGTATGAATATTTATCGCAAATTGCCCACATGAAAACAAATTATTAAATAACTAAACCAAAAACTTATAATTAACATTGTTACATCTACCGAAAGTAATGTGCTTAGCTCCTCTTAAATACAAAAATAAGTTTACAGAAATTAATCCACTTTCAATTAATCTAGGCCGCCTACAAACTTGCGTTATTCCCTCCCCGCCCCCCTCCCGTCAATACCGCTGCGTCGTTCAGGTGTACCGTGCTTACCCTGGCGTGCAAATTGCAAGGAAAACTGAGGTTTCACCTAACCAACGTTGACTTTGGTAGGGCATTTTAATGTCCACGATTTTATAATGATACGATTTTGATATTTATTTATTTAGCTAAAATAATAACAGATCAAATAAAGTAAAGGAAAACACATCAGTCGTAACATTTCGAACTCAAACTAACCCAGAAAATGCGGAGTTTCACTCGAATAAGGAGGAATATACTTACTTTAACTGATTACCTCTGATGTTAGGTCGACTGTAGTACAGTCGTAAGGCGTCATTACAAATGAAGCCGGGACGTCGGAAAGCACATTTGGATAAGCGAACAGCAGTCGCAGCAAACATCTGTTTTGGAGATGAGAATGGTAAATAGGAAAGGAAGCTTAAACCCTTCGGCAAGTCATTCTGGGCTAGAAATTTGAAATAATAAAGACCTCTAGAGCGTCGAGAGAAATCTTCTATGAATCTTCACGCCCCGCTTAACCTTTTCCCATGTCGTTTGGGGTCTTTTCTCCTCGTCAGGTCGAACATAAGGACCTATAATATTCAAGTAAGATACCTTCAGTCTACCTAACCTTACGATGTCGAAGCAAAAGAAATTCTACGACACTGGGGTAGAATTTAGAGTCGTGTCGTAATAATATCGTAAGATGTAAAAAGTCTCAAAGACCTTTAGAAATGTAGGCAGCCTAGCCATTTGTTTACAGTACCTATGTAATTATTTACACTACATAAATGTCACGTTAATAAATAGGGAAAGTCAAATGTGAACTATTTATGTACAATTTGATGAATTCTAAACATAGCTCGCTAGACTTTGCTTCGGTGGGACTGTGTTAACTAGATTTAAGAGGGCCGTTCCCGTCACATCTGTCGTCAACGCGAGCATGGTCAAAAAGCTTGTTGTTTCATCCAGAGCCACAGCGGCGATTTTCTTTCAACTCCCCCATCTTACCCCGCCCCGACCCCGAACAACTCGTCTCCCACGCAACTCATACCGCCTAACGCGATGACATTGAACGAAAAATAGTGTTCGAAAATTTCTTAAACTTGTTCCAGGAAATACGTGTTTTTGAATAAGTCTTACAAGTGTGTGAAATAAATATTTGTCATTAAGAATCTCCATTACATGTGCACGGTTTCTATCGAGATGTTTTCTTTATTTTTACAGTTTATGAGTACATTATGAACGGCCAAAGTTCAGGTAAAATTTGTGCAAAACAGCAATTTTTGGAGGCTAATACTGAATTTGTTACTACTTTTTTTATTTTTTGCAACCACAGAAACCCAGATATAGTGCACAAAATACCTATTAGATAAAAAAAATAAAAGATTGATGTGTAACAACGGCATAATCACGTACGAGCGTTTGTATGAAAAGTATGACGGGTTGGCCGCTCTTAATAATGATGATGATCTATAATTATTATTGGTGTTCTTTGATTCTTCAAATGGCTCGTCTAGAAGAATCTGTAGATTTAGACTAAATTACGAAAGATAATATTGTGTCAAGTTGATGTTGGACGGGAGCGGTGTGGGACGAGACGCACGAGCGGTGAAACCGACCTTATTACTAATATTAATATGATTTAAATCCCATTAATTTAATATTATTGTGACTGTTCCTAAATTACCCTAGGCTGATAAAATTTTCGTTTTTTCCTAAATCATGTTAATATTATTATGGTCAGTTTCCCCCGGTCATAGTTTCAAACCGAAGCAGGCACCACTAC
This sequence comes from Eugnorisma glareosa, assembly GCA_947578425.1. NCBI lineage: Eukaryota > Metazoa > Arthropoda > Insecta > Lepidoptera > Noctuidae > Eugnorisma > Eugnorisma glareosa. Next base: position 4,483,199 of record OX387968.1, on the reverse strand, counting down.
TGAGAGCAGTGGTGATGAAATAAAACAAAATACAATTAAACGGCATTACGGCATGGTATATCCTATCACAAAAAATCGAAGGCATACGACATCTATACGGACATTAGGCTCGCGTGGTGGATTACGGCCCACATTCTCTTACATGAAGGAGGTCAGTGACCCAGCAACGGGAAGGTTATGAATTGGGTAAGGATAATGTACAACGTGTAACATAAAGGGTATAGTCATATGGAAGAGTGTGGTACGGACCATCAAACTGAACAACTTTCTATAAGGGACCACCATCGTAAAAAAATAATTAGCTGTCATGCATACATTTGGGTCGAGTAGGTATTGAAATATATATGGGGCAATTGATTATTTTTTTTTGTGATTACTAGAAAGTAGTTCAGTTTGATGGTCCGCACCACAGTGTTCCATATGACTATACCCTTACTGTAACACCCTGTATAAGACTAAAAATAGTTGAAATAATATAAATTGAACACTGTATGTCAAAGTCAAACATAATATTTAAAAGTGTACTCAATCTACTCACATTTTAACTATAAACAACGAAAACCAACGTTTATATACATTTTAAAATTAAACCAACACGTAATAATAGACGCAAATATTTATATTTATAATTCAAGCAACGCATACTAACCAAATTAAAAATAATATCTAAAAATAACGATAAAAAAAATATTTACAATAAAAATTAAAGCACCCGCCAAAATTAGCCCACGTGACGTTTCTTCCAGAATGTTGCCATTAAAATTTATTTTAATTTATATTTTTCTTTAATTAAATAAGACATGGCCGAAGTGCTGGGAACGTGACCGGGGGGGCGGAAACCATTAGACGTTAGGTAAAGGTCTCAGTGCAAGCGATTAGATACTTTTGAAATAGTCATCCACGGTTTGGCTACGAGATAAACGCGTGGAGCGAGATCGGCTTCGGAAAAAATAACCGACTTCCAAAACAACACAAAAAAAGCCTAAGGGTGGATCCACACTTGAAACATAACATGTTATAAAACATTGTTATTTAACAATATTCAATAGAAAAATGAGCAATGTTATGTGTGTAGACGTGTTATATAAATCAAGTTTTGTTAAATGTTACTTATTCTGGACACACCCTTAAATAACTTTACATTCGGAATTTGGTGACTTTGTTGGTTTCATTGACTTTTTTGCCACCGACTTCCGAAAGTAAAGTTATTTAGACTTTTTTGTGTTCTTTGCATAAAATAAAAAAACACCCTTTTTATTTTACCTTTTTTTTATTAGTATACAACACAAATTCTTGTCATGAATTCATTTTTACATAGTAACTAGAAGTTATTAACGGATCATCAACATAGCCCAAGAGGAAAAAATATTAAACAAAGACCAAGATTTCCAATGTACATTTTCCGCCATCTTGAAAAAAGGGTTAAATTTAGTTTTTTCACAATAACTAGGTTCTCCGTTGAGATACAAAATTTTTTCGTTGGAAGGCTTCCCCTTAAATGGACCGAAGACCTGATGAAGGTTGCGGGGATCCGCTGGATGCGAGTCGCACGGGACCGGTCCGTGTGGCGACACTTGGGGAGGCCTATATCCTGCAGTAGACGTCTTCCTTTTGCTCTGCTGTTTCTGCTTGCGGCACAAGCAGTTCTACGCTATACGCTGACTAAGAAACCGCGCCCCTACCACCTTCTAAAACGAGGGAGCGAAAGAAAGTAAAGTGCTTCAAAATAACTCCGTAGATAAGTGTAAATATTCGGTGTCTTATTTAATTTTTCTTAACGCCAAAGCGCCATTTTGTCCACTAAGTGACTGAAGGAATCTCGGCCTTCCATTCTTTTTGTCCAACAAATTAGTTTTTTCGATCAGAATGGGAGTTTCGACAAAAACTGTTTTTCTAAGTGTTTGAGTTTTTCTCGGCAGTAAGATGTTTTTTTTACTAAATGGTATTTTAATTTGATTGAAGATTTCCACTTAGTTTCAAGGGTAGGCAGAGATCTTAAGGATTTAATTTGAAAATCTTTTGGTATGTACTTAATACAAATTGTTATTAACATTCCAGTTTATTTCCTCGGAGCCTAACAAGTCAAGGGTCTCAAGAGGGTCAAGGACCTCCTTTCACGAGTATTTGTCACTGTACGCCTCAGTTTCACCCGCTGCTTGTGATTTTTTTCTTTTCACTCGGCTCCTAAGGGTCATAGCGTGATGTTAAATAGCCTATAACCTTTCTTAAGAATGCAACAAAAGAAATTCAAATCCGAATTCAAGGGCTTCAAATTTCAGCTCAGTTGTTTATGTGACAAAACCTCTGATAGTCTGTCAGTAAACCTTTATATTCTTAATGAAACAGCTGTCTAATAACTAAACTAATCCAATATTTTCGTAGATTTCGGCGATGGCGTAGTAATAGGAGCAACTAAACCCGTCTTTTCTGATCCGTTTTATTAAACATACTGACTGTGTTCAGACCCCGACGTCATGGCGTCACTGCGGTGCCAAAGCAAAGCCGCGACGTCGACGCCGCACCGTCCGTGTGCCCACCAACAACGCGGCGAAATCTTTTCGCGCTTCCGCCGCAACGCACCGTTTACATAGGCTATAACAGACGAACACGGAGGCGAGCAGTGTCGTTTGCAAATCGCCATAAAATATGCTACAGACCTTCAAAACTAACAACTTTCTTCATGAAACCAACATCGTAATCTCGTAAAAAATCAGTCTCGTATGTGTTCATAAGTGTCATTGTAGATTCCGCCAAGTAAGTAAGTTTAACCACTACTGTAAGCTGGATAAATAAAAAGAGACACATCAGACCTATCAGCATTAATCGCCTCGTATAAGTACAAGTTAAAAACTTTAGTGTATAGTACGTTAATGTGCTTAGTCACGTGACCGCCCGAAAACTTTCAGAAGTACGCGAAGACTTGATCTTGCCATGTTTACAGTGATTAGGTAGGTCAGTACTATCGCTCAACATTTTTGCTTCGCGGATACGCGCTTCGCTGATCGATTTTCACAGTAATTGTTAGGATGTTTATTTTGTAAAAAAATTTTTTTTTTTTTTTTTATTAAAATAATTAATTATTATTTTTTTTTTTTTTTGTCAAAAATGACTTTTATATCTCATTTCTTTATTTGAACGATATGTGGTGGATATTTCCCGCCCAATGAAAAGAAACACCGTATTTTCGAGTAAATAAATTAGGGTGGTCAGATAGACTGTCACACCATGTAAAATTGTAATGTATTCAGCTACATGCGATGAAACTGGGAGCCGACCCCTACATCGTTAGGAAATGGCTAGATGATTTTGATGTTATCATCCTGTATGAAAGCCCAAAGCACCTCGCTATCGCAGATATTTTCACGAAAATATTCTGTTTTCCACCAACGGAAATTAAAAGAAAACATAATATAGATGGTCCAGCTCGATAGGACACTTAATTTTTTCGTCGAACACGATTTCGGATACGATGCGGATATTATCCGGAATCGTTAAACTTCCATTTTATGTTGACCGATCTGTAAAGTTTTTATCGACTGTCATAAAATTGCCGTAGTCTATGCGTATCTACTGGCAAGATAACATGGATCTGTGATATTATGTTTAGCTCGTACCATTAAAAAGTTATATAAATACTCGGTATAGCTTGCGACTTTGTTCGCATTACAAATTCATCAGCCGTTCGGTTTGACTCACACTCGGGGATTGAGTTACGAAAGATACTTTCTTGGTGCACATATCTTTTGAATTTCCTCTTTTATTAGTTGGTACAGACTGCGCGAGTGCGTTGTCTAAATTATTATTATTATTATTTTTTTTTGTTTTATTCAAATGGAACAACAAACAGCTGCAATATAAAACATAGAGATAACAAATATACAAAACTTATTGACAATATTGCAGCCCACAACGCTGTTCACAAATTAAATAGAGAAAATAATCGCTAGGGTTACAATCAATAAAAAATACAAAAAAAAAAAAAACAGATAAAAATATGTAAAACAAAAAATAAGAGAAAAACTGTAAAGAGGTGTATAAATAATCAAGAAAGCTCCTTAAGTATATGACTTTTAAATTTATAAGGAGCACATGCAAAAATATCAATATGTTCAAAGGACCTGTTTTAAGAATCGACCATTCAGCGAACAGGCGAACGCATGCCAGAGTTGGACTTGCAAGTGCCAACTGAAAATAATCTGCCAGCGCACACCTTTCGCTTATGGACCGTCCTAGGAACTCCTAATGGTAGGTTTATAAAGAATATTATTTAAACTAGGTGTTAAGCTTCACGAAGTCGTCAACCAAGCATTCTGTACATCAAACTAAGTATCTCAACGCAAAAAATATTGATGGAAAACGAAATTTTCTCCGTATACCTCCGTAACGAGAACATTCCCAGGTATGTATTTCAGGTATTCAGGACAAAAAAAAAAGATCGCAATGACGAGAACAAGTGCCTTTTGGCTTCGTTATGGGTACTCATTATATTCATTACATGTTGAAAAGCATGTAGCGATGTATATGTATACGTTACCGGCCCAACCCAATTTCAGGACAAACTAATTTGTCCTAGGCCAAACTAATTTTTCTTACGTCAAACTAGGGATCATCACAATAGGACAATCATAGAGCACCCTGACTAAATGGGTTAGGTTAGGTTAGAATTGGTGACCAAGCACGCGCGAGCTGAGCGAGCGGCCGGTGAGCGCCACATCCAAGATGAGCGCATTGTAATTGCTTTGTTTGGTTTAGACACGATAAACCAGTAAATCGGTTTGACCTAAGAAAAACTAGTTTGGCTAAAAAACAGGTTTGACCGGTAACAAAAAAAAATAACAAATATACCTAATACAGCTGATAAATGAAACCCGCATTCCATTTGCCGGGAAGTCACTTTATTTAACTTAAACTAACCACTTGCACCACAAATCACGAAAAAACATACTCGAAACGTCGTTCAGTCTCTGTCTTCTTCAAACGGTTGACAGAAACAGAACGGTTTTTAAATGTTTTTGGTGTAAGTGGACCTTAAGTGAAACTTTTCTACTAAGAACTTTGTTACAAATAATTAGTTGACGATATCGTTTATATTCGCGTGTCGTGCAAAACGGCCCGCACTTCGGCTGCATGACAGGCCGTGGTGCCTGAGACTATTGACAGCTTCACCTCAATGATAGCGATGAGGAGAACAGCAGATGGCTCCAAGACGTATAGAAGCAGCGAGGTGGAAGGACATATTATCGAACAAAGTGTTAATGTACGACGGCAGGACGTGAAGCCAAAGACCAGACTCCTACTCATCCATAGCCAGCAGACGCGCACGCTCAGCAGTAGTAGCAGACGTGCTCAGTAAATTGTTCTAAATTACTCGGCAGAGCGGCTTATCTCACCGTATCTGGCAAACCTTTTTCCGGCCGGCTTCTTCAGTATTTCATTTTTTTAGTTACTTCGGTATTGTGAAGACTACGCTACGCTATGTAATAAGATTTATAACTACGTTGATAAATAATTGTCATTACAACTTTGTAACTACAGAACCGATTTGTACCTCTCTCACATCTTCCAATGAAGCGTGAAAACGTAAAAGTCATGTAAAATGCAATACGGTACTAAATTATTCTAGAAATATGAAATAGCAACTACTTTTCCGTGTGGCGGGCGGAGTGAGTTCAAAGTTGCGTCTCGGAGGTCCACACGTCTTGCAGACACATCTTAGTTCTACATAGTTCATGTTTTGAATACTTGAGTTACCGGTTTAGCATAGTAGAGTTTTTATTGAGAAAAATTCTCGTAGATCGCTTTTTTATATTTTGTTTTGGTGTGCTTATGAGAGATTATGATTTTTGGATAAAATAGGCATTTTTCACCAGCCACCCAATTGCGTAACACTTTCAACCAAAATCTAAAAGATTTTGAAGGAAAATTCTAATTGACTACTTCTGAACTGTCAAAATGAATGATATTGCCAATCTGTGTTACGCAACTACCCCCAGCGGAGCTTCGTTTCTTTTTACACACTGGTGTACTAATTCCTAGCCTTTAGGCTTAAGCTCAATAGCGCTGCCTATCCAGTAAGACAGATCTCAGTTAGAGCGTGTCAAAATAAATGGCGTTGTCATTGTACGTGTTACTCAATGACCCGACCGACAGACCTTGGAATCTTGTAGTTTAATCATCATGAAAGAAGACGATCTTTCAAGCTGAATTTGAGCTTATCATGTGAAGGCTATCGTTATCTGTGACGAACACAAATGACCAAAATCTCAAATCTCCGACCAGAAAAAAAAACAATTACGTTTAAACACATCGTTTCAAATTATTTTCACATATTTAGCTGCATGTAGCATGGTGCAGACGGATTGGCCTCGGGGGAACCAAGTTTGAGCTAAATTGCTACACTAGGCTAGGCTTTGAAACTATTATTACTATGAGGTGTATACACCGTGTATCAGAAAGGTGTGGTTAGATTTAAAAGTGAAAATCAAGCTATACAATTTCTCCATGGGACCAAAAAATATTAATCATCTGTGCCATAGATTTGGATTGAGTAGGTGTTTAAGTGTTCGTGATGGTTCAAAAAGAGGTTGCCGAGCGGGATCGTGATATGGCCGATCCCGATAGTTGAAGAAGTTGTTGAGGAGGCAACCGACTGGACGCTTAACACGTCACAACTGAACTGTTTCTGTGACTTTGGGGTCACGGGCGTTCAAAGTGGGGACTCAGTGCGCTCACCGAGTGACCTTAGAGATGACCGGCAGCACAGTAGTCACGTGCTGCCGTGCACACTTGCACAGCAAGGTTTAGGTAAAGTTAAAGGTTTAAAAAAAGTAGTCGCTCCATGTAAAAACCGCGTGCTCCGTGTGTAATACTGGTAGCTGCATCCGGTTCCGGTTAGACTGGAAGCCGACCCCTATATAGTTGGGAGAAGGCTAGGCAGACGATGCCAGGTTAGGTTAGGAACATTCACTTAAGTGCCTGAGTTATCCCTTGCCTACTATTTTATCATATGGCAGTCATTCTAATGGTAGGACATTTTTACGATTTAAATTTCCACGATTTTTGTCTTGTTCCACTTTGATGGTTAAGATATTAAGTGAAGACATTTTAGCTTTATCTGTGGGATGTCAACGCAGCTTTGATACCTCTGTCATATTATCATCAGCGTTAATGATGATAGACATTTATGCTACCGGATAGGGGTGTTTCGTCGTTTCGCACCACGAGTGGAGCTTATTTCAATTCAGGTGGCCTACCATGACGTCTTAAAGCAGGAGCAATTCCAGTGTGAGAAAGAGATGGCGCTAGACGACCTGTATAGCTCTGTCTCTTTCCCACACTGGAATTACTCCTGCTTCAAGACGTCATAGTAAGCATCCAGTTCAAAAGTGTTTGGAGAAAAACGAAGCGCTAGTAAAGCGTCTTGTATTATATCAGACCTATTGTCACTAGTTTAGACGCACTAATGTCCATAATGCTGCAATTAATAACCCATTAAAAGATGAACGTCAACATGGCGGGACCCCGCAAGGATTTTCGAATATCGTGTGAATAGGGATTTAATACAATATTTCTACTATTTCGTACTTTCGTAGTAAAATTCTACACTCATAAAATTTCTATATATTCTACAGAGAAAGTGGTCCCGCTATTTTGATATCAAAATGGAGAAACAGAAACAGAAATATTTATTTGTAATAATGTAGTGTTACATAGTATGGTGTTATGGGTTTGTTTAAGTCCTTAAAATTCTACCACAACTTATGGTGTACAAATATTCAGATGTCACACCTATATTAGAAATTAAACAAGAACATTATTTTAAGATTTGTGATTTACAATAGGTCCAACACTTAGAATGTCCAACATGAATAATATTATTTTAATTAGCTAATCGTTAATTTAAAATCAATGTCAAAATTAAGTTGTTATCAGTAAGTTAAGTAGTTCTAGAATTCTTACAATAGTCCATAAAGTGGAGTGGAGTGGAGGGACCACTATTCAGGCAACGAAAAACACATAGCGTGATCTTAAACTGAACACACCAAATTAATACGATATAGTACGACTACGTTTGAACCGTTATTATACTTTTAAAACCATAAATATACATATAAACGACGTTCATAATACAAGTGGTCTAAAAACTTTAGTTTCCTACCCACTTTCAACATAAACTCACGATTTTTTTTCATGAGGCTTGACAGTAAACTACATGACTCCACCTGCTAATGTCCTTACAAACTCCTACCTACCAGTGGCGAAGGTTCTATACAACTCGATTCCTACCGGCTTTCCTTTGAAAAATCGCACAGTCCGTATTCTATAGAGAAAAAATATAATCATATTAAAGTAATGTACTCCGGGTTACCTCTTACAAAAATTGACCCTTCACTACTGCTACCGACTAACTTCTTTCATATGGAATATTCCATGTACAGCTATACAAACTACAAAGTACCTACTTGGTATTACCAGGTTCTCAGCTTAATACATCAACTTAGTTCCAAAGTCGTTTCCCGGGGGTTAAGACGTCAGACCGTGCCACAACTAGTTAACATTATGAATACTGCTCGAAGAAGTTAGGCTTTAGCTTAGAAAGATGTTCTTTAAATAGTACAGGACAGTAATTAACAATTAAATTACGTACCAGGGGGGTTACTATGACGTCTTAAAGCAGGAGTAATTCCAGAGTGAGAAAGAGACAGAGATATACAGGTCATGTAGCGCCATCTCTTTCCCACACTGGAATTATTTCTGCTATAAGACGTCATGGTAGGCCGCCTGATAAGTCTATAATGTTCCCACTGCTGGGACGCTGGCCGGAGCGAACCCACCAAGTTTTGTTTTTTAGAGCATGATTTACGCAATATGTTTTCCTATACCAGCATCTGCTTAGACTTTTCCCAACTATGCTGGGGTCGGCTTCCATTCTAACCGAATACAGCTGAATACCAGTAGTATACATGGAGCGGCTGCATATCTGACCTCCACAACCCAGTTGTTACTGGGTAATACGATACACCTCGATAATACTGGTATAAGACTGGTTGTCAGAGTCTTCGGGCCACTGAGTCCCAGTAACAACTATCAAAGATCTACAAATGACAGCCGGGACCAGCGGCTTAACGTGCTTTCCGAGGCACAGAGGAAACTTGGTATGTAGTGGGTGGTCACCCGTGTTATTGTATTTTCTCAATTACAAATGTTTCAGCAACAGGCCATAGTCTCAATAAACATCACTGGCGAAGTAGGTGTACTTAACACCTCTATCTAACCCATCGTGTAAGTGTGATAGAATACATAACATAATATAGCACACATGTAATCGTAGAGGCGTGTTTCGCCAGTTAGTTTTATAAGCCCCATGTAATACGGTGCGAGCCGATTGCCATTCGAGAAATTACTAATTGAAAATCCCAATAACACTTTGCCCTACCCAGGAATCGAACTCAGGACCTTATGCTCAGCAGTCGCGCTTGTGACCACGCGACTAACGAAGCAATGAAATGTGGCCCGTGATAGAATGTAGTTAACGTATATTTCGCAATAGAACTTCCCCGGATCCAACCCGCTACCACATGCCGACATATCTTCACATTAAACCAAAAACAATAACATTAAAAACGAGCGCCATCTAATATCACAAAGTGCAGGTGTTCCCCGACTTTGTCTAATTAACAGAGCACGTGACTCCACGATCACCTGTATCTGTCGCGGCGTTATCGAGAAATACGGTTTTCTGCGAAAATTCTGTAAGAGAGAAAGAAAGAAACTGTATTTTTTTACAGTTGCTCAAAAAGTGGTGTATTGCAGGGACGTATAGCGTTCGGGATGTGGGCTATTACATACTAGTGCTTTTTTTTTACCTTTCCCGAACTCGTGCGTTCTCTTTCCCAACTGTCAAAATCATGTCTATTAAAAAGAAAAACCAACCATGAAGTTTTTAATAAAGAGTTTTTGTGATTCATACAAATACGTATATTTCTAAAAAGAAGCTACTAATTTATTTCAATATCAGATTTAATGATTTAATTGAATGAGTTAGGTTAGGTTTCATTCCATCTCATTAAATTTCATTTTCATTTCATATCAATAAAAAAAACTACTGAAGACTAAGCTGTATGGATAGTTCCCTTTGCCTATCAAAATGGGTGAAGAAAAAAAAACTACGTATATTCTACGGTTGGCGCCATTTTCCAGAAATTTTCTTTTTTTTTAGTTTTTTTTTTCAGTTAGTTTAAAAAACTGTACCAATTTCAATGTACACGTGTACTATAACTTTTATAAGAAATAAATGATTAGTTGAATTTATTGTGTTTTATTATTTTATTAAATTGCTTCATTTTTTCGCAACTGTATTAAAAATAGTCGTTCAGTACACCTGCGGAACCGTCATTGCAACTAACGAAGGGTTAGGTAGAGGTGTACCTAATAGTACATCCACATTCCGCCAGTTATGTTTAATTCCCATATAATAGGGGGCGATCCCATTGCCATCAACCGGGTGCAAATCCAGACTCCGTGGCTGCTACTGAGAAATTTCTGATGGAAAAACTCAAAAACTCACTTGCAACCACTAGACCAACGATGTCTGGGTTGTTTTTTAAGTTTTTACCCGACTGCGCCAGAAGGAGGGTTATGTTTTTCGAGAGTATGTATGTATGTATGTGTTGTATGTATGTAACATATATAGACCGGCTTAAATCGTCCCAATAATAGGTCCCGACTGTTATGTCGCTATGTTCTATGCTTTTTTTATTATTTTTACGCAGACGGGTTTTTTTAATTTTTTTAATTACCTTTTTTTTTCGTAATTCAATTCCATGTCATCGTGTTCGTTACACATGCCTTTTTACCATGAGGGTATGCAGAAACTAGAAAACGCCGCCTGCTACGATCCTAAGAGCTTACTCACACAGCGCAGATGACACGCGTCCAATGCGCTTTAAACGTAGATTGAGTCGTAGCTATTAGTGATGAATGACTTCAATTTTTGGCGCCACTGAATTTCTGAACGTGTGCTAAGGTTAACTGGCTGCGACTGAATCTCGTTTAAAGCGGCTTAAACGCGCGTGTGAATAGGCACTTACATACTCCTTTTGCTTTGTCGACGTTCATATCCACACCTTACGTACGGTTGCGAGTAAAAAGACAAGAAAGAAAAAATATTTATTTGTCGCAGAGACATGACGTGCATCATACAAAGTGACAAAACAAAAAAAAATAACAATAAATACAAAGCGTAACAAAAAAAATAAAATAGGTACTACACCTTTGTTCTGAAGAACATTTCCAGTAAGGCCAGATCTACTAACAGACCTTATGAAAAAACTACGGGATTATGAGACACTTGAGGACAGAATTAAGTGACGAGACGTAAGGACTTACAATATAAGATACGAATGCATTTGAAAGTAGTCAGCATCAATCAAATTAACTAGTTACTTAGTTTGATAGATATAGGGGAGATTTGAATAAATAAATAACTATTTAATAAACTACTCGTAGAATTAAAGTAAATTTTTGATATAAATCAGTTTAAGCACCAGCTGTAATCATTTCTGAAAGAAAAATGCTATAATACACTTGATGATTTTCTGTTCTTGATGAATTTCCAACATGATAATGAACCATATTTTGATGATCTATATTTTATTTTTTATGGTTTATTTTTATTATCATTATTTACTTTATTGAAATGATTCATTTTTTATTAACATTTTAATTTCTTTGCTAATGTACCGAACTTTAACTGTATACTTAATTGAATTTTATTTAATTTATGAACTGTAAACCTTGCCGTGTTGTGTTAGTTTTTAGTGAGTTTCTTATAGAACGTAATATTTTTTGTGAAATAAATGAAATGAAAAATGTGTATATCCTTCCAGAGTGTGGCCTCCCAGCGTTTCCACTCACATCTATAATACGAGCCAATATCAGGTATTTTTTTTTAAACTTTGGATAATCTAATAATCTAATAATATATTAATCCGGCTGTTGAAAGCTAAGAAATGTCACAAAAATTCTTAAATTTTCACAAATAAACGAATTTCCCCAATATCCAGCGACATATGTTCAGTACAAATGTAACACATTTTTGTACTACAAAGTTTGTTAACTTCAAACGTACGTACCACCCAGGGGGTTGCGCAGAACTTCCGCGTTGCATGTACAAACGTGACGGGAATGCTGCCGACTACGCCTGCAACTTACTGAATTTACATTTTGAGCGGTACATGTCTTCAATGGTCTGTATGCAGTAGCAAAACCGGTGAAATTCCCGTAATATTTCTGAAAAAATGATTTGGGTAAAGTGATAATAATATTTTGTTTAAAAGATGGTTTCTAGATTTTTTTGAGTAAAAGACCTTTGGCTGGTGGTGGTAGTAGGCTCGCTCCCTATTACAGAGGACTTAAGCATTTTCAGCATCGTCATTGGACATAACTAGCTAAATACCCACATTTCGCACAACACAATATTACACCCACGTGCTATTAGGTACACCTCTGCCTAACTCTTTGGGGATTACAGGCGTATGGATATAATGTGTAACGAAAATTGTGAAATGCTACCGACGCTATTTAGTTGGATCAATAGTTTCTTTTATAAGATAAAAGAAAAGAAAGAAAACATGTTTATTTCGCACATGCCACAAGTGCACACAACATAAAGTAGAAAAAATTAAAAAGCTTTTTTTTTCAGAACAAGAAAAAGCGGACAAGTGCTAGTTCGACTCGCTTGAAGAGGGTTATAGATTTCTTTTAGGTTTTCCTGTAATCTATAGGTAAAGAACTATTTTTTGATAAAAAAATATATATTTATTTGAGATGCTCACAATGAGCCCTTTTCATTTGATACGTAACACGATGTACTCGTAGATAGCAAAACTTTTTTTTTTTTTTTCAATTTCTTGTTTACCCCCCAAAAGTGGCCCCCATGTTTAAAATTCACTAACTTCCGTTACACGTTCGTCGTTGGGTCACCGACTTACAGACGGACAGACAGACACGCGAGTGATCCTATAAGGGGTTCCGTTTTTTCCTTTTGAGGTCCCGAACCTCAAAAAATATAATTTTGTGTGTTTCACGGCTCCGCCAAATAAGCCCAGTACAGATACACACAAAACTACCCAGATTCCTGTCCGGTCTGGTCATGGGTTCGATCCCCAGGTTGGTAAAGGTCTTTCCATCAGGAATTTCTCAATAGCAGCCTGGACTATGTATTTGTGGCCAGTTAATGGCAATAACCTCAAATAAAACTGGCAAAATATTATGGTAAGTACTCCTCTGCCCTACCCTTCTATCAAAACAGCCGCGATGTATTTGATCTTCATTAACAAACGACTCAAAAAGTTAAAAAGAAATCACCTCAAACATAAACTGAATAAAAATCATATTCATGACCCAACCCCCGACTTCTTAATGTGTCAAAAATGATGGCATCCATGAATTCTAAACTAAATTCTTTCAGGCGCCTCCCAGAGGGAATCGGTACAATTATTGGCCGTCATTATGCAGGAAAAAAGCTCCTCTGCAAACAGTGGGGAGGAACAAAGAACACATCTTAGAAAACTTGGAAGACGTAATATATATGGAGTCCGCAATTTTTGAGCTTAAATAAAAGTTTGTTTCGGTTAAAAAATGGCCGAATTACGTAAAGTATTGCTTTCGTGTTCTTTCAGGGTTTCGTAAGCAGGAATTTATTAGTGTGATCAATTGTAACACTTCGTCTATATGTTTATTTTATGGGTTTTGTCGGGAAAGTCAATGGTACTGGAATAACTAAGAAAGTATAGCTGGAATTTGAGAAAAAAACATATTCAATTCATGAATATTGCCATGACTGTTTTAAATGTGCATGCAAAACCGAGTTGCCTGTCGGCTGACCGGAGTTTGACAAATATTTCAATAAATTATCTGCGAAGAGACAAGATACTAGCTCGTGACTAAATAATAACAGCCTGGGTTAGTCCGTGGATGGGTGACCATCTATTACATACCGAGTTTCCTCAGTGCTTCGGAAAGCACTTTAAGCCGTTGGTCCCGACTGTCATTTATTGATCTTTGACAGTCGTTACAGGTAGTGAATGGGCCAAAAGTCTAACAACCCATCTTACCAAGGGGTATCGTATTACCCAGTAGTAACTGGGTTTTGGAGGTCAGATAGGCAGTCGCTCCATGTAATATACTGTATTCAGCTGCATCCGATTAGACTGGAACCTAACAAATTTGAGACAAGGCCATGCAGATGATAAACTGTCAAATTCCGCTCTGCGCAGTCAGGTCCAGAGCACGCAGTACGGTCGAGTGGACCACACCTTCAGGTGACGGTAAAACGCAGTAAACTTGATACTAGTAGATATCGACGTAAAATGTTAAACCGATATTAACACAAACGCTATTAGATAACGGTGTCCCACAGTTTCACCATTTGCTGTTTATGTAACGGGTTCCTTAGCAAAGTCTGGAGTACTAGACTACTCTATGAAATGTTAGTGCCTACCTACCTAATATTAGTAATGGTGACAAGACTAAGAGGTACAAATCAGGAATTGGTTGTTTCTCAATTAAATGTTCTCTTCGGAGCATTGTTGCTAGCCAGACTGAAAGCCACCTGTCCGCAGAGCATGTACTATTGTCATGGAATCAGACATTACCTTGTGGAAACCCATACCTTTAAATGTTATGAAGAATATTTCGTTTTAATTCCGCAATTAGATCCATGCGAAAAGGAGCACTTTTATTTGGCGACTATTCGGGCTCGCGTCCCTGCGTATTCGTCGAGAGAGACATCTCCTGAGGATGCCCGTGGAGAGGCAAAACACTTGTCGCGTAAAGGTTTGGGTGCATGGCATGTTAATTTTCGCACTTCTTGCATGTGCATATTTTTAAGAGCTCCCAGGGCGTTGCTTACATCCTACATCCAAGCCTGGATCTGTTTGCAAAATGAAAGCTAAATAGTTTCATATCATTTAACGCCAAACTAACAAAAAAAGAGATTAGATAGCACATCCAAAGACATTCGTAGTTCCTCAGCGAAAGCACTTAAACCGCCATTACAGTGGGGCATTAGGTAGCAAGTTTGGTCCCAAATTTACCCGTTTCATTAACTGCCTAATGATTTCCGATAGCCTCGTAGTAGTTGTTATGTTCTGACAAAAGATGGGGCGTGCCTTTTTATATTTACAGGAAAATCATTAGGGAATTATTTTTACCGCAGTGCGATTTTGACGACATTTTTAGTGTCATATTGGCTAGGTGGAAGCTCCTATAAAGGCCCTAGTGAGACTTCTAATCCAGCTGGTCTTATTACAGTTACTCTGCAACTCCAGAAGTTTGCATGGGGGGTTTGGCGGTGGTCTTCTAAAAAGACTTTCAAAACCACACTTCTCTGTCCTATCCTGAGGCGCGAATTACACAGTAATGGCATAAGGTGAATGCGCGGCGCAGGGGCAGTGCAGGCAAGATCGCTTCAAAAGGTTTTCATACAAAATGTACGGAGGCGACGTGTCGTGAATTACATTCAAGCGGCGCGGCGCAGGCATGTCGTTCTTTCGTTATCCGTTCCACGCCTGCGCTGCGCCTGCGCCGCGTCTTCACCTTACGCTGTTTCTGTATTTGTAATTTGCGCCTGAGACTGTATCAATACTGAGCTAGTTCATTCCAATAAGCCTTCCACACCGATGTTTATGTTGTTGACAATATTATATCAAGGAATTTCAAAAAAAAAACTGAAAGGTACACAGGCGCTAAGGGCCTGCACTTGGGGTGGCTCGTCCTATTACAAAACACAGTTATGGTCACAAAGAAGTACTAGCTCATTGTTTCATTGGTTTAAAAAAAACGCCTGCTTAACGACGCATCAATATTGTTGAACAGTCAAAATTAAAAATATGTTCACCGTTTTCCACCAAACGGCTTGCATCGCATCGGATCGGAATGGATTTTACAATCTTTAAAACGATATTAAATCGTGACACAGTATTTAAAATATGTACATTTACCAAGCAGCTTGACTGTGGGCAGCGTCTTCCGCGACACGCGATCGAAGCCGAAAGTATGCTGCGACGCGCTCCGTTCGCCTTTTTTCGTATCCATTCGGATCAAAACAAAAGTTAGATCACGTCAACAAGGTAGGAATGAAACTACGTTCGCAAGCGACGGTACGGAGCCGATCGTATGCGTCTACATCCTGCCGGACGCGATCGGCTGTCGCCGCATCCATTCGTATCTTTTCCAATCTGATGCGATGCGAGCCGTTTGGTGGAAATCATCTTTTAGTGTTTTGCGGAACGGGGATGGCAGCTGTGGAACTAATGGCTCTAGCATAGTCATTGGTTGAAAATCTGGTAATGTCATTTTATATTTCGAATTATCTTAACCTCATTCGCCAGATTGAGACCTGGCTATGGTCGCGCAATCTACAATTAGCTTTTAACGGTCTTCCCCATTATCCACAGCTCAACTTTAGTTCCTATTCACGCTGAAGACCTAATGTTAGGCATTAGGTCTTCAGCGTGAGTAATGGCGTCAGTAATGGCATAAGGTGAATGCGCGGCGCAGGGGCAGTGCAGGCAAGATCGCTTCAAAAGGTTTTCATACAAAATGTACGGAGGCGACGTGTCGTGAATTACATTCAAGCGGCGCGGCGCAGGCATGTCGTTCTTTCGTTATCCGTTCCACGCCTGCGCTGCGCCTGCGCCGCGTCTTCACCTTACGCTGTTTCTGTATTTGTAATTTGCGCCTGAGACTGTATCAATACTGAGCTAGTTCATTCCAATAAGCCTTCCACACCGATGTTTATGTTGTTGACAATATTATATCAAGGAATTTCAAAAAAAAAACTGAAAGTTACACAGGCGCTAAGGGCCTGCACTTGGGGTGGCTCGTCCTATTACAAAACACAGTTATGGTCACAAAGAAGTACTAGCTCATTGTTTCATTGGTTTAAAAAAAACGCCTGCTTAACGACGCATCAATATTGTTGAACAGTCAAAATTAAAAATATGTTCACCGTTTTCCACCAAACGGCTTGCATCGCATCGGATCGGAATGGATTTTACAATCTTTAAAACGATATTAAATCGTGACACAGTATTTAAAATATGTACATTTACCAAGCAGCTTGACTGTGGGCAGCGTCTTCCGCGACAAGCGATCGAAGCCGAAAGTATGCCGCGACGCGCTCCGTTCGCCTTTTTTCGTATCCATTCGGATCAAAACAAAAATTAGATCATGTCAACACGGTAGGAATGAAACTACGTTCGCAAGCGACGGTACGGAGCCGATCGTATGCGTCTACATCCTGCCGGACGCGATCGGCTGTCGCCGCATCCATTCGTATCTTTTCCAATCTGATGCGATGCGAGCCGTTTGGTGGAAATCATCTTTTAGTGTTTTGCGGAATGGAGATGGCAGCTGTGGAACTAATGGCTCTAGCATAATCATTGGTTGAAAATCTGGTAATGTCATTTTATATTTCGAATTATCTTAACCTCATTCGCCAGATTGAGACCTGGCTATGGTCGCGCAATCTACAATTAGCTTTTAACGGTCTTCCCCATTATCCACAGCTCAACTTTAGTTCCTATTCACGCTGAAGACCTAATGCCTAACCTTTAGGCAAAAGCTCTGCCCACCCAGTTACAGTTATAGCGTGATGCTACATGTTATTGTATGTGCCCTTGCCCCTAAAATTCAGGACCGAGTTATTCCGGAGAGAATTGAATTAAGATTGTGGCTACGAAGAGGGCGATATAATATCGTAAATCATAATTTCATGCCTTTATGGGAGTCCTTCGTAGACGAACGGTTAGGCAGTAGTGTACCTGAAGTGTACACCCACATGTTGCCAGTTTTGATGATGTCCCATGGAATAGGGCGAGCCTATTTCCATCACCGGGCACAAATTCAGACTCCGTGGCTGCTACGGAGAAGTTCCTGATGGATTAACCCAATCACACTTGGCCGACCTAGGACCCGAACCGATTTATTTATTTAAAACTTTCATAATTTAAATTAAAAAAACTTATCCAAAATAACATAAATGCGAAAGTTTGTGAGGAAGAATATACGAGTATCTTATTATTTCACGCTGAAAGTACTGAACGGATTGAGATGAAATTTGGCACACTGGTAATGCGATCCTGTGGGAAACTTATCGAACTCCACGCGGGCGAAGCCACGGCCATGAGTTAGTTAACAAACACATTCATAGTTTTACTGAGGAAGGCCGTCCATAGAGGCAATTAGGCCTAGCCTAGCCAGTGGCGTGCAGTGGTTCTTCACGGAGGGTAGACCACGCATACTGATACCGAAAAAAAAAATGCGTTACATCACAGTGTCGCTCTACATATGATCGATGCTAATATATGATGTAGAGCCTAACCTCCGTGGAGAACCACTGCACATCATGTAGTTTTAGGTTAGTATATTCATATCAGTAAAGTGGTGGCACAGTGCTAACGGATGCAATCTAAGTGTGGTGGTCGTGGGTACAAATTCAAGCAGGCATTTTACATTATATAGGGTAACAGCTGATAGGTCAAGGGCGCGCGCGCGAATTTCATACAGCAGTTGTGTTATTGTGATAGTGAATGAATAGAATGAGTATTAAAAAATATGTTTCTCTAGGAAAGTTGTTTGTTATCATGACTTCATGAGTACAATCACGTGTATAAGTATCGGTCACTAATTCCAGTCACCCTATAAAAATTATTTCATCACTACTGCTCCCAGAAGGTGAAAGCATACGTCGTGAGGAAACGGACATGTCCTAAGACGAAAAATACTAAAAACGCACTCGGTCTGGGTGGTGGATTACAGCCCACTCCCTCTCATGGAGAGCAGACCCGTGTCCCAGCAGTGGGAACATTACAGGCTGAACACTCGCTACTCTCATAGCCCTCAACAAAACACAAAACGCTTAACCCCGTGAAATCAATGTTGAAATTGTTTTAGCCAAGCTTTAAACTTAATTAAATATAAATAAAGACAAACACCATGGCCTTTAAAGCTCTTTTGTGAACGTTCCGGTTACAAATAAGTTTCAAGCCTTCCATTTTAAAGTTCTAATGGTATTTATTAAGCCGAAGGTTTAGGGTCGCGCTTTAAGTACTAGGTTACGGGTGTCGCAATCACGGCTGCTGAACATGAGGTCCTGGGTTCGATTCCTGGGTCAGATCAATTGTTATTAGGTTTTTCCATCAGGAATTTTGCAGTAGCTGTCATGCACGGTGTCTAGATTTGTGCACGGTCGATAGCAATAGGCTCGGCCCTTATTACATCGGACTTAAACATAGCTTGCGAAATGTGGGTGTACTATTAGGTACAGCTCTACCTAACCCTTCTGGAATAATGGGTGATGTTATGTTATGTTACAGTTTCAATTTGCAAAGAACCTACTGATTTAACTTTAAAAAATCGAAGGTTTATTCACAATTATTAATCTTGTACATGTAAAATACTGGTATTCAGCTGTATCCGGCTAGACTGTAAGCCGACAGATGAAAAGACAGACATGATGGGATGGCAGTAAGTTATTAGGCGTGAGTTATACAGAAACAGCGTAAGGCGCGGATTACACTCACTCCGCGCGGTGCAGCGCAGGCGTGGAATTTATAAGGAAACGAAAAAGTGCCTGCGCCCGCGCCGCCGAGTGTAATTCACGACTAGTCACCTACGTACATTTTGTATGAACACGTTTTGAAGCGTCATCATACCTTCGCCGCGCCGTCGCCTTACGCAGTTTGTGTATAAATCGCGCCTTAGATTGCCGTGGAGATTACATTCTCTGTAATTGGCACCATGGAAAAAATAAGTTAAGTACCTACTCTTTCAAACAAATAATCAGCCGAGTCTTTGTAACCGAAGAAACAGTCCTTTTTTGCCACAATTCTCGTAATCAAAGTAACCGCAATAATAATAATAATCGCCTGAAAAACGACCAGTAAAAAAATAATTCGATCGGATATCACTTTGATTCAAACAAAATATACGATGTACAGAAAAGGAAAAAATTGTCTCATTATAGGTGCACCATGCTGTTAGATGATAAAGGATAAAACGTAGTTAAACTTTTACTAGAAATTGTCTTTTTCTATTTACTGTTGTTATTCCGGTTATTTAGTCACACTACCAGTTTACGTAAGTTTAAACAGCGTGTTTCTTGGTTTTTTTGTATCAACCTCTTTTTAGAAACCGACTATTTTCCATGGGGTTCATAGAAATAGCATGCCACCTGCTTCCTTCATGTTCAAACATCCGCACTCACAACCGCACTCTGTATCACTAAATTACATGCGACGTAAACATCACTGGCGAAATTTGGGTGTTGTACAAGTACACCTCTGCCCGAACCTTCGGAGAACATGTTCAAAAGTAATATATTGTAATGTTCTATAGCTGAACTTGAACTTTCACAACATCCTTCTAAAACTCAAAAGCACAGTCTTCAATTTAAAACATTGATCATCACCCTGCACTATCGCCCCCTTTTCTTAACGAGTAAACTGTCGAAGTAAATCAAGTTTCCACGAAATTCTTATTACATTTCCAGAGCTTTTACCGCCGCTCTAAATTGCATTTGTGGAACATTATCTTATTATTTTTTAATGTTTTAATGTATACAAGGTATAAAAGAACCCTTCACGAAGTCGTCAAACAACATTCTGTATAACAAACTAAGTAAATCGACGCAAAAAAAAATACAGGAAAACGACTTTTTTTGGGTGTAAAATCACTGCTAACGGTAGGACTATATTATATATTTATATATATTATATATTATTATATTGATAACGCACTCAAAATATTTTGCTGATGGATGCATTGCAGAGGGGATGGAGGTATCTTAAGTACAATTATAACATTTCATCATCATCATCATTTCAGCCGAAAGACGTCCACTGCTGGACATAGGCCCCCCCAAGTGTCGCCACGTTGACCGGTCCCGTGCGACTCGCATCCAGCGGATCTCCGCAACCTTCGGAGTGGTAGGCCTTCCAACGCGACGTCTTTCGGTTCGCGGTCGCCACTCCAGAACTTATCGACCGCATCGGCCATCCGTTCTGCAAGCAATTTGCCCTGCCCACTGCCACTTCAGTTTGGCAATTCTTCGGGCTACGTCGGTAACCTTGGTTCTCTTGCGGATGTCTTCATTGCTGATTCGATCACGCAAGGAAACTCCGAGCATAGCCCTCTCCATTGCCCTTTGGGTGACTTTAAGCCTTCGAATGCAGCCCATTGTGAGCGACCACTTTTCGGTCCCGTATGTAATCACTGGCAACGCACACTGGTCATAGACTTTCGTCTTGAGACACGGCGGTAAGTTGGATGAGAAGATACCGCGCAGCTTCCCGAACGCTGCCCAGCCAGTCGGATTCGACGGTTGACCTTTTTCTGGAAGTAAGACCTACCTAGCTGTTTGTCCCAGGTAGACAATAGTCTACAACTTCGAGTATAGAGTCTCCGATCTTGATAGGAGTGGGTGTTACATGGGCATTCAACATAACCTTGGTTTCGTCCATGTTCATTTTAAGGCCCACTCTTTCGGAGGCTCTAGTGAGGTCATCGAGCATTGTACTGAGGTCCTCCATGGTCTCAGCCATGACCACTAAATCGTCGGCAAACCGAAAGTGAGTGATGTACTCGCCATTAACGTTGATGCCTAGCCCTCTCCAGTCCAGAACCTTAAAGTCATCCTCCAGTGCAGCGGTGAACAGTTTTGGAGATATGACGTCTCTCTGTCTCACACCTCGCTGCAGAAGGATAGGTTCCGAGGTCTGGTCCTGAAGTCGGACTGACATGGTGGCGTTTTTGTACAAACACACGCGTTGTTATAACATTTAAACTTGTATTTTGTTTTAAAGTAACTACCTATAATTATGAACTTTTTTTTAAGTTGGAACTTTGACCTCCAATGTCTCTGTAACTAAAAGGTTGCCAGATATGGTCCAAAACTAAAACAAATATCGCAATGATGGGGTGAACAAGTAACTTTATGCTTCGCTAAGGGTCTTCTTACATCCATTATTTACTCGACAGGTCAAGGACCTTTTCTCATACACATAATGCACGAACATTGATGGCCATGTTTGGTCAGTACAAATGTTATTTATTATTTAATACTAGCTGATGCCCGCGACATCGTTCGCGTGAAATTATTATAAAAATAAAACTAAAAAAAACACAAACACAACAAAACAACTATAAAACTTCCCTATTTGTATCGGATTACTCCTTATGACATCAGCTATCTGCCAGCAAGTCTCGTCAAAATCGGTCTAGCCATTTCAGAGATTAGCCGGGGCAAATAGACAGTTAAACAGAAAGACTAAAATTAAAAAAAAAAAGTTGTTTCGTTAAATGTGTATACTTTCGAATGCATTCAGTATATAGCTGTTATTTTGAAATTACAAAGAGATACTTCAATTTTATATGTTTTATAGATATTCCAATTATTTCTCAAATAATGGCATAATGATTAACTAATGCGATCTTCAAACTATGCAATCAATTCTATTCAGTTCTTAATTTTAAGAAAGCATTAATTAGTTGATCATTTGAAATTTGACTGTAAACATTGACCATATCAGACAAACATACATACAAATATATGTACATACTTAAATATTTATAAATAGGTTATCAAAGCAAAAATAAAATGACAAAAATAGTCAACGACGTTTAGTATTTATTGATATTGATTTTTATCGGACCATAAGAACTATTATATGAATTATAAATGAATAAAAAAAAAACATTTTTGTATAAAACCATAAAATAAAATGAAAATACACTACATTCCAGCTATACTGTATTTGATGCAACGGATACAAAAACCAAGCGGTTACTCCGAGGAAGTGAACGGCACTGTAAAAAGAACGGTAGCGCAAAAAAAAAAAGAAAAAAAACACCATTGTGACTGAGAATAGGTCCCGAGGGGAATCGAGGTCCTTTAATTGCTACGTTGAACCCTGTAGTGAATGGATTGTGGATTTCTATCGTTATAGGTTTTATTTTTGTTTCTATTTTTTCTTGACCTTACTTCACCAGTTTATTTATTGAGGTTTCTTGTAAGATGGACAAATCTTAAAAGTATAGCCTCAATGGTCTTGTGGTCACACGCACGATTGTTGAGCACGTGATCCGGGGTTCAATTCCCAGGTCGGGGAAAATTTTATTCTGTTTTTCCATCAGAGTTTTTTCAGTCAGCAGTCTGGATATTCGTGGTTGACATTTAATTGGCGAAATGTGGGTGGAGTACTATTAGATACAGCTCTGCCTAACCCTTCCGGGATTGCAAGTGTGATGTTATGCTTGTGTTACTATAGTAAAGGCAACAAGGAAAAAAATTACAGCATCATCAGGTTTTATCCGCGATGTAAACAATGTCGTCTGCCCATCTCGCCGTCGGACGACCAACACTGCTCACGACACGCGGTCACAGCTTTACTTTTTAGGGTCTCGTAGCCGAATGGCAAAAAACGGAACCCTTATAAAGTCGCCATGTCTGTCTGTGTATCTGTCTGTCCGCGTATGTCACAGCCACTTTATTCTTTTTTTATTCTTTTTTGACGACCCAAATGGCGCAGCGGTAGTGAGGCTGCCTGACGTTCTTAGGGTCCCGGGTTCGAATCCCGGTAGGAGCAAATGTTTGTGTGATGAGCATGGACATTTGTCTCCGGGTCATGGATGTTTATATGTTTAATAAGTATGTATTTACAAACAAAAAGTATCTATGTAGTAGTATCAACTATCTGGTGTCCACGACACAAGCCTCGTTGCTTAGTGTGGCACCTAGATGGCGCTGTGTGTAATGTCCAGCGATATTTATTTATTATTTATTTATTTATTCTGAAACTATTAAGACTACACAGTTGAAACTTAGTAGGTAGATGTATTCTGTGAACCGTTTTACGATTTTTATACAAAAATACAAAATAAAGAGGGGGTTCCCCTATACATGGAACTGAAACTCAAAAACATTTTTTTCATCGAACCTATTCGTGCGGAGTGTCTATAGATAGGTCTCTTAAAATGAGATTAAAACCATTTTTTCTCAAAGTCAATCGTTTGAAAGATAGTCACTTCCAAAGTGGTAAAATGTGTCCTCCTCCTCCCTAATTTCTAAAGTAAGAGGAGGAAAATTCTGAAAAAAATATAGGATTATACAACGTAAAAAAAAACTTACAACCAAAATTGGTTTGAATAAGATTTGGTGTTTATTTTTTGAGTATTGGGACTTTTTCATTAAACTGCAGCAACAACTTTGTTTTTCATTAACATACTATGAAAACCAAATTTAGTTTTGCTTGTTGAATGTAAAACAATGCAACATATGTCTTCAAAATATTTTTATTACATAATTGGTGCTACGGAACCCTGTGTGCGTGTGAGTATGACACTCACTTGGCCAGTTTTTTTAGTCTAATCATTTTATGTAGCTATAACTGCTGTACTGTACCTACATTCAAGTACCTAAGTACTATCTTAAACTAACAATGTCTGTTCTACCAATATATATTATCTACTCTTTAGAATATAGTTAATGTAAGTGTAAACAATGTTATCCATTGTTGTGGGTAAGCAAAATATTCTACGACCCACGCAGTAATGGGCAACGTGCTGATAAAACAACTTAGCTGACAATCAGGGAAATCCCCGTGTTGGTGTTACCAGTAACACGGAAAATAAAAATGATTGTAATTTTGCTGGTCACGTGGCTAAATAATACCCTTATGGTTCGATTGAAGGTTCAACTATTCATTTAATTTCTAGACGAGGAGTCGCGTGCCTCGGAAAATACGTTAAGCAGTTGTAGATAATTGACTGTCGTTACAAGTAGTGGGCCGAAAGTCTGACAGTCAGTCAGACCAGGCCAAGGGCTTATCGTATCACCCAGTAATTGGGTGTGTGTGAGAAGTAATTAAAAGATTCTTCATTTAACCATTACCTTAGCTACAGCTGCAAATAAGTTACCTATACAATCAGGCGTTAGTTTGCGGAAATGCATGACATTAAAATGTTATTGCTTTTCCTGCATGTGCATATTTTTGCGGGCGACAGGGCGGTAGTGCATCCTGCATCAGAGCCCGGATCATTTTCGCGGAATAAAAACTTAATATTTTTCATAACATCTAATACAGTACATACAGTACATCCCGTATTAGTATACTATGGCTTTGTTTGTTACGGAGAATCACTGACTCCTAAGACACAGGCACATTCACCTAGTTTAGGAGTCAGAGCATTAACGTTATTGTGACCTAGTTCTAAGCCTTATATGGTCTTAGTCTGTGGATTTTATACTGTGGCTTTTGGTGAAAATAAAGAATTTATTTATTTATTTATTATTTACAGGTACAAAGAACTTTTTCTTTGTATATCAGCCTGCTCTTTCCCACTGCTGTGCAAAGGCCTCCCCCATGGCTTTCCAATCCCTGTTTACAATATGCCCTCTTCGACCAATCCGTTAAGAATGAGTCCAGATCGTCTCGCCAGCGTTTCTTGGGCCTGCCTCGGTTACGACGGCGTCTTCAGGCACCCACTGTGTAACAGTGTGACTATCTTTGCCCTGTCCGGCTTGATCTTAGTAACATAACAAAGTACATAGTTTTACATATTTGATTGGTTTGACGTTGTGTAGGTATGCGTTGGGAAAATAAATAGGTAGTTATAATTTGTCCAGCAAGATTATACAATTGGTTATAGCACCTCGATGTTAGGTCATGCCGACCAAATGGGTTAGGTACGCAGATATAGATATATCTAGATAACGCAAGTATCAAGCTCCGTATGAAAATCAAGCGTGCCATTTTTTGACTACCTACTATGACGTCAAACGCACTATTTAGTACTATACAAATAAGTTACTATACAAAAAAGACTACGTGTTTGTTCTTTAAGTATCTAGAATCAAGTTCTTGAGTTGTAACGTCGTTGTTTTAAACAAACTAGCTTGCTGCGACAGTAGCCACGTTTTGGTGGATCCACACAGCGGCCTGACCACACTGCCTTGACCACAAGCAAAGCCGGCAAGTGCGGCTATGAATCGATATTCTCAGTTATCTTGTGGCTTTCGGTGAAGGGAAGTCTGCTGGTTGAGAGGCACACATGGCTTGGTGACAAGAATTCAATTTTCTCCACCACTGACGCATTATTTTTTCTTAGGCTCATTTATGATTCTCTTCCTGAGTAGCCTAAATGGCGAAAAATCGCCTACTTTGGCAACACTGCCCCCGGAGCCGCGCGGTGCGGCGTCCTCGCAGGCAAAATGGCCGCCGGCTTTGTTGTGATCGCCGCTCGCAAAGCCGGCGGCCAGGCCGCCGGCACATGCCGAGAGCTATGTGGATCCACCAAAGCTTAATCCGGGCACGCAAAGTAGGTTTTCTTGCGTTATCTAGATATATCTATACCTTTGGTAAGGTAGGATATTAAGTTAGAACCGTGACCGCTGTGTGACCAACCACGATTGTATTGAAATTCATCGCAATGACTAGAATATAGCTGCTCAATATGAAATTATGTGCTGATCAATATTGTAATTCTTCCTGGCCACTATTAGCTCCTCCTCTTGACTTTATTTGCTGACGGAACACATTTTTCAGCTGTCAAAACCTTAGTATTCAGCAGGCCAATTACCGCTATAAAAATAAAACAAAGATTTCGGTTATGTTCAATCATTTATTTACAAAAACTTAAAGACCTATTTTCATAATTATGTTCGCATTTAAATAGTCGAACACAATACCTATTGTATAAAATAATTTTCGTCAACATTTTTATAGAAATTGAATTGTTGCAAACGACACCAATAATTTCCAATACATACATTTGGACAAACAACCTTTTGGAAAAAAATACTTTATTCATTTATATCTTAAGGTGCTCCCTCACTTTTTACCTGCATTTTTACCGCGAATTTACAGTTATAAAAAAATTTGATAACTCGAGAAGAATTTTCTAGCATTTAATCAAATAAACGTTAAAATACAAAATCAATAAAGTCTTACACAAATTCAAATACTTAATTATCTTATTTCAGAGAGTACACATACATACAATATAATAGAGTAACAGAAGATTTCTCATTTAAATGGAAAAAAAACATACAATGAATCAAAGACCCAACAGTTTTACCACGACTAACTATAGTGAAAAACATAAATAATATTTGGATGTTTGGATTTCTTGAACAAATTGAAAAAAGGGTTGTGCAATACAAAACTTGACAATAAATGATAGATTAGATACACTTAAATCTAGACAGCTCTAAGACCGCGGGTTATTAATGAATGAGACAGGGACGTCTCTTTCATTATTAACCTGCAGAAAAAGATAGCGATACTGATAGTTTAGTCGACGCGCTACAAAATAGCACTAACTACTTTCCTTATGCCAATACAGTTGATAAATAATTTAAAAATTACAAAGTTGAGTTGTCCATTGCACCGGGCAATTCGCGAGTGCTGTAAGACATTCGGCTTCTAACAAACATTCTTGACTTGTAGAATTTGTACAAAGTTAAACAGACCAATATCAACAATATCAAAGCTACACACGTTTCTGTAAATATCGATTTTGTTCCTTCACTGTTTGACACCAACTTCTCATTACTAGGACTTGTAGGCAACGAGTCTGTTTGATAATGCATCATAGAGAATTTACTTTCCAACTCATGTAAAACGTTTTGTTTTTCATCCGCTATAGTTTTTTCTAATTGTTTTCTTATTTTATCAATATACGGAATTAAATCTGCAGTATTATTGACCGTTACTATTGGAACCGAAGTAGTAGTAGCGACTGCACTTTCGTGTAATGAATTTAGGATTTTTTGAAGCAGCATATTAGTATCATTGTTTAAAGCTATAACTTTAGATGTTAAGTTGGCAAGATTTGATAGATTTTCCTCGTTAATAATGTTAGATTTTTCAATTACATTCGTTATGTTTTCTAAATATTTACCTTTGCCATCTTCTACGGTATTCCTACTACTCATGTTGTACAGAATGTTTCTCATGTCTACAAGTATCTCGTTTTTTTCACTAACATTGTTAACTGACGCATTTGGTTCGAACATCGGTCGATCTTGATCTTTATTACAAGTTATACCGTCAATATTCTCACCATTATGCTCATCTATTGTAATTGCTGTTATTTCAAAAGGAACGCCTTGTTTCTTGAGTTTTACCAAAATGTGACATGATAAAGGATTATCGCCAATACTCAACTCGGATAAACTGGTTCCGACAAATTCTTCAGCGTTAATTTCGACAATTTTGTTATGATCCACTATTAGCTTTGATAAACTTTTCACTTCATAAAATCTTTCGCTTTGCAAATCTTTGATGTTATTGAATGACATATCGAGCGTATTCAAATAAATGAGACCACGGAAAATTCCGTAACCAACAGCAGATAAAGAATTATGAGATATGTTTAAAGAAAACAAGAGCTCGTTGTCTTTAAATGCTCCCGGTTGAATAAAAGATATTTTGTTAAAACTTAAGTCTAAATGGAGAAGTTTACCGATACCTGAGAAAGCACCGATTTCTATCCTAGAAACACTGTTATTCCTTAGAAATAAACTTGTTAAATGAGTTAACGCACTAAGGTTTAATGCACTGATATTTTCTAGACCTGCATCTAAGATTGTGACTTCAGAAATGGTTGAATCCATATTATGATCAAAATGAATATCAGTTTTAATACCTGATAACTTCAAAGAATTTAAGTTTTCGGTCTTTTTCAATAAGTTTTGCGTGAACTCAAGCTTCTCATTATAAGACAGATCTAATAAACGTAAATCAACTAAACTGACAAATGAATCGTTTTGGATATTTTCCATCAAGTTATGAGCCAAGTTGATGTTGGTTAAGCGTGATAGCCCATGAAGCGAAGTAGAAGAAATTGTTTTGATAAGATTATTATTTAGAAGTAAAGTGCTTAATCCAACTAATTCTGTCATATTTAAAAAGAAGTTGTCCAGTTCGTTATAAGACAAATCAAGAGTTTCAATGTAGCCTGTATGTACAAAAACATTATATTGTAACTCTTTGATTTTACTACGTGACATATTCAGTTCTTTTAATTCGTTCATGTCGTTAAAAGATGCGTTTTGTACAACAGTCAATAAGTTTCGGGAGATATCAAGGGTAGGTAATGAGACCAGACCATCAAATGTGTCAGTTTTCAAAGTTCCAGACAGAGGATTGTTAGATATTTCCAGGTTTATCAAGCTTCTTAGTGATTTAAATGAGTTTGGTTCCAATTGAGAGATGGAGTTTCCTGATAGATCCAAAAATTCAAGACTATTTAGATCCTGAAAGTGTTCATGTTTTATAAGAGCTAATCGATTATATCCCAAAAACAAAGTCCGGAGATTACTCAGATCCGTCTTGTCGAAGTCTATGCTAGTAATTTTGTTATTAGATAAGTCTAGTATTAACAAACCTGTTAATGTCTGGAAACACATGTTTGATAAAGAATAGATTCCGTTATTGTTCAGAAACAAGGCGTCAAGACTGGTCAGACCGTTAAATGCATAATCTTCAATTGCGGTCAATAATTGGAAACTTAAACTTAAACTAGTGACATTAATACCTTCAAACGTGCCCCTGGTTAGTGAACCTTCTATTAAATTTTCACTAACAGAAAAATTTGAAATAGTTTTGTTTTTGAACAAGTCTTTGGGCAGGAACCTTAGTTTGTTTCTTGACAGGTTGATACTTGATAAGGATACTAAATTCGCAAAGGAGTCTTTTGTCACAGCTTCTAGCACATTATTACTTAAATCTAAACTATACAAGAAAGCCATATTTTGAAACACGTTATCAATAGTCTTAATAGAATTTGAACTCAAATCTAGAAATTCAAGTTTTTGCAACTTATCAAAGTCATTCATTTTGAGTTCTTTTATTTTGTTGCCACTTATGCTTAAACTTTTTAGTTCAATGAATCTGAAGAGGGAAGAATTGATGTCTGTTAATCTGTTGTTGGAAAGATTCAGATGTAGCAAGCTCCTGGAGCCTTCAAAAGTGAATGGGCTCAGTCCCTCAATGTAGTTGTGAGACAGATCTAAAGTCTGCAGATCATCAATTTTATCAAATACAGCATCAGGTATCTTAACCAAGTAATTATGCGACATGTTGATTGTCTTCAAGTTGCTGAAAGGGTGCTCATAACTATTAACACTGATATCACTAATAGTATTGTACGATAGATTGATTTCATTCAACATGTTTAATTCGTTCTGATTGGATAGAACTGCTGTTGTTAGGTGGTTTCTCGATAGATTTAGTATGGCTAGATTTTGCATGCTTTTGATAGGTGGCGCGACTTCGTAATCGTTATCACTTATGTCTAATGAATATATGATAGGTAACAGACTTCCGCCGTATCCGTAGTTGTTGATTACGGGGATAGCGCCCGCTGGGTCTGTCAATGGATTTTTGATGACCAGGAATATGGGGTTAACTCTGTAGCCAGAGTAGGTGAGGTATATCGAGCAATCCTCATTGTCATCTATGCCCGAGGGGTTGTAAGAGTGGCGTTGGTAGTAATCCCACCCTGAGTCGCTGGTAATGGTGTTGACACAATTCATGTCGTATCTGCATCTGCTAGGGTCGTATTTCCGCGTGCATTTGTCTGAGTTATAGCTGGAAGCTATAGCTACAGTGATGGAGAGGATGCCTAGAAAACAAATGCACTGTTAATAGTCAAAAGATATAGGGATAAGACTGGAATGAAATTTTTCGACGTGATAAATTGATTGCAAGTAAAATTATCGGACTCCTTATTGATTAAATTCAGTCAACCGATCACGGCAATTTGATAAATTATATATGTGGGGATTTTTGTTTCTTATAGGTACTGCGTGGAAGAGTTTATGATATTTTTTTGAGAATACGACCTTTTATTGCTGCGGTCATTGACTCATGTTTGCTGTAGACACTTGACACCGCCTTAATCAAGTTCTAACTTTTGTGCATGCAAGCTTCGAGCCAGTGATTGTTTCGGCTACCATATAGTACAAAACCAACAACTTAGACACTAGACACGGCTTAGCGTCAGTTTAGAACTTCACTTTTCTCGAAAAAAGTCAAATAAATTGAAGAAGTTACAAATACACAATTTCGACAATCAACTTAATTGAAAACAACATACTTCAATAATTAAAAAAAATAGTAAGTTTTCATTTTGCTTTGTATACATTAAAGAAAGTAGTCAATCAAGCAGCCGCAGTCACTGCATACTATGGATATGTCGATTCTATACTACGCTACAGCGTCATGTTTTGGGGCAACTCCTGCAATAAGGACATGGTGTTCAAATCGCAAAAAAGATGCATTAGAGCTATTACCGGTATAAAAATAACTGATAGCTGCAAACCTTATTTTGTATTGTTAAAAATAATGACTTTACCTTGCTTGTACAAATTTGAGACTGCTTTATTTGTTAAAAAGAACATTCATCTATTCAGAAAAGCATCTGAACATTGCTATAAAATGATTAGACAAGAATATAGACATGAATTATGCGTTCGACCATCAAATACTGCTTTGATGCACAAAAGCATACTTTGCATGGCCCCAAAAATATTTAATAAATTACCAAATGGAATTAAGGACATAGATTTGATTCAATTTAAAAACAAATTAAGACATCTATTATTGAAAAAATGTAATTATACTATTGACGAATTCCTTAATGATAAATTGTAAGTTATTTGACATTGATATTTATTTAATTTAGACATTGTATTATTATCTTTATTTCCATCCATTGTTTATATACTCATTGTTAATGTTTTGCTTGTTTTCTCTGACCTAAGTTATACTTATTGTGTTTTGTTGTAATTATTTTATTTTAATATGTTGAGAGAGAGTACACCTTTAAGGTAGATTTTTGAGGAACTAATTATTTATTATTTACATCTCGTGTAAAATGTACCAAACATCACACCAATAAATGATTTTGAATTGAATTTGAAAATAGCTCGATTCTTTTAACCTGCATCTGATAAACTTAGTTTTATACTCAGGCCGCTGCGGACTTCAAACGCTCCTTAAAAGATAAGAAACAGGCAGGGTAATTAATTGCTAAGCAAATTAACAATATCCTGCGTTTATTTTCATTTAATTTTTCAACATTTGATTTCAGCCAATACACACCTAGTCACCTACAACTGTTAAAGAATGACATTAGTGATGTGAATATAAGGACTATTTAAGTTGGTCAATTTGGTTTACAATTAATTTGACTTCACAAATGAAGAGAGGTGAAAATACTTACATAGTATTCGAAATTCCATAGTCGTGTCGTATCTGTAAAAATAAAATGTTGAGGTAGGTAAGTAAATGATTCGATTTTTTTTTAAAGAAAAAGAAAAGAAAAATCTCCTCTTCTCGAACTCTATGTAATTTTTTTTTAACACTACAACAATCATTAAAAAATTAGTAATTATGTAATCATCCAATTCAATACCCACTCTAAATAAAGAACAAAACTATATTATGTCGTAACAATATACATATAGGGTGACTGGTAATTAGTGACCAATACTTAAACACGTGATTAGCTAATAGGTCACAGGTCGCGCGCGCGAATTTCATACGACTGTTGTGTTATTGTGATCACATTGAATGAGTAAAAAAAAAGTGTTCCTTTGGGAAAGTTGTTCGTTATCATGAGTACAATCGCGTGTATAAGTATCGGTAACTAATTACCTTAAATAACAGCTTTAAATGACAAAAAAAAATAGGTACCAAGGTTTTAAAAGCTCGCTTTCACTAACACTTGTATCTATACCTAGTCAAGGTAAAGTAATAACTTGAGTTTAAGTAATTACTTATGCAAACATTTTTTTAATTGACAAGAATTTAAACGAAGTAAGAACCATCAAAGCAAAGCTAAGAATTCTAACATTTGACAGTTCCAACTTCAAGTAATCACTTTGACTTGTTTATAGATACGGGTGTTAGAATAAGCGACATCTGAGTAAACGCCAAAATAAAACCGCGCTGATGGATTTCAGACCCTCCGTTTAACACCGAGAGTTTACAATTCCACCGTCGCGTCGCTTAGTGTCAAATTCCAACACTGCAAGAATATGAGTAAGTCGACGCTTATTATTACTGAAGACGGGCATCAGACTATAAAATACCAGGTGTAAACAGATCCTTCACGAAGCTGTCGACCAAGCATTCTGTACATCAAAATAAGTAACTCTACGCAAAAATGATTGCTGGGAAACGACTTTTTTATTGGGGTGGAAAATCACGTAAATTACAGTAGGACTGTGACGGAGCGGGGGCCGGGAAAGCATTTTAAATAAAGTAAAAAAAAAAAACTTGTAAAAAAGTTGGAACTTTGACCCCAAATATGTTAAACAAACACGTATGGTCTTAAAAAAAATAGCAATGACGGAGAGAACAAGTGAAAAACCTTCCGGTTCCTTTAAGGTACTTCTGCACCCATTATACATAATTTTTAGTACCTACCTACCTTCATACCCATCGGTTATTATTCTACCACGTAATACCTATTTAAAGCAATATAAAGAAAAAAGTACTTACAATGATATTTATTTTCTTAACGTAAATAAAAGTGTATAAAACAATGACCAAGTGTCTGTACTCCGGTTAGACTGGAGACTCAATGTGCGAACTGCGCAATATTGTTTAGGGTTCAGTATCGAAATATTGAACCGATGCCGTACTTTTAATAATATAACGAAGGGTTTAACGAAGGGGTTAACGAAGGGCATTATTTAAAGCTTCTTTTCGTATTGGCACGAACTATATAATATTATCTGCCTCAAAGTTTGATTGATAGAAAATGCCTATGGCATTAAGTTTGTAGTAAAACTGTTAAATCTTCTCATTCGACTTTGAACTTAACCATCAACATTTTATGGTTTAAAATCATTTGGAGAAATTTGACAGTTTGTGGTAACTTGATGTGCTGGTACATTCATGAACTCAAAAAACTAAATATAATTAAATAAACTATTTAGGATAAATCAGTTCCTGCTTTGGTTATAATATAAATCAGTTAGATGCAAGGGGCTGATCCATCCGGGGCTGCGGGACTCCGAGGCTGCGGGACTGTTCGAAAGAGATACCGTGGCCGCGGAACACAAAGGGCGATGAAGGAACATGGGTTTTAGTCAGTAAAAGTCTGACACTCCCTCCTGCTCCGACCAGAGCGGGAGGAGTTATTTGATGATTTCCCATCCGGAAAAAAGGGACTGATCCATTTTTGCTAACTAAACTAGGTTTCTAGTTTAACTAAGCTTAATTAGCTAAAAGGAAACACCAACTACTGCTGAAAGGGTTTGGATCAAACCAAATCATCTACTTAGTAAACTGTCTTCCTCTTACAATTTCCGTATAGCTAATACAGCTTTTTGCTGTGGCGACACCTGGCGAAAACGCGACATAAATTCCACTTACTCACTTCTGCGTTCTATGGAAATAAAGCGACTTATATTGATGGCCTTATGTCTCATAGGTACCTTATTTTTTTTTAAACATAGCTCTAATTTTGACAGAGGTATTTTTACACAATCAACTTAGGTGCACCTCCTTAAACAACTATGCGGAACCATCAAAGTTGCATGCAGTTTATGCTTGGCGTTTTTATCAGTAAAGCTGACAGGACGTAGCATCGGTTATCGTTACACACACAGACAAACACTCACTATTACTATTAATTAATTAATTAATAACAAAATAAATGCATTTTTGTTTCTTTCGAACGCGGTATGAACTGATTCATGCAATATTTAAAACTTTTCTAATTTGTCGCATAATTAGGCTTCTTTGTTCTACTAAGTGTTACTTGGAGTGATAAAGAAATATTGAGTATCAAGTTACGATTCTAGGTAAGTACCAGTATAACACAACATGACCTCTTTAATCAGGGCCGGATGAACCATTAGGCAGAGTAGGCAATTGCCTAAGGGCCCCACATCAGGTAGGGGCCACGCGCGCGCACGAAAGAAATTGAAAATGTTTCTTGGAGTGAAAAAAAAAGGCAGTCGTAATTACCTGAGGAGTTAAGCCTTAGTCAGGTGAAGCTGCTGATGATGCAGCAATTGCAGCATCAGGTTGAGGTAACACTGTCGTTGCCATATCATATCACTGCATACATTGAAGTAACAGAACAGGACAGGATACCATATTTAGATTCGATCAGACCTCTGGAAGTTACATCCCTTCATCAACGTGAAAAGAGCTAATGATCTTCAAAAAGGGGCCCGAGAATTGCATTGCCTAGGGGCCCCGACATGGTTAATCTGGCTCTGTCTTTTTTTTTGTTTATCCCCAAAGGGTTTGGCAGACACCCTCATTTAGCCATGTTTAAGTCCCATGCAACAGTGGCGAGCGTATTATTGCCTGGGACAAATCCAGACTCCGTACCAAGATGACCACCAAATAATATAGAACTACTGCATGCCTGCTGTTTTTAAATTTGTGCAGATAGCACAGCTAAGGAACTTACAGCACCTTCTCGGCTTCATCCAAAAATGAATCTTATAAGTATTAAAATTAAGGTTTTTATTCGTATCATGACGCTTGAAGGCAAATGCACATGAACTTTATACTAGAAAGCTTTATTTTTGGATGAAGCTCAACTGTGCAGTGTACATACCTTCATCTAGTCTTCGTTGGTTCTAAAGATCTAAGCCCTGTCGTGAGGACGAGGACAGCGTATCTGCAAGCGCAGCATTGGACGTTAACTAGATCGCCCGACGACATAAAAAACTTGACTGGGTCAGACTGGCTGCGGATTGCGAAGCACAGGATGTTGTGGCGTAGATACAGGGTGATTAGTTCAACAAGCGCCATACTTTAAGAGAGTGAAGTACTCATAAATATATGAGAATCGACCACCTTACTACTTTAAAAAGGGGGCAGATAACACTAAATAAGTGTCATTTACCACCAGGGTGGTAAACGCCACTAGGTAGTGCAAGCCACCACCCCGGTGGCAAGCTCGAGGGGGCAAATGGGAATAAACGATAAGTATGCGCAAATTTTACTCTGGGACTAACTATGATAAATGATAAAAAATACTCTTGTCAATTTTTTTTCGAATTACACGCACCAATAAACCTTTTGCCTACAATGTTGAGGTTGGGGTTCCAGTCTAACCGGATGCGCTGAATACAAGTATTTTACATGGAACGACCTCCTTGTGGAAGTCAGGCTGTCGTTCATATTACCCAGTTATTACTGGGTAATAAATAAGACAAATACCCCTTGGTAAGACTGGTTGTCAGACTTTTTAGGCCACTGACTACCTGTAACGACTGTCAAAGATCTATAGATGACAGCCGGGACCAACGGCTTAACGTGCTTTCCGAGGCACGGAGGAAACTCGGTATGTTATGGGCGGTCACCCATCCACAGACCAACCTAGGCAAGCACAGCTTAACCTAAAGATCGACCCGGGCGCCTGGTATTATTTAGCCATGAGCTCCCAATAACGTATGAAGTATAATAGCTATTTCATGTTCGGTCCCATAATAAAAGTTGTTCGTTTTCATGAGTACTACACGCACCTAAAGCATTGCCCAAGTTTAACATACTTACACTCACCACTCACTTCTCGTTGGTCTAGTGGTCACAATCGCGACTGCTGAGCATGAGGTCCTGGGTTCGATTCCCGGGTCGGGCAAATGGTTATTAGGTTTTTCCAACGGCAATTTCTCAGTAGCAGCCTCGAAATCAGGACTTGTGTCCATTTGAAGGCAATAGGCTCGCCCTCTATTACATGGGGCTTAAACATAACTGCCGAAATATGGGTGTACAACTAGGTACACCTCTGCCTAGCCCTTCGGGGATTACAGCCGTGATGTTATGTTACACTGGGATAGGCCGAGTTGATTGACACTAAAAAGGTAAAAAATAAATAAATATAGAAGTATACGAGTACCCGGGCCCGTATGGTCTATTGCCCATTCCCTCTCATAGAGAGGAGGCCGAGTGTCCCAGCAGTGGGAACCATTTAGGCTGATTATGCTTTTTGCTGAGTATACAAGTATGTGATTGGTATGGTAAGCGTATCCAATATAACCAGCTAGTATGTCTGCTCTAGATAAAGGCTACTTTGTGCACCAAATTATCTTACAATAAACAGCGTCTTAGAATACCGTTACCGTTTATTATCTCAACAAATGTGTTGTTTCTTTGTCTTAGGTAGAACGTGACTGTCTGTATGAGTAACCTGTTTAATTATCAATAGCATCCATTTTGATAATCCCATCCTTGACTTAAAATGGATAACTAAATCAACACTATCTATACTAATATTACTTTTAAAGAGAGAGAGAGAGTTTGTGAGTTTGTGAGGTTGTAGGGTGTAATCTCTGGATCTACTGAACCGATTTTAAAAATTCGTTCACTAATAGGAAGCTACATTATCCCCGAGTGCCGTAGGCTATATTTACAACGTGCCTGTGGGATAATTTCCGACCAAAACGTGAGCGAAGCCGCGGGCAAAAGCTAGTTATCAATAAAACAAGGAGATCGCAGCTAAACAACAGCCGCACTGGTAGATCTTCAAAGATAAGCAACACTCACTGGGGTCGGTCCGTAGATGGGTGACCATTCATTACATAATCAGAGCCCCCCGTACCCCGGAAAGCACGTTTCTATCCACACATATAAGGGCCGTGCCTGGGACGTGGACGGCTCGTGGACACACCCGTGCCCTCAAAAAAATATCAGTGTAGGTACATTTTATATGATCTCGTTCACACACGTCCGTGCCCGGGCCGGCGACAAAGCTTCAGTGCCTAGATACATTCGGCCACGGCCCTATCACGTTCCGGGCACGGCCCTGATGTATGGATAGACCTAACCGTTGGTCCCGGTTGTCATTTATAGCCCTTTGACAGCCGTCATGGACTGCCAAAAAGCCCGAAAATCTGACAACCAGTGTTGTCTAACCAGTGGGTATCGTATTATCCATTATCTCTAGATTAGAAGGTGAGATAGGCAGTCGCTCCATTTAAAGTACTATTAGCTGCATCCGGTTAAACTGGAAGGCGACCCCAACATGTGCAATCGGAAAAGGGCTATGATGATAATCAATGAAACGAAGCTTTTAAAAGATTATAATTTTATTGAACACAAGTTATTTGACAAACAAATACATATTCTATAATTAAGACTGGGATGTTTTAACTACATACATAGACAACTATAATATTTAATTATACTTGGATTTAACTCCCGCGATCTAAACATACCAATATGATTTTATTTAATAGAAGCTCCGATAACAACTGGTATGTATCCAGATATTCGAATAGCAATGTTATCTACAATACCAGTCCGTTGCTATTCATTTGACATAAATGAAGCTTTAGAAAGAGAAGTTCACACAGGTATAAGTGACAAAGATAACACTTCAAAGAAAAAGCGTGCGAGAGTAGCCCGCGAAATTATATATGTTTTACGTTTTTCGCATTTGCAAATCAGTGTCAGGTTGTATATTGATTAAGATATGATTCGTGGCCGTAAAAAATATGTTCTTAAAGAGTAAGAATCATTGAAATCATCAATACGACCACTTTAAGTTCATTTAATACCATTGAATGACGATTTCTTGAAAAAGTTATTCAATGGGATTAAATGAACTTGGAAGGCTGTATTGATAATTTTAATAATAATATAATTCTATAAATACATGATGCTTAATACGGGCGCAAATCATATTTTGTTCAACATAAGGCCGGACAGACACTGACCGGAAAATTGCAAAAAACTTAAGAAACCTTAGAAGCTGAACCATTTCTAAAACTCGGAACAATGTTAACGGACGCTTACCTACTGCAGTACAAAAGTAATTAGATATACAATACTAACATAGAAAAGCTAAGTATTGACGAGTCCTAAATCTAAATAAAAATATAACTAAAACCCTAGAATTACAAACTCAAGTAGTATTCATTTCTTTCTCAGCCTTCTCAGCTTCTTCTTGAATAATTCTTAACATAAACTTTCTGAAGTAATAGTTCTGTTCGCGGACCGCCTCTAGGATCTTCTGACTGGTTATTAACAGCCTTTCATCAGCCATAATGTAGTTTGAACGATCTATTAGGGCTTCGCTTTTACTGGCTATACATGGAATGCCTTCCACGGTATTCTTACCTTTCCCGCCGATCAACACGATTGGTCTCACCCTAGTATACCCATTGTTATAGTCACGCAACACTTTTCCCAACCATTCACAAGTCAGATTGTTGTTGTCCACATTCACTCGCAAGTCAAACTTATGGCCGTACCAACTCCTCATATCCAACACATTCATATCATTAGACCTCACAGACAAAACTCGGAGACACTTCAAATCCATCAGCAGTTTTGAATCTAAGTAGTTGATCCTGTTGTATGATAAATCTAAGTTTAAAAGATCAGTTAATCCTTCGAATGTGCCGTATTCTAACTGTGTCAGCTGATTGTGCCCTAAACGGAGTGTTTTCAAATGAGGTAGTCTCTTGAAAGTCGAGGGGCCTAACCGTTGTATATTGTTGCAAGATAAGTCTAGGTACATGAGACTCGACCCCGGTAACCTCAAAGACGTTGCGTCCAAATCCCAAATTAAATTATTACTCATATCTACACTTTGGAGTTCTGTTTGATGGCTCAAGTCTACCAGCGAGGGATCCGATATGTTGTTTGAATGTAAGAACAAAGTAATCAAACGCAGACCCTCCCCGTAAGGTATACGGATCTTGGTCAAACCGTTATTAGAAAGGTCCAAAACACCGCCTTCCGGATGGAACATAGTTATGTGGATACTATCAAGTTTCTCAATCTCGTTGTAAGTCATATTCACGAGTTTCAAATTGTAATTGTTATTAAAAGTCATATCGGGAATAAATTCCACTCGATTGTAAGATAAATCAAGATTTTGTAGCTTTGACATCGAAGAGAAACTTTCATAATACAAATTCGAGATGTAGTTACCGCTCAGGTTCAAATATTGTAGGTCAGCAAGATCATTGGCGTTGACTCTAAAATCAATTATTTTATTTTTAGACAAGTTTAGGGATATTAGTTTGATCAACGACTGGAAGGCACTATATTCAATATTGGTTATAGCATTCTCAGAAAGATCTAATTCTGTCAATATGTGTACGTTATGTTTATCCAAGTTTCTGACAAATCGAGATGAAATTTCGTTAGAGGTAGCGTTCGGAACATTGATGATGTGGTTTCCAGAAAGTATAATTTTACAGATAGAATGATTAGAGAAATGGTCCCAATGCCTTGAGAACATTACCGGC
The DNA here is from genome assembly GCA_947578425.1 of Eugnorisma glareosa. Classification (NCBI taxonomy): domain Eukaryota; kingdom Metazoa; phylum Arthropoda; class Insecta; order Lepidoptera; family Noctuidae; genus Eugnorisma; species Eugnorisma glareosa. The sequence continues at coordinate 4,442,893 of OX387968.1, read as the reverse complement.
TTAATTTTTTCCAGTTCGTTCCACGACACGTCAAATGTTTCCAAATGCTTGATAATCTTTAGAGACTCCTCATCGATGTTCTGTATATGATTGCCTTTCAAATACAAATGCTTTAAGTTCTGGAGGCTGTTTACAGCGCCATTCAAATCTTTTATTCTATTATCATTCAACCGCAATATTTCTAATTTCGTTAGATTGAAGAAAGGTTCTTCAGTGAGGTCAGAAATAATATTGTAAGAAAGATCGAGTTCAGTTAAAGAAGACAGTTCATCGAAAGCATCTCCTGGTATGTCTCTAATAGCGTTATTTGCAAGCGACAACTTTTGAAGTTTATTTGGGTGTATTTCAAATTGAAAGAGTTCTTCTATTTGCGTCAGCTTATTGCGCGACAAATCGATAGTTTCTAAACGGGTAAGGTAGTAAAAGGGAACGCCAGAAATGTTTTCAATGCCATTGTTGGCTAGATGTAAGTGCTGTAATCTGGTGGTGTATATCAGTATGGCTAGTTTCGTGTGTTGCCATTGCCCTGACACTTTTAACGTGGTGATGGTGGCAAGGAAGTCTAAGTCTAAATTGTCGTCGAATCGTTCGATGGCGTCGGTGACCGAGACGTCAACGGTGACAGGAAAGTTGGTAGACTCGCAGCACTCGTTGGGGAGGTGGATCCCGCGGATGTTCCCGATGCAGTGGATCCGGAAGGCACAATGGCCCACGTTATGGATCCTGTCTGCGGGGCAGTAGCACGAGGATAGGACCACGCTCGTCGCTATGACGAGGAGTTTGTAAACTGTAAACAATAGATTATATTTTTATGTTATTTGGTTTGAAACCACATCACGTTGCAGAGGTGTATCAGTAATAGCACACCTTTATTTAGCCAGTTATGTTTTTTAAGTCTCATGTTGGTTGGGGGCGAGCCTATTGCCATCAACCTGGCATAAATGCAGACTCTGGGGCTGCCTGAATTCCTGACGGAAAAACGCAATATCACTTTGCCTGACCTGGGAATCGAGCCCGTACCTAATGCTCGGCAATAGCGCTGATGACCACTAAACCAACAAGACAGTCGCTGCTCTATGACACGTCATAATAAATTATGTTTTAAAACTAGATGAGGTCAGTGTTTCCTATCCGAATACTCTGAGAAGAAAGACGACACGGTTGGCGCAGTGGCTGCGCGATTGGCTGCTGCGCTACGTGTCGCGGGTTCGATTCCCGCAAAAAATATATCTATGGTAGGTAAGTGTAGATGTTCCGGGTCTGGCTGTTTGTGTATATGAGTTTAAAAGATTGTAAAATGCACCCACGATGCAGGACAAATGAAAATCCTAGTGTTGGGCATCTCTACTCTAATTTTGTAACTAATATTATAAATTCGAAAGTAAGTTTGTTTGTTACCTTTTCACGCCTAAACCACTGAACCGATCATCCTGAAATTTTGCATATACGTTGTCAGGTGTACAGAAACAGATATAGTGTACCTTTCATCCCGAAAAAAAGTACTGTTCTCGAGGAACACAACAATAACGTTCTTATGTTACCATAAATAGATGTAAATAGATGGCGCCACGTGTCTTTCGAATCACGATTGAATTATATTATTACAAGCGGAGTACAACACGCCTTGATTGTCAAATTTTAAATAAACGCAAGCGAAGCCGCGGGCAAAAGCTAGTAAAAAATTAAAGACCATGTATTGTTCACTTTGATAACGCTTTTGTATTACTCGCAACGTTACTGAGAATTTTATCGAAGATTTTTTTAGACGTTCTCTGATAAGTCGTCTATTTTTATCATTACAATGCTTGCCAGTCGTGCAAACTCATCATCTGCCAAGCCTTTTCCCAACTATGTTAGGGTCGGCTTCCAGTCTAACCGGATGAAGCTGAATACCAGTATTTTACATGGATAGACTGCCTATCTGACCTCCACAACCCAGTTAGTACTGGGCTACAATACCCCTTGGTAAGACTGGTTGTCAGACTTTTTGGGCCACTGACTACCTGTAACGACTGTCAAAAATCTACAAATGATAGTCCGACGCCCGGTGCGTCTCCCGCGGCGGCTGGGACGTGAGGTTCTCTCCCTTTCACGTTCCGCCACCTCCTTCGCTAGCATGACTGCTTCGCAGAAGGAGGTGACGGCGTCCAATTCCGTCTCGCTCCGGACCATGGATTGAACCAAGGCCGGACGAGAGAGGTCGCCGCCGCTGAATACTAGCGACCCTTAGACTTAGTTTTGTAAGCCAGAATTTGGAGTCTGGATTTTAACCCAGTTGATGGCAATAGGCTGCATAATCTTTTGACTTTCGCCATGGCCATTTTCTATGCATGACCCGAGACCTGCTGGAATTTGTCGGTTTATGCAGGCATTAGCTGTTTACCGCGATATTCGTCCACGTGAAATTATTTAAAAATACTATTTTCCCCGTTTTGCAACACTTTTCATTGAGACGCGATCCGCTCTTACTGGTCGTAGCGTAATCTTAAATAGCTTAGCTTTCTCGATAAATGGGCTATCCAACACTAAAATAATTTGTCAATTCGAACCAGTCGTTTCTGAGATTGGCGCGTTCAACCAAACAAACTCTTCAGCTTTATAATATTAGTATAGACATACAGGTATTCAATAAAATGAGCTGCTTTAGGTATATATTTTAACCGTCTAGGTATTGCTCTTCTGCATGAAACACATTTTTGTATCTGCGGGCAACATAAAATGTGCGTAAATCAGTTATTAGTGACCCAAAATAGTATGATAAATCAATATTGAAAGGCATGATTTTTATCGTAAAAAAGATTTCTCAAATGCAGGTGTCCTACAGTTAACATAACAAAAGATATAGGTCATGATTTGCAAGAGAGAGAAAGGTACTCTTTATATTCTACAGGAGACTCAATTGTACAATGAAATCGTCTATATGTCGTAGCAATAAGGTCGGATTTGCTAGTTCAAGTTTTATTGCTGACAAACATCCTACGCACCTTGGACTGTATGTCCCGCATTTATTTGCTGAAATGGCTTATATTGTTAGATACCACGGTGTAAGCAGATCTCGTGTGAAATGGGACTCGAAAGAGTTACATGAAACATAATAACACGGCCAATGATGTTGGGATCGTATGCAGCTAAATTAGTACCAGTATTTTAAATAGAGCGACTGCCTATCTGACCTCCACAACCCAGTTAATACTGGATAATACGATACCCATTGGTAAGACTGGTTGTCAGACTTTTGGGCCACTGACTATCTGTAACGACTGCCAAAGATCATCTTTCTGACCAATGACAGCCCGGACCAACGGCCGTGCTTTCCGAGGCACAGAGGAAACTCTGTATGTAATGGGTAGTCACTGGTCACCCATCCACAGACCAACTGTCATTTGTAGATCTTTGACAATCGTTCGGCTCCCAAATGAAGATTTAAACACTGTTGCAATGTGTTTGGATCTTCATTTGGGAGTTGCTTGATGTTTGTGAAAATCAATATCGCTAATAAAGATATAATGTATACCTTGAATCATGTTGTTTCTTGCTCTCGATAACCTCAGTGCCAATCTGAAATCACAAAATAATTTAACTAATTATTTTGATAATAGAGAATTTTTGCCCAGAAGTTGGACAATACAGGCTAACTAAAATAAATAGGCCAAGTGGGAGTTGAACTCGCGTGGAGAGGGTTCCGTACAATGCCAAAGTCAAATGTTTCGTCTTCTTTCATGAATAAAATCAAAACTATTTATTTTAAAATAATAACAAAAATATATTTGAGATCCCCAAAACAAGCCCTTTCATTTGATATAATAATATGACACAGCAAGGATTGCAAATTTTTTTGTTGTTAATTTCCTAATTTTTATTTAATGTAATTCAATATTTATGCTGTCTTGGCTTCCGTACGTTTTTTCTCAGGTGACCACTGAAAACCAGCTCTGTGCTTTGGGTCCCCCATAGCACAGCATCATTTATTTATTTATTTATTTATAACAATCTTACCTACACTATCATTACAGATCTTTAATCCAATGCGACAGAGCGGCCTTACTAACTAAATCCTAAATCTACATCTAATACCTAGTTAAAAAATCATGCTGAGTGGTAACCTGCTTGTCGCGGTCACGACGTGCAAGCTGTTAATTTTGTATTTATTTTTTCTTTGTACCTATATGTCCTGTGTATTTATAATATTTGTTATGTATTGAATGATTATTGTTAATTTAGTTCTTGTACGCACGTCATGTACCGGCGACAAATAAACATTTTTTCTTTCTTTTCTTTCTTTCTTTCTAATTTGTCCCCTTCATTTTCAATTGATAGAATTTTTATAGGTTTTCCAGTAATCTACAAGCAATGAACTATATTTTATATTTTTTTTTCAAAATTTTAAGCTCAATAGTTTCGGAGATCAAGGGTCAATAGTCAATTTTCGGCTTCTTTCATGAATAAAATCAAAACTATTTATTTTACAATAATAACAAAAATATATTTGAAATCCTCATAATAAGTTATTTCATTTGGTATATGACACAGTAAGGTTTGCTAATCTTTTTTTTAAATATCCTAATTTGCCCCCGGTAAACGACGCTTATTTAAAAAAAAAAAGTATTTACTTTGCACATCAGTGTTTGGGTCATAGGATTACACCATCCTACCAAAATTCACCTGATTTGGTCCAGAAGATTCGGAACAAATTGGCTGTGACAGACGGACGGACAGACAGACGCACGAGTGATCCTTAAGGGTTCCTTTTTTTCATTTTTTGTAGGGAACCTTAAAAATTCAAAAACTGAAAACTGATGACTACAATTCGCCTTCTTCACCTTGCGGATGAATAAAGTTTGCAATATTTTGGGATAGCAAGTGAGGAGAAAAACACTGAAATGCTACCATATGTGTCACTCACATACACAAGTCGTTCTTCAAGTAGGTACCTCACCAAATTTTAATGAAAATCAATTCGGTAGTTTAGCCGACAAAGCGTTGCTATAAGATATACCTACAGGGAAACGGTCTTTAACAAATACATCAACATCATAACACCATGCCTCTAATTCCCGAAGGGTTAGGCAGGGGTGTAGTGGCTGTACTATTATGCACATAATAGTACTTTTTGGGCCACTGACTACCCGTAAGTCGTAACGACTGTCACAGATCTACAGATGACAGCCGGGACCAACGGCTTAACGTGCTTTCCGAGGAACGGAGGAAACTCGGCTTGTAATGGGCGGTCACCCATCCACACACGAACCTAGGCAAGCACGGCTTAACCTAAAGATCGACACGGGTGGCTGTTATTATTTTGCCACGAGCTCCTCACAAAACTGCAATACCTACACGGTTTAAATGTTTGGAACAGCTGATTTTTATTTAAACTACTGATATAAAATTTCTAGTTGAGGGTTCAAAATAAACTACTGAATACGTGGTTATCGTTTAAGCGTTGCGTTGGTATCCATTCCACCTTGTATCAGTGGCGTGCCCGCTTCTTTTCATTGAAAGGGAGGCAAAGCCCAATTACCGCAATAAATTCAGTACAATGGTGCCGATTCCCTTGGTCACAAACTAAACTAAATTTAAGTTGAGTGCATCTTTTTCTTTCAATTTCATTATGAAAAGGACCGAAGATAAATATTAGTTTAGTCCTGTCAAATTAGTCGGCACCTGACGTAATTTGATGTAATTTTAGTGGTAAACTTTTTAATCGCGTCTAAACTTGTATTAAGCGCTGATTAAATTGACAGGACTAAACTAAAATGTATCTTCTGTCCTTTTCTTAATGAAATAGAAAGAAAAAGATGCACTGAACTTAAATTTGGTTTAGTTTGTAACCAAGGGAATCGGCACCACTATCTCCAAATAAGTACCTACAGATGTATTAAAAATTTGCTAGGAGAAAGTGAGAGGTCAGAAGCCAGACGCAAGCCAGCGGGTGTGAAAGAGAAAGCACCCTTTAGTTATTGTCTACATTACAGACATACTTTAAATTTAAATAGCACTTCAGGATCCCTAGTATAAAAAAAAACACACAACACACCTGTTAATATGTTTCTGAAGAAATATTGCACCACATTAAACGTGGTTGATAATGATAACAAAATTTATAAAAATAAATGTGATTCAAATTTTCAGTATGATGAATTTGGTGAGACAATAAAACATTATTCCAAAATACTTATTCAAGTTTTAGAAATAAGTTTCGTATATGTACACATTCCTCCTATAAGCGGTTATCAGTTATTTACCTAATACAAGCCATATTATACGTACCTACCAAGTAAAAACTGACTCTATAGATCTTTTTTAAATCACAATATCCAAAACGACGAAAGAAACACAACTTTTAAAAGAAAGAAATGAATAAATCAAGATAAATATTCACCTGTGTTCATGTACGAATTACGTATTGCGTCGCAGTAGTGTCAACTCAAAGTCCAAATATGAGCCAAGACTCCTCAACAGAATTCGACGCTCGGAATTTTGCTGAGCCCCTGTTATAGGACACTGGGCGTACAAAGATTATGATATTATTAACTGAGACATGCTTTTGATAATGTCGCATGGTTAGTTAAGATGACTCTCAGAGGAATTAGTTGCACCATGTTTTTACGCGACAAAACATTGAGGGTTTTTTTTCGCGATTTCTGGTTTGATCGCGTAAACGTTGTTCATCATACGGAATTTTCAATAACATACTTTAAAGGGGCGCCAGGGTAGCTTGTGAAATTCAAATTTTCTTAGATTTTTTTGCAATTTGCAGGTCAAGACATTAAGAATGTCCAGAGAGGATGTCGATCACTTACCATCAAGAGTGCCACTTGCTTTTTTTTTTTTTTTTTTTTTACCGATGGGAAATCATCAAATAACCCCTCCCGCTCTGGGCTGAGCAGGACGGAGTGTCAGACTTCTACTGACTAAAACCCATCCATGTTCCTTCCTTTGCCCTTTGTGTTCCAGGGCCGCGGTATCTCTTTCGAACAGTCCCGCAACCTTGGACGGAGTGCCACTTGCTTAACATTTAAAAAATGTAATCGTCCTTTCATAGTTATAATACCTTGCTGCAGTAGCTGACACTGCGCTGGGTGGGTCGCGAACGTCATATGCAGCAGTCTAGCGGCTCATCCGCAAGGCGACATTAGGCTCACGGCGGTTTTTTTAGCGGGTGCAAGCCCCAAATAACCAAACCGTCTCCCCAGACGGTGAGGCATGCGATAGGTACCGCTCACCACCGCATCACCGCTTTTTGTTTTATTAGCATGTACTGTCCCACTGCTGGGCAAATGCCTCCCTCAATTCCTTCCATGTACTCTTTTCCCGTGCCACCTCGGACCAGCCCTGGCGGTACGCGTCCAAATCGTCTCGCCACCTCTTTCTGGGCCGGCCTCGGCGGCGCTGTCCGTCTTCCAGCAACCGGCTGACGTGACCCGCCCAATCCCATTTTAGCCTAACAGCCTTTTTGCCAACGTCCACTAAGCCCGTTTTGGAGAGCAACGTGGTGTTTCAAATCCTGTCTTGTCTATTGACACCCAGAATGCTGCGTTCCATTAAATAAATAAAAAACCGCTTAATAAAAAAAAGGCTCGGCTTTTCAAAGCGTTGCCACTGTCTCCTGCTGTGTGATAATCTATCTCACTCATTTTATAATGACTTTATATCTGACCTATTCAAAGTCCTCAAATTGTTCTTCGTCGGCGCCGTAATCAACGGAGAACATGGCTGCGCATTCCTCTTCTCCGCTGGAACAGTCACGGCTGACGTGCAGAGGGTTCAAGTCCATGAAGTGAAGTAATGGTACGTCCACTTCCACTGATAGCATGAATGCTAGCTTCAGTTGGTCTCTGGTGAAAAATTGAATGAATTGGCTTCTTATGCTCATCATCTGTCTTCCTTCTAGTCTACCTAATGCAGCTGTTATATAATTCCAGTATTATAAATGGATCGACTGCCTATCTAACCTCCACAACCTAGTTAGGTTGCTGGGTAATACAATACTCATTGGCAAACTTTTCGCAAGACTGGTAGTCAGACTTTCGGGCCACTGACTACCTGTAACGACCGCCAAATATCTACAAATGACAGCCAGGATGACAACAGCTCAACGTTCTTTCCGAGGCACGGAGGAAACTCAGTATGGAATTAACGGTCACCTATCTACAAGTCGACCTTGACAAGTCCTACTTAACCTTGACGATAGAACCATGAATCTGTAATGAATTAGCTAGGAGCTCCTCGATCTGTAAGTGTTGACAAAAAGACGAAACCAAGAGAATAAGCACCATACTTACTAATCAGCCTTCGTGGTCTTTGGTCTAGTGACACTATTAGGTGATGCGTCCCTAATTTTGATCCTTAAAAGTTTTGGTTTGACACCCGAGGAACCACCAGCCTTGGAAAGCATGTTAAGCTGTTGGTCCTGCCTCTGATCTCTTCCCGGTCGTGGTCGTGGACAGCTACTCAAGCTGTACTATGGAACTATAAGAGTGTGGGAAGAGTGCATCCGGGTTTGCACTCATTGTGCACTTAGAACTTCTGCGCATTGGGCTAACCTTCGTTGCGATTGACCGCGGTCGGGAAGATCTTACACACAACAGAACATCACGCCTGTAACTGAAGGGTTAAGCAGAGCTGTACCTAATAGTACACCCACATTTTACCAGTTATATTCAAGTCCAATGTAATAATCCCGAGTCCGTACTGATAGATTCCTGGAAAATATCCAATAACACTGCCCGACGTCCAATTCGCACCCAGAAATTTAGTTATACAGTCAGGAATTCATGCCGTTATAGACCTAAGAGGCAGTACCAGGAAACTAAAATAGGTATCATCTCTCAGTCAGCCCATCCGTTCTTTTATTGGCCTATTCGGCACCCTGGCTCTTATCTATTAGCCATATACATTCATACATAAGTTAAACAAACATGTACCCGTATATAACAATACATACATAGTATAAATTGTTTACTCACAGATTCAGCGAAGTGCTATCTAAAGTGTCGAATTGCTTGACGCTGTATGCAATGTGAACACAGTCGAAAGGCGTTGTTCCTTTAAATATACCCATCTGTAAATGTATTACTTGGTTAATATATTGTAAACAAAGTGGATACAAATAATCAGATTTGTGGTTTTTGAGTAACGTGTTATTATGTATTTTACAGTACCTTGCTACATGAAACTTTAAGTTAGCTTCTGCCCTCGGCTTTACCCGCGTGTAAGTCCACGGTAATACGGGAAGGTTATGGCCTGCCAGTGTGCCAATTCTTATCTTATATTTACATTATTACCTGGATTAACACTTCATTCTTTATCGTGTGGTTAGTGCCTAACCTGGTGTCAGAGTTTTTATGCCGCCCATGGGCCTCTGACTTAGCTTTACATGCCGTCAAGAAATATCTCTCAGGCATGCTGATTTTCTCACGATGTTTTCCTTCTCAGAAGCAAGTGATAATTATACAATACGCACATGAATCTGAAAAATCAGAGGTGCGGGTCTTGGGTTCGAACTCGAGACCTATGATTTTGCAGCCCATAGGATTATAGTGGATACCCATACAGTAATAACCACTAAATATTATAAATAAAAATTAAATGAGTTTGTCTGTCTGTTATCGACTCAACGAATTTAAATGATACTAGCTTATTCCCGCGGCTTCGCCCGCTTGGTGTTCGATAATTGACCCACAGGATCATACTCATTATAATCATCAGCCTACTGCAGTCCACTGCTGGACATAGGCCTCCCCAATCGCACGCCACTCAACTCGACTCAGGATCATACTACCGGCATAAAAAAGTATCCTATGTGTTAATCCAGATTATAAACTATATGTGTGATAAATTTCATCAAAATCCGTGCAGTAGTTTTTGCATGAAAGAGAAACAAACATCCATCCATCCTCAAAAACTTCCGCATTTATAATATTAAGTAAGATGTATTTATTTAACACTTCAAGCACAAAGCACAGAGGCGAACTTAATGCCATAGGCATTTTCTACTAGTCAACCTTTGGGTGATGCAAAGACAAACAGTGGTAGGTGTATATCTGTGTTTACGTATAGTAGAACTTAATTCAGGATTGTGAAAACACTTACATGTATGATAGCATGTTTAAAAGGTGCGATGGCTTCTATCGCTTTGTAACGCTTGCCTATCTCTAACAGGACAAGTACGTGACGTGGCAGAAACTCCGTCTGTGGAGTCACGCGCTCTTGAACCAACTGTTTTAATGACGTCATGATTATTGTGGTGCGGCAAGAAGTCCTCGTGTGATTAGAAGAGAAAATTCAGTTGAAAATACGTGCAATTATGACATAGCCTGTTATTTCCGAAGAGTTAGGTAGAGGTGTACTAGTACATACACCCCCACATTTCAGCAGTTATGTTTAAGTATCATGTAATGGGGGGCGAGCCTATTGCCATCAGCTGGGCACAAATGCAGACTTCGTCGTGGTTGCTACTGAGAATTTCCTGATGGAAAAACCCCATGACAGTTTGCCCGATCTGGGAATCGAACCTCGGACCTCATGCTCAGCAGTCGCGCTTCCGATTACTAGGCCAACGAGGCAATTTCGACCTAAAATAATATGTAATTAAATCTCTCCAATATATTTTGACTTCTCTAATTATCTTTATCGCTGCTAGAATATAACTTTGTTTAATCTCCAAGGTCATCATCATAGCCAAGGTCATCATCATAGTCAAGGTCATCACCATAATTCTCCTGCCCTTATCCCAATTTATTAGGGGCGACATGCTGTGCCGCATGCGTGAGCGCAGCATGTCTTCTTCTTCCATACTTCTCTATTACTCGTCATCTCACCACTCAACTCCTTTCTAGCAGTACCATTCTTCACACAGTCCCTCAGGTCCTCGTGGACAATTAGTTATTACGAAGTTCTACATCAGAAAACTAGTTGTTGTTGCTATCTCGGCTTCCAGAATCGATTCTAACTTATGGACAAGAAACAAGAAAACAATTTGAAAAATCTAACCTTCGGGAACAGCACAGCCAATCCATTAGATTTGGCGATATCGTTTGGAGGAGCATAGAAACCAGGTATGAGCAGCCCTGGAGGTGGAAAGTACTCTTCTTCATCCTCTTCCACCATGGATTCTTCTTCTTCCTCAGTTGCTTCCTGGGGACGATTTTTGAAGCGAAATTCGTTAATATCATTTTACCGAGTTAGTATGTAAAGAAGTAAAATTTAACTAAAAGTATTACAAATCCCGACTATAAATTGTATTATGTACCTATGTGTATTCTATATATGTTTACAGGATCCAATGGGCAGCTCTCCACAAACTGACAGAGTGCATTCAGCTCCTTATTTTGAATAATATTCCACCGGAAAATTTTCTGCGGTATCGTTTGTTTTTATGTAGGTAACTATTCCTTTATTTCAATGTAAAATTACATTCCCAGTACGCAGCACTTCATTTATGTAAATAATACGGCTAAAATTAAAAATCCAACAGTAGATGGTGAAATACTGTAACGAACGACGTGTGAAATCACCTGTTCACTTCCTGTCTAGCTACAGAGTTCATCGAACTCCTCGTCGCGCTTGCCATTCGCTACGTGCGTTTTGCCATGGTAACTATACATTGCTTATGAAGAAATAAAACAAATCAAATTTATTGGAATCCCACTGAAATAATTTCGTGTACCGGTCATCTTATTATGATATACTGAATTCTGCGGCTGTCCCTTACACCCTGTATATTTGTAATCTTCTTTTATTTTCCTTCATTTTGGTACCCTAACCGGTAGGTTTTGTTGAAAAAAAAAAATTAACGACTTACAATTTTAGCCCCAAAAATCCGCCATTTTCTTTTTAATAACACCTGTGTAATGACAGTTGGATTTTAAGACGAATCTAATGATACCTTAATCGTCGAAATCCATCCAGCCATTTGTAACATACGAGGTAATAAAGAAATTTACAAAAAAAAACATAGATACGCGCGAAAAACATAACCCTTCCTTGGCAGTCGGGTAAATACAAGGTTAAATAAAATTATTCCCATAATCCGTTTTCCATCAGAATTTCTCAGTAGCAAACCAAAGTCAGAATTCAGAGTTGACGGCAAAAGTATCACCCCTATTACAAATTACAAAGGACTTGAACATGACTGGTATGAATAAATTGTTGGTACACTTCTGCCGGACCCTTCGGGGACTACGAGCGTGATGTTTCGTTGTGTAAATTAAAATCAGTTGTGGGTACCAATCTAGTGAAATTAAATTAACCTTTTCATACATAATAAAGAGAATTCTACCTATTTTGTCTAATCCTAACTAATAATATGAATGCGAAAGCAAGTTTGTTACCTTTTCACGCCTAAACCACTGAACTGATCATCCTGAAATTTTGCATATACGTTGTCAGGTATACAGAAACAGATATAGTGTACCTTTCATCTCGAAAAAAAGTACTGTTCTCGAGGAACACAACAATAACGTTCTTATGATAATAGTACCGCCACGTGTCTTTCGAATCATGATTGAATCATATTATTATAGAAACTTCAGTAGTAAGAGTTTAATTGACATATACAAAATTAACGCGAGTGAAACCGCGGGCAAAAGCAAGTCAAACAATAAAATAGAAAAAATATACTTAGATTAACTATGTACCTTTCTTCAGACGTCAGCTCACTGCTGAGCGTCACCAAGACAGATTAAGAATGTTGATGATTTCCCTGCATGACCAAGATTGTGACAATGTTTTGGTCATATTTACTTATTTGCTTACCTCCGACTCCACCTCATCAGGTAGTTCTTCTTCAGGCTCTTCCTTCATTCGGTCCAACTCCGAGAGATTCTAAATCCATACAGATATATAATTATAGTGGAACTAACAGTTGCTAGTTGTATCTTTCGGGTTCAAAACTAGCATAATTACATTTCAAAGCTGCAACCAACCATAAAATTCAAAATTTCATTGAAATTGGTTGAGTGGTTTCTGAGATTTGTGTGTACAAACATACTGACACGTAATATTTATAAGGTAGAAGGTAAGAAATGAACTATAAAAGTCAACAAATACACAAAATGTTTTAAAATATAGGCTGTTTATGTACAGTCCCCAGCGCATCAAGTTACAACAAACTGTCAAATTTTCTCATTCGCTTTTGAACTTAACCATCACGTGTTATGGTTTGAAATCATTTGGAGAAATTTGACAGTTTGTGGTAATTTGGTGTGCTGGCGACTGTACACGACATAGGCATCATTCATAATTCTCCTGCCCTTATTTGGGGTCGCAACTCGCAGAGTCGCAGCATGTCGTTCTTCCATATTTTTAGTTAATACTAATTTATAAAAACATTTCTCACCCCAGCTTTCAAAAGATCTAGTTTCAGCTGCTCCCTTGCCTGTCTCTTGGCTTCTAATGCATCCTCCAGACCTTGTCGGTTGATACGACGCGTTTCTAATTTCAGCCTAGCACGCCTTTGTTTTTCATCTGTCTAGAAAGACCACAACTTAATGTGAGCTGCTGGATTGATGTCACATAGCATAATTTAGGTATACATAATCAGACAATAACGTCACCACTGATAGGACACAAGGCTTCCCCAGACATGCAGACACGTGGTTTGAACAAGGAGGAGCCTCATGCTGAACAGTGAGCGATATCATTAATTTACTCAAAGAAACCAACCGCGGTGGCTCGGAAAAATCTCAGGAAATTTTCAGAAGCTCGTTGCTAAATCAATCGTAGCTAGCTCAGGTCAATCTTTAGGTTAAGCCGTGCTTGCCTAGGTTGGTCTGTGGATGGGTGACCGCCCATTACATACCGAGTTTCTTCCGTGCCTCGGAAAGCACGTTAAGCCATAGGTCCCAGCTGCTGTCATCTGTAGATCTTTGACTGTTTGACAGTCGTTACGAGTAGTCAGTGACCCAAAAAGTCTGACAACCAGTCCTACCAAGGGGTATCGTATAACCCAGTACTAAGTGGGTTGTGGAGGTCAGATGGGCAGTCGCTCCATGTTATATTAGTATTCAGCTGCATCCGGTTAGACTGGAAGCCGACCTTAACATAGTTGGGAAAAGGCTAGGCAGATGATGAATTGAAATTGCATAAAATTATCAGAAAAATCACAGAAAAGTGTGTTATAACTAAATAAAGTGTGTTTTATAAAAAAGATATTTTTACAACCATGAAATTAAGACAATTTCGTGGTTGTAAAACTAATTTGTGTTTTATTTAAATTTAAAATTCTCCGCCTCTAAAAAAAACACCCCTTTCTTGCGCACACGCTGGTCCAACAGTGTTTTGGCAGCACTGGCGATAACATTATTACAATTGCCCGCCTGGGTCAGAAATCAAAGACCTACAATTCGTAGTTTCTTCTTTTTTTATACCATGTATTTCATTAGATTCGCCTCGTAGGCTCTCAATGAAGCCTGAACCCTTGGAAAATCATGTTCATCGTCATAAAATCTGACCTACATACATCCTACCTTTTTTAACCTCCTCTCTTCTTTGCGTTGTTGCCAGACTTCTTCTCTCGTAGGACTGTAGGTCTTGTAGCGGTCAAAAGCAGTCTTCAGCAGCCCCAGGTCATTCATAGACTTTGTTTCGTCATACGGCGGTATTTCTTCGTAGAGAATTCGGCGAACTAAAGCTATTTTTAAGTAATAGTATACCTTGTAATTTACCAAGTTTTTAATGTATGCTGCAAGGTTGTTCGTATGGTTTTACTGATATGCTTGTTCATAGTATTGCCGGGTACGGTTACGTGGTAGACTAGGGCGAAGGTCCTTTTGGTGGAAGAACCAGCAACCCAGGGCAGATTGTTCTGGCGCCAGAAAATTAGAAGAGTGGGATAGAACTAAGAGGAATAAGAAGAGCTTATTCATAGTATTGCCAAGATTCGGACTTGTATGGAGCTCTTGTAGTCTCTTGTATGATCACCCGGCGGCAAGATATGTATAGTAAATAGTACCTAAGCGAAGGGCAATAGCATATTACGTTTAGCTAATAGGACAGGTATCCTTATATACAGCTATTACTAATAATCTAGATCAAAGTTAGTGAGGCACTAATTAGTTGGGTTAACAAATGTTATAAATGCGTAAGTAAATCTGTTTGTCTGTTAACCTCCACACTTTAACGGCAGAATGGATTTCGATGAAATTTGCACACAGGTCGACCAAGACTTGGGTTAGGACATAGGATACTTTTTATCTCGGTAATACCTACGTTCGCAAGCTCTACGATAGTTCAGTATTTATATAAAATTCCGGTTTGCGTTCGGAAACTACTCCTCCTAAATGACTTGACTGATATATAGAATGATTCTCTTTTTATACTTATGGGGTCACTTGGATGGTTCTCAGCTCTGCTTTAGCGCCAACTACCGGGTCTCACCTTGGTTGTTGGCGCTATTGTTAACATCCAAAAAAAGATAGGACATCTGCTGTCGTTTCAGCAACTTGATAATATAAAATATCACTTACACACAAAATCAACATCCTTATCGAGTAATCGGAAGCATATAGCGAGAGCTGGACCCGACAACAGTTGGTGCATAGACGCCTCATTCAACGGCGCGTCTCCGGCGTAGAAGATATCATTGATCTTCTCCTCCGTTAAATCTACTAGCTCTCGGCCAACCATGACGATATCTAATGAAGACCGAAAAAGTTTTAATTTTTATTTAATATATGCATATTAACATATATGCGTATTCAAATGAATACAATTGAAGTGTCTGTTTGTAATACCAAAACTACAGCTTTTACTGAATGCATATGAAAGTATATACGGTACCTACTTATAACAAAAACACTTTTTGTTTTTTCAATTTTTGTCTTTCGGTGTCTTGGTTCCGGCTAATCTCCGAAACGTCTGAACCGATTTGGTCAGGATACTTTTACTGGTCGATAGCTGATGTTACAAGGTCTAACATAGGCTACTTTTATTTTAGAAAAAATATAAGGGTTCCGTGCAAAACAATTAAAACCCTTGAAATTTTAACAAAATCCGTTTCTAACGACAATCTCCGAAATAGTTGGACCGATTTTGACGGAACTTTTACTACCAGATAGCTGATGTCATCAAGAGTAACTAAAACTACTTTTATTGCTTCAACAGTTTCTTGAGAGTTTACATCAAAATACTTGAATGTTGTCTGTGGATTTTGTATTTTTTCAAATTTTGTGGAGATGCACCAGTATTGGAATTATTTTGTGCCGAGTAAGAATTAGGGTTCCGTGCAAAAAATTAAAACCCTTGAAATTAGTAACAAAATTCGACTAAAAAAGGAAAGTAATATTTTTTGTGATAATTTCATGCGAACGAAGGCAACAGCTAGTCTATAATAATACTATAAAGAGGCAAATAAAGAGGTTGTATGGATGTAGAGCGTATTCTTTGGAACTAGTGATCAGATTCCTGTGAAAATTCTTTCAATAATGAAAGCTACAGTATCACCGAATGTCATAGAATATATTATTATTTACAATGTTCCCCTCGGATAATTTTCGACCTTCACACGAGCATTGCCAAGGGGAAATACAGTATAAATTCATCTAGTCGCCACAGCATTAAGAACTCAACTGTTAGCATCCCACTGCTCATACAACTCCGGATGAGCATGAAAGCAATGAGGCCAGAACAGCACAAAGTTGGTATCAGTCAGAAACGGCACCATGAGCTCGGCGCGGTGACGCTTGCGCACCGCCTGCCTGGCTAACCGACGAGCTGCAAGTGATGTGGTCTCCTGCTTCTTTTCTAATGCTCTCACTGACATCCAGTCCTGATTACAGACAAAAAGAGAGTAGTATAATAGTATCCTATATCAAAGTAAAAACACGTTTATAAGGGGTATTTGTCTGCTGCCGGGGCTGCGGGACTGTTCGAAAGGGATACCGTGGCCCCGGAACACAAAGGGCGATGAAGGAACATGGATGGGTTTTAGTCAGTAAAAGTCTGACACTCCCTCCTGCTCAGCCCAGAGCGGGAGGAGTCATTTGATGATATCCCATCCGAAAAAAAAAAAAAAAGGGTTATTTGTCTGCTCTAGAATTTGAAAACTGACAAAGGTATAAAAGAATTAAAAATACGTTCAGAAAAAAAAATGAATGCTTAATTTAAGTTTTAAAATGTTCGTTTGTGCACATACCTACGTTTTAGATTTGCTGAAGAGGATTCTTCAACAAATCTCAAAATCAAACTAAGGTTTGCTGTAAGAAAACCCAATTCTGGGTTAAGCTCGCCGTTGTAGGTACATAAGTTATATATTGTAATTTTGTGTATACTACTTTTATATTTTGTGTGCAATAAAGAATAAGAATAAAAATGCTATGTCTCTATGGTCTAATTATTATGGGGTTGAAAGAAACTACAAAATTCCATAATTATGCCACTTTCATGGATCATTTCTGAACAATATAACGATAAGTAGTTATCCTTTTTTTGGTCATTCCGGAGAAGTAATGCGCGACTCCAACAACATTAGTCGATACCTCAACGAATGTCTAAATAAAATACCGCAATTGAATTAGACGCTCAGTTCAGCGCTGAAAGCGAAAAATAGCGCGTTTCATTCAAGAAATCAATTAAGTGTCGCCTTATATATACTAATATACGTACTTATACTAATATTATAAAGAGGTAAAATTTGTTTGTAAGTTTGTATGTCTCTGAATCTACTGAACCGATTTTGAAAATTCTTTCACTAATAGGAAGCTACATTATCCCCGAGTGCCACAGGCTAAATTTACAACGTGCCCGTGGGATAGTTTCCGACTAAAACCCGAGCGAAGCCAATAGATATAAGGACGACCACGAGCATGTTCAATACGGTTAATACAACTTTTCCACTTCCTCATACCTTACCAAAGATTTACATCGCATCGCCACCTTACAAAAAACACAGGCGGCGGACACATCGGATAAGAGGAAATGCGGGTGGTCTTTTCTCCATACAAACGCTCTCGCCTGTTTTCTTTCTGGTTTATGACTTTAGAGCTATGATTTTTTACAGTTAAATAAATATCAAAATGTACAAATATGTCCCTATGTTTTTCTTTTTGATGATACATAATCTGTATCAGCACTAGAATTTTTACAAAATGCTAAAAAAAGGCCAATTTGGACCGCTGTCAATCGTGGCCTAGTATACTAATTTGACAACTATTAATGAAAAAAGAAAAAGATAGGGACACAGTATATATCCTTCTTATTCAGTTTATGAAATATCTTTTAAATTGGTCGAATATTGGAGGAGGAAATAGTCGAGAGCCAAACCTCGAATTATTGCTTTTTATTTGTCGGATCTGTAGTTGTCCTTATCGCACCAATGTCGAAATCGCACTCGTAGAGGGACGGCAATAGTTTCTTCAAATACCTACCATATTTTCTCTTAAATTACCACAACAACGAAACAAACATAAAACATTCACCATCTATCATACAGCCAGCAATTCATTGCCGCTTCCCTGCCAATTTCCTTTACAAGTGAAACATTAGACTCAGACGGAAGCTCAGTACCACACAAACAAATGTAAATGTCGCATAAATAATGTGTACCCAGCCTTGTTTACAAGTTCAGCTTGAAATAATAAACGGGAATCGTATTTTGATACCCAGCCTTAGTTGAGTGGTAGCTTGTTTATGCTATGCATATTTTAGCATCGTTTTCGTTTATTAATTTGAGTGTGAAATAGGTGTTATTGTCTGTAAGTGGTAGTGGTTCAGTGGAAACAGCCGCGAATTACGAGTTGGTTGTAGGTTCGCACCCAGAGTCCCAGTCAGGAACTTCGCTGTTTAGGCCGCCCCACACAGAGCATGAACATCATTACATTAACAGCATATCAGCCTACAGCAGTCCAATACTAGACATTAGCTTCTCCAATGGTTTTAAGTTTAATTTCAAAAAACTGGCCATGAGCGAATCAGACTCGCGCACGAAATTGTTCCGTACCATTATCTAAAAATAAAAAAATATCCTAATTGGCGTCAACTATGTATGTGTGGGGACACCCTTTAATTTTCAACGTTTTTTTTACTTTTTGGAATTTTTCCTTTATTTGTGCTACAAGGCCTTGGTTTTTGCCAAATTTCGTGATTCTAGGTCAACGGGAACTACCATTATACTTTTTCGACCCAAAACCTATAGAATACTTCCGGTTGACCTAGAATTGTAAATTTTGGTCAAAAGCAAGGTCTTACAGCACAAATAAAGGGAAAATTCCGAAAAATTAATAAGTTGAAAATGTAAGGTAAATTTCGGTACTTGCAAGTTTTCGCGAAAATCTAAATTTTTTAAATCGATTTTTTTTTCCTATATTTTTATAGTGTTGACTCAGGACCTGGATTTTATACACCTAATAGGGACAATAGACTTCAGTATCTGGTAAAAATTTTCAAATTGCTAGATCCACCCGTTTCTGAGAAAATCGGTGGTGACACACGGACTTATAGACGGACAACAGAGTGATCTTATAAGGGTTCCTTTTTTACCTTTTGAGGTACGGAACCCTACAAAGGGCCCTCATCCACCACGCGGGTCGAGTGCGGTGGATGTCACCTGCCTACGAGTTTTGGTCCAGGACATGCCAGTTTCCTCACGATGTTTTACTTTACCGTTGTGAGAGCAACCTGCTCCTTGTGCAACTCCACCTTCATCTTGAGGGACTTGTCCGAGAACAAACAACTAACGCTTTCGAGGCGAGTTCTTGTCGAAGCTTATTTAATTTTAATGGATATATTGACACGACGAAGAAGAAGAGCATTGGTGATGAAATACATTACACAAAATAAACGGGCCTGCTTGGGTTCGAACGCACGACCTGCAACTCGTCAGTCGAGACTGATACCACGTGGTAACATCTACACTTTCATTTCTATGTTTCTAACAGATTAAATTATCAACCGTTTTATTATCAGAATAAAGTAAAATCCCGGTATATCATGTGGCTGTCATAAATCCGCATAGCACATAAATTTTGCATGGGTCTGCAAAATTCTGACAGCCGACTGCTATATCATGAAACGGCCTAAATCTGATGTCGAGATAAATTATTAGAGAAACGAAAAATGTACGAACATGGCTGACATATTCGCAGGAGTTGATAATAAATGTATTTTTGATAGACCGCATCTACAAGTTCAAATAGACTTATCATAACAGATTATTATCCCTGTTATAGGCAAAAGTGTACCCTAATTACCAGTGATCGGAATAGGTACAGGTAATGTACCTAAAGTTCAAGGAACAGAAACGAAAAGTGGGGACTTCCTTAGGACTATTTTTTTTCCGAATACTTTTTTTTCTGAAACTCGGAAATGTAATATTCTGACTGAGTCTTAAGATTGGTAACTATCTTAATTATTGAGGTTCCAATAATTGGACAAAATGAATAAATGTTTTTTTTTACCTTGTTAGTTTTAACTATTAAAGCTGGTATGAAAATTAAATTAGCTTCCGCACTTACTGACAGCGTTCAAACGAAGATAAGGAGATTACCTTTATTTATAATCTTTCAAATAAAAAAAGAATTTTGAGAATCGGTCCACAAATGGGGACATTAAAAATCGTGTATTTTTTTTTTTAAACAGGAGCAATGAATGATTTCGTTAGTTGTTTTACTTTATTAATTTTAGTTGTACATAAGTAATGTTCTGACATACGGAACCAATATTCCGAAAAAAAATTGTCATAAGGACGTCTCCACTTTTCGTTTCTGTTCCTTGAACTTTAGGCACATTAGCTCTACCTTTTCCGATCACTGCTAATTACACCTACATTTGCCAGTTATTTTTAAGTCCCATGTAATAGGGATCCCTTTAATCTGACACACATTGGATTCCGTAGCTTGATGGAAAATCACATCATCATCTGCCTAGTCTGTTCCCAACTATGTTGGGGTCGGCTTCCAGTCTAACCGGATGCAGCTGAATATGAGTATTCTACATGGAGTGACTGACTATCTGACCTCCACAACCTAGTTAGTACTGGGTAATACGATACCCCTTGGTAAGACAGTTTGTCAGACTTTTTGGACCACTGACTACCTGCAACGAGTGTCAAAGATCTACAGATGACAGCCGGGACCAACGGCTTAACGTGCTTTCTGAGGCACGGAAGAAACTCGGTATGTAATGGGCGGTCACCCATCCACAGACCAACCTAGGCAAGCACGGCTTAACCTAAAGATCGACTCGAGAGGCTGTTATTCTTTTGCCACGAGCTCCTGATGGAAAATTACAAGAGCTCATATTCAACAGTAGAGCTTGCAAACACTTGGCCAACGAGGCAACACTTGGCCTCGTTGGCAGCAGAATAAATAAAAGCTACCGAAACTCTTTTAAAGCTCCGTAGCCGAAAAGGCAAAACACGGAACTCTTTTATATTTGTCATGTCTGTCTGTCCGTCCGTATGTCAAAGCCACTTTATTCCGAAACTATTAGGCTACATAATTGAAACTTGGTAGGTATTCTGTGAACCGCTTTACGATTTTTATACAAAAAAGATTAAGGGGGCTCCCAATACATAGAACTGAAACTAACAAAAATATATAAAATATATATAGACAAAAAAATATATAAAAGTCTATAGATAGTTCCAAAGTGGTAAAATGTGTGCCCCCCCCCCGCCCTCTAATTTCAGAGAGGAAAATTCTGAAAAATTTAGGACTGTAAAACGTAAAAAAAACTTTCAACGCAAATTGGTTTGAATAAGATTTGATGTTTAGTTTTTGAGATATGGAACTTTTTCCACCAAACTGCAGCAGTAACTTTGTTTTTCATTACATTGTTTGAAAAACAAATTTAGTTTTGCTGTTAACAATACAACATATGAATGAGCCTTCAAAATATTTTTATTATATATATTGTTTGGTGCTACGACAAAACAAAAATGATTCGATCTTTTTTTTAGTCAACGGCAGCAGCCAGTATTGAACATGACGTATGAGTTCATACATGAGTTTTTCAGTTTTTTTTTTTTTTCTATTTATCATGTTTAAACGTGTTTACACATAGATAACCATCACCTTTTTTTTGAGTCTGAATTTGACCTTCTTTAACAAACAAAGCAACAACTTTCCTTGCAGTAAGTAATAATGGTAATAACGGAAAGAAACAAAGCCGGAGCCCAGACAGGTATACGTACACTTATATAGTTACACTTATGCTTAACCCTCCGGGGATTACAGGCGTGATGTTTATCCTCAATAAAGCATCTTGATCTCATCATCATCATTTCAGCCGAAAGACGTCCACTGCTGGACATAGGCGTCCCCCAAATGTCGACATTGACCGTTCCCGGGCTACTCGCATCCAGCATCCACCCATCCATCTTTGTCTAGATCTAGTTAATTAAAATCGCCGAAACGAGTTGAATGCACCTGATTTGATTGCCTGCCTATTTTTAAAGGCAAACACGAGGTTGTCGCCGCAAACTAGCCGCACAGCCTGGTCGACCAATTTCCATGTAATTTCGCAACGGTGGCATAATGTAATTTCACCTTGCATGTGTCATGATGATTAGCATAGTTTTAATCATGGCACATGAAACAGTTTTAGAGATGCTATGTTTTTTTTTTTACGGTTTTTTATACATTTTCAAAAGGTAGGCCGAAGAGAGAATAAGAGGACCATAGGCGGGAGATTATTGCTGGTAAATTTTGAGATTTCTGAAGCAATTGACAGGTGGGTACACGACATAAATACGAAAAACTTTATTCCGAAAGTCACAAATACGAATTTCAAAATACCGATTTTCATTTTCAACTGGTTCAATATTCCTAATATAACAACTCCGATGCATCATTCATCCTATTTTTATCACTACGTAGTATAAAACAAAGTCGCTTCCCGCTGTCTGTCGCTATCTAGGTATACTTAGATCTTTAAAACAACGCAACGGATTTTGATGTGGTTTTTTTAATAGATACAGTGATTCAAGAGGAAGGTTTATATGAATAACATTGCACCCGTGCAAAGCCGGGGCGGGTCGCTAGTAATTCATAAATTTCAATATTCCTAACGTTTATAATTACTATTCTCAAAATACTGAGTTTCAATAAAGCGAATAACAAAAAGTCCAACTTAATGATAATACGAAACATCAAAAATACGAATTCCGATTATTATTAATAAGTATACCCAGAATTCCTATAATTATACCTAGGTAACAGTACAAAACCATTTTTAATTTGTTTTCACTTCAAACTAAAAGAGACGTTGCTTGATTCTAACTGACCGAAACAACGTCTTCCGATTCTCTAGCAAACGGCATGAAAATTTAAAAACCGCCAAAAATTTACTTACGAGGTGTTAGAACTTCAACGACGTAATATCACTTCCTAGCGAAGTGATTTACGTAGTTGAAGTTTAAGACAAGGTGCAGATATCACGTTCGTATTCGCACCACGAACGCCTTAAAGTTGACATTAACATTACCAGTAATGTAGTCTTTAGACTGCGAAGGAAAGGTTATGTTTTTCGCGCGTATCTTGTACGTTTCTTTGTTTGTAAATTTCTTTATTACCTCGTATGTTCGAAATGGCTGGATAGATTTCGACGATTACGGTATCATTAGATCGTCTCAAAAACCCAAGTGGCCTTTTAAAAGGCTTTTTTAAACAAAAAGAAAAACAAAATGGCGGATTTTTGGCGCTACATAGTAAGTAGTAATTTTTTTTTTTCAACCAAATCTGTCGGGTAAAGGAAATTAAAAGGAGATTACAAATATAGGTACATAATACAATTTATAGTCGGATTTTTTGATACTTTTAATAATTCATAACATAACATCACGCCTTGTGATTCCCGAAGGGTTATGCAGAGGTGTACTAGACCTACACCTACACATTTCGACAGTTATGTTTAAGTGCCATGTAATAGAGGGCGAGCCTATTCCTATCTATCGGGCACAAATCCAGACTTCGTAATCGTGGCTGCTACTGAGAATTTCCTGATGGAAAAACCTAACAACAGTTAGCCCGACCAGGGAATCATCATGCATAGTAGTGAGCAGCACTTGCTAGATCGGAGTGGCGGACCTATCATACAAGCCAAAAAGCCTTACAATCAAACTCAACAAATAAAAATAAAAATACATTGTTTAGATTTCTTTAGGGGTTTTGGCCGGCGCTAAAGCTTTCTCTTTCACACCCGCTGGCTTGCATCTGGCTTCTGATCTCTCACTTTCTCCTAGCAAATTTTTAATATATCTGTAGGTACTTATTTGGAGATATTGTACTGAATTTATTGCGGTAATTGGGCTTTGCCTCCCTTTCAATGAAAGGGAGCGGGCACGCCGCTTCACCCAATACATGTACCATTGGCACAAAATAAATCTGCTCACTTTTAAAACAAAATCCCGTGCATACGATATCCACATCTGTTCACCACCCTTACTACTATTGGTCAGCACAAAGAGAGTGCGGACCAACAGTAAAACAAAAAAAAACGGTCGACCTCTTTAAATTGTCTTCTGTTTTACAAAAATCCTCAGGCTCTGCTAATGGACACAGCAAGGAAGAGAAAGTTTTAACTAAGCGCTTTAGCGGCCGGATGCTGCAAGCAAAAATAGTCCGTAAGGTGCTCAGATTCATTTTGGGCCGATTGTACATACTTACTTACCATCTCATCAGGGGTTGGTTCATCCAGCCTATAGCCGGGATGAGCCAAGCCACTTCCTTCTCTCTCCTCACCAAACCACTCTGAATCTAATCCTGCTTGCACCTGGTTAAAGTGTTGTAGCTCTTTTTTGGCCACCTCAGCGAACTTCACGGTGTCTACTCCACGGAATACTTTAGTAACCTGAGCGTTCTGAAAAAATACCTGTATCTGATTCAGCTTGTACGCAACGACCAATCAAGATAACAAAACCAGTTTATGCGGATCTCTTATTGTATATAGGGAATCTATACAAAACGAGGCCATGTAATACTGGAAATGTAAAGCTTGATGTGTCGTCGTGTGTACCTGTAAGATGTGAAATATGGCCATATTTAAGGGTGTGGTATAGGGTGTAGACCATCAAACTGAGAACTTTCTCCATGGTACCAACATTGTAAAAGCGATACATGCTCTATGTGGATGTAAAAGTCCCCTTAGCATAATCAGCCTTTTAATGTTCCCACTGCTGGGACACTCGGCCTCCTCTCTATGAGAGGGATTGGGCTATAATCCACCACGCGGGCCCCATGCGGCTTGGTAGATGTCACATGTCTTCGAATTTTTGGTTCTAGGACTTGCCGGTTTCCTCACGATGTTATCATTCACCGTTTTGAGAGCAGTGGTGATGAAAATAAATTACACAAAGTAATGCGCCTGCCTGGGTTCGAACCCACGACTTATTGTTCGTAACTCGGGGCCGCCACCTCACAAAAGTCCCCTTAACGAAGCCGAAAGGCACTTTTTCTCCCCATCATTGCGATATTTTTTTTGTTCTAGAGACCTGGAACCTTCTAGTTACGGAGTTAGTTAGTACCTAGGGAGATATTGGGGGTATATATTCATACCCCCAATATCTCCGTGTATTGGGGGTTATAACTTTTTCAGAAGTTTTATTTTATTTTATTTATTAATGATAAAACTTTACTTTAAATATCTCCATGACCACCGTACTATTCAATACAACCATCAGCACAATGTTTTGAGTGCGTTACAGCAAAAACCAGCAAAAGTTTTGCGTAGTATTACTTAGTTTGATGTACAGAATGCTCAGTTGACGGCTTCGTTAAGCGAGTCCGTTTACATCTAGTATGTAGCTGTTTACTTTATCATTATGGAATGACCATATCAATAGAATCAGCTTGAGCTGCTCAGGAAGACCTTTATGGCCGCGTAAAAAAAAAACACGTTGCCTCGTTTCGGTTCCGAAGTCGCAAATTCAATAATCAGGTGATATACGTGATGATCGGTTCAAGCGGTTTCCGCGTCGATAACTGTGATGATTCCCTTCAGCAACTATTTGTGTAAGTGATGAAAACATTGTTCCGTGCGGCAATCGAACCTGAGCGTGTCATGTTATGACGCATTAGAAAAACGTTCAGCCAATACACCAACAATGTCGACAGTAAGAAGGTCACATCTAAAATCTTGATAACAGGACAATCAGAAGATAGAACGCCGTTTCCGATCCCCCAATGGATACGCAAATGTATTCATAGCATAGATATTAGAAAGGAGGAGATACGCACTTGTAGTTTAAAAGGTATCGGAGCCCGATATTCCAACCAGTCGCTGCAACTACGCCAAGCAGTTCAGTAAAACAAATAGATACATTTTTTTAAACATTCCTTTGGTTCGTAGCTAAAAACCCGATGTTTGGGCAAATGTTACATTGTATGCCGAGAACTACGCTAATGATGACTTGCTGAGCAACAACCAAATGTTTGTTAAAATAAATAACAATTTAGCAACGTACCAAAATAAACATGTAGACTGGTTCACTCTGGTCTCTAAATCTTTGCAGAGCTTCTATTTCATCAGCCGGTACCTGATGCAAAACATTCGCTATTAAAACACATAATTATATATAACATCACTCATGATATACAAGTTCCCATTTAAATAGATGGACCAATTTTAACATAGCGTTCAGTACCTACGTCTAACCAATGATATCCACGCAAAAAAACACTGTTTAAAGTGATTTTATTTTGACCTAAAATAATAAATTGACGGCGACACTCTAGACAAAACACATCCATTAGGTCAAAATAAAATCACTTTAATCAGTGTTTTTTTGCTTGGATATCTTTGATTAGACGTAGTGAACGCTGTGTTAAAATGTGTCCATCTATTTTAATGGGACCTTAGATTCTCTGAAGGTCGGGCAGAGCCATATTTCACCAGTTATTTTATGTAAGTTATGTTGTATTTTGTTTTAATGTTAATTCAACCATTTTTTTTGTATTGTCCTGTGTGAGTTTAATAAATACTTTTTCTTTCTTTAAGTCCCATGTAATACTGGGCATTTTTAGTGCCATCTCGAGCCTGGAGAAATGTAAAATTCTTAAAATGGACTTTATGGTTATAACCACAAAGTCCATTTTAAGAGTTTTAATTTTTTAACGTGATTCGTATTATGATTCTGATAAAGCTTCCATTTTAGGCCCCACTGCTACTGAGTAGTTCATCATTGTCACATCATATCAGCCCGGAATCACCCACTGCTGGCTATAGGCCTCCCCTTTTTTCTGCCACACTTCCCGGTTCCGTGCGTCCCTTATCCAGGTGTTTCCCGCGACATTGATGATATCGTCGACCCAACGAGCTTTAAGACGGCCCTGGTTTCTTTGGCCTAACCTTGGCCACCACTCGGTCATAGCCTTGCTCCTGCATCGGTAGGTAAAGCTTATTTTTAGTTCCGTACCTCAAAAGGAAAAAGGATCGCTTTTTTGTCCGTCTGTCTGTCTGTCAAGACCCTTTTTCTCAGGAACGCGTAGAGGTATCAAGTTGTTTATCAATTACTCGGGTCTACGGCACACGATATCTTTCAGCTGTCAAACTTGTAAGTCAACGCGATCAAAAGATATTACCGTTTTTGTCGCATATTTTCCATATTTTGCGACACACAGGGGAATCAAAACCTAAAAGGTACTTCCCGTTGACCTAGAATTATGAAATTTGGCAAGAAGCTATATCTTACAGCACAGGAAAGAATATGAAAACGTAAATATGTAGTTTAATAACAATATACCTACAAGTTTGTACGGAACCAAGCGGTCCAACTTGCACTTGGGCGATTTTTTTAAAACGAGTAACACAATTTCAACGCATCACACATACAAAAAATTAACAACATAGAAATATGTAAACCTCACGGTCCATTTCAGCATCAAAGCCAGACAGATTCTGACACTAAAACTTTGTTCTACCTGGGAATCGAACCCAAGACCTCCTTCGCAGCAGTAGTGCTTGCGACCAGTATACTTAGAAGCAGTCACGATTTCAAGAACAAGAACTATAGAAAATTGATTCCGGCTACTCACCTTTAGTAAAATGAGTTTACCACTGCTCCAATCCATCTTCATAGTACTGAAGAGTCTGTCGAGGGCTGTGCACGAGCCGAAAGCATAACTGTATATCTCTGCACCTAACACGCACACAAGGCGTATAAAGGCCAATAATTAAGCCGGATCAATGCAATCAATCAATTGATTAAGTTTTTGTTGAGATTTAATTGTTATTTAATTGTTAATTATTGAGTGATCACTTAAGACCCTTGAGAGTAAATTTTTTTTTTACTTTCGGCTATGACTTTTGACTATTTTTGATTAATAGCGTTAACGTCGTACGGCATTTCAAACTTACTTTCAAGTAAGTTTTTTCCGAAATGACTGAACCGATTTTAATGAAACTTCATACTCGTAAGCTGGATACATATGTCTAAAAACTTGAGAGAGGAATTTTCGAAATGTCTTTAAAAAAAAAGATATTTGGATTTTAGATTTTCCATAGAAACAAATTTCCAATTATCTTTTTTTTGCAACGTGACACCAAAGAACATAGGAATCAAGGAAAAGCAAACATTACTTCATCAGATACTCATACTCAGAACACACAATGATTAAATGTACAACCCGATTTTGTAACGAAATAAAAAAAAGATCACTCAATCCAAATGCGCACCATAATAGCTCATCATCATGATCTGCCTAGCTTTCTCAGGATGTATCTGAATACCAGTATTTTACGTCCTGCATCCGCTCACAGGAAACCACTCCAACATGGCTGGAAAAAGGCTTGGCAGGTGACACCTGAATCGATACCAATACTTGTCCTAGAATACAAAAATATGTACTTACAAATAAGTTGATCTATGTTATTCCTTATAACACTATCAAATTCTTTTTCATTGTGTATCTCTACGAATAGTTCTATTTTCTTTTTAGCCATTTTCACTCAGACTAAGCTAGAACATCAACCATCTAGGTCAATACTTTTAAATAACACTTCAAGTCATTGCGTGGCCTACTGGAAGCTACATTTTATATACGGGCGTAAATCATGCATTAGCAGACATGAGACAGGTAGTATTTGACGACACGGTTGGCGCAGTGGCTGAGATGCTGGTTGCAGAGCTGCGTGTCGCGGGTTCAATTGCTACACAGACAAATATTTGTATGGCCTATAGGTAGTTGTTCCAGTTCGGCAGTTTGTGTACATAATATATACAGATACAGGGGAAATTCCTAGAGTCTCCGGGGCAGTTCACTTTTGTAGGAGACACTTATTTTACTTACCAATGT
Organism: Eugnorisma glareosa; assembly: GCA_947578425.1. Classification (NCBI taxonomy): domain Eukaryota; kingdom Metazoa; phylum Arthropoda; class Insecta; order Lepidoptera; family Noctuidae; genus Eugnorisma; species Eugnorisma glareosa. Next base: position 4,413,665 of record OX387968.1, on the reverse strand, counting down.
AAAGTCAACTCCTTAGCGGTTTTGCACCTAAGTGGCAATGATTTTAGCTACCTTAGCAAATAAGTATTCCTTTTTCAACCAATTTCTGACAAATCAGTAATACAAGACTTAAATAAAACAGCCAGCAATAATTTAATTATAAAAAATAAATATATTCGTTGTGATTTAACAACACCTACTTAAACAAAACAACAAAATATCAAAATTAAATATTAATTGGGCTCGTATTTTGTAGCATGTTTGTATCTCAGCGGTACAAAGGGTGAATTTCAAAGACAGCCACTAACCAATCTGCTGGTTTGCGTTCTGCAGTCGCTGTTCGACCGCAGCGTCAAGCGCCAATGTCGCCGTCTAAGGAAACGTGTTCACAGAGAACAAAGTGTAGCTGCTGACTGGCATTGCTATTTTGCCGGTGCGGTTTGCACATACCTTCGAAACAGTACCTTAAAAGGTCAATGACCAATATGTATGCAGCATTAATTCCTTTTTATTTTTCGACGGCCGCTAACGAAACTTTAAACATAGGAGAATACAACATCAACATGGCTTCGGCAAAAACTTTGTCAAAAAACTTAGACACTGGTTTTATTTTCCTCCAAAATCAAGGGCAAGGTACCCAACACATAAAATAGGTACTGATTTCTCCCATATATGTATTAATGAAGTTTCGTTCGTGGCTGCCGAAAAATAAAAATGCGCTAATTTTAGTCCTTAGCTTTTAAAGAACCAGTTCAGCCAGGCTAAAAGATCGATGATCCAGGTTTCGGGTTTGCTTCTCTTTTATCGTTATTTATGTTGTAGATCGCAGAAATTGCTCGTATTTCTTGCTTAGGGCGGCCCAATTCATATTCAAGAGACCAGAAAAAGTCTTCGACTGTGGTAACGGCAAGGATGTAATCCTCTACCAAATCAGGGTAATCCGCCTTTAGTATTTGTAGCTTTTTAAACATTGAACTATAGCGCAGCGTTTTATTTTTGTCGTCTATATAGAAGAACAGCATGCACTAGAATTAAAAAATTAAATTCTTTAATAACCCACTGCCAGGCAAAACATAGCCTAAAGCACTGGGTGTGAAGCTTGAAAAGGGGTTGAATTAAATGGCCTGCCTAACTAACACCATTTTTTTTTCAAAGTTGCGGCCACGCCTAAATCCTGTTTTTATTGATAGTTGGTACACAAAAGCGTCACGTTTTCGAGATATCATGTTGGTCTCATACAAAATTAGTTTGTATTGATACCAGCTATTGATTAATAGATGTCATAATTACGCGTGGCGACAATTAAGAGAACATATTAAAGTGGCGGTACATACAAAAATCTTCGAACCCCTTTCATAATCCTTCTTATACTACTGCTTCCCCCTCGTTGCTTTTAGGGTACGGTCGCGGTCAGAAGTCCAGTAGCAAACTCACAAAACTATAGCATCCAAACTAGTCGCACTTACGACCTTTTTCAATAAAGACATTTCAGACATACACACCCGTATTTTTTTAATACTAAATGGGCTTGCTTTTGGCCGCATCTCGCCTGATGTGAATGCGATGACGCGACCTAGCGTGGAGCACGCTTGCCTAGAAGAAACCGATTCACTCGAACTTTGAAGAGATCTAGATTATAATGATCATAGGCGTATATGGGGGGGGGCGTGCCCACCCCAGAATGGTCTGGTGCCCAACCCAGAATGGTCTGCTGCCCACCCCAGGATACTGGGTTACCGATTCGAAATTCTAAACGATACACAAAAAAAAAATTGACGAAACATACTAATTCATTTTAAGTCCTTAAAATAAATGCCCTACACCGAGCTCAAAACCTAGCTTCAAGATGGTATTGAAATCACCTTGTAGGCCTTGTGATTCTGTTTTGAAGCCCAATGGAAAAGCCACTGGAAATTATCTCTAGATACCCCAATGATAATGATCGAGAAATAGAGAAGCACACATATCGCATTCTCTCATCATGTGTCAAGGTGTGAACTGACCCTACACGAAGCTATCAAGCATTCTGTACATAAAATAAGTAACTCTACGCAAAACAAAATAGCTGAACATTTATTTGGCTGTGAATTTCAAAAGTTACAAGTAAACGTCGATCTAACTCAACTTACAAAATGTTGTGAGATGTAATACTGATTTGCTAAAAAAAAAGTGTTATTAGCAAATTAATTTAACATTTTAAAAAGAAACTGACATTGATTTCAAAATGCTATTATTCAGTAAATGACTTTTTAAATGACATGCCCTAAGTAAGTATTGATTAATTTAGTGTAATTCTATTAGTCTCTCAATTTATCCGATTTTTATTCCAATTTGAACTAGTTTTTTTTTTTTTTATTATGAATTTCCTATGCCAACTATTGTTTTTAACAGTCAATTTTTTAAAGGGGATGTGCTGGCTGTAATGGTAATTTAAGTTAGTTTATTGTACGACTGAGATTAAGCTTCAATCCTCTTTACCTAGAGAAATTTATAATATTTATCAATTATATAAGAACAAAATGAGTAACCAATAAAATATTTATGAAGACAATTTGCGTTTTGGTCGGAAATTATCCCACGGGCATTTTGTAAATATAGCCTATGTCTCATGGATAATGCAGCTTCCTATTAGTGAAAGAATTTTCAAAACTGGTTCAGTAGATCCAGAGATTACCCCCTACAACCTCACAAACTTTACCTCTTTATTAAAATATTAGAAAAAAAAAAATATTTTTAACATTATTTGTAAATTTTTATTGGCTAATTAAAATATATGTCGGAGACGATCATTGGTACGGGCTTAAAATGAATCACAAGTACGCGGTGGTCACATCACGCGACCTACTTACAAGCCTACCCACACCACACCGTGCTTGTCACAGAGACCTGTTGGTCACAAACTCTGAGCCAGGACGACAGTCAGTCAGTGTTTGATCGCGGCCGAGTTAAGACCTCTTGGAACTGTACCCGATTCATTGTGGCCCGTGTTATTTTGTTAAGTTGCAATCTCAAGTAATTCGTTAGAGTTGCTAGAAACAGTGTATCCCTCTGTGTCTTTTCATAGCACGAAACCCATCGTCTGCCTAGCGGAATAAATCCTGACACTCCGACTTATACAAAAAAAAACCCTTAAAAATTACTTTTTACTTCATACATAAATTATTAAATTCCTTTCGTATTTTATAGTTAAATGTCGAGCTAATTGTATCCTATAAACAGAAAAAAATAAGAGAACTAGGATTCAAGCCCACTTAATCCTATATTCTTCAGATCGGCTCACTTACGATGTTGCAATTACTAGATCAACATGAATGAATTATAGATCTACTTTTGATAAGCCTCGGCTTAATATTGTTATCGTTTAAGCATCTGACTAACATAGTCTTCTCTTAGTTATACTGTATGACTTGTTATTGGTTTGCTTTAAATACACACAAAGATATCTTATTTAATGTCTGGATCACACTAAAATACTTGTTACTCACTTTTTATTTACTTTTAACCGAACTCTTAAATTACACATTCATTTAATTTACTCGTTATGTATTTTTTTTGTAACCATGTATTTATTTTATTATTATGTTTGAAACTGTTGTTCCGTCGACTCCTTACCCCCCAAAGGTTCATTGGAAGACCAGCGTCAGACAGCCTCACCTGTCTGGATCGAATGCTGAAATGGACCTTTTTGGCGCAGCCGTGAGGCATACAGCACATTTAGTACATTGTATTTTCTCTTTGCTTTTTTTTTTCTTAGTTTTTAATTTGTTTTTGTTTTGTATCTTTATTTTTATTATGTGTGCATAAGGAACTAACGTCAAATAAACTTTATTCTTTCTTTCTATATGCACACAACCGTGTGGGCGAATATGAACATTCGAATGCTACTGGACTTATGGCCTTTGACTGTACCGCTGGAGAGTAAAGGGCTCCTTTCGGTCGATCCACATAATCTAATCTTTTGCTACTTGTTTCCAATATCTTTATGAAAAGAATTGAGTTCCTCCCGTCGCACAGTGGGTTGAAATTCTGCTTTCATTGTCATTTTAGATGTCGTTTTTTTGCGTATTTATTTAGTCGTACGATGTTAATAGGCAAAACAAAACGACATCTAGAAGTATATAAGGATCGTAGGGTATAATGTATTACTATTTAATTTGTTTTTCTTACCAAATGTTCGCTACAAAGCCTGCTCGACTCGAATGCCTTTAGGAAGTCGGCTTTGAAGCTAATCACAGTTTGTGCGAACACCACACTCTTATCTGAATGCTTGGTGGGACCTGTTAGGTCTTCTTTTTCATCCACTGTAACGATATGAAGTTTTAAATAGATTAAGTTACATCACGTTTAAAGGAGATGTTTGATTTTGGGCCACCACTATGTACACTTTATAGATAAATAGGAAAAAAATAGCGGAATTTCATAAAAGAAAACTAAAAAAATAATTTGAAGAAGGGTACAGGGGTACAAAAATGAACATTTGAAAAGTTTTTTAATAAGATAACCCTAGTTTTAGGGCAGCCATGAAAGTTGTGTTTGACATAACGTTGGCATCGTTAACGTTTCAACTTTGACAGTTTTAAGACGTGACGTTTTTGAGTCTTTCCTTGCTTTGAGTTTTTATTGGACGTGTTTCGGAGTTTTTAGTGATTGTTTCTGTTTTGCAACGCAGTTTACTAGTTACTGCGTCCCGCAACCCGGCTTTGTTAGTATGGTTTCTGATTCGAATTTGGATTCCGTCGTGTGTTATTTTAACCAATCTCTAACTGCTGGAATAGGTGATTGTTGATGTGCTGCCGCAGTCGAGAAGAATACCCTGTAGTCTTATTTTATTGAAACCGTAAAACAAGATTTTTTTATACACGTCAATCAAATGTCATTGTCAAAATGGCATTACTCGCATGCTGCTGATCTGATCCACCATGTTTAATTTTATGTTGTGTTGCTGTCCTTGGCCAAGTTATTTGGAATTTACTTTGAAATGAAGTGAAATTAAAGAAAATGAACAATAAAAAACGGTTACTGTAATACATAGCGATATTTACATACAGTGTACATAGTGCTGGCCCAGGCTCCATACATTTCTGGAACATCTCCTTTCCCGCAACCCCAGGCTTCCACGAAAGCAGAGACGGAAAGCAGGCAAGCGAGAATGAATCCATCACAATGGTTTTCTCAAGTCTTCTCGTCTCCACTTTGAAAACTAGGCCTAAGGGTAGGCACGCGTGACGCAGCACATTTTACTAGTTAAGTTTAAAGGTACGGTCAAACCGGGCGAACTGAAGAGCGGACCGGACTGCGCTCAGCGGACCTTGACAGATAATGTACTGGAATATCTGTCAATAAGTCCGCTGTCCACAGCCCGTCCGCTGTCCACAGCCAGTCCGCTATCCGCAGAAAGTCCGCTGTCCTGTCCGCTCGATTTAACCGCAACATAAGTCCTATGTAAAAAGAAGCAAGCTTGCGTCTAACCTGACACAAGTCTTGATCCGCACTACTGCGCAGAAAATTGGAAGTGAATGAAGAAATCGAACCCAAATTCCCACGCTCAGCATTGCTTATGACCATCAGACCAAAGAAGGATTAAAGAGTAGTAAATAGGATAAAACGGGGCCCACCAAAAAGTGCGCTGGGAGGTCTTGAATCAAGAGCTGGATTCGTTGTACTAGTTTTCGCGTTGATTTCCCTGAAGCCTTGTATAGTTTTTAAAAACACACTCACAATCCGAGTCGTCATCAGCATCGCTATGGTATCTGTCCCTTCTATAGGCCGTTACCATTTTAAGCTTGATCCGGGCCGAGTACCCAGTGGCTATTGAATCGAGGACCTGATCCGCTGGTCCTATGACCGCGAATTGACCTTTCGACATTATTGCTATACGGTCGAAGACTTGCTGCATCATGGTCCAGTCCATCCTGAAAAGGCAGAGATTTACGTATCTTTATGTTTTAGTAAGTGTTTATTAATTCTTTGAAGGTGGTAATTCGAAATGCCAGGGGTGAAGGACGTCGGACACATCAGAAATTTGGAACGTTTAGCGCCACAAGTTGTTCGCTCAATATCTTTTTCAATACAGTTGTTAAACATGGCGTACTTTCAGAGGCTATAATTATGATTCGAAAATTAAATTTTTGCATAGGCATCTTTCTGTTACGCGGTCGTGACATTTTTACGAACTCGATCATTACTTTTGCAGTTAAGTTTTAATTTGCTTTTACTATTTCCCACAACTGTATTGAAAAACGTCGTGTGATACACGGGTGTGTAGGTTATTGCAAACTCGTGTCATTAAAAACCCTCGCCTTCGGCTCGGGCTTGTCAATAACCTACACCTCGTTTGCAATAACCTACTTTCCACCCTTGTATCACAATGTATTACATACTTTACCGAAACCCGGGGGGTTTGTGTTTACTTTAAATAATTATGTTTATAATGTATTTTTGTATATCTATGGGCCTTTGTAGCCTGAATTAAATGATGATGCTAATGCTCATTGATCATGATCATTAGCATGGGTATTTTTGCTATTGGGAAATGATGACGGTATGATATCGTTTAAAATAAGCTATAAACATGCGACGTCCACAAATTGCAAATTACATTCAGAATGCCCGAGTTTCAACTATGGGCTAGATAAATCTATACTAATATTTGAGGTAAAATTTGTTTGTAAGTTTGTATGTAGGGGGTAATCTCTGGATCTACCGAACCGATTTTGAAAATTCTTTCACTAATAGGAAGCTACATTATCCCCGAGTGCTATAGGCTATATTTACAACGTGCCCTTGGGATAATTTTTGACCAAAACGCGAAGCCGCAAGCAACAGCTAGTCATTATATTGTAGCCTTGAATCACTCTGTTTGCCGGGCATAGGCATACTGACCTACCCTTTCGTCTGCCACACTTATTCTTTCTGCTCTGTCTCTAATACAAGTGCTTCCTGCGACTTTGACGATATATGCAGACTGATACTTCTAAGTGGATCCATATTAGTCGAGTGCAATATCACTAGTATAAAACAAAGTCGCTTCCCGCTATCTGTCCCTATGTATGCTTAGATCTTTAAAACCACGCAACGGATTTAGATGCGGTTTTTTTTAATAGAAGAGTGATTCAAGAGGAAGGTTTATAAACATTGCACCCGTGCGAAGCCGGGGCGGGTCGCTAGTTAGACAATAAGGTTGAACGAAGTTTATGGTGCTCGGATTTTACTCGGAGTTTTTTTTGGTTTATGAATAATTTCAAATTCGACGAATTCATATAGTGGCGTAATAGTGTGACCTGCGTGCATCCATTAAACACCAATTTGGTGTGTTTCTTTGATCATTGTTGTCGATGTATATATTTCAAGTATTATTTGAAAATTTCCTAATTTCTTCAATTGTTTCTAAAATATCGAATTTTAAGACTAAGATTTCTTTCGAAGTTGGTAACTGATGCTTTTTGACATATAACTGGACGTAAACATATTTCATAAAACCACTTCAAAATATATTTTTTTATTTTCTTCTCCACTTCTCTAAAAGTCCCATCAAAATCCGAGCACTATAAACTTCATTCCACCTTTTGAGTCCTTTGTCTAATTGCACTCGGCTATATTATAGGGAAGCCCGAATCTATAAGAGATACCGGAAAAACATTGCCCCACACTAGGAATTTCTCCTGTATTGTGGGTGCGTTTACAAACATTTAAACTGACATACACAAACAGCCAAATCCGGAACAACTACCTGTAGATCATAAATACAGCGTGTAACAGAAAGGGTATAATCATATGGAATACTGTGGTACGGACCATCAAACTGAACAACTTTTGTCTATGGGACCACCATCGTAATCACAAAAAAATAATCAGCTGTCCTATACAAAATTTCAATACCTACTCGACCCAAATGTATGGGACAGCTGATTATTTTTTTACGATTTCGATGGTGGTCCCATAGAGAAAGTTGTTCAGTTTGATGGTCCGTACCACAGTATTCCATATGATTATACCCTTTCTGTTACATGCTGTATATTTGTTCCGTGCCGCGACCCGCAGCGCAGCAGCCAATAGCTCAGCCACTGCGCCAACCGTTCCGTCGTTTCTTAGGAAGTGGGTCAAAATTAATGAAAAATTAAAGGCGGGCTGGCAATTCAAATAAGCAAAAAAACTCACATTTTATCAGTCACTATGATAGCCGCTGGCTCTCCTTTTAGATGCAACATCGCTTTAGCCACTAGTGACTTGCTGATCGTATCTATTTCCTTCATAGGCTCGTCGAGAAAAGCCACTGGTGGAGCCAGCACTAAAACGCTGCATAGTGATAGGCGCCGCAAGCACCCGATGCTGTATTCAGATACTACAACTTTAATTTTCTTGAGTCCTGGTCGGGGAAAAATATGTTCAGTACCATCAGCTAGGAAACATCATCTTGCAAGAAAATAAAGCGAAAATTCCGTTTTTAGTCTGATGGCCTCAACATCAGATGGACTAATCATAGCAATCATTTCTTTATTGAGACATAAAAAATAGTTCAGAAAAATATGCATTCTAATATTCGTAATAGTATGCAAATATCAATTTTAAATTTATATCTATCTTAATTGCATAAAAGACACAAGTCCTTTTATTTATAAAAAGAAGTAAGATGTAGATTTCGGGTATTCATTTTCTCTATGACCAGTCTCAAATGGTCCATGGAGCACCAATTTTTTCACAGTTTAATAATATATCTGATATCCGTTCGCAAAAAACTATTAAAATGTTCTGGTTCCTTACCCATAAGCGTTAGCGCCTTAAATGCAAGAAAATAGGCCATTCTAGTGGAGTACCCGCGTAGTTTAGCTACGAAGACCAAGTTATCTAGGCCGGTCATGAAGTCGTCCATACCCCCAGTGCTTGACGACAAACAGACCTTGTGAATGTACTGAAATGTAAGACATAATATAACATGAAGCCTGTAGTCCGTCAAACGGTAAATTACTCCAAAAAACCGCGTCAGATATAGCATTCTGGACTACAATGTTGAATTTGCAAAATATTAATTTCGCAAAATGTTGAATTCGCAAAATGTTGAATCCCAAAATGTTGAACATCTAAAATGTTAAACTTTCTGGACCCACAATGTTGAATTTGCAAAATGTTGAATCATCATGTTGAGTTCTGGGGATGTAAAATGCTTAAAAAGAGAATATAATAAAATTACGATTTTATTATGCACAGATAAGATGCATCTATTTCTAATACTGACCACTTATAATAAAGTAAAAAGCGAATTGTCATTATCTTTTATGGTAAGAAAGCCCTAGAGGGGATTTTGGGATTTAAATAGCTTCATACGTTTGAACTATTCTTTGAAGACTGCGAGTTATAATAGCAATAAGCCTATTAAGCCTACAATGTTCCCACAATTGGAACAAGGCCTCTTCTCTATGAGTGGGAATGGGCAGTTATTCAGCACATTGCGGGTTATTTATTTATTTGAACTTCATGTACAATAGTGGTACATAGGCGGACTTAATAAGAACGTTCGGGTTAAATAAGAAAACGCTGTGGTAAAGTACAAAATAAATATCTAAAAATATAATGTACTACTTATAGTAATACCAATACACATAATACATATAAAATAAACTAGTACTTAAATATTTAACAAATACCAAAACAAAAAACGAAAAACCTAATTACACGTGAATAATTACCGTGACTCGACTTCAAATTGAGAGTTATTTATTCTGACTAAAACAGTGGTTACGAACTTTTCTTTTAAAAGTGAATTTGCTTTCAGCTTTCTTAATGCCAAAAGGTAGTGCGTTCCAGAGCTTTATAGTAGAGATAGCGTAAGAATTTGACTTAAAACCGGTGCGGTGAGAAGTAGATTCTTGGAAGCTCGAAGGTTACGACTGTGAGAACTGCCCAACACTTTGAAGTATTTTTTTAGATAATCGGGAGCACATCGATCGTTCATAATCGTGAAGAGCATGCAGACAGATCTGAGGGACCTCCTGAGTCGGATAGACAACCATTTAGGCTGAGAACGGAAGGAAGAAATGTGATCGTATTATTACGAAGGCCAAAAAGAAAGCGAATACAATTGTTGAGAAGTCGATCAAATTTATTTAGAAGTTCTTGGGAAAGATCAGAATAACAAACATCAGCGTAGTTGATAATGGGAAGCACAAGTGACTGGACCAAAGTAAGTTTGGTGCTAGATGGGAGGAAATGCTAGAATCTATAGAGAGACCGCAGTGAGAACGTGACTTTCTGGCTCACCTGAGCCACATGTTTACTCCAACTTAAACTGCCGTCAATGCAGACCTAAGTCTTTTACGTGCGGTGAAAGAGATATGACGGAGTTCTCGTACATCAGTGGCATAAGTTGGCTAGTGTTCACATTTCTCAAATAGAAACACGACGTAACGTAAATGACACACGTCTTCGAATTTTTGGTTCTAAGAATGCTAGTTTCCTCATGGGTATAATCCTTTGCTGTTTTTGAAAAAAGTAGTCATGAAATAAATTACACTAAGCAATGCGTCTGCCTGGGTTCGAACCCACAACTTACAGCTCGTAAAGTCGAGGTAGTTACCACTAGGGCAACACCGCACTCAAGATTAAATGTCGGAAGTTCATGTTAGCGCTGCATACAATTAACAGCTAGCTGTGCCCGGCATGCGTTGCAATGCACCTTTTCCGACCCACTACCGACCCACTACCTACCCACTACCGACCCACTACCTACCCACTACCTGTCCACTACCTACCCACTACCTACCCACTACCTACACCCACTACCTGCACCCACCACCTACCCACTACCTATCCACTACCTACCCACTATCTGCCCACTACCTACCTACTACCGACCTACCTACTACCTACCTACTACCTACCTACTACCTACCTACTACCGACCTACCTACTACCTACCTACTACCTACTCACTACCTACCCACTAAATACCCACCACCTACCCACTACATACCCACTACCTACCCACTAATTACTTATTTCATAACTGGACGTAGTTACACGAAAAGGATCCAATCCACACAAAGTCACTTTGGAGATATTGACGTTTGAAAGTTGGAAGATATTTCTTCATTGGTATTCATTTTAAAATTAATTGAAAGTAAAGCGAATGTTCTGTGTGGAATAATAACACTTTTTTTTATATATAATCAAGCTTAGTATTGTATTTTGTTGATGAAAATGTTTAAACAGATGTTTTTGCTTGGATCTTTTTTACTGGCCGATAGTTTTGATATTCAGTTTGGTATATAACTCATTTTTGACCATGTTGTGGATTGGATCCTTTTCGTGTAACTACGTCCAACTGTAAAAAGTACCAGGCTGGCATGAATTCAAGGTGGTATTTTAACAGTTCAGTAAACTATTAAATATCAGACAGCTATACATTTACTACACCTGCATTCTTATTAAAAACATAACTTCAAACTCAATACAAACTAACATACAACTAAAGAAAAAAACAATGTCACATAACCTGAGAAATAGATATAAAAACAAACTTGAAGTCATCAGCGTACGCACTAATTACGGTAGAAAGACCATATTATTTGAAGGAGTTCATCTGTTCAATGAATTACCGGACGATATTAAAGAGTGCGATAACGTTAATAAATTTAAAAAAAAAAGCTTATGAAACATGTATGTACATTATAACGTCTAATACTCTGGAGGAAATGTGTATTGTACTGTATTATCATACTTTTACTTTGTATCTCATTATAAGCGGACTGTATGTTCCTATGAGAAATAAATTTCTTTAAACCGAACAGTTCTGGATCTTAACCATAATTTTCTGTAAAAAATACCAGGCAGTCATGAATTCAAGGCGGTATTTTGACACTTCTATATCTTAATTATAATTTTTCACGCAACTTTCTGTGTGATAATTGGTGATAATCCTAAATGTTGAACATGTAAAGAATACCTGTAAAGAATATTTGAGCAAAATTTGATCAGAATCTATGCCGTACTTTTTACGTGATGCGCGTTCAAACGAACAGACAAACAATGATTTTATTATATGTATATATATATAGGTAGTTGTATAGATAGATAAATCTATACTAATATTATAAAGCTGAAGAGTTTGTTTGTTTGTTTGTTTGTTTGTTTGAACGCGGTAATCTCAGGAACTACTGGTTCGAATTGAAAAATTCTTTTTGTGTTGGTTAGCCTATTTATCGAGGAAGGCTATAGGCTATATATCATCACGCTACAACCAATAGGAGCGGAGCATCAATGACAAATGTTGCAAAAACGGGGAAAAAATATTCTCTTTGATAGCTTCCGTTGCGTGCGCTGCGTAAACGGTTAAAGTTGCACAAATATAATGTAGCAGGGAATTATTCCTCTTAAAAAGGTCTCAAAAAAAGTCCGCGACGGCACATGCCTATCTTTTAAGGTTGACTCACAATAACCATTTTTATGATTCTAAAATTTGGTCAAAATTAATGTTTTATTTGCGAAGGTGTTTTTACCGACATAGTATTAATCCTTATCAAAATAAATATGTTAATCATCTTTAGCATTCAATTGTGACCAAAATTGCCCTTTACACTATTCAATTTAGATGAATATCTTAGGAGATATCACAGTTTTAAAATAACTCCGCATCAAAATAATGACCCGCGCGCGCTGCGAGGCGGGTGTTCATGTTGTTGGGAAAACCAATGTGATTAGATTCAATGCACAAATATTGTGGGGAATTTAGAGAAGGTTTTAGTTTTTGTTTCATGCTGTAATCAGTGCTCTCTATCAAATATTTATAAATTTAAAGTGTTCAAGAAGAACTTACCATCATTGTGTAAGATACATGCAACGACATCTATTGCACCAAAATGGTACTAATTAATAAAAATGTGCTCACAAGATAACTTTTAAATCGGGTCTGAGAACAAAAAGTACTCTAGATTAGTCTACATGACGCTATAACCCTGTAGAGTGTGTTCGATCGCTTTACATGCATTATATTTTAACGGTTAAATTTCGTGCTCGATAGATGGCGCTATTAATTTCACTCCATTTTCTGAGTCGCGGTGTTAAGTTTTCCGTGAAAGAATGACCCCCGCCCGCGTCAAATGTCTGAAGCTTGGTTTATTAACCAACGAAACAAAAAGAGGAGGTTCTCAATTCGACGCGTCTATATTTTTTTATTTTATGTATGATCTGACCACGCATAACTTTTTACAGAGAAGTCCGATATACATGATCTTTTGTTTTTTAAATTGAGAAATCATGTTTGGGCTCATTTCCTGCACCTTGATGAGAACTTTAGATCTAGCTGGAGTATGACGTCATCGAAGGTCTGACGATGGAGACGGAAGGCACTTGCAAGTGGTCCTCAAGAGTTTACAGCATCTATATCGTGTCTGGGCTCATTTCATGCACCTTGATGAGAACTTTAGACCTAGCTGGAGTATGACTGTCATCGAAGGTCTGACGATGGAGACGGCAGGTAGTTGCAAGAGGTCCTCAAGAGTTTACAGCATCTATATCGTGTTTCGGCTGATTTCATGCACCTTGATGAGAACTTTAGACCTGCCTGGAGTATGTCTATCATCAAAGGTCTGACGATGGAGACGGAAGGCAGTTGCAAGAGGTCCGCAACAGTTTACAGCAGTTTTATCGTGTCTCGGCCCATTTCAAGAACTTTGATGAGAACTTTCGTTCTAGCTGGTGTATGATCGTCATCGAGTGTCTAAAGATGAAGACGTAAGGCTGTCGAGGGTCGCGGGCCTGTGGACAGTGAGTAATGGGCTAGCTCGCCATCCGTCCGTCTTATGACGACAGGCCGTGGTGACGGCGTGTTCGTGTTCCACACGCGCCTCAAAGAGATGTCAGCAAACGGGAAGGGATCCGAGAGGAGCGAGGCCTGCCAGGGTTGCGGGACTGTTCGAAAGAGATACCGCGGCCCTGGAACGCAAAGGGCAACAGAAGAAACGTGGGTGGATTTTAGTCAGTACAAGTCTGACAATCCCTTCCGCTCCGTCCAGAGTGGGAGGGGTCATTTGATGATTATCCATCGGTAATAGTATATAATAGGGATTTACTCCTTTTGAGAGCTTCCGTTGTGCGTGAACGGTTAAAGTTACGCAATTATCATGTATGTCGGAATTGTCCCTCTTAAAAAGCTCTAAAAAAATATCCGCAATGGCCATATGTCTAACTTTTAAGGTTGACGCACACTCTCTCTAACCTCTCTTTCTTTTATGTACGCACGCACGCAGACGAAGTTGCGCGGGTCAGCTAGTGTATAGATATAGATAGAAGATATGGGGTTTAAAGATGATAAGCGACAGTTTAACCGTAATTTTTTTAAGTTTAAACGTCTCATAACTTTAACCATAATTCATGAATGCAATCAAATCATCAAACTTTCGCTTAATACGATTATGAATATTATGAATATGAATACAGGGTGTAAAAAGACCCATCACATGGCTGTAAACTAAGCATTCTGTATATCAAAGTCAGCAATACTGCGCAAAGTTATTGCTGGGAAACGACTTTTTTTTTGGTGTGAAAAATCACAGTTTATGATTAGCGCTCAATGTAACACACTCAAAAAATTGTGTTGATGGACGCTTTGAATAGTACAGGTAGGGGTCGTGGAGGTATTAAAATAATGTTATAACATTTAAACTTGAATAAAACTTCTTAAACTTTGTAAAAAAAACTTGTGAAGAAGTTGGTACTTTAGCCTTCAATATCTTCGTAAACCTGGAATCTTAGAAAGATCTAGAAAGGTCTAAACCTTACCTTAACAGGTATGGTCCAGTACAAAAATATCACAATCACGGAACAAGTGCCTCTCGGCTTCGTTAACCTTTAGACCACCATTGTCAAATATACGTCACTCAATCGCGTGCCTTGTACCTGTACGCCAAACGACAAAAATATGTGACAAAATGGTAGGTGACATTGTAGCTTGGCGTGGAGGTCACGAGGGCGTTTATGCTCTGGCGGTCAAAATGTTAAGGGTATTTTTACAACGAACTTTGACGTTTGTACGAATATGAAACTTATAACAGAGGCCCTAGGGCTAGGATGAATGCGTGGTGTATGATAAGAATAACAAGTATATGATAACAATAACATTGCACAATCCGATAGTATAGTTTTCCTTGGGATGTCATTAGATTGTCAGATCTCATGGAAATTACATATAAATAAAATCTGCAACAAAATACACAGGTATGTTTACGCTCTTTGTGACTAGACTCTCTTTGGTCTTACAAGAATATCCAGCCAAAAAACAGCTTAGATGCTACATATCCATGATAGGCTTATAAGCCTATCATGGATATGTAGCATCTAACCTACGATATGGTATTCTATCATGGGTTGGCTCAGTAGAATTTAATACAGTATTCCTGGCTCAAAAACAGTGCATTCGCGCACTTTGTAACGTGGATTCATTAACTTCATGCAAACCATTGTTCCAAAAGCTAAATTTACTAACAGCACCGTCCATGTATATGTTTGAGTCTTGTTTTTTCGTCAAAACACATCAGTACCTATACAAATCCTTTGGTGACTAATTGTAATTTTAATACCCGTTATCCCAATAGCTTTCCCTAGCCAAACATAAAAACTGATCTTTATAGAAGAAACTGTTACCCCATGTCATATTATACATTTTGTTACAACGTTATTCTCACAGTTCTATTTATTATAATGTGAACCTTTGTGAAGAGAGAAAATAAAGATATTGTATTTGAGCTTTATAGCCTTAAGCCTTATATAAACACTGATATAAACACTGATGTCAATCAAATTATTTAACAAATTACCAAGTGAACTAAAAGACCTACCCATTACTTTATTCCGAAAAAAAATTGTATGCCTGGTTAGTCAATAAATGTTTCTACACGACCCAGGAATACCTTAGTTATAAGAATAGAAAATTATTGTAACACCTCACTATGTTCCTATTCCAGTGCAATAATAACTAGTTAATTTAGTAATAAAAAATGAAAATGAGAAAGAGTTTATGCTATGTATAGTTATGTACCTATTTCGTTTAATTGTTAATATTAGTTTTTATTTTATTTTTCGTATACCAGAAATGGTTATTACGAGGATCTTTATTATTTATGTAAGCACATACCATCTATCTACCCATAATATGCGAATAAATTATTTAATTTGATTTGGTTTGTAAACGTAACATAAATACGTCGATTTTTTAAATTAAGGGCATTACATTGCCCAATGACCTTGAGCATGATGTGTTTAAAGAAGTTTGTAGATGAATCCTTTTGTGCGTTTTCAATATAAAAAATATATGTTAAAGTAAAGGTCATCACAAATACATTGTATTGTTTAAAATTTTAATAAACTAACTCAAATTTTATCGAAAAATCGTAACAAATAGGTCCTTTTTCAACCTAAATTGAAAATTTTCTCTATAACGGCTCAATAACTCGGCATGAATTTTATACCAAAAAATACGTAATGACGTATTTAACAATGTGTATTGATTTTTTTCTCATATTTCTTTTAATATTTTAAAATATATTATAAAAATCGGAAATTTCGCGAAAAGCACTATGTCACTGCCGCACTCGTCCCTCTCTCTCTCGCCGTTTCGTCGTAAGTTAGTACGGGGCAGCATGCTCAAGGTCATTGGGCAATGTAATGCCCTTAAGTTTACACCGCGCACTCGTGCTAGGTTAAGTTTCATATTCGTACAAAACGTCAAAGTTCGTTTAGTGAATCTTACTCTGAGACGCTTTGTAATGTAATCCGAGCGCACATTGTATTGTTTATGTTACGAGTTCACCGAACGCCCCAGATAACGTGTACCTTTTAGGGTTCCATACCCAAAGGGTGCCAACAGGACCCTTTAACTTAGGCTCCGCTGTCTTTCCATCCGTCCGTCACAGGGCTGTGCCCTTTGAAATATGTATTGTGTATTTTTTTTTTTTTTTGAAGGGACCTCTCGCAGCGCAACAACTCTCGGAAGTTGATGCTGCTTAACCGGACTATCCTGTGGTGGCCAAAAATTACTTTAAGGCCCCCAGCCAGGGCTTACAAAGTAAGGATATTACACATTAAATAAACAGTCACTAAATAAATAAATAAATAAATAAAATTCATTTATTTCAGGTCTTTGACCCATATTAGCTAAAGAACAATAAATACACTTTTATCAATTTCATAGACGTCACTAACAGATTGATTATACAAATATATAAAGTTGATTAAATGATGTAAAAATGTGAAAAACAAATAATGTCAGATCAAATCAATATGTCTAATGTCAAAGGCACAAAGCAAAATAAAATTAAATAAATAAAAATTAAATAGGACAATTAATGAAATTATGGAATGAAATTATGTCACAAGCAAAAATTACAATAACTATTATGACATGAAAGTTCTACAAAACGACAAATCAAGCACCAGCAATATGCCTTGCTACAACAATGCCCAACGTAGGGGCAATCTAGTCGCTGAGCAACCATCGCCAGGACAGTGTTGGAGCTAGCCCGCACCCTGCGCACCAAGGACGCGCACCACTTGCGCATGGTAGCGTGGAAACAGTCGGTGCGCGCTTCCGCAAACATGCCCGAGGCGCTGCAGAAACGGGGCAGCCCCAACACTGCCCTGAACGCGTTGTTGTATTGGAAGGCACTAAAGGCACCCCCTGCGGGGTTCGGGCCTAGGCTTAGTGCGTCATTGAGGGGAGGGCAACTAGAGGTTGGCTGGGTCGGATAGCAGTAGTAGTCGGAGTAGTAGTGTATTAATATATTTACTATGGCCGCTATAAGTAATGGGGGCTATCGGGTATGGATTCGCCGCTAGAGGCGCTAGTGTAGCGCGGGGGCATCGAAATGTCAGATGTCATAGATTGTTCGAGCGTTGCGTGCTGTTACACGTATTTTTTACAAATATTCATGATTGTGGTCTAGATTGAGCCATTCCTGATTAATAATGACTTGAAGATTTTAAGTAGCAACTTAAAATCTTAATTTTCAATACTTGGAGGTGAAATGATTTTTAAATGTTTCATGCTTGCTAATTTTAGGGAGAATATTGTAAATATATAAACCTGAAGTTTACACTATGTTGTTATACGTAATAAAATGAACTTTTTAACAAGTTATTGGTACTTTAAAGTATAAAATAGAATTATTGACAGGACCTTAATCGACAGTAGCGCCATCTGGTGAGCTCAAAACAATAGCCCTTATTGTGATGTATCTAAGTATGTGTTAATTAGTTTATAGTGGGTAGAAGTGCAAAATATACAATTGTTCCATGATTGTCAAAGCGCACCACTCGCCAGTCTGCGATTATGTGCTGTGCTATCGAGTCGCTATCGTTTGATTCCACCCCAGCTATCAATAAAAAAAAAGTTAAAAATTAAAGTAAAACGCGGAAAGAAATCTTGTTGTTGGGGTACTTACGTGACTGTTTCGGCATTTTTTACTGAACTATTTAAATTAAGGTATGGTGATACGGAACCCTTCATGTGTGAGTCCGACTCGACTTGTCTCGTTTTTTGTTTAATAAATAAACCAAGATAGATTAGCGAGAATTGATAATAGTATGCCATAACTATCACAAACATTATCAAAATTGAAGCGAACAGACCTCGTATATTATTTAAAAAGACGCGCTCGTTCAGATAGAAACTTCTTTAATCAAAAAGTTATTATGACTGGCATTTGACAGTTTTTTTTTTATTTTAAATCTGTCAACCACTATTTTGAATGTCAAAACGGTCATCATAGTTGCGTGTGGTTGCGTGGTCTACTCTTTGCAACATATTGTGCTCCTTGCATTGCAGAACGGTTGTAAAGCGCTAACGTGACGACGCGGGCTCACCAGCAAACCATGAGTACATCGGAAGCGGCTACCGTTGCTGACTCTACTAGTCAACAGCGAGGAATTCGAAGCGCTGAACAAGACAGCCTTCAGAACAAGCCCATAGCAAACGATAAGCAGAAATCAAAGGCCCATCGCCTAGCAAACGCTAAGGCTGAAGTTGCACGACTGAAATTAGAACTAGCCGAAGCCCGTCTTGCCTTAATAGAATTGGAATCAAGCGATGGCGAACCCACGAACGGACAAAGTGAACTCATGTCGGTTGCCAAACTGCCTACCTTCAACGGAAACCATCATGATTGGGTAAAGTTTCGCGATGCCTACTACGAATCAGCCAATCGCCTGACAGAAGCTGAGAACATGTCTCGATTGAGAAGAAGCCTCCAAGGAAAAGCGAAGAAAGAAGTTAAAGGATGCATAGATCCGGAACACGTCATGGAGACACTTGAACTATGGTTCAGCCCCGACTCATTAGCGAAAGCTGAATTTGAAAGATTGAAACGATTGCAGCCCCTATCAAATTCACAGCACGAACTTAAACGGTTTGCTTCTGAGATTGAAACCGTTACACGAAACCTGCAACAGTTAAACTGCCTTGAATACCTCTTCGAGCTGCCAGCCATGTCACTCATTGGGACATTATTAAAAGCTTTACATGACGAATTTAGAATCAAGTGGTAGGTACCGTTTCTGCGATGTGCCGATAAAAAGGACGCCTAATCTTCCTATGTTTTGTTCCTTTATAAGAAGAGAAGCAGAAAATCAAGTTAGAACAAACTATAATGGATATTATTAAGCTTAGATAGCACAAAAGCACCAACTTCGCGTGCCCGGATTATGCATTTTATGGGTGGCTACTGTCGCAGTAAGCTAATTTGTTTAAAACATCGTTACGTTATAGGGTTGTATTAATGATTTTTATGATTATAATTCTGTAACTACATACGTGTTACTTGCGCGACTCATTTATCATCAACATACAACCTGCAAATTGTATTCGGCGGCTCCGTAAATAGTGCTTATTATGTCATAGTAAGTAGTCAAATATGGCACGCTTGATTTTCATACGGATCGAGATTGCTACATTATCTAGGTATATCTGTGCTTGTAACTGCTGGTAAGCAGAGCTAGAAAACGTAAACGTATAAAGTTACGTCAAAAGAGAAGAGGGACGTCTGTTTCGAGCCAATAATATACAATCGCTCTATGGCACACGAAAGCACTGCAGCAGACTGGCTTCACCTCACTACATTTTTACCGGCTGATCTATTATCAAATTACGGTGCATATACATAAGTATGCAGCATGGAGTTTCAAATAAAGAATACCGAACGCCACAAGTTCAGGCTATGCTGATCCCAAGCAGTGATTATGGTGATAACTGTGTGTTGACCTTAATTAATTTTAATATTGCATGATAATTTTAATAAATATTAAGACATGAATTGAAAAGTGTATCATTGATTTTCAGCCGTCGTTTTTGTTCTCTTGGACGTCGCGTAACGCTACGTTTAGGCATTTCTAATTTTCTACAAAGTGGCGTGTGGATGCGATTGTCAATGAGAATAAGAGATAGCTATACATCCCGTATAGCTCTATCTCTTTTACCCACTAGAAACAATTTTAACATCCCAGGGTGAATTCGACAAAAGTTTTATACATACAGCCTGAGTATAAATTTTGAATTTTTGACAATTTTTCCATATTACTCTATTAAATATCAATTTCCTTTTAAACGATATCAGAATTGTGGTAATAATATCAGCAATTCAATAAATAGGTAGGTATCTACCGTATGGGCTCAAAATTGTTAAGCAAACTGACACGCTATATCAATTATTATTTGCCGTGTTAAAGCCATTTTATACAGTGTGACTCTTCATAATGTGCACATATCGAAATGAGGGAATCTATGCTTAATTATATCGACGGAAAAAATATTTAAAAAAAACTAAATATTTTTTTATATTTGTTCGCTACTTTGACCACAGTGTAAACAAAACGGTGTAACTTTTGAACTTAATGATCTAACGCTATGAAACAAACTCCATAATGATTGGAAATAATTAGGCGTCTTCATAAAATTAAAATTGTGAAAAAAAAACTACCCTCAATTGAAAATAAACATGTTTTTTTAGGAAATCTGTATATTTTTCATCAATTAATAAGCCATTACCTACCTTTAAGTTATTCCTCATGGTATTAGCTACTTAATAGTAACAATTGCATGTTTATAACTTAATCACATTTCGTATCAACTGTTAAAGAAAGGCATTACACACGGCTACGCACAATATTACGAATAAAAATTCAAAATTAAAAAAATATATATACTTATATTTTAGATTACGTTTTTTAATATTTTTTCCGTCGATAAAATTTGCATAGTTTCTCTACTTTCGATATGTGCACATTATGAAGAATCACACTGTGCAGAACTGCCATAGAATATCAGTCGTAATTTGAATATACCTACAAACTATTTATGTAGGTACCAAGCCATTTTGGTTAGTAATTAAATTCCCTGACTTCATAACTGTTACCTTCATCCGTTCTTTCCTTAGGAACAACCCTTGGATGCAGGAGTCTCCTTTCGTCATGACTGTGTTACCAGCCAGCATATTCATCAGTGCAGTCTTGCCGGCTGATTGAGTTCCTAGTATAGCTAAGCATTCGCCTGAAATG
This sequence comes from Eugnorisma glareosa, assembly GCA_947578425.1. Taxonomy (NCBI): domain Eukaryota; kingdom Metazoa; phylum Arthropoda; class Insecta; order Lepidoptera; family Noctuidae; genus Eugnorisma; species Eugnorisma glareosa. Next base: position 4,392,152 of record OX387968.1, on the reverse strand, counting down.
TTGGGAAAAAAGTTTGTGTAGCATAATCGGACTATAATGTTCTCACTGCTGGGACAGGCCTCCTCTCTATGAGAGGCAGTGGGCTGTTATAAACCACGCGGGCACAGTGCGGGTTTATTGATTTTATTTCTTGGAATTGTTGATTCCCTACGACGGTTTCCCTATGATGTTTTCTTTCACCGTTTTGAAAGGAATAGTGTTGAAGTAAATAACACAAATTAAAGTTCCTGTCTCAGTTTGAACACAAGACACAACGGGTATTCTTGTGTATTGGTATAGCACCTCAAAACGTTAGAAAAGTTTTTACAAGCATTTATTTAACTTACACCGTTCGTATGTATGTAATATTATGTACCTAAGTACTCCACTTCAAAATATCCATTTTTCGACCACTTGTTGGTTTGGTGACAATACATTAAGCCCAGTTCCACACGTTTGCCCCAACGTTGGTCCCAACACCACTCGTCCAACGTGTGTAGTAAATAGCATTGGCACCGACGTTGGGACGAGCGTTGGGAGAAGGCCGAGGCGTGTCAGTTTTATCAAAAGAATCTGCGCCAACGTTCACGATCCGCCCTCATGTTGGCGCTTTGCTCAGTCCTATTGCAACGCATATCGAGAGCGCGCGACGACCGAGAATGTCATCCTCATCCTCAAAGTCGCCTCCGAGTTATCGATTATTTGAGAAGTTTACCAGGCACATCCAATAATAATTTTGTAGCAATTTCGATTTCTGTATCGAACATCTTCAAATTGCCTAATAGCCAAAGAGTGGACGCCTCACGAAATTAACCTACCAACATTGGTACGAGCGTTGGCGGCAACGTGTGGCGCCGGTGTTATACGACAGACATGACTTGATCCTGGATTATGAGCTGCAACCCACTCCCTTTCAAGGAAGCCTGTGCCCCACCGGTGGGAACATTGATAGGCTGATTATGCATACAGAGAGGTAAAGAGTATGAGTTAAGAATTATGTTTTTATTAATTCTGTATCTACAAAGGATTTGGGAACACTTTTAACTACAATGCGTTTCAAATAAGAATAAGACTGACCTCGCGCCATGTTGTGACGTCATTGCCCTCTATCTGTCACCTGTCACTTAGAAAAATATGGCTGGCTTTGATTAATTTGCGTAGACACGTTTGTATTTCAAGTTTGTCATCGTTATTAACTGACCTTGTTATAATTAACTTTAAATTATTATCGTTTTTTTAGAGCATGGGAAGTGTTGATTCAAACTACATCTTAGACGCGACTGGTTGATTCACTAATTATTTTATGTTTTAAGACACCGAATATGTTTTTTTTATAACTACTTTTCGATCTGTATTTGTGCGCAGGCTTTGCCTAGTTCGTGGCCAATCTAAACCCTTTTTTAGTAATTTTTTGGCAATGTTTTTTTTTATTATCACCAGCTGTTTTGCTGAGCCTACCCAACTTCTTCGATTTGACAGCTATGACGTCACAACATGGCGCGAGGGCACTTCTATTCTCATTTAAAACAAATTAAATGTAGACGATAATCTCCAAAAATACTCATCGGTTGCAAAAAATCTTTCACTGACAGGAAGCTAAACTATTTCCGAGTGCCATAGTATAGTAACATGTTTCTTTTATTCTACGCAGACTAAGACGCGGGCTGTACCTTACCTGGTATATTATAAGTAGGGTTCTATAATATGCACGAGTGATACTCACCTAGCTTTGTAGCATATGTAACACCCTGAACAGCGTGTACATTTTTTTTTGTTTTAGTACACCCAATGTCTTTGTAACATTTGTGAACATCGTTAACCAGGAACACATCGTCGACGTAATTTTCTGAAAGTTTGTGATAGTAGTCAAAATAATAGCTTTGATTGTAGACACAATCAACATCTTCCTAAACGTTTCCCAGTGTTATTGGGGTAGGCTTTTAGTGTAACAGGATACAGCTGAATACGAATTTTCCATGAAGCGACTCCCTATCTGACCTCTACAACCAAGTTACTAAATAATACGATGTAGGTACCCCTTCTTCCCTTTTTGAAAAATCTGACTGTCAGAGTTTCGGGCTTCTGACTATCCGTAATGACTGCCAGCATTCTAAAATGATAGTCGTGACCAATGTTTTACTATGCTTTCTGAGACACGGCAGGGGTCTCGATACTCTCGTTATACAGAATGAATTTTTGAAGTGGGCGTGGCTGGTCAAATCCGAAACTAAAAAGAAAAGCGAATAACTAAAGCCAATTTGACGGCACGGTTGGCGCAGTGGCTGAGCTATTGGCTGCTGCGCTGCGTGTTGCGGGTTCGATCCCCGCACGGAACAAACATTTGTATGATCTACAGGTAGTTGTTCCGGGTCTGGATGTTTGTGTATGTGAGTTTAAATGTTTTTAAACGCGACCACGATACAGGAGAAATTTCTAGAGTGGAGCAACGTTTAAAAAAAAAAATTGCCTCGGGCTCGATTTTGATGAATAATAAAACAGCATCATTGGATTTTTACATAAATTAATTAGAGGTTTAAGATAAAGTTAGAAAATTAAAAAAAAAAGAAAAGTATTTTGTTAAAAATGTGCTCTTTCCTTTAGTTTGCTTTCCGTAAAATTTGATCTTCATTAGCTATACTGTCGAATTTTGAAATGTAGTGTTTTTTTTCCAATATCAACGGGTGCGATTCCTGGCTAGGAAGCCAAGTTTCAAAATCCAATGATGCAGTTTTAGTTTTCTACAAAATCGGGCCCGAGACTCCTTTGAGGAGCATTTATCACTATTACTCATAGTTTCGCATTTGGCCATCCATCCTCGGATCGACCTCGGTAAGCGCAGCTAGCCTTCGATCGACCTGTGCGATTACATAAATATATTTACTCTGTGCAAGTGCTGTCTCAACATGGTTTCTCTCTTGCAGAACACTAAGAGTCTCTTTTACCTCCGGTTTTGTGTAACAACCAAGTAGAATCTTTTCTCGTATGGTCTGTAGTATTTTGTATTCCAGTAATATGACCATGGTCTGAAACTCAAGATATTATTATGTTGTACTGCAGTAGATGGAAACAGTAACCATACTAAAACTGAGATCTATAGAGCGAATGTAGGCTTAGCACAGCCGTGCTTCACCCGAAAATAAACCTTAAATTATAAAGATAATGTGCACTTGTGTTGTTTGCCTCATTGAACCAGTGGTCGCAAGCGGAGCATGAGTTCATAGGTTCGATGTGTTATTGGGTTTTGCCACGAGGAATTTCTCAGTAGCAGCCACGGAGTCTATGATTTGTGCCCCCTATTATATGGGACTTAAATATAACTGGTGTAATGTGCGTGTACTATTAGGTACAGCTCTGAATAACCCTTTCGGGGATTATAAGCGTGGTGGTATAATGAGATTATGTGCATATTCCTACAAGCGACTGTGTTCAAGCGTATAATCCGAATAAAAACTGAACTGGAGCTGAGTCTAACACCTATATCTATAAAACAGAAAAAATAAACAGCCAAAATAATTACGTGAGTAAAAGTATAGGTAGTAAGTATAATAACTTAAGATACGATTTTTATTTTTTATTTGCGACTTTCCCAATTTTCCGAATGCACAGTCTTAAGGTGGATGCGCAAGGGTAGCCCGTGAAATTTAAATTTTCTTACGTTTATTGCAATTTGCAGGTCAGTGTCAGGTTGTATGTTGATGAAAATATGAATCGCGCCAGTAGCACGTATGGAGTTACAGAATTATAATCATTCAAATCATCAATACAACTCTTCAAGTTCATATAATCCCAAAGAGTGACTTTTTCATGAAATAGCTATTGAATGTAACTGCAGCGGCGTAACTACTGCGACTGTAGGTGGTAGGCGAGGTAGGTGGTAGGTGAGGTAGATGTGTAGGTACCCGAATTACGAGAATTAACCTTAAAAAACGCCACGGTGGTAGAACGTCAATGTGCCAGTAACTTTCTAAAGGCCTTACAATAAGTCATGTTTCAGTTCCATGTTATAGGGGACGAGCGATGAAATTTTCTTGATGCAAAACCCAAGAACACTGCCCGAGCCGGGAACCGAACTCAGGACTTCATGCTCAGCAGACGTACTTGCGACCACTTTACCAACGAGGCACTTTTTACCCGCTAATATTTTGCTTTGTAGGCACACCTATTTAAAAAAGCCCAATCAATATCTACACGATAAAAACGTAGGTATGGATGGGCATATAAAATAAAAACCGACGAAAGTTCTCAACTTTGGACGATCAATAGTAGTGTAGTCTTTAAATAGACTCGGGACACAGGTTGGCCGAAGCAAGGAAAACCTGTTCAGGTGGAGATTCATAGATGACATGCCCTGCAGTGTAAATGTGGTGCGTCACAAACGATAGGACACTTTGATATCATGTCCTGGCTTTCCTGTTGTTTGCACTTCACAGGAGCTGATGGACGCTACTGAAAGTGACAAACTCGTTGCCAAATTTGGGATGGCTCAATTTGTATTATCACCAACAGGCTAAGAAGTAGAACAGTAGTGTTTTTTTTAATCGAAATAGTCTTGCGTTTGGCCGCAACTCGCCTGACGTGAAGCGATGATGTGGCGCAGGGTGGAGCACGCTTGCCTAGAAAAAACTGAGTCACTGGAACCTTGAACTTAAACAGAAAACTTACCCAATAAACGACGAATTGTACAAACAAAGTCAGGATGTCATACATTCCAGTTTCGTACGATGTCAAATAAGTGAATGGTTCGCTGGCGACAGATGGATCTGAAGCGATAATAGAGAACCGGGTTTATTATCTGTAGTACTACTGGTAGTAACATGGGTAGGTAAGTCATGTTTTAGGCTTTACTTTAGATTAGCCGAGAAAGCACCAACCTCCATCTATGCATTTTAAGGAAGATTAATCTGTGAAGCACAACACGATTGAAATTCTGGCGGCATCTGAATCGCTTTGCAAAAGAATAGTTCACCCGGTATTAGATAGATGGCGCTATTTGACACTAACGGTATTGTACGTAGTTTTTAATGGTACACAAATGAACAAAGAGTATGAGAGTAAAATGGAACAACAATCAAGTTACAGTTCTCTTAATGCAATTTTAGAAAAAGTACGACATAGTAGAGCGTGTTACTGATATTAATTTAACAGTCTCTAAAACTAGATTTAACCGTCCTTTCACAGTTTTCACCTCCGACAATAGCAACCTTATCGTAACGAAAATAAAGATACTATAGACAGACTGTAATTTAGACTGTAATTTTAGGTCTTGTCAGTGGGATTGGGAGTAACCCAACAGCAACCTTAGAGCACTGAGAATAAAGATCCATCTGTGATTTTGACATTAGAGAAAATGATAGAGTAGTTTTTACATTTCAACCAACTTTAATGTACAGGCGGGAAAACCAGAAGTAAAAAAAATGTAAGTACCAAAGACATTCGATGCATTTTTTCTTGATAAACCGTTGACAACATTTGTATCACTTGGTTAATGTCATGGACTTAATATTCTAATAGGACCATATTATTAAAATCATCAATTCAGTGCTCTTTCAATCCCATTGAATGACTTTTTCATGAAATAGTCACTAAATGGGATTAAATTAACTTATAGGGTTGTATTGATGATTTTAATGATTATTATTCTGTAAATAAATACGTGTTACGGTCGCAAAACAAATTTTTTGTTCAACAGTCTGACACTGACCAGCAAATTGCAAAAAAAAATGAAGATCGCGGGCTACCCTGACGCCTTCACCTTAATAACAATGATTAGTATAACCATGCCTTTTATACGTTTTGTAGATGAAAGACTCATCTGCTTTCGTGTATTTTTCATTAAAACTATTAACGAATGAAAAATAGTATTATAGTTTGTACCTCTGTGTTACATTATTGAAATTGCATTATTTTTGTTTGTTATTGAAAACAGAAATTAAGCAAAAATGTTTAAATGCGATCCCAAATCTCAAACAATTTACTAACAGTTCTGTCGCGGGTTCTATTGTGCGCAGCCTTCATTTCAAACAGGCGCGCAGCGGAGTTTTTAATTAAAATTTTTGTCACACACTTTTAGTTTTATTTACCTCCAGTTAAATACCCAAACACCAGGTCTGCAGAGCAAACATACTCACCGACTTCCGAAAGTAAAATTATTTTAGACTTCTTCAGTGTTTTTTGGAAGTCGATTTTTTTTGCAGAAAATATTTTATTTTGTTAGAAAAAAAAAAAAAAAAGAAAAGTTAAAAGTTATTATTTTACGCTTTTTAGTAACCTAACCTAACAATTTTCGTAATTCATAAACACCGTTGGAAAATCACAGGAGACCAAAATACGGTTTATTCGTTTACTTGGATGACATATTTTTTCCTTGAAAATAAAACTACTAAACCGATTTTGATGAAATTTCTATGAGACAATCGGAAAGTACCTATATCCTTTTACATAAAAATATGATTTTTCGAATCGATTCATTAATTTAATCGATTTAAATTGAGAACCTCCTCATTTTTCTATAGTCGGTTAAAAATAGCATGAAAAGGCCATGGTCTCCAACGAAATTCTGCATGGACTCCTGACTACCACTGATGTGTTAACCGGACACAAATTATTTCTTTACAAACGAACTTTCTTGTTTGTTATAAAAATGTTTGGTCACCCTCCTAAAAAGAGATATACAACGTGTAACAGAATAAACGCAAAACCTCTTAAGGAGTCATTGTACTCATCATTATAAACAACTTTTACTAAGGGACCAACCCTTAAATCGCGAAAAAAAAATCAGCTGTTTAGTACATTTTGTCGAGTTATGCGCACAGAAATGTATGGGGTAGTCGATTTTTTTTTCGCGATTTCAATGTTGGTCCCATAGTGAAACTTGTTGAAACAACACCAAGCACCTTTTCTCGACATTTTATAAGTGCCCAGCCCATGTAGGCCTATATGAAAAAGATTTCGATTTTTATGCGACATCAAAAGATAAAATAACTGTGAAAGGACTATACGATATGACACGACTATATTTCAGATTGACGTATTTTCGGCGCGTGTAAGCTCGTTTTTGGAAGCGCGTATAAGCGTGCTTTTTGCCACACGTGCAATTCCTACGAGCGTTGACGCGCTTCTAAGCTTGTATAATAGTCGAGTGCAATTAGACATTAAGGTGGAACGAAGTTTATAATGGTCGGTTTTCATGGGACTTTTTTTATTGATTTCTTAGAAGAGTGAAGAAGAAAGTAAAAAAAAAAAATTCACCGCTAGCGACTTTTTATTTTTATTGTATTGTATAGCGGGCTGGTGTCCGCAACTCTACGTCTAAGCGCGTATTTTGCGTGCGGTTTATTTTTATTTTCCTTTGGTTTTTTTTTCCATTAATGAATAACTTAAAATTTTACGAATTAATATTGTGGCGTAATAGTGTGACATCTACCAACCCGCACTGGGCCCGCGTGGTGAATTATAGCCCATTCCCTCTCATAGAGAGGAGGCCGAGTGTCCCAGCAGTGGGAACATTAAAGGCTGATTATGTTTATTATGCTAATAGTGTGACCTGCTTGCATCCATTAAACGCCAATTTGGTATGTTTCTTTGTTTATTATCCATGAAATGCATATTTCAAGTATTTTTTGGTAAATTTCCTATTTTCTTCTATTGTTTTGAATCTACCGGATTTAAAGTCTAAGATTTCTTTTGTAATTTGGTAACTTGTTCACGGATAACCGGACATTGTAGTGACTAAAAATTCATTTGAAAATCGTCTATGTTAATTAAGGCAATTTTTTTTCGAAATGGATATATTAAACTCAATATGCAAATTATTGTCCACCTTCGTCAGCAATAATCAACATTTATCGAGTACCTTTATATATTTTTATTAGATATTATGATCTGTGAATAGCAGATATATTAAGGATATTTTCAGGTCAATATTTACGTTGACCGTCGTAGAAATATTTTAGAAAAATGGCCTTCTTTAACTTTTACATAGATGATTTCCTGTTATTTCTGAATTAATTTTTAGTTACTTCACTTGTAATTGCGGATTTTTGAGTATTTTTACATCCAGTTATCTGTGAAAAAGCATCAGTTACCAGTTTCCAAGGAAATCTAAGTCTTAAAAGTCGATATTTTAGAAATTATTGAAGAAAACAGGAAATTTTCAAAAAAATACTTATAATCTGCATTACGTCGACCATAATTTGCAAAGAAACAGACCAAATTGGCTTTTAATGGATGCACGCAGGTCACACTATTACGTCAAAATATGAATTCGGAAATTTTGAAGTTATGCATAAACGAAAATAAAATATTCCAAAGGAAACTCAAAACAAAAAAAAAGTTGCGAGCGGTGAATTTTTTTTAATTTTCTTCTCCACTTCTCTAGGAACTCAATAAAAAAAGTCCCATGAAAATCCGACCACTATAAACTTCGTTTCACCTTTTGAGTATTTTTTGTCTAATTGCACTTGGGTTTATGCGCAAGCCGCGAGAGACGCCTCCCCGCGAGGCCATTGATACCGCGCGAACACGCCGGAATAAGCGCATGTACGCCTGTTCGGTTTTTTGAAGCGGAATATGCGACGCGCGCAAAGGCGTAAGCCGATACAAGCTTATACGAGCAAAAAAAAGCGCTATTCTGAAACCGCTGTATTAGTTACTTACCATTAAAATAGTTTGGTTAGGATCACCAATACTTACCACAACAAATTTTAGCGTCAAAGGATTCATCATCAAACTTCAAATTAGGGCACTTGTGCTTATGAATATAACAATAAGAGTTGAGTCTCGCTCTAAGCGTAAGTCTAGCCAACCCAGTACCCAACACGTACATGGGGCTCAGCCGAGCAAAAATCTCAAGTATGTAGTATGGTACAGCGATGTAGATTATTTTTTTCGCGAAAACTTCCAAAATTGATAACAGGACTGGTAGGAATACACCTAAAATAAACATATTAGATTTCCTTTATTCATCCTTCCGCACATTCATTACATTTTTAAATACTTATAAAAATTGTGGTACGTACAAAAATTGTGTCTGTCACAACCTGCAAGCTATTTTGAAATGCAAAATGACATTAACAGATTTTCCAACCAATGACGATGCTTGAAACTAGCTATGCTAGCGCATTTAGTTTCACAGTTCGTTTCTCTATTGTTTTGGTTTAGAACGTATGTACACGGTGTAAGGAACTTGCACACTGTTACTATAACTCTGCAAGTGATTCCAGACCTACGAGCGAGGGAGTTTTGGATCAGTTAGTAAAAAACAAAGCAAAAACGTTTAGGTATAGCACTTTTGTATGAATATGTACAGTTGATTTTTTTATGAAATAAACCTATGCTCTTGGGTCTAGAATCGTGTACAGAATTCTAGTGATGTGTACTTTCTCTAGTATTTACTACTTGTCAAGGTCAGAGAGGGACTTGCTTTTTCATACTCAACACTGAAATCCAAAAGCACCCCGCGTGCTTTCGTTTCATGATTTCAGTCAGGTCGTGCGGAATTATTCCTACTTTTTCCTGGCATCAGACTTTAGAAGGGTTACAATAAAGTCACTCAAACAGCGACAACGCCCCACCCTCCCCTCTAGCGAGAGAAGTGAACAATAAACGAGGGCTGATGGCACTGCTACCATCGCCCGCCTCACGGTCAGAGCGCCGCGTCTCCTCATCGTTTCGATTTGTGAGGACACACATAGTGTGAAAGTCTCGAGAGGAGCTTACTATAGAAATGATCCCATGAAGTAAGGTCTTGCCCGATTTCTGCCAACCGCGGAAGGCCATTTTTTATTTTGTATTGGCCACTCGCATTTCAACTCTGTAAGGTTGCAATACTAAGCAGTATTGCACAGTATCCGGACTATCCTGTAGGCCCTCAGCCAGGCCTTACAAACTAGGATATAGAATTAAATGAACGTTCTCCAAGGGCACCCTCTGTGGGGTTCGGGCTTCGGGTTAGTGCGTCATTGAGGGGAGGGCAGCTTGGGTCTTATTAATTTGGGGAATTTAAAGCTGCAGGCTCAGCGGCGCGGGTTGGCTCGTCGAGCAAGGGTCGGACAGTGGTATATTACAGGGGGGTCGCAGTGAGCCTCGGCGGTGGGGCCAGAAACGCGGTCGGTATTTGTTTTTGTATTTTCTAATCGTACTGTTTCCTTACAGCTCCCTTGAAGAAGGGTGATGGGTCGTCGGGTTCCAGGAGTATAAACCCTTGGTGCGGAGGTCCGTTCACGCACGGTGGATCTTAAAACCGCGATTCAGAAAGCGGCGTCATTGGCACAGTGACATCTAGTATCGCGTTTCGCAATTACAAGCCGTTTCGCGCTATGCTCAAAATAAGGTGGCATTGGCAAGATTTGGGACGTAATAATGTTGAAAAACAGTTTATAAAATATACTTAGATCAACAAGTTGGGATAATTGCGAGGCCAATTGCATAATTTGTTTTCGTAAAATAATGTTACTTTTACTTACCCAAAAACAATGACGAGATGTAAATCTGGCATATAGCATTATGATCGTTTAGACGAAAACTCAACACATACAGATAGGAGTGGAAAGCTAGTCCAAACATTAACAACAATGCAACAACAGATCCTGAAATTAAAAAAAAAAAGCATATACCTACAGAGTGTAAACTGTCCCTTCACGAGCCGTCAACGGCGTCAACCCAGCATTCTGTATATCAAACTAAGTCATCATCATCTTCTTGCCATGTCACTTGGGGTCGGCGCAACACGTTCTTTCTTCCATTCTCTACTGTCAACCGTAACGCTATCATTTACTCCTTTATCTTCCATATCATTCCTCACACGATCCGTCCATAGTTTCTATGGTCTTCCTCTCCCTTTCCGTCCATGAACATATTCTTCTTTCTTTTAGTCACATACGGTTCGTCCCTCCTCTTCACATGTCCATACCAAGACAGTCGATTCCCTTTCAACTGTTCTGTAACCGGCGCAACTTTTGAACTTCCTTTATTATACTCGTTCCTTACCTTATCCATTCTTGTCACACCACACATCTACCTCAACATAACATTCTTATCTCCGCTACATGCAATCTTTTTTCATCCATCTTCATCACAGCATTCCAATCCATACAGTACGACAGGTCGAATCACGGACTTGTATATTTTCCCTTTTGACTTGAGGGGGGGGCATCCGTTGGTCGCTAGTTGTTCCAATGACCTGTCGCCATTTAATCCATCCTGAGTTGATCCGGCACGTTACGTCTCGGTCTACTTCGCCATTCCTTTGGACAAGCGATACGAGGTACCGAAAATCGGAACAAATCGGTATGGGCGTTCCGACAAGGGTTTTGGGCATAGGACTGGAGCGACCGCCGAAATCACGGATTAAGTATTCTGTTTTGGTCCTACTTACTTTCAGGCCAATATTCTCCAGTCTTTGCCACCACACCTCCTATCTACTCCGGACCTCTAGGCCACTAGCCTCTAGCAACCAACACAATGTCGTCGGCAAACAGCATACACCAGGAGGAATGGATGTTCGACGTAAGTGCGTCCATTATCACAAAGAAGAGGGCTTATAGCCGACCCTTGGTGCAAGCCGACAGCCACATTGAAGCTGCCGGTAGTGCCCGCTGTAGACTGGACTTGGGTACTACATCCACTGTAGATACATCGCTCGGATCAACTGCACATACTTCGTAGGCATACCTTTCTCTCTCAGGGCCCACCAAAAAACGTCACGAGGTAAGAAACTACTTTTTTTTGGGGTGAAAAATCACGTTTTACGGTAGGACTCAAGATAACGCACTCAAAACATTGCTCTGATGAGTAAAGTTACATCATTAAAAACTTGTTTTTTTTTCAAACTTGTGAAGAAGTTGAAACTTGACCTCCAATATTTCCGTTACTAGAAGGTTTCCAAGTATAGTCCAGCACAAAAAAATGAGAACAAGTGCCTTTCGGCTTCGTTTCGATTAATGGGTGTAAAAATACCCTCATTTTCACACCCATTAAAATTATGATTGCATAATTTAAATTCTGAACTGAACTTCATTCTCTATGAGGTCAACATCATAATCGCAGAAACATAATCAGCTACCCGATACATTTGAGTCGTTCGGAACCCATGTACGGGACAGCTTTTTTTTTCTAATCAGTGCAGCGTTTAATATGTATCCAAACCAATGACAGCTGCCTCAAAAAAAGAAGTAATTTTGATGTGGTTGGTACATTTAGGCAGAACTACACTCAATTAAAATAAAGTTTTTTTTAATTATGACAAAAAATCACGCTTACCCAAATACTTTGATTGTAGAAATGTGCGATCGAAGTCCATAAAAACACATATTATAAGGAGAGGTATGACTATCACAATCGCGAATATAAACATGTGGGCGATAAGCCTAGAACTCCAGTGGATAACAGGGGTACAACCAGCCATCATATGATTATCCCGTACGCCAAACTTTCGTTCCCATATGCATAGAATTATAGTAGGAGCTAAAGGGAACATAGACACTGAAAGAGAAATAAAGAAACATAAGGAAAATAACGTTAAGTTGCGTCATGTAATGCGGAGTAATGTGGCAAATGTCGGGAGAAAGTCTTCAGTACGAATGTGGATGGCTGCAAGAGTTGGGGAAACAAGAAGCGATGAATGGACTGTACGAAACATGATATGGCTAGAAAGAGGGTGACTGATAAAAAGACAAGTAATAAAGAAGTATGGTAGGAGATGGGAGACATATGAGATGAATGACAAAGTTAAAAAATACTGTTTGGCAAATCGACTACCAACAACTTATTAAGAAAGTTTTTTTTAAATGAAATAAAAGAAGTGTCAGTCTGTACTACGTGAAACTTTACTAAAATTTAGGCACTATGTGAGCTACGTCTAGAACATTATCTCAGTCAGCCCCGTAATACGGAGAGGACATCGGCGCACAAATGGTTACCACGTATTCAGTCTGAACCACATAGACATTTTTAATAGATATGTAATTAAAAAAAAAAAACTGCGTTAAATACATTCTGACCGTGTAGGTATTGCATATTTTTAGGAAACATCAGGTTTTTTTAAATACGTTCGCGTTCCCCTGTATTTTTACCCCGGCATCATTTAAGCGCATAGGTACATTTCATTACAGCTGAAATTATATAAGGGTTTTTGCCATATCATGGTTTGTAAAGAATGTAATAGAATCACCCTATTTATTTGGAAAAAAAGGTTTCATTATAAAACGAAGGCCCCTTAGGCACGGGAAGTAAACATGATGCGAAAGTACGGGTCTTAAAGAAACATAAAAAAATAGACTAGGGGGGGGAACGAGAATAATAGGGGAAAATACTCATATTGTTAAAAGTAAGCAGCAATAAATTGTCGAAACTTATTATCATAGCGAAAATATTTAGAGGATTTCATTTGCTAGAGGACAGAGAATTAATATAATAATTATTTAACTTAACAAACTAATATTAAATAATATACTAAACAAATATTACTCACGGAAAGTCACCCAAGAGGACCATTTCAGGCATAAATACGCGCTTTTCACTGATTTAGCACCAGCGGATTTTGGCTTGGTTAAAGTTTCATATGAAGTCCGAATAGTATTATTATGGTTCGGCACTAACATAGACATGTAAATATTACTAAACATGTTCACCGTTTTGGAAGTCAGTAGTGGGTCTATAGGATGGACTATTCTAATATAAACATCAGTCATTTCAAAGCCTACAGTTTGTTTCATTGAGTGTACTTCTGGTGCGTTCATGAATTCTGTGAAAAAGGTTTAATTTTAGCTTTCATACATAACATGACAGTAAAATTCCCATCTACCAGGCAAAGATCCTGGTTCCGAGTTGCTACCGAGAAGTTCTAGATGGAAAAATACAATAACACTGTCCGACATGGAATAGAACCCAGGACCTCATACTCGGCAAGTAGCGCTTGTGACCACTAGACCAACGGAGCAGCAATCAATCTGTGCAAATCTGACATAATAAAATACTGCAACAGGAGCTGATCAAGACGATTTATTGTCTGAACCTGAAGTACGCCATGCCATGAGGCATCACGCCTCGGAAGTAAATGTTTTGTGGCGTTGAAAATTATTTTCGTAGCCGTATAATTATTTTGTTGTGTTTTAGTTTTACCAAAGACAGCCTAAAGCATATCTTAATGATACCCATGACAACTGCAGAATTTCATCAGTTCATAAAAAGGCCCTGTCTACGTAATACTGCTACAATGGCTGACTGAGCTTCAGTCTGCTTGTCCTGTTAACTGCAATTTACAGGAACTGATGGGCGCTACTGAAAGTGCCAACTTGTCACCAAATGCTGGGCCGATTCCATTTAGAAGGCCATGAACTTTCTAAGAACATTGGTACGCTAATTAATACTGATTCATGGCTGAAAATGGAAATAATTTATTATTCAGATAATGCCAAACAAATCTCGTACCATCATCAATATTCTCTAAATACACAGCTTCTACTCCGGGAAACTTCTCCACACCATGAAGTAACCTATTTCTAAGAGTTGTAGTTGTAATGTTGCCCATATTATACACAATTTTCGCAATTTCTGAGTTCATCATTGACTTTTCTTCGTGTAACCTTCTTCTGTTCTTCAACGAGTAGTTTGACATTAACGTGACATTAAGCAGGCACAAGATGGGAACTAAGAAGCGCTGTGAAAAAAAACGCTGGTGAGTCTTAGAGGGATATGCATTCAGAAGCTGCCTTGAGCCAGCCGAAGGCAGTGAGTTTTAGAGGGATATGCATTCGGAGGCTGCCTTGAGCCAGCCGAAGGCAGTGAGTCTTAGAGGGATATGCATTCAGAGGCTGCTTTGAGCCAGCCGAAGGCAGTGAGTCTTAGGGGGATATGCATTCAGAGGCTGCCTTGAGCCAGCCGAAGGCAGTGAGTCTTAGAGGGATATTCATTCAGAGGCTGCCTTGAGCCGGCCGAAGGCAGTGAGTCTTAGAGGGATATGCATTCAGAGGCTGCCTTGAGCCAGCCGAAGGCAGTGAGTCTTTGAGGGATATGCATTCAGAGGCTGCCTTGAGCCGGCCGAAGGCAGACTAATAAAAATAAAAGGTGAGTCAAAAACCGCTCATGAAGCCTCAGGGATTAATGAGCGATTTTTGACTTAACTCAAGAATGTACAGTATCTTTTCATACGAAAGTAATGGTTATGGTTATGCGTATCAAAGTCAAACTATTTATTTAAAGTAGGCCATTTATTATTGGTTTGCATATTGGGCTGGTGCTCGTCGCAACTCCCCGTCTGAAGCACGAATTTCGATAGGGATGGGAGAATTGATTATTCGATCCATCCCAGCTTCTCGAGGAAGGCCGCAGATGCCAAGATGTAATGAGACCATTAAAAGGCACCTTTGAAGGGCAAAACTGACAAATCATTTATTTATTACTAAAGGTTACCAACAGCCTCTGTACACAAACTCGTTGTACTATAAAACAACTTGCATGTCAATTACAAATTGAATTGATTAAGTGTATAACTTTACACTTTATGTAAATAAATAAATACTTAGATTCGATTCAAGTTGCTCAAACGCAAAGTATAATGGTAGTTAATGTTCATATTCTTTTTTATTGAAAAATCTATAAAACTATATAAATTTGTTAAATTGATGGCATCTGATGATTAAAAAAAGTATTTAAACAAAAATCAAAGCGCTCTATTTGTAAGAGGCATTTTTATCAAATACAGAACAGGTGGCCTCCAATGACGTCTCAAAGCAGGAGTGAAAAAGATGGCCATTGTGAGAAAGAGATGGCGCAGGACGACCTGTATAGCTCTGTCTCTTTCCCACACTGGAATTACTCCTGCTTTAAGACGTAATAGTAACCCCCCAAACCATAGGTTCGAGTCGGAAGCAAGAAAATGCAGCAAATAAAAGAAATCTTACCAGAGTCAAGAACTGGCCTCTCTGTACCAATATATTGTCAAAAAATCGCAGGGTTAGCATTATGGTTTGTCTGCATTTTAGTCTGTAGCCCTTAATCCGCTTTCGACAATAAACTGAGTCTGCACCTAAAAATACATAAAGTCAAGACGGTTTTCTCACGTAAGGTTAGATAGGTACAAGCGTATAGCAGATAGCCAACTACATTTCCAGTTTTTTTTAAGTCCCATTTAAAAAGGACCCCGCACATAAATCCAGGCTGCTAGTGACAAATTCCTGATGGAATATTCAAACAACATATTGATTCCCCGACCGGCGAACTAAATCGACGGGGCAGTCTAAAGCGCTCCCTCACCGCGAGCGTTAACCTGTAAAGTGACAGTTCAGATTCGACTATTACACCATCAGTGAGTGAGGAGAACCGAGCATTACACTGCGCCACCTGTAACGATACAATTTGCAACAATCACTTGATTCTGTATCTAAAAAACGGGTCTTGGATTGTTCGATTACAGGCACATGCTAAGGCGAAGGAGTGCCTTTTATCCACATTTTTGGATGTCGTTCGAGCAGGGTCTGGCGCGCATGACTTCCGTGCCGACCACAACACAATCGACGGCTGTGTGGCCTCAGTTTCCCTTTAGACTTCAGTTCGTCCATTCTTCTCTGCCTGTGTCTGTTCAGGCGACAGTGTATGAGCCTACCTGACATTAACAAAACCTTGTCGCATATGCCTGGAACTACAAGCAGCCATACCCTTCCAACAATAGGTATGATTGTAGTATTTTCCCGAACGAGCTCCTTAGCAAAGAGCTCCGCTATTCAAATTAATCTCATGAAATCTACTTTCTTGTATTACTTACCCAATGTTCGAGACCTGCGTCTGGGGCCTGGTTCATCATGTCTTGAAGTATCAACAAACCTTCAAGTTAAAAAAGTAACAAATTAATGCGATTTTCGGCACTGCTATACACGATAGACGCGCAAGAGTCGACATCTTTCGTCGGTTATTAAAAAACTAAACAACTGTTCTGTTACGATAGTGCATTATATCAGAACAACAGTTTTTTTTCGACCAACGAAAGATGTCAACGCTTTTGCTCTATGAAATATGTAATAGGGGGGCCCCTTATTACATATTCCTTAGAGCAAAACAGATGGTATATCTTACTTCTCAAAAACTTCTTCCATAAACATTCCAACATTCAGAAGAACTATTCCCAAAACCTCCTTTCGCTCTTCTAAAACCTCTAATAGTTTCGGAAAGTTCTCTATCTCACTCGCAGGTACTGAGAACACTATACGTTTCATATCGCGAATATGACACTCAAGGTCAGGTATTTCACTGTCTACCAGCTCCTTTAGATCGTATAAACGAGCGCTGTCTTTGATGATTATTGATAGGGTGAAGCAGGTGCCTGTTGGTTAAAGGGCAAACAACTTTAGTGGCATTAGACACCCGTCGCCATTTTGGTTTTGTGATACGATCTTTACTTTCGAATATCTCGGCAACATGCCACTTAGAGCTTGTGCGCAGACACAGAATATGTGATCTGCTGCCGTGTCTGCGCACACACTTGTGTACTATAATATCTCCCGCACGTCTGGCTGATCTCCGGTGAGATTAGACGCCATTGCTGAAATTTGGTTAAGAGAAAGACCATTACATTTCGACTGGATATCTCTTTTGTTTCAACTACTGTAAATATAACTTACCAATAATGTTTTTTATGAACGTAGGACTACCGTGACATCTGAGCAGGCCGTTATCCAGAAGAACTATCCTGTCACCTAACGCGTTCGCTTCTTCTAAGCAGGACGTCGCCATAAGTATAGTCTTGTTGCCACGTAGGAGCTGGATAATGTTAAAGAAGAGCGAGCTCATCATCATCATTTCAACACGGAATCACCCAATGTTGGGTATAGGCCTCACCTTTCTTTTCTTTGCATCCCTTATCCATCTGTTTTGCGCGATTTAGACGGTATCGTCAACCCAATGCGCTTTTGGACGACCCTGGTTTCTTAGGCCCAACCTTGGCCACTATTACGCCCTTGGCCACTATTATTGCCCAACTCTACATAAGGGGTATCGCCCTGTCCCCGACGAAGAGCCAGCTAATTACAGTTAAACCGGATAAGGTACGCGCTTCGCTAATGTTTCCTAACATATAAGCTACTTCCTAACGTTTGAAACTTACTTATTCTATATTACAGATTTTTTATTGAATGCATGTGAAAGTATACAGTGAATTTTTCAAGTGGGCGCGGATGGCCAAATCCGTAACTATGAGGAATATTGAAAAATGCTCAAAAGAGTCTCGACCTAGGAATATTGATTTTTCAAAAATCCAATGTTGCAGTTTTAGTTTCCATCAAAATCGGGCTCGTGACTCCTTTGAAAATTTTTGGCTATTCCTCATAGTTTCGGATTTGGCCAACCCCGCCCACTTGGAAAATTCACCCTGTATACTTTCATATGTATTCAGTAAAAAACTATTATTTTGAATTATTACAAAAAGACATTTCATATTTATTTATTGTTGGCTCACCCCTATTCCATGAGGCTGGGTTAATACAGTAGCGATCTTATATAATTATAAAGATTGAAACTCCAAGTCCATACCATAAGGATGTCCCAAAGACGCAGCCTTACTTCTCTTTCCATCCCGGTGGTAGGCTCATCCAATAACAGAACATCTGCATCGCTCGCCAATACACATGCAACCTTCAACATAACCAATCAACTCAGCATATCGAAGTACAATGCTGGACATAGGTATATCCCAAGCTACGCCACAACACATTGTCCTACATCATCAGCATAATTATGATGTTCCCACCGCTGGAATACAAGCCTCCTCTCTATTAGAGTGAGTGGGCTGTAATCACCACACGGGCCAAGTGCGGACAAGCGCGTTTGGGGAGTACCGACCCAAAAAAAAATGAGTCGAATGGGGAGGAGGCCAATCAAAATCGAATGAATCGATTGAGTTTTTCATTTAAATTGATATTTGAAAGGTGACATACCTGCAAACATTTCATCATCCCGGCGGACAGGTGATAGCCATAATGATTCGATACTTCAAACAACTTCAGCTTTTTTAGAAGATGCTCTACAGTAAACCCTTCTTTAGTTTTTCTTAACTGCAATAATACATCATAAATGAATTGACTGAACAAGGTTTCTGCCCCAAAGCGGAAAAGTTTCTGGGGGCCTAAAATGGCTGCTTTATTAGAATCATAATAATATTTTAAATCACGTTAAAAATCTTAAACTCTTAAAATGGACTTTGTGGTCATAACCATAAAGACCATTTTAAGAATTTTTAATTTTTAACGTGATTCATATTATCTGATTAAGCAGCCATTTTAGGCCCCTTGTTCATAATACGATTCTGCCTTTTCAAATAACACAAGTAAGCGTGATGTACAATATAAAATTAAACATAATTTAAATAAAATCTTGTAAAAAGAACAAACCTTGCTAAAGAACATGATATTCTCTTTGACAGTGAGGTATCTGAAGCACATGTCCTTCTGCATGCAAATACGCAAACTATGGCGGCGCTCCACAATTCGGCTTCCAACTTGAAATCCATCCACGAAGACGTGGCCGTCAGTGACCGAAAGCATTCCTAAAACATCATCATAAGCTGCCTAGCCTTTTCCAATAAAACTGACAAATGATACCACGAATATGGCAAATACAGTGCTGCATAGTTTTTTGTATGGTACATTTTTGTGATATTGTCTGTGGAAATTGCATTTTTAAGAAAAAACCTGATAAACATTTTAACTCGCTTCTTAGTTGCCCATTTATAAGTTCGGGGGAAGATTCTCCATTCGGGGACCGACACTCGGGGACAAATGGGAATACTTAGTTTCATAATACGATGGGTTCGAACATAACTAGGTTCGTGACAGCATAAAGTTACTACCAATACAGTGGAAGTCTGGCAGAAAGCCAGTTATCAAAGTTGCTCGGTGATACATATAGCGCTTCTGAGAGATAGTACTACTAGTTTGCTCTCCTACTTCGGCCATATTTACAGCTTGGCATAGTAGCATAGGTCATTCCAGTCATTGGCCGCTCACAGCAACAGAAATTGCCATTCACTTTGCGAAGATCGTCGCTCCATAAAGCCCATAAAAAAAAACATTAAAAAAAAAAACAAAATTCAGACCTGCTACTATAAGCAAAAGGGTGCTTTTCCCTGATCCGTTGGCTCCTAAAATCACGGTAACTTCGCCCCTACAGCAGTTAAATGAAACAGAGTCTAATGCGGTCACCTCCACTTTGGGGTTAGATTTCACAAAAACCTGTAAAAGGAATTAACTACTTTTCTTATTCTTGAATTCATTTTTCGTCATCGTTATTGTGGTTTTGGTTAAGAAGGGTACATGCGTCATTTTTAAGGCCCCGTTAAAGTAAGTGCGTGTCGATTGCTGGGAGCCTCGTCGTCATTATTCCAGAAACAACCTGATATCTACCTATCACCACTCTTGTACAGTCGCCAGCGCATCAAACTGTCAAATTTCCTCATTTGATTTTGAACTTAACCATCAAAATTTTTTGGTTTAAAATGATTTAGAGAAATATGACAGCTTGTTAACGTGATATGCTGGCAACTGTACCTTTTGGTCATGATTGGAACTGAAAGCTACTTTCCATACTGCAACTTTAAACAACTCACCATACGTTTTCAAGCCAGCCTAGATACTGAAAATATAACAAACAATATTAAAAGGAATGCTGGAAAATTAAACGCTGATGCTCGCCTGCGGCTCGGTTGTGAATTCCGTCTCGAATGCAATAACAAAGTTTGCCCACTTATAACAAAATGTACTATTATCGAAACTTCACAGTAACCATAAACATCAGCAATCAGCATCATTCATAATCATAACGAAATAGTGTAAAAAATATTTCGGATGGTAACATAATTATATCGAAAAGCTGTGTTCTTTCCTGATTTCAGAGCAGGTCCTTTAGTTTACAGTGGGATCTGCTCACAGAGATGTTCATTTTCTCGAGTACTCTAACTCGTAAAGTATGTAATGTCTCTCGTTTAACTAGTCATAGTGTAGAATAATAACTTTATTCAGTGCGGTGTTTCAAGTGCCTCTAAACGACTGGTGATGATGTTAGATATAAATATAGCCTATAATCCTCGAAGGGTTAGGCAAAGATGTTCCTTTTTTTTTACCGATGGGAAATCATCAAATAACCCCTACCGCTCTGGGCTGAGCAGGAGGGAGTGTCAGACTTTTACTGACTAAAACCCATCCATGTTCCTTCCTTTGCCCTTTGTGTTCCAGGGCCGCGGTATCTCTTTCGAACAGTCCCGCAACCCTGGCAGAGAGATGTACCTAATAGAATACCCACATTTTGCCAGTACATAAGTCCATTGTATAGTGCATGTTTAAGTTTCATACGAGTATAACAGGAGGCGAGCCTATATTGATATCAACCGGGCAAAAATCCAGACTCCGTGGCTGCTACTGAGAAATTCCTAATGGTAAAACCCAAGCCTTTGTCCAACCCAGGAACCGAACCCGTGAAAAATATAACGTTTAGTTATCGTCAAAATCGGCCTCAAGACTCCTTTGAGTATTTTTCGCTATTCCTCATAGTTTCGGAATTGGCCATCCACGCCCACTTGAAAAATTCACCCAAATTCTCATTTCGGATCTGACAGGGTTTTTGGTATTGTATATAAGGTCCCATTAAAATAGATGGACAAATTTTAACACAGCGTTCAGTACGTCTAACCAATGATATCCAAGCAAAAAAAACACTGTATAAAGTGATTTTATTGCTTGGATGGCTATTTACAACGTCCCCGTGGGATAATTTCCGACCAAAACGCGAGCGAAGCCGTGGGCAATAGCTAGTCTATTATATTCTATGACAATAGTACCATCAATTTCTTCGGCAATTTTACTGGAAGTTAGGAATTAACCAAAATTATTAACCTGCTTATTTAGTAATAATACAGTTTCACAAATACCTTAGAAACATTCAAAACTTGAACAGCAATTTCAACATTTTTGGGGATTTTTTGAAAGTGCCCCTCGTCTCTTCTAGCCAATAAGTATGCTGGTAATTCTATTAGTTTTCGCTTATTTATGGGACGCCAGTAGTTTTTCTACAAAATACAAAATTATATAAGTATATTTTTTTAAAGCGAATCCGAAATTCCTGAAATACATAAAACCTGTATGATCATTGACGTCCGTTACGTTTTCTTTTGGTGTCTCCTCAATTAGTGAAGGTTGACCTTGGCCATTAAGTCCGAGGTTCATTTATTTAGATAATACACACGGCTACACATCAAGCTATACATTTCCAGTTTATGCTGATCTCGCATTGTATAGGATTTCCGTACAATGCGAGGTAACAGGCTTATACTGGAAATGTATGGGTTGATGTACCTACCCATCGTATGTGACACCTACTCCTATTATTTCTAATTCAAAACAAAATGCATGCTTTTATCAGCATAGTCTTTTCACAATGATGCACGTAAAGCAAGCTTCAAGGCCGCTAATAACTCCTAAACGCGATACTAGATGTCACTGTGGCGATGACCCTCCGTGGTTGTCGGACTTCGGGCAAAACCTTACTAATTAGGATCATTTCTATAGTAACCTCTTCTCGAGACGTTTACACAATCTGTGTCCTCACAAATCACGATGAGGAGTCGTGGCGCGGCGCCCCGAGTGTGAGGCAGTGTCTGATGGCACTGCCTCACACCCGGGCACTCACACACACTTGATGGCACTCACACTAACTCTTAGGTACTCATGGCATGTGCTTACTCATGCATGGCAAACATGACAACTTCAAATGATTGCTTTCCCCTGTCTGACCCTTATATGAAGCGAAGCTATTTTCAAACAAATAAAGTTGACATTACCTTGAAAGGGAAGTAAAATCTCTTGGCAACGCCGTAATACCCCGGCCTAACTTGATTTAAGTACCATGCAAGAGTTATTGTTACAATTTGCTGAATTAAAAAGGTAATCCACACTCCTGCCACCATAAAATTGTTGGTATGGCATGTGAGAATATTCCCAAAATGAGAGCCTTCACCTAAAAACAGCAATAAAATAAATTAATATATTTGGCTTGAAAAAGATACCTACTTGCAAGTTTTCTTTTTTACGTTTTTTTTTAATCTTTTTTTTAATTGCTAATTTTTTTCAGTGGGGTCTGCGAGTTAGCATCGCCAAAACGACGGGCCCTTTGCTGCCTCGTAGCATATAGTAGCACAACGCTTTTCTTCGATTATTAAACTCCAGATAGTTGAGACATTTTTGGCAGTAAGATATAAGCATAATTATGCATATTCACTCAATAACATTTCCAGACACCGGCTTCTTCTCGAGTGGCAATGAGCAGTAATCTACCACGCGACCCCCGGTGCGGGTACCCAGATGTAATATGTTTCCTCACGATGTTTTCCTTCACCATTTTGAGAGCAGTGGTGTAAATTACACAAAATAATGCGCCTGACTGGGTGTCACCTTTGGGCCACCAAGCACGCAGGCTATTAACAGTGCTTATCAACGTTATTATAGTCAGTGGGATCCCTACACATCGCCAAAACGGCAGGTCCTGTGCTGCCTGCTTTCAGCGAAACTGAGGCTTTTAACAAGGCCGAAACTTCACAGGTAAGAGCCTCGCTTGGTGAGAAGCCTGGCAAGTAGGTCAGCGTGTGCCATCAAGCGTCAGTGTAGCTTATGCAATAGTTAAAAAAAAACATGCGTCAGTTCAATAGGAACATGCACCTGCACGCTTCCCATTTGTCCGGCTCCCCACGTTACGTAACGTTTATTTTTAAAAACAGAAAAGATCAAAAGAATACATCCTAAAAAAAAAGAAATGCCTGCAGTACTTTTTTGTAAATTGTTGCCGACAAAATTGCCCTAGCATGCCCTAGGCCCCTAGGCCAGGCTAGGGCACCATCGCGCAAGCGAAGCACCTAGGTGAGTGTTTTCGACCCAATTCATCTGTCCGCCTTGTAAGAGGGATAAAGAAAATAAAATTGTACTCACCGATCCTTTCCAAATAAAGAATTTCGTCCCAAAACAGAAACATGGGTGCATGTGGCAGTACGTAGTAAAATATAAAGGTGTATTCATTGTAAGAATTCCACACGAACTCCAAAATAATTGGCATCAAGTATGTTATGCAGGCTAGGCAGTCAGAGTATTTTACTGAAAGAAGGAAAAAAAAAAGTTGCATTCTGGTAAATGTTCGACCCGTTATGGAAGAGCAGCTAACCGGACTGAAGACTGACAAATGTAGGTACTGTGTACTGAAATATTTTTCCGTGCCGGTTTAACTGAACCTTTATGAGACTACAACGGGGGACTAACAGCGGTTTTCTTAGTCGTGGATTGAACTTAAGTCGGACTTGACACGCCTACATTCCGCCCCATTAGACATATTGACAGCTACAGTTTGTTTATAATTGGACATAAACACCGTTTATGTCGGGTTGCTTATGCCGTTTATACGGGCGTTTATGTCAAATTATAAACAAACTGTAGCTGGAATGTAGGCGTGTCAAGTCCGACTTAAGGTCAATCCACGACTACGAATACCGGTGTTAGAGTACAACTGGGGAACTAACTTTGTTACCAATTTGAATATATGTTTATTTATGTACTTAATTCATTATTTGATTATGTAAATATCGTAACAATGCATGGTAAATTATACGGGTGTATTATCTGTAGTACTACGGGTTATTATTATTGTTATTAGACTAGCGACCCCCCTCGGCTTCGCAAGCGTGCAATGTGCAACCTTCCTCTTGAATTACTCTATCTATTTTTAAAAAAACGCATCAAAATCTGTTGCGTAGTTTTAAAGATCTAAGCACACATACGGACAGACGGGAAGAGCGGGAAGCGACTTTGCTTTTAAACCCCGACGCAAAAAGAGGCGTGTTATAAGTTTGACCTCTATGTGTGTGTGTGTGTCTGTCTCTGGCACCGTAGCTCTTAAACGAGTGAACCGATTTAATTTGAAAGCTAGTTCCTTGGGGATGGTTCTTAGATAATATGTTTTATCAAAATCGGTGCAGCCATTGACTAGTTGGGGTTTTTTAAAATTTTAAATTTAGTAATTATAAAGGGTGTAATAAGACCGAGACGAAGCCGAAAGGCACTTGTTCTCCCCAAAATTGCGATATTTTTTTTGTTCTAGACCATACCTGAGAACCTTCTAGTTACGGAGATATTTGGAGTCAAAATTCCAACCTTTACACAAGTTTTTTTTTTTTTTGATTTTTACTTTAAAAACCACTATGACCTTCGTACTATTCAATCCATCTCATCAGCATATTGACTCCTACCGTAAAACGTGATTTTTCATCCCAAAAATAAAGTCTTTTTTCAATAGTATTTTTTGCGTAAAGTTACTTAGTTTGATACTTTGATGTACCTACATAATGCTTGGTTGACGACTTCGTGAAGGGTCCTGTTACACCCTGTATTAAAAAGAAGATACTTACTATTCTGGCACACAATTGTAGTGACAAAAGCCAAGCACATTGAGTTCACAAAATGAAATGCTATAGTAAAACCTATAATGAATGCATTACTTTTTTGCAGTATTGGTTTGCTTGACACCTAGACAAAAAAAAAACCAGATATTATTATATGATATTGACCAAGACGTAGTTCTGCCATATAGAGCCAACCCGCAATCTCTTACTTATTAAGTTAAATATGTCAAACTAATACTAAGTACTTTATATTTTAATACCACATTCAAAATGTTCGATGTGTAGTTTCAGTATGCACCTACGCTTAAAACAGATTAAAAATAATCAGCGTTTGTTTTCGAAAATCATTTCAATTACTTTGGAAATTGGGAGAGATTTTGATGTGAGTTGGTACATTTTGACAGAACTACGCTCAATTATTAAAAAAATAAACAATCACAAACATAATCGCTCAATGATCCCACGGCTGGGACTCAGTACAGTTGAAAGAAGGAGCGGACTCAGTACAGTAAGATGACCAGTATGACTCACGTCACACGTCACCACATGTACCACACGTCTTTGAACTTTTAGTTCGTTTAAAAAAAGAAAAGAATAGAAAGAATAAATATTTATTTATCGCAGGGACATGACGTGCATCATACAAAATTATAACAAAAAAAAAAAAACATACAAAGCATAAAAAAAATTACAGGTTAGAATGTTACAAACTCACCTTAAGAAGGGTTGTAACCACACAAGAGTACAAAATGGCTGCTATTAAAGCTTCCACATAATATGCGAATCGCCGCAGGTTCGCGGATATGCCTGCCTGTTGCATCAGCACCTGAAAGAAAAGAGACAGATGAGTAGAATAAGAATGAAACATTTTATTTGCTCAAACATGTGTATACAGAATTATAATAGTAAATGCATGCAAGATCTTAAAATAAGAGTGGCTCACGACATGTCTGCCATTTGTCATGGCGTGCAAATATTTTAGATACAATGAATTTCCTTTATTTATCTTTTTTACAAATTAATTACTTACATTTTTAAATATTCATTAAAAAAAAAAACTATATAAAAACATTAAAAAATATATACAGGGTTAGTTTCCAAAGACTATCCAAATTCTCAGATATGTTGCAGCACGACATTCTGAGCCCCCCCCACATAGAAATTTTTCATCGGTTATTAAAAAAATAAACAGCTGTTCCATACATTTTGACCGTGTAGGTATTGCACTTTTGTAGGAAACAGCAGATTTTTTTTTAACCTGTATATTATAGACTAACCCTGTATATTATAGATTCAATACTTTCTAAATTTACACTTATTCATTAAATATCATAATAGTCACAGTTAAACAAATTTCTTATATTCAATCATTTACATTACATTATCCAACACATAACAATTATCACAATGAAGATTTACATCACTTTAGCTAACTGTAGCTAACGTTCAAGTACTACTTGCGTAGTACTCGCAACCGCTTTAGTTTCTGCCTACCCCCATAGGAAAAAAGCGTGAATTGATGTATGTGTAATAAGAGTAGCAAATTAATCACGGACAACAGCGGACTCTAGTTAGTTTACCAGTTTTCATAATCTTCATCATAAACCTTACAAAAATTTTAACTCAAACTCAAAACATTTATTTCAATTAGACCATTACTTTTGAAATCAAACAAAAAAAAAAGCTAAGCTACAGTCACAGTAACTACAGGCATAATAACTTGAGAAAGTATTGTATAAGTAGTTGCACATTCCAAAGCGTAGATCTCTATGGACAAGAATGGGCAAGAAACTCCATGGACACTCTTTTTAAGCAAAATATTGTTACAAAATCTTGGTTACATCATTCACGTTGAGATTATACATATAGGGTGACTGGTAATTAGCGACCGATACTTAAACACATGATTGTAGGTACTCATAACAAACAACTTTCCCAAATAACTTTTTTTTATACCTACTCGATCACTTTTATGATTTATCCCAATAACACAGCCGTATGAAATTCGCGCGCGCGCGCCTGTCACCTAGGTATCAGCTGTTAGCCGCGTGACGCCGTTCTATCTCACTACTATCGTACTATGCAACAGTGGGTAGGCAGAGCATAGTGGGAGACAGAAGGGTGTCCCGCGACTGACAGCTAATTTCATACGGCTGTTGTGTTATTGGGATAAAAGTGAACGAGTAAAAAATATTGATTCTTTGAGAAAGTTGTTTGTTATCTTGAGTACAATCACGTGTTTAAGTATCGGTCACTAATTACCATTCACCCTATATATGTGAGAACAATGTAGAAAGACGTGCACATTAAGAGCGCCCAGAGTAAAAGATTAAAATAATCAACACATTCAAAATAAAGTAATTAAAATAAACCGTGGCTGCTTAAGAGATGACACTAGTAGGTACTTATTGCTATTTGCAGCTTTAGAGTGCGTCTTTTTTTTTGTGGGCGTGAGGGCGGTGCTACATCCTGCATCTTCTTCACGATTAACAAAATACAAAAAAAAAAAAAAAAACAAAAAAAAAAAAAATTACATTCTCGCCAAGTACCTTACCCCTAATTCCATAACTTCTATTCAGAAATCTACTTTTATATAATTTTCATAGTTATCGCAATTCGCATAATTATGGAAAATCATCAAATATCGAACAATTATTTACTATTACAGCAAAAAGCCAATGCTCTTTACAATTTGTGGAGAACGTAGAAATTGAAAAGCCACTGAGTTATCAACAACGCCCCACCCTCCCCTCCTTCGAGAGGAGCGAACGATCACCAAGGGCTGAGGGCACTGCTACCATCGCGTGCCTCACGTTCAGGGTGCCGCACCACGTCTCCTCGTCGTGAGGACAGGACACACATAGTGTGAAGTCTCGCGAACATCTCACTATAGCAATGATTCTATGAAGTAAGGTCTTGCCCGATTTTCGACATCTGCGGAGGGCCGTTCGTGCACGGAAAATACACCCTGATTCAGAAAACGGAAACGCAGAAAATCTCTGACATCAGATTAGGTACTCAAACCACACGAGAAAGAATGAAGAAGGCGTGATCTTACGTTCAGTCTGTAAAGAATCTTACTGGCCATTCGCGCATATGACCATTCGCATAATAGTGTTCGTTCGTGCAAAAGTCCATGCGCGCATTATGTCTTAGCGCAAGTTTGTTTGCGCAAATGTCTTTCGCGCAAGTGTCCTGATACCCTCCGTAACTAGAAGGTTCCCAGGTTTGTTCCATAACAAAAATTACATTTACATCCATTATACATGGTGGAAGGGGGGACATCGAAGCACAAACGCAAATACAAAAAAAAAAATCGTTAATTTAAAAATCTGCTGTTTTATATGAAACAGCATTTTTTTTTTTAATGACCTATGTTCCTTCCACCTTGTATACCAGCACGACATCACACTAATAAGTACGGTACTGACCTTCATTCCTGATCTCCGTTCATCAACCATTTTCGACGCAATAACAAGAAAGAAAGGCATTGGTCCAAGAATGGTACATATTAGCATGAATTTGTGTATTGTAAGTAACTCATCCTTTATTGCACTCGTAATGGCAGTCATCATTAGAAACTTAAAAATAAAATATTCGTTATTTACATCAAGTCAGGCCAGGCCCTGCAGTTTCGACATAGATAGCGATCGCAAAGTAACCGAATTCGGTCGCAAAGTCATAACGACGCGGATTTAAGGAGGACGCGCGCTGGACGCGACCTGCCGATGTCGGCTTACACCTTAAATCCGCATCGTTATGACTTTGCAACCGAATTCGGTCGTTTTGCGATCGCTATCTATGTTGAGATTGCAGGGCCAGCGCGCATCGGTAACGGCAGAGCAGAGCATTTTATCTCTAGAGTCTACACAAACCAGATTCATACTTAGCTAGTAGGAACAAGATAGCAATTCAAATGTTTAGATATCGACCCCGAGGCAACAAAAGACATGTCCTTTCGCGGCATGGAACATTGGGATAAGTATCTTGATACCACTAGAGCTAGTGGTATCAAGATACTTAAATGAATTTACGTTGGGTAAAGATAAAATGCTCCACCCTGCCGCGGCCGTTCCCTGTGCGTTAGGCCATAGTACAAGTATGTTTTAGCACTCTACCGACGTTGATAGATGGAACTGTTGGTGAAAGAACAATAGGCACGCTCAAAAAGATTATGTACAGTTATAATTATCGTGTAATAGGTTCGTGAACATAGGCTTGCATTCATTAAGTACCTATCACCCACAACAGCTAACACATAAGGTCGGGGAAAAAGTTTCTTCGTACTTTATATACAAATTCAAGACATTTTTGTTTCAAAGTTTAATTACATTTAATTATAATATTCAGGGAGAATTTTTCAAAACTATGAGAAGTAGCGAGAAAAACTAAAACGAGTCTCGAGACCGAATTTGATGACATCAAAAACTGCATCATTGGATTTTTGGAAAATCAGTATCCCCAGCCAGAAATCGCACCCGTTGATTTTAGAAAAAAAAACACACACACTGTATTATTACACCATTCGATAGCTTCGCTATTAAGGATCAAATTCTGGGAAGTCATGCCATTCGACAAACTTAAGATTAGCATAAGCATAATCAGCCTTTAATGTTCCCACTGCTGGGACACTCGGCCTCCTCTCTATGAGAGGGAATGGGCTATAATCCACCACGCGGGCCCAGTGCGGGTTGGTAGATGTCACATGTCTTCGAATTTTTGGTTCTTGAGCATGCCGGTTTCCTCACGATGTTTTCCTTCAACGTTTTTGAGAGCAGTGGTGATGAAATAAATTACACAAAGCAATGCGCCTACCTGGGTTCGAACCCACGACTTACTGTTCGTAAGTCGGGGCCGCCACCACTGGCCACCGCTGCTCTCCAACTTAAGGGAACAGTGTTTTTATATATAAAATACGTAACAGTATGCAAATAGTTAGTAGTAATCAACGAAACGTTCGAACAAAATCACTATTGGTGCCAATACATAGGTACAAAATACGAAAAGACTTTTTCCTCGACCTATTAGATTAAGAGATCAATCTATCCGATTTTATTGCGAAATCCATGCATTTGTTTATTGACTTGTGGACTATGGGTAAAATCACATTTGCAAGCACGAATCAGCTTTTTCGTGTACCTATCTCTATCTCATTCCGTCGGCTAAAGGCGTCATTTACTGAAGCGAGAAGTCGGGTCGTGAGCATCCGCATTCATTCGCATCGGAAGCACTTTAACGTGCGATTGGACCTCTCATTTTAGTGAGATGCAAATCTAAGTAGCAGAAAGGGAAAAAGATGCAAGAAAGTGCTGATCTGTGGGTGTAAATGTGATTTCACGCTAAATTGGTTAATCTTATTCTGTTCTTTCACAGTTAGTTTTGTTCTGATTCATATTTATAATCGTTTCAGTAAAGTTGCTGCCACTGGCAAGTCTGTCAAATAACAGTGATATTTATTATTAATGCAATAAAGTTGTTGTTGGGTTGATGATGTCAGACGTAAATTATCTGTGATAGGACAGTAGATAACGAGTTTACCGCATCAATATCCTGAGGAGTTAGTTGCTCTATATAGGACTTGTCAATAGCCCATTGCAAATCCCCTAAATAGGAAGGCGCTAGTTCAACTGCAAAGAAAAAAAATAGGCACTTTAAATTCAGATAGTTATAAGATGAAAAATACAGGGGGAATCCCCATCGACGCACAAATGCTGCCCCAATAAGATGTAAACTCGGACAAGGAACCATTTTATTGTCTACACTCATTATTCCAAAATTGTGTATACAATGTACCTTCTAAAGCTACAAAACATAGTACTTACCTAAACAATCCATGCCACCAAAATCTTTTAATTTTGTGTGCAATAAAGAATAAGAAGTTGGGAATAAAACCATATTAAAATAATAAACAGTACAGTTTGTTTTTTTCTTACAGCTGAAATTGTGGTTGATTTTAATTATGAGATACTAGCTGTTGCCCGCGGCTTCGCTCGCGTTTTGTTCGTAAATTATCCCACGCGCACGTTATAAATATAGTCCAGGCACTCGGGGATAATGTAGTTTCCTATTAATTAAAGAATTTTTTAAATAGGTTCAGTAGATCCAGAGATATCCCCCCCCCCCCCCTTATAACCTCACAAACTTTACCTCTTTATAATATTAAGGATTATTCTAATCCCCGTTTTAACTAACAATAGCTGATGACACCTAAGTAAATGCTATGTGGTCAAAGCACTGAAAGCTGAAATTCGAACAAAAATTAGGCATTCAGTTAAGTGTCGCTTAGTATTATAAATAACCGGTCAAGTGCGAGTCGTACTCACACGCACACAGGGTTCCGTATTACCAAACAATATAATAAAAATATTTTGAATTCTCATTCACATGTTGTACATTCAACAGCAAAACTAAATTTGTTTTTTATAGTATGCAAAACAAAGTTAAGGCTGCACTTTGATGAAAAAGACCCTTATCTCAAAAACTAAGCATCAAATCTTATTCAAACTAATTTTAGTTGAAAGTTTTATTTACGTTCTACAATCCTAAAGCGCAGGCCACACCGCTAGCTGGCGGGCGGGCGAGCGACGCGAACGACACCCTTTTCATACTTTGTTCGTATCTTTCGATAGTTCGCGGTGTGAACCAAAGTATGAAAAGAGGTGAAGCGTCGTTCGCCCGCCCGCCAGCTGGTGGTGTGGCCTGCGCTTATTTTTTTTTTAATTTTCCTCAGAGGACACATATTTTACCACTTTGGAAGTGTACCTTTCAAACGATTGACTTTGAGAAAAATGGTTTTAGGAACCTCAATGTAATTTATAAAGACCTATCTACATATAGATACATCCCGCACGTATAGGTATGACGAAAAAAATATAAAAAATATTTTTTTCATCAGATCATTAGTATCAGATCCATGTGGCCGGGAATCTTTTGTTTTCTAAAAATCGTAAATCGAGGTTCACGGAATACATCAATCAACCGACTAAGTTTCTACAATGAAGTCCTAATAGTTTCGGAATAAAGTGGCTGTGACATACACAGACAGACAGATAGACAGACAGACATGGCGAATCTATAAGGTTTCCGTTTTTTGCCATTCGGCACCGGAACACTAAAAACGAGCCTAAGTAATCCACTCAATATAAGCTTTCTGTAATATTAATATATCATAATAAATACCTATGTAGGTACACATTGTACACACGACTACACATCAAGCTATACATTTCCAGTTTATGCTGATCTCTCATTGAGGATTTCCGTACAATACGAGGTCAGCTTATACTGGAAATGTATAGCTTGATGTGTAGCCGTGTTTACCTATACAATGCCTGGAAATGCAAACATACCTTTTGGAGAAATCGTACTTAAAACACCATGAAATGCCACATCTAAGTTACTCTTCGCCACATCACATGACGTGCTTATAGAATAATCTAATTCAGATGTGAACGATTCTTGATTCTGAAGTAAAGTAAAATTATGAATTATTTTTAAGATGCAACAAAAAATTGTACTAGGGCTATGCACTGCAGAGGTAAACGAATCAGGTTGAGACACAAAATACAAGCAAAACTTAGAAATGTAGATACTTTACATTACATTATAAATTACTAGCGACAGGCCCCGGCTTCGCACGGGTGCAATGTTATGCATATAAACCTTCCTCTTGAATCACTCTTTCTACTAAAAAAAAACCGCATCAAAATCTGTTGCATAGTTTTAAAGATCTAAGCATACATAGGGACAGACAGAGGGAAGCGACTTTGTTTTATACTATGTGATGATGTAGCTGTGGAAATGATAGCAGGATGCCTTGAATGTCTCTCTAATTAATTGATGGGAAAGTTCTGAAAAAATGGCTTATTTCACATAGCTTTTATTCCATTACGGAATCTAATTGTCAATCATATCACTACCGAATTGCATTGTAAATAATTACCTACTTACATTATTTGATGTTGTGTTTGTATAATTAAACAATTTTATTAGGCTAACAATTTGTTGTAAGATAAAAATACTCTAATATGCTAACAATTATTTTGTAGTATTTACAGCAATATTTTGTTTTGTGTTGTGTTAATTAAACTTAGAAATATTGTACTTTATTTAGTTACCTACATAATTTATTGTTTGTTTTTATTAATATTTGCATGCTTTTTTTATGGCAAAGTGTGTCATTGCACTTTATGTTAGTTTTACCACCTTTTGTACCACATTTACCTCAAATAAATAATTTTGTTTTGATTTGAAAAAGTACAACATTGAGAGGAGTGGAAGGCCGGAGGCCTTTGCTCAAGAGTGGGAGTTGGGACAGATCAGTCCAAAAAAAAATGTAGCTCTTAATGAAAATACAAACAAAAATGTCACTAATAATACAATTTTTTTGTGTCTCACTGATGAGTCTCTCTCTATAGGCAGGCGCTATTATTTTTGACTGATGACTTAGTGGTCATTATTTAAAATAATAAATAAATAAATATCGCTGGACATTACACACAGCGCCATCTAGGCGCCACACTAAGCTACGAGGCTTGTGTCGTGGACACCAGATAGTTGATAATACTACATAGATACTTTTTTGTTTGTAAATACATACTTATTATACATATACATATAAACATCCATGACTCGGAAACAAATGTCCATGCTCATCACACAAACATTTGCTCCTACCGGGACTCGAACCCGGGACCCTAAGAACGAAAGGCAGCCTCACTACCGCTGCGCCATTCGGGTCGTCAATTGATGGTCGATTTAATTGATTGTTTTTTCTTCAATTAGTGTGTTTATCTTGGATATCACTGACATGGGTGGAAGAAAAACATCTTAAAAATGAACTAAGTCCAAAATCACTACTTTTCCTTGAGCAAGTGCGGTGATCGATGCTCATGCTTCCTCTGTATGATAAGAGGGCTCAGCCTAGCCATGGGCTATTGTAGAATAAGTTTGATTAATAACATAAGTAGGTACAAAAAGAATATAATAAAGGTAGGTTTCATTTATTACATTACCTTAAACTTCACCTGAGCAATTCCTTTATTGGTGTCGAAGAAATTATCATGAAAGGTTACTGGAAAGCCAATGCTTTCAAATTCCCACTGTTGATTTGGATCTTAAATCAGAAGTTTTATCCATAAAATATAACATCAAGGTACTTACTAAACTACTGCTTTTTTAGCTGTTTGTAAATTTACATTTACAGAATGGCCTCCTCTCTGTAAGAGGGAGTGGGCCATTCAACTACAAAAGGTTCAAGTTGGTGATGATGTTTTCTTTATGTTTATTTTGTTACAAGTTGAGCCCAGCAGGCGGCCCCAATACTATATCTAACTTCAATAAAATACTGCATATAATCTATTGTTCAATAACACTAAGATGAACCACTGACCCAAACCTGGAATAAACTAACTTGTTACAAGGGAATCCTAAATAGACACTAACCAGAGTTTTGGTTCAGATACTTCTCTGCTCCATTCATCAGATTTCTAGTAAAACTGTTGAAAGGTTCATAAAAGACTCTTACCAAAGAACGTTGGCTTTCAACCAACTGAAAAAAAAGTGAGAGAAGTAAAATAATCACAAAGACTAGCACACAGAAAAAAAAAGATAATAGTAAGTAATACTCACTTTGATGGGTTTACTGTCGATGATTAAACCAGGTGTACTGATATTTAGTTGGTGGAGTAAAAATATAATAACAAACAATATTATGCTGCCAAACAATTCCCAAAAAGTATAACCGTAATGATAAAATTGCAGCTTCACATACTTCCACGCTAAAACGCTTACCGGTATCAAAAATGTTCTTTTGAATTCGTTTGCTGTTGTTTTCCAATTAGACATCGTACAAACAAAATCCGCGATTTTAGATTTTAAATTTGGCGGATAAAACGTCATTAACGTCAATGTCAATATCTCTAACAATCTTGTTTCATGACCATAGATAAGTTAAATGGCTATTTTAAAACTCTAAGGTTTAACTTCTTGCTTGAGTGTAAATATACGCACTTGTGCGTTTTGCCGTGCGTGCTAGCGCTTGTGTGTTGTTGCAAACCACAGAATTATACCTCTATCATAATAGAGAAGTCAGCACATGCCAATACTACAATCTGTCATATTAAATATATTCGATTTTCCACTTTATCTCTGAAGTATTAGGTTCAAGGTTGACTGGGAAAATTTGACAGTTTCGGGTAGCTGATAATTAATACTGATAAATATAGATCTTTACAGCGTGCACTATTTAATTTCCTTGAAAATATAACTCTACAGACAATATTATTTTCATGACACATTTTTCACAAGTGACACTTCTTATTTTTCTAAACTAGGTCGCATATTGCAGCAACCTCATCATCTTTTCCCAATAGAGACCCATTACATTCAAGAGCTTCTGCAGCCTTGGTCTGGCTAACGCTTTGGTAAATGTATCAGCAAACTGATTCTCCGTGGTCACCTTGCTAACATTCAGCTCTAGGTACATTGGTTACCATCTCTCTTACGAATAAGTATCGAATCCAGATGTGCTTAGTACGTTTGTGGTACTCCGGATTTTCTGCTAACTTGATTGCAGCTTCGTAATCAACATTCAGTACAGGCACGCCCTTCAATTTTGTCATTATTATCTCCAAGTAATCTATGGAGCCAAATTGATTCCCAAGCACCTTCACTAGCCGCTACGACTTAAGCTTCTGTAGTTGATATAGCCACGCTTGTTTGACGCTAGCTCATTCATGACACAGCACCTCCAGCATACATGCATAAGCACCAGCGGTTGAACGACCTGTGTTCAAATCACCTCCATGATCAGCATCACTGTAGCTTTGAAGAATGCCAGTCTTAAAGCTTCTTTTGTAGAGTATTCCTCTTTCTGGTGCGTATTGCAAATAGCTTAATATTCTTTTAAGTTTGACGCAATCCTGTTCTTTTGGATTTTCAAGACTTCTAGAAACCACACTGACTGCATATTATGCAATATCAAACCTAGTTCCAACCATTAAGTAAGGCAATGCACAACAACTTGTCTGTAATTCTTTAGCAACTTGCTTACATCACATTATGACTGTTCTTGACATTGGTCTTGTGTTACGATTGGAGTCATTACCGGTCTGCAATTTTCCATACCAAATCTCTTAAGCAATTTCTTTGCATAACTACCCTGATATATTAGTACTGTTAGGAGCTCGTGGCAAAATAATTACAGCCGCTCAGGTCGATCTGTAGGTTAAGCCGCGCTTGCCTAGGTTGGTACGTGGATGGGTGACCGCCTATTACATAGATACCGAGTTTTCTCCGTGCCTCGGAAAGCACGTTAAGCCGTTGGTCCCGGCTGTCAATTGTAGATCTTTGACGGTCGTTACAGGTAGTCAGTGGCCCAAAAAGTTTGACAACCAGTCTTACCCAGGGGTATCTATTGACCAGTAATAACTGGGTTGTGGAGGTCAGATAGCCAGGCACTCCATGTAAAATACTGGTATTCAGCTGCATCAGGTTAGACTGGAAGCCGACCCCAAAATAGTTGAGAAAAGGCTAGGCAGATGATGAACTACCCTGAGATATCTTGGTTCCATCATCAGTCTTCTCTATTTCAATACCGAGGAAATATTACGCTGTCTTCGTGGTTATTTTAAACTTAGTCTTTATTTTTGCTATGAACTCATGAATAAGGTTCTGACTTGTTGCAGCCACCAAACCATCATCAACATTTAGTGCAACTATAAGCTTTCCTCCAGACGACGTCTTCCTGATGAATAAGCAAGGATCTGGATCACTGACTTTGAATCCAACCTCCTTGAAAAAGTCCAAGATCCGCTTGTTCCAGCATCTTGGAGCCTGTTTCAATCCGTAAAGGCTCTTCTTCAATAAGCATTCCCGACCAGAACTATCATCATAGCGTTCAGCTGCTTCATGAAGATTTCTTCATCGAGTGTTCCATACAAAAATGCCGTAGAAACATCAAATTGCAACATCGACATGTTCTTATTAGCTGCGACAGCCAACACACTTCTCACAATTGCCATTTTTGCCACTGGACT
Source organism: Eugnorisma glareosa (assembly GCA_947578425.1). Lineage (NCBI taxonomy): Eukaryota > Metazoa > Arthropoda > Insecta > Lepidoptera > Noctuidae > Eugnorisma > Eugnorisma glareosa. Next base: position 4,354,718 of record OX387968.1, on the reverse strand, counting down.
GAATGTTTTTTCATAGTCGACACCTTTCTTTTGACTAAAGCCCTTTATTACAAGCCTGGCTTTAAATTGTTCCACTGACCCGTCAGCATTCAGCTTTACTCTATACACCCATTTACATGGTATAGCTTTCCTGTTCTTAGGAAGAGGTACAAGGACCCCAAGTCCTATTTTCTTTCAGAGAATTCATCAGATCTCACAATCCATTGCCTCTTCCCAAAGATCCTGTTCAGAGCTTTTGATAGCCGATTTGTGACAATTTGGTTCTTGGTAACCACAGCTAGCCATATTTATAACAAAGTCCTTGAGTTTCTCAGATGCACGAAGCAACGTTCTGTTTCTTAGAACCCTTCGACCATGTTCTATATGCAAGAAGTGCAAAACTTTTTTCATTTCTTAAAAATGCCTTGTATTGGTCCATAAAAACATTGTGGTACACTTGTTTAATTCTCTAATACAACACTTTTTTTTACAATTTAATATTTTATGGAGCGTGTTTACATTTCACTGCTTTCGCATGTACCGAAGCAGTCCAGCAAGAAGTTGCAAAAAACTTCTTGCTGGACTGCTTCGGTACATGCGCGTAACAAGTTGATCCAATCATTCGCAAGTGTTTTATTTGTGGCTTCTTACAAATCCAAAACTCAAATGGTGACTTCCACTGTAGTTGGACCTGTCCTGTACAAAATATAAACAGCAGTATTCACCAACTCTGCCCACAGTGTCTGAGGTAGTTCATCGTGTGCATGCGTCATAGCTCTCGCTGATTCAACTAACGTGCGATTTTCCTTTTTACTACACCCATTTTTTTCCGGGGTGTATGGCATAACTAATCTTTGTTTTAGACCCATATCTGCCAATACCTTCTGGTTTTTCCGATTATCGAATTCTCCACCGTTATCACTCAATAACTCCATAACTGTATGACCAGCTACCTTGACAAACGCCAACATTCCTTTAACTTCTCATGTACTTCTGACTTCTCTCTCAGAAAATACACAATTATTTATTGAGTAAATTCATCTTTGAAGAGTACAAAGTAGCGATACTTGGTTAGCGACAAAGGGAATGGACCACACACATCTGTGGCCAATGACCTGTACACCAAACTTCAGTCTCTGTGACTTCCCAAATATACAGCCTTCGCTTAATTCTCCAGTTTCCTTGGTTTTTATAACGAATTCCCTCTCGATTAGACTTCTAACATGCCTCTTGTTTTGATGTCCTAAGCGTTCATGGTAGAGTTGCAGCATATCTACTTTCTGTACCAAATTCATAACAACTTTAGATGGTGTTGCAATCCTACAGTTGAACCTTTACGGACCTCCATACCTCTCTCTATTTCCAGTAACTGAGATTTTACCATTAATCTTCATTGAACAAGTAATGACCTGCAACTCAAAAACGCTCCCAAATTCTTACTAAGCTTCGGAACGTACCAAAAATCTCTTGTTAACTGCAGTTTCAATGCTTAGTGATCCTTGCCCAATGCCCAATGCCCAAAAAAAACATATTATAGACAGATTATATGAAGGTAACATACCTTATTTGTGCATTTTTAGTTGTAATATCTTATACAAATATTTGCTATGCATTTAATTTACACTGTTAACATTTCATGGTAATTAACATAAACTGTCAAAATCTGGCTGAACTGTACACATCTATGAACACCCTCAGAGCATACAGCTGTTATGTTATGTTACGATATTGTATAAACAATAAACATCCAAGCGATTGCAGCAATCACGGCAGATTTGCTGCCCATTATTTAAGAGTTCCATTGTTTATCTCCGAATATCAGCATCAGATCTTCACCAAATTTAAACGGGACTACTGCGAAATAATATTGTTCCAATTAAAAAAAGAATCAATGAAATCGGTTCACAATTGGCAAAGATGTCGCTGAACATATACACATAATGATGATTACGGGGCATAATGCCTATTTGTGCCTATACGATTTGGAGAGTTCCTTCGATTTCTCCAGGACCTCATCATCAGATCTTGGCCTGATGACCATAGAACCAAATGGAAACTTTATCGTTTCAATCAATGCCCATGAGGATTGCCCTTCATTTTATTGGGATCCCATCATAAGATCTTGACTTATACCTTCCATCATCATTTCAACAACATGAGATGATTATTACCACGCACAAATATCTGAATTGCGAGAGAGAGTAGGTAGGTATATGAAGAACATTGTATGTGCCTATAAAATTTGAGAGTTGCCCTAGATTTCCCTGGGATCCCTTCATCTGATTTTGACTTGGTAATAATGCGACCACCTCAGGAGTATTATATATATAGGCCTTCGAATAAAAAAAGAATTTTGTAAATCGATCCACAATTGGCGGAGAAATCGGTGAACATACATTAAAAAATACATACAGTCGAACACAGAACCTTATTTTTTTTATGTCCGTTATAAATTGTCAAAAGAGTTTAGATGAAACATTAGGGAACCGTTTTCAATACATGTCATGCTTTTATGCTTATCCCCAATAAAATGTAACTTAACATACCTAACTGTCGAAATCTGGGTGTACTGTACACATCTGCGTATACCCTCAGAACATAGAGGCATGATGTTATGTTACGGTGTTAGATAAACAATAAATATCCAAGCGATTGCAGCAATCACGGCAGAACAGCGGCTGTCTATTATTGAAGAGTTCCATTGTTTATTTCCGAAGATCAGCACCAGATCTTCACCAAATTTAAACAGGACTACTGCGAAACAACGTGCTTCCAAACAAAAAAAGAATTATTTAGATCGGTTCACAATTGGCGAAGATATCACTGAACATACACACAAAAAAAAACCCTCCTCCTTTTGGAAGTCGGTTAAAAAGGAAGACCACTTCGATCAATAATAGATCGATGGAAGAACATGAAATTTAATATTTTGGTGTGACGCCCCGAATAGTAAAAAAAGTTAAATCGTCTGCGAATTCTTTCACGATAAAAAGCTGGAAATAAAAACACTGTTTTGGATTTAACTGTCCCAATTGGTCCCAATTTTTATTGGCTAGTATTACAATATTCATTTAAAACGTTTCATTCTGTTTCATATTTTTAACCGACTTCAAAAAAGGAGGAGGCTATAAATATGTTCCTGTGTATGTATTTGTTTTGTATATCGATTATCCTCGTTTAGACATGGTAAGTAATGTTTTTTTTAAAACATTACCATGTGTTACCATGTCTAAACGATACGACTTATATTAAGCTTGGTCACACCGTGAGTCGGCCATATTGAAAAATTTTAGTGATTCGGAAATTATCGTCTGCAATGGAGTCATATTTTTGCTTATCAAAATTTGATCATATTTTTGTTGAGAATTCGCCAAAATTATGTCATTTGTCTATCGTTTCTCAATCCGGTCGCGGTCTATGCAGAAAATCCTCGGTCGTTTGACAATATTCGCCTGAGAATAATATTGTTGTTATATTCACTGTCGACCCTGGAGACATCTTGTGATAAAAAACCATTATTGCGGCAAGTTACTTGGCTGTCTGATTTTGTCTTCACGTGAAACGAGTAACAAAATTAGATTGGTGCTATTAAGGGGTCCGCAATCATGGATGTGTCGTGGGGTAAGTAGTTATAGTAAACGTTTAATTATTAGTTCATACGTTAACTTGTATTGTGATGTCCTTGCATGGTTATTTCCAGACGCGGATAATTTTGAGCCTAAACTACCGACCACGTTGACGACTTCGAATAGATGGGAAGGCGAAGACGAGGAAGAGATCGTGAAGGTAACGTGTGCTTTGCCAAAAAGTTTATTTTTGTTACTATCTGGTATTACGTTAGTGATCAGTGAGTTTTTGCGAGTTTTTAGAACATAACCTCAATTTTTGTGCATACGTGTTGACGTCAGTCAGTAATATTGCAGGAGAGTTGGGAAGACGAAGAGGAAGAAAAGAAAGATGAAGAAAAAACTGAGCTTCCCGCACCTCCTCCGGCCAAGCCGAAGAAGAGAATCCAGGACAAAATAGCCGAAAAAGAGGTGAGTACAACGATGTCAGCAAACATATGTCGTGAACTTTAATCACAAGGCCATTGGAGAGTTAAATACTTGTCACAGGGCGTATGTGTTGGTAATTTGACGTAATAATTATTATCGTCATTGCAGAATTAGTGTTTTATTGATTATTGGATTTCCTAAGAACTTACTTGCTGACCAGTTTTTTTGATAAAGGAATGAAATTCTCATTAGTCAAACTATTGTTTGACTAATATCTGAAAACATCTCACACTTTGATGCTTCAAAAGCACATGCATGGTGGTTTAGCTAGAATAGGACAAAGTTTTAAGTCCTAAAACCAATCTAAAGTGGAGCAAATGTTTCAATAGAAAGTCACAATTTACTGAACCTGTTTAATATTCTGTGTGTCTGATATTTGGCAAGCATATTATGTGTAACTTATTACAATTAGATACTAGGCAGAAACTTAACATACAACACTATAATATTAAGGCCATATTGAAATTCTTCAAAAGTAAAATGAAGGAATATAAATAGGAAACAGCAATATCTGCTGAGATTTTTGCCAACTATGTAGGGTTAAGCTTGTTATCTAGCTGAATGCAGCTGAATACCATTATTTGGCCCCCACAACCCAGACAAGAATCATCATCTGCCTAGCATTGTTCCCCAACTATATTGGGGATGGTTTCCTATCTAACCAGACGCAGCTGATAATCAGTATTTGTAAACTTCTTGGCTTGAGTGATTGTAGTAAACATATATAAATTAACTTTGTCCTGCAAGCAAGAATACTGTTAGACAAAGCCTAAGAAGCCAGATATGTGGCCCATTTTATGTCCAGTATATTTATAGGTAACAGTTTCTGGCTACAGCCTGGGGGCCTAAAATGGCTGCTTCCATTTTAGACCCCCTGTTGAGTTTTTGCAATACTGAAAATCAACCTAGAAACATATATTAAGCTTTATGTTGATGAATTGTGTGGCTATGTTTAGATATTATCTTGAAAAGTGACAAAGGGGCACTAATTATAACTTGTGTACTTAATTAACAAATTAACATAGATTTTTTTGATAAACTTTTTTAAAATGTGATATTAATTCTTATGACACAGCACTTCTATGTTAATTCTCTATGCACATAAATTGTTTTGGTGTCCCCACAAGTATTCACAGAATGCTGTATCATTTAACAATCCAAAACCATTCTGCTATAAGTAAGGGCTGATAGATCTCCAGTCCAAATAGTTCCTAGGCAGACATTACTTACTGCCTTAGACTTGGGAACTAATAACTGTACTTACTTAGCATAGTCAGCCTGTAACATTTTCTAAAGTAAGCATCTGTAATAACAAAAATAAGAAGCTTTGATCCTCCACCACCACCTACGTGTGATGGATTACTGTAAAATGTAGCATCGGCTGAAATGGGTTTGATGGCTTCGTGCTACCCTGGGGAGACCAATATAAGGCTCTTACGAATTACTTTAAGATGAGGTTCACAATAGTTCTATGCAGACAGCAGTAAAGATATGTGCAGCATATGTACCTTAGACTGCAACCTGATTCCAGCTGTTGTTCTTGATGATGTTAGAAACTTAATCAAAGTTCACTCTATAATTATGCATGTTGGTTGGAGGTTATTCAACTATGTGGTTGTGGCCTCAATTGCACTCCCTATTAAAGAGGCGAGACATATTACTTAGCAGTGGCCTATCTATACCCAGATGTCATTTCATGTGTCTCTGAATTTTTGGTTCTAGTAATGTACTTGCAACTTGCTGGAACGTACTGTGGTATACTGGTGTTACTGCTAGCCCAAACCGTCCCACTGCTGGGCAAAGGTCTCCCCTATTCTATTTTTATGTCTCTCGGCCTAAGACTAATACTTTTCAAAGGAGTCCAGCTTATCCCATCGTTTTAATATTCTCCATTAATTCTTATCATGTTCACTTTCAGCGTCAAGAACGCGAGAAAGCAGAGCGAGTATCCGTAGAAAAGGTAGAAGAGCTGACCCCTGAACAGAAACTTGCAGAGAAGCTGCGCGCGCAGAAACTGCAAGAAGAGTCTGATTTGAGGCTCGCCATGGAAACATTTGGTGAATTGATGTTAACTATTTGACTAGAGAATTGAATACCACGCTTAGCAGTCGCGCTTGCAACCACGCGACTAATGAGGCAGTTGAATTGTAACTGGGGGCTTAGAATGGCCGCTTTAGCAGAATTCTAATAGGATACTAATATGAGTTACATTACAATTATCATAAAGTGGTCGTAAAGTAACAATTCATAATATTCACTGCATGTGTATAATAATACATATATAAGCGGTAATTTTAATGGAATGCACACGTGGTTGCGCACATACATACTTGTGCACTACAATATCTACTCACGTCATTCTTGTGGTTGGTGGCCATGACCAATAATCGGTAAGGAGCAGCTAAACCCGTGTATTCCCTTAAGAGTATATGTGCCCAATCAAATATGTCTTGACGAGGACATGGTTTAAGTCCTCCAGCTCCTAGTAAGCTGAGCTTACTACCAGCATCAAGCCAGATCTGTTTGGGGTCATAGGATTTATTTTGTTATATATACTAGCGACCCTCCCCGGCTTCGCATGGGTAGTAGAGCATATTATGTCTGCATGTTTTGTCTGTCGAGGTAGTGTTTTCCAAGAAAACTCCCAGGCTGCTTGACTTTTTCCGACACTTCCAACAATTATCGTCATATTTCAACCAATTTACACAAAACCTTGACAATTTGATCCACAGTAGGTTTTGAGTTTTTCATGAACAGACAGACAGCAGAGGACGTTTTATATGTAGTGATTTGACAATGCTTTAGAATAGGGATCTTTCCAGTTTGTCTTCTTTGGATTATGTTAATATCACTCAATTAAAAAAATGGAAAAAGATATGGGATGTCATTTTTATATGTTTGGTCGATAACACATACATGAAAGAAATGCCCATAGTCTACAACTATAGATAGTTAATACTAAGTGAATAAAATCTGTATTCCAGGTGTAACAAGCGAAACCGGCACTGGCAGGATCGACGGCTTCCAACCGACCACAAAGGCAGAATTCACAGAGTTTGCCGACATGCTCATGAAGAAAATATGCTTCTTCAAGGCAAGGGAGGAGTTCCCGAACTTCATTGATGAATTTGTGAGGAATATTGTTGTTCAATGTAAGTGGGCTTTTTTTAAATGGGAACGCTGAATTTAATCGGAAATGCTGTGTATACAGTAAGTAAATGGGTAGACAAGATTCTAATAGTAAGTACTATGTTCGTCAAACGCTCATGCCAGCAATTTTGTTGGTTTTCGTTGACTTAATGCAATGGCCGAAGCGCCGGTCTCCGATGGTAAAAGTATATTAGATGGCTTTAATGTTTAGACTCTTTAGGCCATGTGATGGCGCCACATCGACAGCTGTACATTCAAGTTAGTATCGCGAAGCATATACTGGTTAAAACGGGGTGAATGAGAACACAGGATTGAATAGATACAAAACTTTGAAAGAGATTGTAACATTGAATTAATATGTTATGTTGCCAACAAGGTTTCTATAGAACATTGTTCACCGAGAGGAGAAAGTGACCGATTACCGTCGAGGGTGTCGTTTGAAACACCCGAGATCGGGAATCGCACTTTCTCTCAAGTGATACATAGTGCTACTACACCTACGAGGAAAATAAAAAACTAAATCTGCGCCAATGGCGTCTGCAATTTTCACATGTTCTTTTTTCAAATTGTTTATCCTGCCGCCGCAGGGTCGCACTGCCAGCCCGACACCATCCAACACACAGTTAGTGGCCAGTGTCATTTTGCGAACTTGGAGATAAAAACTCACTGTAAAAACTTTTTGGCTTTTGATATTTAGGTTACCGGCGCATAGTCTTACCCAAAATTAAAAAAGAAAAACCACGTAAGAAATGGATTTTCATACACTTTTCTCTCCCGCTCTATATATGCGTTATCTATGCGTTTTCTCCCCGCATATTTGTTCGATATGCAAAGACGTACTTTCTACCGTAAATTTGATAAAGTATCAAGGTACTTTCCAAGCAGGTGTAGTATAAAATAATTAAGTTTAAATAAGTTAATAAAATAGAGTGGTTTTTGGTAACATATTATATCAATTCAATGTTAAAATCCCTTTCAAAGTTTTGTCTCGAGTGACCCCTGTGTTGTTATTCACCCCATTTGACGGTAGTGACAAGGAACGCCTCTTCAGACATCTGATTGTAGCAAGCAACATTGCTTGCTACATTTCCTAGATTTACTTGACCAATTCAACTCATTGAAACTGGTTTGCTCACTCATTGAAATCAACGTCTAGCCTATCCCCCGACTGTATTGAGCCAACTTCTGGTGTAAACGAATGCTGCAGAATACCATTATTCTAATATGGAGCAACTGTCTATCTGATCTCCAATAACCTATGTAGATTATCTTGATAATTTAATCATGTCGAGTGTTCTCTTTCCAGTACCATCAGGAGACATAAAGAGGATAAAGATGACAGTAGACAATCTCTACATTGAGAAGCAGAAATCTGAGAAAATGGACAAGTCCAAGAAGCCAAACAAGGGCAAGGGAAAGGCTAAATTAAAAGTTGAAGGCGATAATGTGAGTACCATTATATATGATTCATTGAGCCACGCCTTTATTGCAATATAGATTGCATGTTCTCATTCTTTGTGAGCAGAAACTTACTGAAGACTGCCTGTTTTGACTAACGTTAGTGAATGCCTAAATATTGAGTTTAAATAAACGTCGCGTATTGTTCGTGGAAACATGCATACGTGAAATACTGTGTTCTGTTGATATCCAGAGACTAGCAAGTGTTATTGTATGAGGTGGTGACCGCAAGTTACTTGTACCATGTATGTTGACACAGCGCAAGTGGGATAGTCAGTAGTAGTACTTCTAAAGCGGCCAATTTAGGCCCCCTGATCAACACATTTTGCCGCAGAAGTTTTGGCCAAAGAAAGCTGACAGCCTGCACAGTAAATTTTTTTACGATCGATCTTTCATCATATTAAAATAAATTCTATTACAATAATATTCTAACTAAAATCGTTGCGTCATTTTTCCGTAACAGCCGTAATCTTGTATATTTCGTTGTTAAAAGGATAAGATTAAAACTACGTGTGTTATCATTTCGCCAACACACGCTGCAAGAGATATGCTTATCACAGAAAAGTTAAGATAGTTATTTTATCAATTCTTATAGGTCAAGTTTGCTTCATTATGATAGTGTAATGATTAGGTTATTTACAAACAAATAATGACAACTTGCTAATTACCTATGTTTGCAAAGGTTTAGATTGATGGATTAATTAATTCCGTGGACTGATTAATCAGGTTAAAAGGGTAACAGGTTAACCCATGTTTGGTTAACCACTATACAGGTTAACCCATGTTTGGTTAACCACTATACGGGTTAACCATTTAAATATTCCTGATGAACCAGACAAAGTACCGAGTGCGAACTAACTCCGTCATGTGCATATTTTTAATGTACAAAACTGAACTCTGCGTGAACCGGTTGTAATAGAATGATTAACTCTTTAGTATGGGTTAACCTTTTCTTTATCGTTTTCCACCTAACCCAATTAAAACCCCTGTACGGCTAATAGGGCATACGGAACCGGGACCAAAACCGAGTTCCGTATCCCCTATAGGGTGTAAACATTTCTGTACCTGTTTAATTCAACCCATTAGTTCGTGGAGGGCTGTCCCTTGCACCCTGTATAATCACTGGGTTGTGATGTGTCACAGTGTAAGAAAGAGAGATCACACTCCTATAATACCTCTAGTTTTTGTAACTGAACATAGATGCCATTTGTATTTCAGTGTCACGCAGTTTCGCTACATTGATTGTTTGTTGTGCCAACTACGGCAAAAATTACAATGATCCCTTAGGGGGCGTTCACAAGGCGCTGTCCGGCACGACAGTTTAAAGTTGGGATTACACGTCAACAGCCCAATATTACAGTTAAAAATAAATGCAGTATGGAACTGCCATGTGATCTTAAAATTGTATTGTAAAATATCGTACAGATCAACGCCGTGTGAACGGTAAAACTGTAAGGCAGTTTGGTGCAAAATTTAAACTTGTTCTAAACTCCACGTTTCTTTTGTTTCCAGGCTCATCTCAATCAATACGACTCATACGGCAATTTCGACGATGAATTCGACGACTTCATGTAAAAAATCACACCGCTCGTTTTTAAGTCGGTACCTGGCGGCAATACGAAACTTCTCCTGTTACACGAACCGTTTTGTGTCTTATTCTCCTTGTTATACGGGCGATTGTTGCTTGTATACTAATGTAAACAAGCAACGTCGAATAAGTATGTACTGTCTTGAATATTATTTTACTCATTTAGTACTCTATGTAACAAAAAATATTTTTATATGTAAAGTGTAGTCCATATTAGTCTACAAGCAATAATCTGTAAAAAAATATGGATTTAAAATACATAGGTGATATGTATGTGTAAGTGAGGCGATCAAAATTCGTATGAAACAATAACTTTTTTAGTTTTGTTGAGGCCCAGTATGAGAAGGATATTTATGTATATTTAAATTATTTATAGCTACTTTGTCCACGCTTTTGTTTTCACGTTTGTCCCCAGGTACTCAGGCACGTTACACTAATATATTCAATGTAAAAAAATATATAAAAAGACAATCGTATTTCGACAAATAAAATGCAAAAAAAAATACTAGTTCTTGCGAGACGCTTCATTAAGTCATTAGATTAAGATTTAGTACAACAAATTTATTTATTTAAACTTAAATATAATAAAAACTCGCTATCATCATGAGAAGTATTATTAATGAAAATAAAAGGTTAAAAAAAACAACACTATTTCCATTCTTCCATCAAATGCATAAATCCATTCATGATTCTGTGAGATTTTATCATAAAAAAAAATATCCTAAGTACTGCAATTGTAACAAACTATGCTTCCATTCAAGTTTTTTATATTATTATCTTAGTTTTAAGGAACAAACCTCAGCTATGCTCAAACGTGTTTTGTGTAGAGAAAAAAATAGCAATTGTACGCAATAAATGGTAACTCGATAGCATAGGAGAGTTGATATATTTTTCATACATGTTTATTACATTGCTCAGTTAATGTAACGTGCCTCAGCCATGTATAGCCTATATACATATATACAATATAATATACAGTCGTTTCATTGTATGGTTATGGCCCGATGTTATGTTATATAGATAATAAATTTTTTATTGTGATAATCTATTGTTTTCTTGGAAAATCTAACCTTCTGGCCACAGCCAACCGCGGCGCGGATTGCGGCGCGGCGTGCGGCGCGGCAAGCGGTGAGCGGCGAAAACAAATAGTAGACAATGTATAAAGTAAGCCACAGCTACCGGCGGCGCGAATTGCGGCGCGACCTGCGGCGCGGTGAGCCCCGCGCGGCACGCGGCGGCGACGAGCTGCGCGGTGTGCGATTGAAACAAATGTACTAGCGAGTATCGAGGAAGCCACAGCTCAGAGCGGCGCGCGCGGCGGCAGCGGTGGACGTATTCAACATCGCACGATCGAAACAAATAATTTTGTTTTTATCGGGCGTTGAGCTTGTATAAATAATGGATACTGAACAATTTATTAGTGAAATACTGAGTAGATCAGGGGGCCTAGAATGGAAGCTTTATCAGGAATCATAATATGAATCACGTTAAAAATTTGAAATTCTTAAAATGGTCTTTATGGTTATGACCACAAAGTCCATTTTAAGCATTTTAAATTTTTAACGTGATGCGTATTATGATTCTGATAAAGTGGCCATTTTAGGCCCCCAGTAATATGGATATCAAAACATGTTATAAAAAATTCTGGAACGAAATAAAACAACAATTTAAATACCGTGCCACTTTTGATAGGGCCATTTTAATAGTTCGTTCACTAAATACGTCCACCGCTGACGCCGCCGCGGTCGCAGCTAGTCGAGCTGTGGCTTACCACCGCAAGTCGCGCCGCCCGCCGCCCCGCGCACCGCGCCGCCAGTAGCTGTGGCCAGGACGTAACATTTTTGACATAATTTGGTTAGTGCACCTTACCAAACCAAGTATGAGACGTATTTTACTTTTGTAACTAATTGGAAGAGACCAGGGGGCACAGAGCATCTTATACAGCTTGTAACAGAAAGGGTATAATCATATAGAATACTGTGGTACAGACCATCAAACTGAACAACTTTCTCTATGGGACCACCATCGAAATCGTAAAAAAATAATCAGCTGTCCTATACAAAATTTCAATACCTACTCGACCCAAATCTAGGACTTACCGATTTCCGTAAAAAGTAAAAAAACCTAACGTTTTGATGGTGCAGGTAGGTATCTATTGCAATTTTATGTGAAACAGTTTCATGTTTGTACCTATGTCGTGAACTCGTGACAAGTAAAATATCGATGACTAGGTACATACAAAGCTCCCAATACATTGGAAACAATACCTCTGATTGGCAATATCTGGTAAATTAAGGCTCTTGTCGGTGTTAACAAGATGCCACAATATCTGGCAATACCGACGTCATTGTGTGGGATTCCTCACGTTTACTCGTTAACGCCCACCACTTGTACCTTGGAGATTTAAACAAGCCATTGCAGTTTAAAAACAATGAGAGATGTTGTAATGCCGTAGGTACACGTTCACGAAATAATTTTGACTCTTGAATAATCGTGCGAATAAAGTACATTTATCTACAAGAGTAATCAACATTTTGCAAAAAAAAAACAATTTTGTAATCCATTGTAGTTTAATTAAAAGATGAGAAAAAAGTGGAAATTAAGTACCAAATAAAAGCACTTTCGAATATTCACAATTTCACATGCTGTATTACTTGATATTATGTAACACTTACCTACCTACTGCTACCAACTAAATGAAGTAGGTAGGTACCTATATTGTATAGGGTCTATCTATTCATACACGAAATCTCTTAAGGGGTCATTGTACTCATCAATATGAACAACTTTTACTATGGGACCAACCTCGATATCGCGAAAAAGAAATCAGCTGTTCCCTACAATATGATCGCATTAACTCGTCGAAATGTACTGAACAGCTGTTTTTTTTTCGCGATTTCGGGGTTGGTCCCATAGTGAAAGTTGTTCATAATGATGAGTACAATGACCCCTTAAAAGATTTCGTATAAGAATAGATACACCTTAATATATTATATATATTTTTTTTGACTTTGCCACTTACAGTACGACTCTAGTCGAGGAGTACTAGTACCAATTATCCGAGGAGGGTTGTCAAATATTGTGAGCTCGTTTCGCTCGCTCTTGCATTCTCTTGTTTCTTTCAAAACTTGTCTGCATTCGTTGACAAAATATCTGCATGATACCAATTTCCGTATTAACGGTCAGAAGAAAATATAACCTAGTACCCCTGGTGGAGTGCAAAAACTGGCACTTAGGACCACGGGCAACAACCGAAATTTTCATCCACGGTTTTTTTTTAATTGGAAGTATTCGTTCTACTTTTGTATTAATAGAAGCCCTCTAATTTTACATACAACACATTTTTCACTAAACGATTTATAAATTTGTACTGTGTAGGTAATATTGTAGGTACGTTGGTACGGAGTACGGTTTGTATGGACTTCAGGTAGTTGTTCCGGGCCTGGCTGTCTAAGTATGTGAGTTTAAATGTTTGTAAACGCAACCGCGATACAGGAGAAATTCATAGAGAGGGGCAATGATTAAAAAAAAGAATTAAATACTAACCTGCAGTGGGCCCGCGAGGTGGATTAAGGACTCTTGGCTTACTCCTTCCCACTGAGAGGCCAGTACCCTAGCAGGCGTACTTTATAAGCTAGGTACCTATGCTAATCATATACTCCGTTAGAACTAGCTTAAGCAGCATAACCCGCGTCGAGTTCGGTAATTGTCGTAGATACTGCTGGGATAAAAAGTAGGTGTCATAACATAACACCATGTCTGTAATCCCCGAAGGGATAGGCAGAGGTGTACCTAATATTACAACCACATTTGGCCAATTATGTTCGAGTCCTATGCAATAAAGGGTGAGCCTATTGCCTTAAGTGCCTATTGCGTAGGTGATAAATTAATTTGCGTGCCAAATTTCATACGAAGCCGTCCAGTAGTTTCTGAGTGAAAGAGTAACGAACAGCTTCACCCATCCTCACACACTTTCGCATTATAAGTTAGTAGTAACTTTAAGATATATTGTGAATTACCTGCAAAAATAAACGAGATTTACAGAATTTGAAATGTAACGATTACCGGTAGGTTTGACTGCTTTCATTTGAATTTAATTTATAATTACTAAAATATTTATTTTATATCTAGAGTAATTATTTAAAATATTCACAACTTTGCATATCAAACTAATTCCCCAGAAACCTAGTTTACTAACTGAATCACACATTTGAACATATTCTGCAATAATCCTTTTCCGTCGAATCTTATCTGCATCGCTCATCTTTTTGGTAACACGTAGCTCCCAAATTGAGAAGTCAAAAGATATTCACACGACTTTTGGGATGTGGGTTTACAAATATTAGCAAATGGACTAGATTCCGAAGGCCTACTCCGAAATTCTTAGTACGGAATAGGGCTTTGCCAAATATAGATACAGTCTACTTTAAAATTCGTCGGGTTTAACGTTTAAACGTGCATTGCTTAAATAAAATTAAAGATGCAGTAAATGTTTGTTATTTCCGGTCTTGTCTTCTAAAGATTTATTAGATTTATGCTTATTTGATGTTTCGTCATCAACTCTCGATCTATTTGTCTATTCAGAATTCTAGTTGGTCGATTCTCTGGAAAGCCCTATGCAAGTAAATAGGGGGCAGGCCTATCCCATCCACCGGACCGCCATCAGCCGGGCTCAAATTCCAACACCGTACTAAGAAATTTCTGATGAAAAAACGCAAATTTGCCCGACCGGGTAATCGAACCCGGGGGGTCCTCATGCTCAGCTATAGTGCTTGCGACTACTAGACCAATGAGGTCGACCTGCATACTTAGGTGATGGTCCAAATCAGTATGGGAAAGAATCGCTGAATGGCATCTGCTTAGACCCTCCCAGTTTGATCATTTAAATTGATTATTATGCACTGTTAGAAAGTTTGGCAATCCTGAAAAAACGCTATAATTCGAATCCATCAAAACATTTTAAGATATGCTGGGTAGGTTACCCACCCGTCCCATGTTTCGAGGAGTACCTTTCTAAATGCAATAAATTGGTCACTATTCAACAAACCTTGCCAATGTTTCGAAAGAGCCTAAGGTGCGAATTATACACAGACGGCGTAAGGTGACGGCGCGGTAGGCGTGGAAAGTATAACGAAAAAAAAGATCGGCGTGCCTGCGCTGCGCCACTGGAGTGTACCTAATTCACGTTACATCGCCTGCGTACATTTTGTATAAGACGTTTTGAAGCGGCATCATGCCTTCGCAGCTGGGGCCTAGTGGTACCGGCCCGACTTAAGAACAGTAAGTCGTGAGTTCGAACCCAGACAGGCGCATTACATTGTGTAATTTATTTCATCACCACTGCTCTCAAAACGGTGAAGGAAAACATCGTGAGGAAACCGGCATGTCCGAGAACCAAAAAGGCCCACGTGGTGGATTATAGCCCATTCTCTCTCATAGAGAGGAGGCCGTGGTCCCAGCATTGAGAACATTATAGGCTGATTGATGAGCAGTGGACGTCTTTTGGCTGAAATGATGATGATGCTTATGCATACCTGCGCCGCGCCGTCACCTTACGCCGTTTGTGTACAATTCGCGGCGCCTAACTCTTCAAAATGAGCGCGAATTTCATGTCAATACCGGTATAAAATGCTCATTATAATACTTAAGTAGTCCATTCGAGGTAAACACGCGAATTGTCCAAATTTGCACGTAGCCTGTCATATTTCGACACATCCAATTTGTACATTTACATCGCATAATAAGATTATTGCATCATTGCCGTTGGTTTGTTCTCTTCTCATTGCGATATGATTGTATAGTAACATTTGACAGTAACAAGATTATAACGATGTTATAAACCATGTTAATATTAATGCTTGATCCATCAAAATTATTGACGTTCAGCAATAATGATAATTGAGGTTGCAAGAAGTTAAGTACTTATTGATTGTATTGAAATTATTTAAAGTATGTTGCATAAAGTTATTTTATTGATATTTCCAATGTTAATTGTAAGTACTCAATTTCAGTCGGCGCAGCAAGTCTTCTGCGTCCATACTTCTCTCTCTAGAAGCCGTCATCTCAGTTGTCACCCCTTTCTATTGATTTACTCTTGCATCCACATTGACACCCTCTCAAAACTTTTTCACATTTTCCTTATTCTTCCGCATCACTGGCCAGGACCATCGTTTTCCACAACTTTTAGTTACTAATGCCACTTTTTGACTTCTTAAATTTTATACTCATTTCTTATTCAATCCATTTGCGTTACAGCATACGTCAATACTATGTTAGATTTTGACATTAAACAAACTGCTGAGTAAGGCATGTGGAAGTAAAAGTGACCAAGTTCGATGATCTGCTCAAAAATTCATACATTTTGCACGTAAACAGGTTAAAGAATGTGGTTGTTTGCGTAAGCAAGTAAATCTAAAACTTTCCAGCTATCGCTGTGTTGAATTAACTAGGAAGCGACTGATTAAGACACCTTGTACCTACCAAAAATATCGTTAGGAGCTTGGCAGATACATTATACATAACTCTTATTTAAAGATTAATGGTCTAGGTCCCATTGTTTGTACACCCGAAAACAGTTACTGCATGCTAGCCAGGCAGGAGACAGAAAACACACATAAAATGCCTTCTTGCCTAAAAAAAAATAATAATAAAAACATTTATATGAATTACACAATGCAGGTCATTGGCTGCACCCACAATTGGATGGGCCACCCAATCCGGGTTTCGATGACACATACCGAACATCCTGCGGAAAGAAACGTGCGTCCCAGCGGTGAAAGTGTCACGCGAATATGCCGAGCAGTTCTTGAGGTCAATGCTACCACACAGATGGACTTGTTATTGTGTCATTTTTGCCCATTTTTTTTTTTAAACTTTGGTTTTTTCTATATATATCTATGAAATGTTTTTGTGCATTTCACAGACTGTACTTGGGAAAATTCTTGCCATTTTTATCTCTTTCCCTGAAAAAGAGTTCAACGCGCTGCTTTCAGGGAATCTTGTAGGAATGCACGATACCTACTTACTAAGGATGATTGATCCAAAGTATCGTATCGTTCATTTTCCCGTCTTTTTTGTCTAAGCAAAAATCCAAGAATTAATAAGTAAACTCATAAATCATAATAATAATTTATCAAGTTCTAAGATGCCTCATTTGTCATATTAACATTCTTGATAAGTATTTTATTAAATAAACAACCATGATGTTTCAAATTACCTATATAATTATGCAATTTGTAACAATGTGGTACGATACGATCCATTTGTTACGATACATACCTACTTACTTGTACGTAGTTTTCTATCGATTCAAGCATCATCTGCCTAGCCTTTTCCCAACTACACTGGGGTCAACTTCCAGTCTAACTGGATGCAGCTGAATACCACTATTGCACATGGAGCGACGGCCTATCTGACCTCCACAACCCAGTTAATACTGGGTAATGCGATACCCCCTTGGTAAGACTGGTTGTCAGACTTTAGGCCCACTACCTGTAACGACTGTCAAAGGTCTACAAATGACAGCAATCGATTCAAGCTAGCGATGATATAATTGTAAAGACATGTTATTCTTGTACCGACAACAACCACTTATTATTATTTATTTAATTCGGATACATACATTATCCATATTATTGTTAGTACAAGTTATAAATTATATTAATTAGTTTTATTTTATTTTGATAAATGTTTCTAACATAGTTTAAGTCAGAAACATTTCTTAAAATAAAATAAAACTTATAATTTAGGAACTTAAAACTGTGCCCACTTCCCGCTGCATCAGACCTGCAGCTGTGCAAACAGGTCCAGTGCTCCAGGAAACGAAAATCTGGCTTATTGGCAATCACCCTTATAAGGCTCATCATTGACTCATGCAAGTAGTGCAAGCGCAAGCGCGTTTTCGCAAGTCTTTTATCTTACAACTAATAAAAATAATAAAATAAATAAATATCGCTCGACATTACACACAGCGCCATCTAGGTGCCACACTAAGCTACGAGGCTTGTGTCGTGGACACCAGATAGTTGATAATACTACATAGATGCTTTTTTGTTTGTAAATACATACTTATTATACATTTAAACATCCATGACTCGGAAACAAATGTCCATGCTCATCACACAAACATTTGCTCTTACCGGGACTCGAACCCGGGACCCTAAGAACGTAAGGCAGCCTCACTACCGCTGCGCCATTCGGGTCAAATGAAAAAAGTGTAAACACAAGTTGTACGCAAAAACTACTGAACGGATTTGGATGTGGCAAACAGATACTTTGTAACCTGGTTTAACACATAGGATACTTTTTGTCCCGCTGTACGATCCCGTGGGACAATACCGAACTCTCTTTCTTTCTGTTTAGTTTTAGGTTTTTGTTTTTTTATTGTGTAGTTTTAAGTTTTATATTTCATTTTTATTACTTTTTCTTTTATTGTTGTGTGCACTTGTGGCGTGTGCCAAATAAATGTTTTCTTTCTTTCTTCTTTCAAAACTCTACGCAGCCGAAGCTGCGGGAATAAGCTAGTTATTTTTATTTTTTTATTTATTTATTCAGTAGTAGGTACATACATTTTATACATTTAAGTTGGTGCCAACATAAACTCATTAGAGTTTTACCGTGCACCAAGATCATCGACTACATAATTTAGAATTATATCCACATAAGTAGGTACTTAGTTAAAAATAAAAAACACAATAAAACTTACAACGGGTATTTGGCGAAATAATATCTAATACCAACGAGCGAACCTCGGTGACCATTCCGACCGTCCGTGCATAAAAAACAGAAGTAGTGGAGGAAGTTTTAAATGATACAGGTTGCTCCTAAAAGTATATAACTTTGTAATCTTTTTTATGCTACGTATTACTTTTGCTTTATAGTGTATGCTTTAAACTATTTATCTATGATGAATTCAATTAATATCTTTAATTCAATATTATTAATATACATCCTACCTATCTTCGGTATTAATCTTTTAAATGTATTAATGTCTAAAACCCACATTGCAATGACCGATCCAAACATACAGACCACTGACACACATACAGACACGCTACAACTTAATTAAAAAGAATAAACTGTACCGGAAGGCCGGAACCGCCCGAACAATGGCGAACGGAGACGAAGCGACTCCGTTGCGCAAGAGCTGTATTTAGCACTATTATTCCACGCTTCCTAGATTATAATCTGAACTGCTGACCGTTGAGAAAGTCAACTTTGTAATCCAATTAGTTTTTTCATTGTTATTGGAGAGAGCTTCTTCGTAAAGCGTTTTGTCACATGTAGACTCCTACTATCCCTCTTACTTATAAGTTATTACTTAATCATTTCAACCAGGGTTGGTCTATTGTCGTACAAAGAAAGAAAGAGCATTGATCATGACACGGTTGGTCTAGTTCAGAAAATTACTTCAACATATTTTGCTTCTCCATAAGTTAGTCATGCAAGATTAACTTAGAAAGTTCACTTGAAATTGTAAAATGTGAGCTGTTATAGCATACAGTGCTTTTTAAATAAGGTCATGTCACGAAAATATTTTGGAAATATCCTTTTGGGCACCATTCACTACATTTACTTGTGAAACTCTAGCTAAATACATATATTCTTTAGATATCTAGGTATGGCTTGATGAGCAATAAAGTGTAATCTCTTTATCTATACATCTTTATAGAAAACTAACACTAGGTCAATTAAAAATCTTCACACACATGATAACACAAAAAAACAAGCGATAGACTATTTAAAACAATTGAGGCTTGCAAAATTGAATCTCTGATGAAGTGATGACTGATAAAAATCTTTAACAATTCTACTCCAAGGAGTCGAAAACATATTTTTCAGACGTTACGAAAAGCAATATAACACAGGCACCTGGTCATTACTGGTCTAATGTACGAAAACTGGAACACAGCAACAATGGATTACAAAAGAAATACGTTTAGGAGATCTCTCATCGCGCAGTGAATCACAGTACACAGAATGCCTCGCGATAACTCGCCGGATTCACACAATATGTTACAGAAATATGTAACAAGGCCATTTCGTAACTTTGTGGAAATTGGTAGAGATGTTAACAATACTGGGATCCTGGTTTATTGATCGTGGTGTCAGTTAGCAGGTCGTTTAATTTTTCTTAGCCTGTAGTATCGCACTGCTCGAAAAAGGCCTCTCGCATAGCCTCCCAGTCTCCTCTCTGTGTGGTTTTCTCCGGCCAATGTGTCATAAATGCTTCTTAAGTCCTCACGCCAGCATTTTCTAGGCCTCCCTCGGCGACAACGCCCGTCTTCTGGCACACACTGCGTGACGACTCAGGCCCATCGGTCCTGATGCATTCTAAAGACATGGCCCGCCCAATCCCACTTCGACCTAGCATTCTTATTGCCCACATCAGCGATTCCAGTTTTTGAGCGTATTGTGGTATTGCGAATTCTATCGCTTTTTTTTTTTCCGATGGGAAATCATCAAATAACCCCTCCCGCTCTGGGCTGAGCAGGAGGGAGTGTCAGACTTTTACTGACTAAAACCCATCCATGTTCCTTCCTTTGCCCTTTGTGTTCCAGGGCCGCGGTATCTCTTTCGAACAGTCCCGCAACCCTGGCAGGCGTCGGTCCTTACGGACCCCTTCCTGTTTGCTGACTCTCTTTGAGGCGCGCGTGGAACACGAACGCGCCGTCGACACGGCCTGTCGTCATAAGACGGACGGACGGCGAGCTAGCCCATAGCTCACCGTCCACAGGCCCGCGAATTCTATCGCTGAGCTTGATACCCAATACGCTACGTTCTATCGCCCTTTGGCAAACCTTGAGCTTGGACTTTTGCGACTCGGTCAGGAACCAAGTTAACTTAATTAATCATTAAACAGATGAAAAAATGTGCATCTGTGTGTTTCTTAAGTAATTACAATTACTTAAGAAATGTGCATCTGTTTAAATGAGCAAAAGATTGTACCTATCCAAGCTAAGATACTACCTGGAGAAAAAATGTAAAGAAAAAGAAGCTTTACCGTCTAAACAAAAATGGTGCGTTTAATAACTATAATACTTTCCCATTCCCTTTCCTATAAGATGTGTCACTCACTTTCCGCACTTACGGCAGCTGGATAATACATTTCAGAAATTGAATGACCACTCAATATCGTGCTTGCAATATATACGAGACCTCTAAACTTTTATATGACTCATCATTATTCTGGAAAACCCACGTCTTCTGTGACTGTCCAGTAGAACTACGCAATATTTTATTGGAGCCAATCATTGCAAGAGCACAACACAACATTATCTTTGATGGCCATCTCACTATGACGTTTTCCACAAAGTGTGAGATATCAAAAAAGTTAATTAATGCCCAGTTATCCAGAAGGTAGATCGTAAAGCATATACCAGAATTTTTGCATAGACAAGAATTTACCAACGCTACTGTATTTCCGCTGCCTTACAGAATATAGGTACGTGTATGTCAAAAAAATCACAGCACACACAAGGCAGCTTTTAAGTTTGCAGCGTTTCGTATCAGAAAAGGCCTTAAAGTATTATAGAGTGACTGACCTATTTGCTGACCTATTATATAAAAAGAACTAAAAAACAGTGGAAATAACGATGTCATCATAAATAAAATCGATGTCAAAGAGCTAGTCTCCATGAGGTCATCTAACCAGCATCTTATTACGATCTTAGAAAGGTATTCTTCACAAACGAGCAAGGTCGTGTTTTAAAAGAAGCAAATGTACGCACATTATTGTCGTTTAGAATGGAATTACAAAATAACTCAATGACTCGAGATGTTGTGAATCCATTAGTTGCAACACACCTGCATAATGTTTGCGCTCCGTCGAATTGCGATGCATGAACTCTCACTTTTATTATAATACTATTTGTGATTTAAACAAGTGAACTATTGAACCGCGATGGTCATTACAGTTCTGAATGTCCACTTCTAGACAAGAGGGCCCTACACAAGTGGACTTCGCTTTCAAAGTGTTTCATACAAGGTGTAAATGGGCCCTTCACCAAGCGGTCAACCAAGCAGTCTGTACATCAAACTAAGTAACTCTACGCAAAAATTATTGCTGTGAAACGACATTTTTTTGGGGTAAAAAAATCACGTTTCACATTAGGACTCAATGTATCTCACTCAAAACATGGTGCTGATGTATTGAATAGTACGGCGGTCGTGGAGGTATTTAAAATAAAGTTAGAACAATAAAAACTTGTGAAAAAGTAGTAACGTTAAGCCTCAATATCTTCGTAACTAGAAGGTTCCCAGGTATGGTCTAGAACAAAAAAACAAGGACGACGGAGAATACAAGAATCAAATCAACACTGAAGCTTCCATCAAATATTATGTTGCAGTTAGTAGGTAATTAATTACCGACTGTCACTTTATTTGCAAAGTCATCATAGTCTAGAATTGACTTACATATTCTTAATGACTTATTTCTTAATGATAAAGCAGTTTTTATGCTCTTACTCGTAATTTTGCTTAACATCAGAAATTGCATTTCAAAACGGTAGTAAAAACTTACCATATGGACCAATTCTGTAGATCTTAGCAAATGTGTTAGTGCTTATGTTTCATACTAAAAATAAATCATTATACATGATGCTGAAATACTAAATTGGACAGCAAGAAATTTTACATCGTTTCATCCATAAGCAGGATTGCAAAATACTTAAACCTGGGTAGGCCTACTAAAAACAAAGAGAACCGAGTAAAAGGTACATTTATAAAAAGTCTACTTCACAAAAGTTTTAATGACCAAAATAAGCTAAAATGTCGGCAATATCCATAACAAAAAGGCGCGAGGAATTTGGAAACATTTTTTGACAAAAGTCGCAACATTTTCTTTAATAGTTTCCTAAAAGAGAATAGGAAACAATGTCTGGCAAATTGTTTCGTATGCTGACGTTCTATGATTAATGTTAGAAGGAATGGGTAATACCTTCAACCTTGTTAATTCATTGTGGGGTGGTTACGTGACGTCATTTTACAAGACTACTAGACTATTAGACTTACAAGGTTGTTTCCGGATTTTGGTTGGGCTGTAAATGTAGTAGCTTGTTCTCCAACAGCATCATCTGCCAAGCTTTCCCCACCTATTGAGGTCTAATCGAATACAACCTAATACCAGTCCTTTACATGGTGGGTCGATCTTTAGGTTAAGCCGTGCTTGCCTAGGTTGGTCTGTGGATGTGTGACCGCCCATTACATACCAGTAGCTAGCAGTACCATAGCTGTCCTGGCTGTCATCTGTAGATCTTTGACAGTCGTTACAGGTAGTGGCCCAAAAAGTGACAACCAGTCTTACCAAGGGGTATCGTATTACCCAGTACTAACTTGTGGAGGTTAGATAGGCAGTCGTTCCATGTAAAATACTGGTATTCAGCTTCATCCCGTTAGACTGGAAGCCGACCCCAACGAAGTTGGAAAAAGTTGGACCAGTACTGTACATGGACCGCCATATAACACAGTTGCTGGTTTACATGATGCCCTTGGGTAAGATTGGACGTCAGACTTTCGAGATTTTGACTACCTGTAACGAACCAACGAGACATTCGAACTTACGGATGACAGCAATAGACCAACGTTGGTCGCCCATCCGCAGACGAAATTCGGCAAGTGTGACTTAACCTGCGATTAACCGGCTTTCTGTTACTATTTAGCTTCCTTTCTCTCTCGGTTCTTCTGGGTTACATTCCGTATTCGGTATTGGGTTTCTCAACAACTCCAGTAGGTATAGCAAGTTAAATAAATGCTAAATCAGCAATGTGCAACCACTGGGGTCAAAGGTCACGATGACCTCTCGCTCGCCGACTTCAATGCCCTATTTGAAAATTGTTCGTTGACAACAGCAAAAGGTATTTCATAAGAAAAAGTTTTTTTTTCTTGGCTTAAATTATCAGATGTATTCAGCAAAAAAACTGGATCTTTAGTGGAACATATAAAAAAAAAACCCCCCCGAAAAATTTGCGTGGATATTTTTTTTTTTGTATTAAATACGAGAACTTGTGCACACAATCCCTGTTTCCTCGAAACATTAAAGAGAAAGAAAAAATATGTATTTAAATACCTATGTATTTTTTTTTTTTTTGGTAAGTAAATATATTTGTATGTTACCTACCACTTTTTGGCTTACACCATATACCACGTCTTTGGGCAGTATAGGCATCTATAAGAATATACTGCGTAGACGCAAGCTATAACAGTTAGTTAAAATAATTATCTATCTACTAAGATCCAACTAGTTTGGGCCACACTCGTGACCTAAGAACCATCTCGTGAAAGGCAGCTGAACTAACCAGTTTATCTGCAGATCTCTACTCGGTCAATAAGCCTACTAGAATAATATTGACCGTAACTTTTAAAGGAACGATTTTAGTGTTTATTTAAATTATTTTAGTAGCCAATGGTCATGATCCGGATTCGAATTCAGGCCTACTATAACTTGTGTATTTTTTTATCACAACTGCTCTTAAAACAGTGAAAGAACACATAGGTAGTGAGGAAACTAGCATGCAGTATACAACCATTTATGTATATCTTATGGCTATTGGACCTTGGGGCAGATGGGCATACTTCAAGGCTCATTCTCCTTTGAGGACATGTGACCACAACCAAGCCGTACTAGGCCCGCGTGGTGGATAATATTATGAGCCACTTCCTAGCTATGCTGTCACAGAGAAAAAACAGGTCCCTACAATACCTACAAATTCATATCAGCCCAAAGTCAGTTTCCTTCTGTTGAAAATGGGGCCGCCTAAAATACTTATGTACGTGCCAAGTATTTTCCCACGGCATCGATGTTTATTTTTATATATTGATGACCTGTCATATAAACGTCGTCTACTTGATATCTCAAGCAGTCTTCACATGAGGTTAGCTTGGTTTCATAACCAAAGTGGGTGTTTATAAACGAGAATCTACAAGTATTAGTCTTTCCCCTAACAGCTTGATCAAATCCTGGACAGCATCAGCGAAAATATCCAAAAAACACACTTGGTAAAGTCAAAGACAAAATTTAAATAATTTTGGATCGTTATCTGCTTAGCCTTTTCCCACCTATATTAGGGTAGGTTTCGAGGCGAATGCAGCTTAATCCCGTATTTTCCGAGCGATAGCCTATCTGACCTCCAGAGCCCAGTAACTGGATAACATGATTACGTTTAATTACCGTGGTGTGCTTTTGTTGTCAATTATGCCGTTTTCAGGATATACATAGGCTTGCGTTTGGCTGCGACTCGCCTGATGTGAAGAAATTATGCGTCTTAAGGCACGCTTGCCCAGAAGTACCCGATTCACTCGAACTTTGAATAGATCCAGATTATAATGAACAGGGAAGAGAGAAGCCGGCAGTGAATTCCACGGTCTCATTAGGACTAATGAGAACTCATCAATGGGAGGTGACCTGAAAACGCTATAATCTGCTTTCCTTTTAAAGAAATGACGTTATTCAGCCGAAAGACATCCACTGCTCGACATAGGCCTCTACCCAAGTGTCGCCACATTGACCGGTCCCGGGCGATCCCCGCAACCTTCACCAGGTCATAGGTCCACCTAGCGGGAGGCCTTCCAACGCAACGTCTTCCGGTTTGCGGTCGCCACTCCAGAACTTTTCGACCATCCGTTCTGCAAGCAATGAGCCCTGCGCACTGCCACTTAAGTATGGCAATTCTTCGGGCTACGTCAGTAACCTTGGTCAGAAATCTTGCGGATGTCCTCATTTCTGATTTGATCACGCAAGGAAACTCCGAGCTTAACCCTCCCCATTGCCCTTTGGGTGACTTTAAGCCTTCTGATGAGGACCCATTGTGTGCGACCACATTTCGATCCTGTATGTAATCACTGGCAACACACTGGTCATAGACTCGTCTTGAGACACTGCGGTAAGTTGGACGAGAAGATACAAGGCTACGTTATTATAAACAAACAATATTTATAGAAAACCTTTTTATTTATAACAACTTTCACAGTGAAAGTGTTTCTCCTCAATTTATTTATTTATATTGTTATGATTTAAGGTCACTCCGGTTGTAGGCGTAAGCAATAGATTCCTAAGCCGCTTAGATATTAAGTATTCATATCTTAAACCTCCACATAATGTATGGTACTTTATATCTGTCTGTTTTTACTATAATCTATATCTTTAATGATGTCACGATTTTTGTCTGTTTGTGTGATCGCGTTGTTCTTCTAAACCTAAACAACGTAACGGATTTTGATGTGTATTGTGTATTTCTTCATCATTTAGGGAATTTACTCCTGAAAGTACGTTGCGTGGACCGGGTAGTGCGCCTCAAGTGGACCTGGGCAGGACATCTAGCTAGACGCGAGATGGCCGATGGAACCGAGGGGTGGCCAAGGTTAGGCCGTCCTAAAGCTCGTTGGGTCGACGATATCGTCAAAGTCGCGGGTAGACACCTGGATAAGGGTCGCGAAGAACCGGGAAGTGTGGCAGAAAAAAGGGCAGGCCTATAGGCCTAATCCGGGCTGATATGATGATGACTCCTGAAGGACATACAAATAACATCTTCATCATAACATCACGCCCGTAAAGCCCGAAGGGTAGGCAGAGGTGAACTTAATAGTACACCCACATTTAGCCAGTTACGTTTGAGTCCCATGTCATAAGGAAGAGAGCCTATTGCCAATTAAATTAAACTTAGTTATAATAAACCAAGCGAAGCAGAATCAGGTCGCTAGTCTTAATAATAATATAAATGCGTAAGTTTGTGAGGATGGATGGATGTTTTTACTCAATACTCAATACTTTTATTGCATTCCACATGTAGGTTTCTTAGGTGGTAAACTTATAATTAGCTCATATGGACCCTGTCGGGCACAGCGAAATAAGTGAGTTAGGAGAGAGGAAGCATTTGTAAATTATACATATAACATTTCTCAGCAAACTAAGTACTTAAGTTATGACTTTATAAGTCTATCACATAGGTATTCGTTTACAGAATAGTAGCTTTTATTTACCAGAAATAGTCTAAGTTTTTTTTTAAATATGTTAGTTTTTTCTTCTTTTTTTATTGATGCAGGTAGTTTATTATATAATTTAATAGACATTACGTAGGGACTTTTAGAGTGCATTATTAGTCGAGAAATTGGTAAGTTTAGCCTAGATCGATGTCTGAGTAGATAGCGTGTCTGGATGTCTTCACGTTTTGAATAAAATTCTTGATGTTTCCGCACGAATTTGCATGTTTCTAAAATGTATATACAAGGGAGGGTTAGAATGTTATGTTTTTGAAAGAAGGGTTTGCAACTATCTGTTTGCTCAATGTTTACCAGGATTCTGACCAATTTCTTTTGCAGGGTAAAAAGTGTTTTTGCTCTTTTAAGCAAAAACTACTGACCGGATTTTGATGAAATTTAGCACACAGATAGTTTTTAACCTGAATACTTTTTATCCCGGTAGTACGATCACGTGGGATAGTTACGAAACTCCACGCGGGCGAAGCCGCGGGCATAAGCTAGTATTGATATAAAATGTACTTTTTATATTTTAACATTCTTTGGTTAATTAATTTTAGTTTTAAGCTCGGTGTGGGAACTTCAGTCATTACGGGAGGACGATCTGAAGATAGGCGAAAGCAATTAGAGTATGTCGCAACTTGGTGGAAGCCTATTTATTAGGAGATCATAATAGTCTGATTTTATTAATTGTTTACAGCCTGATATCCTGCTGAAAAATTCCGCACGCAAAATACGCGCTTAGACGTGGAGTTGCGGACACCAGCCCGCTATACAATACAATACAAGATCTATACTAATATTATAAAGAGGTAAAGTTTGTGAGGTTGTAGGGGGTAATCTCTGGAACTACTGAACCGGTTTTGAAAATTCTTTCATTAATAGGAAGCTGCATTATCTAATACGCGAGCAAGGCCGCGGGCAACAGCCAGTCGTTTGATGATGTAAAGATTATGTGTAATGTAATGAATAAGAATGTGACTGACGTGTGATTGGAGAGGTCCAACAGAGGACTTCTATAAGCTGATTGATCATGCGATATTGAAGAATATTTTTCCTTGAACCGTATGTAATAAAACTGTTTCTTAGTGGTGGTTTCATTTTATTTGAAAGCAAATTACATCGTAGCGTCGCGTTCTGCTGTGTCAAATGAGTAAAAACATTTCAAACATTAATTTTATACTTTTTGCTGTGCCCTAACAGGGTCCGTAATTGTACCTTAGTTAAAATCCCACTGTAAAATCTTCACTAATTATGTAATAGGTACAAATAAAGATAACTATGAATTTGAGTTTAAATATGTAACTTATATGTAGGGTTGTCTGAATTGAAGTCTTATTAAGCTTAACATAAGAACCACATTGCTATCATATTGCTGAAGTTTATAACGTTTATTTTTAATCTTTATTTCTACTTTCAAACCCCGGAAAGACCGGTCCATTCACAAACAAACAATAATTGTCTATAACAATCCACATACCTACGACTGCAACCGGTAATTCCTGCTCTCATATAATATATTATTCAATTGGCATGCACTGTTACGTTATATAATAACTTATTACGTTATCCCTCGTCTGATCGCCGTCTAGCTTTTAGATAAGATACAAAGACGGACTGTGGGCGTGATGGTGGACATAGACTGTCTGTCAGTTGCATCTTTGAAGGGTGAGGACGAGGAGTCTACAAATGAATGAGACCCTGGAAAACCTGTTACCCTCTATCTAGGAAGTGGAGGTGCTTACCTAGGTAGATATCCTCTATGTGAGAGGGGGCGGCCGCACGTAATCTATCACTCGGGTCGGTGGCTGCTTTCTCTATTAGGAGAGGCCTTTATCCTGTAGAGGTTCATTAATAGGCAAACAATATTTAGCAACAAATAAATAAATTGAAGTGTATGTTTGTAATTTCAAAACAAATGCTTTTTATTGCATGCAACATCATCTGCCTAGTCTTTTCCCAACTATGCTGGGGTCGGCTTCCAGTCTAACCGGATGCAGCTGAATACCAGTATTCTGAATGGAGCGACTGCCTATCTAATCTCAACAAGCCAGTTAGTACTAGGTAGTATGATACCCCTTGTTAAGACTGGTTGTCAGACTTTTTGGGCTGACTACCTGTAACGACTGTCAAAGATCTACAATTGACAGCCGGGACCAACGGTTTAACGTGCTTTCCGAGGCACGGAGAAAACTCGGCATGTAATGGACGGTCACCCATCCACAGACCAACCTAGGCAAGCGCGCCTTAACCTAAAGATCGACCTGAGCGGCTGTAATTATTTTGCCACGAGCTCCTCACCTTTTTACTGCATGCATATGAAAGTAATACCTACGGTACTTACTCATAACTTTTTTTTTCATTTTTGTCTGTCTGCCTGTCTGTTTGTTCCGGCTAATCTCCGAAACGGCTGGACCGATTTTGAAGGGAGATATTTTACTAGCCGATACCTGATGTTATAAGGAGTATCTTAGGCTTCCTTTTAGTTTAGAAAATGGATTACAGTACCTACCGTGCAACAAAAATTAAAACGTTTGAAATTTTTAACAAAATCAGATTGAAACAGAAAGTAATATTGTATAATAATTACACGCGGACAAAAGTCGCGGGCAACAGCTAGTAATATTATAAAGTTCCTGGCTGAGATCGAATCCTGAAGACCTGCGTGGGCCATAATTGCTTTCGAAGAAGCTGTTTATGACGGTAATCCATTTATTTCATCTGCACGAGAATCAGCGTAATACGATCACAACAGATGTCATATCATAGACTTATCAGATGCACTATCCACCTGTTTGTCTTCCTATTACGTAAAGACTAAATAAGTTCTTTAATATTATCTTTACTCGCAAATCGTGTCCTCAATTCCGTACCTCGTAAGTTCGCGTGAGGATAAACAAGTGAGACAAATAAACGAAAATAATTGTGTTAAACTTTCAACAAAAGTATCGCGAGTTATCTAACGTTATTCGATACGGATTCGACTGTTATTTCATACAGAATACATTCATTCATTGATTTTTTGAGACACGTAACGGAAAGACAATGAATAGAGTGTTATTTTTGATTGTAAGATAATATGCTAGACAAAAAATGGTTGTAAAAAAGATGTTACGTTGCTTAAAATCAAACATTATAAGGTGCATCCACACCGAAGTTACTTTCTAAGATTCCGTACCTCAAAAGGAAAAAGGTTATAAATAGCAAAGCCGCAAAAGTTAATGATATCAATAACTATTACATTTTGCAGCATGATAACTTATCATGCTGCAAAATGTAGTTACAAAGAATTACTTTGGTGTGAATTCACCTTAATAATAGTTTCGCCTTTTTTGAACAACGCACAATCTTTAAACATAACATATTACATTTATCTAGGGTTAATTTTTAAGACCACTATTTCAAACGAAATATTTCTCTATCTGCTATCATATTCATAACTCGAAAATGCGAAGTTACTTTACAAAATCTTCTAAAAATAAGAAGGTATTAAAGGTCAAATCCTCAATGAGCCCTTAGTATACTCACATTACATCTTGGCCAATGGTATCGCCCCAACTTACGAGAGGATACGGTCTAGACACAAAAAAAAACTGACACTCAGGCTGCGTTTCTACCAGAGATGGGCGAGGATGCGTAGCGAAGGATGTGTGTGAAACTAACCAATCACATAGCTATTCTAGAATAGCTCAAGCTGTGAAAAAAGAAGCCATATTATTGGTTAGTTACACACACATCCCTCGCTACGCATCCTAGCTCATCTCATTTGGAAACGCAGCCTAAAAACGGGATCCCGTTTGAGTGTTAATGATAGTATTAGTGACCATGCCAGTTTAAATACTTATATAACATCTATTGTTTACTACAAAATGTAAAAACAATATAATCAATCAAATTCGTCTTGCTACCATGACGTTTGATGACGCAAGTGTCCCCAAAAAACATTAGTCGTTGAATATTATCTATGAATGAATATATATATATATGTGTTATTTTTAGCGCATAATTATCTTCACGTCGTTACACGAATCGTTAGCAGTTACGTAAGATTGGTAAGTAATATCCTAGGTATAATTACTCATACGTACTGGCCCACATTTGCAACAGAAAGGAATTTGTAGGGTTCCAGAATTGTAACTTTTGTCGAGTATTTTTAGGCTACGGAATATTGGCTTTCGTCAGGTCCATCTGTTCGTCTGTCTGGATGTTGCACAACTGTTTGCTCGGAGACTATTTGCACTAAATCGGATGAAAACTTACAAAAGAACCATAAACAGAATGGCATTGACCAAAAATAATCGATGGAAAGATAAAAAAAAAACAATGCATTTAATTATAAGTGTGTGAGTTATTCATCGGTCCCATAATTCAAAAGATCATGAGACTACCTCGTTGGTCTAGTGATCGCGCGAGTGCGAGCGCTGAGCATGAGGTCCTGGGTTCGAGTCCCAGGTCGGGCATAAGTGTTATTGGGTTCAGGGTTGTTCAATCAGTAGCAGCCACGGAGTCTGGATTAGTGCCCGGATGATAGCAGTAGGTCCGCCCCTTATTACATGGACTTAACCATAACTGGCGAAATATGGTTGTACTATTAGGTACACCTCTACCATTCAATTCGGTTATTACAGGCATCATGTTATGTACTTAATTATAAGTTACTCTGTACAAGCAACATAGAACGTACAAATAACATATCAATATCGACACGCACATATAAAATAAAGTTATTTACTCAACACCAACATTATCTACCTATTACATATTCGTGTGATCTTTGACCTAACACGTTATTGACCGTTTCGAGAGCTTCCAAGTCTAAGCTGCTTGCTTATCAATCTGCACAAATCTCAATAGCCTTATGAAGAAGAGGGTTGGGTAAGTTTTGCAATAGACTTGCAAAACTATTGTAGGTTCCGTGTCTGAGCAAAGAATAAAACGTGTTCTTCTTCTTCGTGTCGATGATCCCTTAAGGAGCAGGTGGAGTTGCACAAAGAGCAGGTCAGGAGATGGGCCATGGTTTGCGATGAGACTCACTCCGTAGTCGCACTCAGGTTTATCGGTATACCCCCACCGGACCAAGTAGTACCTGCAGCGGCCCACCTTCCTTCGAAGTCGGTTTAGAGTCTTCCAGGTGGGCCACGGCAGTTGGGGACCCACTGGGGGCTTTTCTGCAGGCTCAACGTAGTGAGCCGGAGGGGGTATGTTGTCAAAGTTGAAGGAGCATGCCATGCACGTAAGCCTATGACATAGTAATATTAAAGAAAAAAAAACCAGCCAAGCCCGCCGGCCGGTGAAGTGTTCCGTACTATCGTAGTAGAGGAGCTGCCTTACATTTTTATTATTTGTTGTTGTAGCGGCAACACAAATACACATTCTGTGAAAATTTCAACTGTCTACCTATCAATGATCATGATAAACAGCCCGCTGATAGACAGACGGATGGACGGACGGACGGACGGACAGCGGAGGCTTAGTGATAGGGTCCTGTTGGTTACCTTTTGGGAAGGAACCTTAAAAAAGGAAATGATACTGTTATTTCAGAGTAATATTAGTTACTAATGAAGTAAATTAATAGCTGACTTTTCCCTTTTTTTTTTTCTTTTTTCGGTTGGGAAATCGTCAAATAATCCCTCCCGCTCTGGGCTGAGCAGGAGGGAGTGTCTGACTTTTACTGACTAAAACCCATCCATGTTCCTTCTTTTGCCCTTTGTGTTCCAGGGCCGCGGTATCTCTTTCGAACAGTCCCGCAACAGCTGAATCGTCTCTTATTGTAAATTCTTTTTAACACATCCGTGATATGTCGTAAAATGAAGTGGAACTATGTAAAGATCGTTCATTCAATAAAACATGATTTCACCATTCATTTCCATCAATTCGATGACTATCGGCCCTTTCGAATATCGTAAGTATAGGGTATTTTTACCCCTGGCCTTGCAGTCTCGACATAGACAACGCGATCGCAAAACAACCGAATACGGTGGCAAAGCCATAACGACGCATCGTTATGACTGGACGGCTGCTTGCTGTAACATCCTGAGCAATATCAATTAAACTGCCTAGAAGTGGTTATTTTAGTTTAATTGCTAAGGTTTATCCAACAGAACAATACCCCTGCAGATACAGCAGGAAGCTCTAGATTTATTACAAGGACACGAACGTTCGCTTTCACCACGCAGCGCCTTTCTATTCGGCGCGCGTCGCTCTTCTATGCGGACTTGCGCTGACTGTGACACACTGACGGTGAGGTTGATGAGCGATTTGTTTTTGTAGGACTATTGTACTCGTGTCTGATTTATTTGGGGTCGGTGCAGCTTTTTATTTCATAGGTACTTCTCACATAATCTGCCTAGCCTTTTCCCAACTATGTTTGGGGTCGGCTTTAGGCAGTATTTTACATGGAGTGACTGTCTACCCGTACTCCATAGCTGTTGGGTAGCACTGTACATCTTGAGAAAACGGTTTCCAGATTTTAATGGTGTCATTCTTGTACATATTTGTTTCAAAAAAGGTGTTATACTCGTAGTTTTTGTTTCAATTTTTTTAAAGTATTGATGAATTCCACTAGGTACTTGGATTCGCCTGCCAGTAGGTGGACCGAAGACCTGGTGAAGGTTGCGGGGATCCGCTGGATGCGAGACGCACTGGACCGGTCAACGTGGCGACACTTGGAGGAGGCCTATGTCCAGCAGTGGACGTCTTTCGACTGAAATGATGATGTTAATGACTTAGATTTTTGGAAAATTAACTAAGGAGCTAAATTAGGGTAATTTTAATGACAATGACTGCAACAGAAACTTAACAGCACACCGGGAGACAAACAGGTGCAAGATGGAAGTGAAAGATATCATGAAAAAATACTACGAGAAAACTAACGCTTACCATTCTGAAGACCCGTGTGTCACATTTGGCCAACACTCAACCGTATATAATGTCCTGTTGGAAGGTTATGAATAACATTTATATAATAACACACACAAACACAACTAAGTATATAGGTATTTTGCATAATTTCTGCGTTTGGACGAGCAGGCATGTCGGAGAAATTCGCGAGTATATGTTTATATGCACTTATGTGGTGCGTTTCTTCTTTTATGGTAATTTGAGGATATTGCGAGACATTTTGGCGCGTAAACTAACTGTGTTGTACTCTCTGGTAACATGATTCAACAATCACGGATGTCGTAGGTATACTAGAATCTAGCGGCAAATTCGCAATTTGTTGAGTTCTCTATTCTCTGCACGAGATTACTATTTAACTGTTTGCTAAATATTCCATCATCATCTTTATCATTTTAGTGACAAATTATGTATTTTATTTTTGAGTAAACAATACTTTGGCCTGCAGGACAATATATATGTTAACGGGAAAAAACACACTAAATTATCACATGCTTTATATATTCCTCGAAGAAGAGGGTTAATCTAATCGGCCAAACGATTATTCGGGGTGACAGTTCTTTTGGCTAACAGTCCATCGGCCGTTGCGCCCGGCTGTCATTTGTAATCTTTGACAGTCGTTACAATTAGTCAGTGGGACGAAAGTCTGACAACCAGTCTTACCAAGGGGTATCGTATTACCCAGTACCATGGGGTCTCAACTCGAACAAATTATAATTAGTCCATGAAAAAAAATCATAGATGGCAGCATAGGTAACAGTAAAGAAATTAACAACCACTAAAATGCGTTAAACGGCAGGTTTTGGCTGAAGTAAGATTAGTAAAAATCAGAACTTCTTTGTTTAATGCTTATTTATCTATTTACACTCAAAAATCACGTAATTTCGACAAAAAAGATAACTGAAGACTTTTACTTCCATGCGAACCCATAGAATGATAAAGTAGTTATCTGTTTTCCATTTTGTTTAGAGCTTTTTGCAATAGATGGCGTTTAACTCAATTTGTCACATACACTGTAACCAGAATCGTTACATAATTACGTTTAGTTGTTTCATTATAAGTAAATTCAAATATTTTTTAAATCTATTACTGTTCATAGAATAGAAATATAAGAAATGTTTTAACATGTTTATGGTACATAATTATATTTCTTTTTCATTTTACTGAACCCGGAACTTTAAATTACACGAAACGTTTTAAAAGTAGGTAGTTACTCTGTCTGTCAATTTTGTTCCGTCATGTCTGACATATTGGCAGTAAAGTTGTTGTCTATTTTCTTCTACTTCGAATGTGTTTTTGTTTTCTTGTAACCGACCTGGCTTCGAATTACGGATTTTGGAAAAGACACCCCCCCTATGAATAGACCTGGACCCTATGTGTTATAGGCTCTAGAAAATAAAATATGTTTATGATAGCCACAGATATAACACAGAGAATATAATACTAACGTCTATAGCCAATGGGTACTCCAAATTGTTTTTATAATATTCATCTAAAATGTGGCCGTATATTAGTCAATAACATATTGTTTTTGATTTTAGGAAACATGACGATAGCTCACCTTAATCATCAGGAACTGCGGAACAGATACCTGTGTATTACACATTTCGATGATAAATTTATTCAGAATAAAACTGGCAAAAGGCAAAGATTATCTAAAACAGCAGTGCCTCAAAACTACAACGATGAGCAATTCTTGGTCATGACGCCACATTCACCATGTCCATCAACATCACAAGGTATTTTTTGAGATAATCACAATTGTACCTACCTTCATTTTTAGGGAATTCTGTTTGTAAGTTTTAAGAATGACAAGAACTGTTCTTACCAGTCGTCAATAGTTTGTAACATAAGTTTAGCTTACCTTTATACCTGTTTTTTAGCTCAAGAAACTTCACCTGTACTGAAAGTTTTGACCCCAACCAAAGTGTACAAGTCACAATGGACTAGTAACAGTTCGAACGTTGAAGAACCTACTGAACCTAGCGCACCTTTATGTTTTGACACACCAAAGAAAAGGAAATCAACTGACACCCCGAAGTGCAAGAGATTAAAAATGAGCCTTCAAATGTCCTCCAAGTTGATCAAAAGAGAAAAAACCAAATATTACAGACTGAAAAAAAAAATTGCGGTTAAACTAATAACATAATAAATTTAGAAAAACATCAGTTTAAAAGTGATGCTTCAAAAATTTTGACAATTATGCAATTAAAAAAAAACTAAAAGGCAGTGGAGTGAGGCAGAAAAATTTGTTTGTATGTAATTATATTATTTTGTATGTCATTTTATTGTTATGTGTATTTTGCTGGCTGGTTAGGCAAGGTGTGTATAGAACATTTTGATTGTATTGCCTGCAAAAGTGTTTTGACTAATAATGAAGTTGTTGATTAACAAAACTTATTCTAATTTGACCACACCAAGTCTTAAAACTCCAAGTGATTTTTTTTATGATTTAGTAAAAAAATACTTGATTTATTTAATGATAGCTAATGCTATCATTAAATAAATCAAATAATTCACAAAATCAATTTGTTGTCTGATTTAGTGAAAAAAATTCAAATATACCTTCCCAATGATTACCATGATTTTAATCACATTGATTTTTTAATTAGAAAATTCTTTGAAGTGAAACTAAATGATTACTGTAAATCAAGAAAGAAATCGAATAAATCAAAATCCAAAATAAGAATTCTGCAAAATAAATAACTATTTAATGGCCTGATAAGCTTAAAAGCTACTCTAAACCATTTATTTGGCTAATCAACTAGTGCGATTTCTAGAATTGGATTTTTTCAAAATTCTAATGATGCAGCTTTAAGTGTTTGTCAAAATCAAGGGTTGAACTCCTTCGACAACTTTCCTTTAAGTCATAAAGATGGCTATCTCAAAAACTCATTCTGTATACGTATAATACGGGTCGAATTAAATTACCTAGCGAATCTTTACCACATGTTACGAACCAATATCGAAAACATATTAATGAAACAATAACAAAACATTTTTTTTTTCTGATGGTCACGTCTAAACGACTGTTATGATTTTATGAATGTTATAAAAAATATAATATGGTTATAAAAAATCCAACTACAAGGCCGCTAATACAAACACGGGCGCAAGGCCGTGCGACGCTCGCTGACAGAATGCGGGCATTGACCTCAACGCTCGTGGTGCGTTAGATGCATTTACATCAGCTGTCTTTGGACTGATCACTATAATAATAGTTTAGATAAGTTAGGTACTTGATTGAAGTATTAAAATTAAAATATTTTATAAAATTATTCCGTTCGTTTTTTTTATTTATGTAGATATGTACTTAGTAAGTACCTATTTCCAGCTTTCATCCTCCTACTCCTAGTATCCACCTATTTCATTTCATTTCCTTGCCGTAGTAACTACATTAAATTAAAAGCATTATAAATAATATATAATAAAAGATTTGATTGATTTGAGTAATATGAGGTACTATTTGGGTAGTATGAGCTGCAACTGCTGCAAGTGACGATCTGCAAACTTTATGGTGGCTCGGAACATCTAACATAAAGCTGCACAAATAGCGCACTATTTTTTCTTACGTTTTTTACCAATTTGCAGGTCGGTGTCAGGTTGTGTGTTGATTAAAATATGACTCGCGGCCGTAACATGTACACACGGCTACACATCAAGCTATAAATTTCCAGTTTACGCTGATCTCTCATTGTATAGGATTTTCGTACAATGCGAGGTCAGCTTACACTGGAAATGTATAGCTTGATGTGTAGCCGTGTGTACGTACTTAGTTACAGAATTGTAATCATTAAAATTATCAATACAATTTAAGCTCATATAATCCCTTTGAATGACTTTTTCATGAAATAGTTATTCAATGGGATTGTATTGACGATTTAAAATTATTAATAATTCTGTAAACACACATATACACACGGCTACACATCAAGCTATACATTTCCAGTTTACGCTGATCTCGCATTGTATATGATTTCCGTACAATGCGATGTCAGCTTATACTGGAAATGTATAGCTTCATGTGTAGCCGTGTGTACGTGTTACGGTCGCGAATCATATTTTGTTCAACATACAGGCTGACACTGATCTGCCCATTGCAAAAATTTAAAAAAAAAAAATCTTATTGAAACACCTATCACATGCTTAAGAACACAATCATGAAGTCGCATTTGCAGCGAGATGTTTGTTAGCTCAGTCACACAAATGAAACCGTTCCGCCAACTAGAGATATTTTTTGTTGTTTTATACCTACTTGCCCTTGAACGCCCGGTGCGATCGCGATGTAGAGAATCTATATAAAAGCAGCGCCACCTAGTAGTATCGATGGCACTTAGTATCGATGCCACCTAGTATCTAGGCTGACTCCTAGATGGCGTTGTAAAACTACTGCCTCTGGTAATTAGTGAGACGCTGGTGCTGCCATCTGTTGAAAAAATGGAGGAAAGAAAATAGCCCGAGCAATAGCCAGACTTAGGGAGGTATCATTTCTTTGTATGGGATTGGGTATCTGTACGAAGTATTATAATATCTGTGCCAGTACTAAATAAGTTGTGGAGGTCAGATAGGCAGTCGCTCCATGTAAAATACTGGTATTCAGCTGCAATCGGTTAAACTGGAAGCCAACCCGAATATAGTAAATGTTCTTAGGACAAATGAACTTTAGGCAATTGTTACATTACAATGCAATACACCACTGAGGTCGGTATAAGAAGGGGTCACACAGGAGAGATAGGTAGTCTAATCACATGTATCTGATCAATTCGAATGATTCTGAATGACGCACGAAAGAGACATTTAAGTACTTCATGGTATGACGTCCATAATATTGATCAATATTACTTAATCCATAAGATTTTGTGTGTATAAGTAATCGTTACAATAATTACACAATACGAATTTCTTAATTAATATGCGTATATAATACACAAAAATAAATTAAGTTAAACACGCAAAGAGGCGTTCACGCATGTCTACATTTAACTCAAAAATCTGGTAGGTATGTAGGTGGATAAAAATATGTTTACTTACGTAAGAGATAAATGTTTCACACGTCTGTTCATCAATTAATCTCATCTATTTTAGGATGAACGAACTAGATTGTAGTTTCAAATTATTATGTAATTACAGTGAAGAAGAGATCAAGCTCGACGGACAATCAACCTAGCCTAGCCAAGACGCAGTTTCATTGAAAGCGACTTTTATCAGAAGTTTAATTCAGTCCCCTCCCTATATTTTTGAATGTTCAAGCAACCCTATCGCTGATATTAGGCCTCAGTCGAATTTTATAATTACCCAGCTTTCCGCTATCGGTAACACTGCTTATCAGGATAGAGGACCTTGGCTGAGCTATCCGATTACCAGGTTTTCCAGATTTTGTAAGATTGTCGAAACGCCATCGACGTGCACCTGCTTGGTCTTTTCCCGTTGGTAGATACCAACCTAGTTCGATTTTTAGTATAATGGCCGACGAAAAAATTTATATTTTTGTTATTTTCGTTTTTTTGTACATAATACCTACATAGTGGGCTTAGCGTTTATTACTAATTGTAGCATTAGTAACTCTACGGGTCATAAACGTTTTTATTTCGGTAAATAAACACTTCTAGTATTCGAATTTACATACATATTAGTCTATTACACAATTACCAATGTAGGTAAGGAAGTGTGCGAAAAAATACACAGAACGTCAGCGTAAACAATTAATTACATTGCAGAATAAGAATTTAAACTTAACCTGTCATTTTGTCATCCACTATTCTGAACTCCCGATATTTTGACGCTGTCGCAAGCGCCATGGTCGCGGGATGATAACAGCGCCAGT
Organism: Eugnorisma glareosa; assembly: GCA_947578425.1. Classification (NCBI taxonomy): domain Eukaryota; kingdom Metazoa; phylum Arthropoda; class Insecta; order Lepidoptera; family Noctuidae; genus Eugnorisma; species Eugnorisma glareosa. The sequence continues at coordinate 4,314,796 of OX387968.1, read as the reverse complement.
GAACTCCCGATATTTTGACGCTGTCGCAAGCGCCAGGGTCTAGTCACGTGTGTTAATCACGGAAGATATCCCGTAAGTGACAGTATAAGTTTATTTATAAACCGTGAAAGCTTAAAACAGTGTTTAATAAGAATTTAATCTGCAAATGTCTGACATTTTTAATTATACAATACCAACAATAATAGTACCTGCATATAACAGGCATTCTTCTCAAACAAAGAAGAGATCATCTTTATATCTAGTTGTACAACAGATTAATATGATAATAAGTGACGTTGTTTTTATTATTTCGATGTGAAAAGATATTTTTATAGATAGAAAACCCTTTCTTTTTTATTTGGAATGCCGCATGCTGGTCACCTAGTCGTTAAGGCAAAGGCGCGTTGAAATGTGAACCATTCACTTTTAGAATGTTCTATTAAATCATCTTCTTTCTACGGTGGGTTATATTTTTGGCTCACAAAATTGATTTTCGATAATCACAATATTATTTTGACAGATTAGGAATTTCTTGCAAAATCCTCTGAAGAAAATAGTTATTCCATTACTCTATACGTATGTTAAAAAAAATCGCCTGCTCGAATAAATAACGAAATGAATATTGTTGATTTTTTTTTAATGAAAGGCGTGATTTTTTGTTTTAGCCACTGTATTTTGGACGCTTATTCTCCCAAAATAATTACGTCTTGTGATGTGATACATACTTGCTGTAATTCAATCAACCATGCAAGTCTACAATATCTGACACAAGACTTAAGCAACATGCGAAACTCATGAGTTCGACTTCGACGACAAGTTCTTATTTCAAAAGTAAGTACGCACAATAACTTAGCCTTAAACAGTAGGTATGTTCAAATTTTGTCGCGGTACGTGTGAATCTGCTACAGCTGTCATCGCCTCTCTATTATCTTACGTAACGATAATTTGGTACACCTCTAGTGTACAGTAGGACACTCATACTTTTTAATGTTACGTCATTATTACCGATTTTGGACACTAGTTTGAATCAAAATACAGTCAGATACTAAATAGTTTAGTCTAGGCAATTAACACCGGAAGTTGTTTAAACGGAAATCACTGTTTTAAGCTTTCACGGTTTATATCTAAAATTAAACTATCACTTACATGATATAATATGCTATTATAATGTTATAGTCTATAAGCTTTCCTAAAATGTAAAAAATAAATATCTTTCATGATAGCTATCATGGCGCTTGCAACACCGTCGAAATATCGGGAGCTCAGAATAATGGATAATCACGGAAGATATCCCGTAAGTGTCAGTATAAGTTGATACGGAAATGGTTAAAGAGTTTTAGACGATTATATTAAATCTATAGACCGTACTATAATATTACTCGTATAAAGACGTAAAGAGTATAAGTTCAGTCAAGCTAGACATTGGGGGTAATCTTTGGAACTACTGGTGGCCTACCATGACGTCTGAAAGCAGGAGTAATTCCAGTTGGGAAAGAGATGGCGCTATTTGACTTGTATAGCTCTGTCTCTTTTCCACACTGGTATTACTTCTGCTTTATGACGTCATAGTAACACCCCTGATATGATTATGAAAATTCTTTCACTAATGGGAAATCTCATTAAACCCGAGTGTATACAAAAATATATAGAAAACGTTCCCGTAGGATAATTTTCGACCAAAACGTGAATGAAGATGGGATGGATGGGATTTCTCATTGACAATAATGATGATCTTCGATACTTATCTCCCCTCCCCTATTTTACACATTTACTGGATGAATTTTCATATATTATCCATCTTACACTTGGTTACCACCTTTCTCGGAAATTATCCCACGGGCACGTTGTAAATATAGCCTATGGCACTCGGGGATAATGTAGCTTCCTATAAGTGAAATAATTTTCAAAATCAGTTCAGTAGGTCCAGAGATTACCCCCTACATACAAACATACAAACAAATTTTACCTCTGAATATTAGTATAGATAATAGATTCTCTTTTAGAAGAATTTTTTGAATGTTTTTCTTGTTACACAGAAAGTTCGGCTGAGCAGTACATTTTTTTTTACTTTACAGCTGAAGTGCGTGTATGACCAGATGTAAGAGCGTAAACAAATACCAGTACTTTACATGGAGCGACTGCCTATCTGACCTCCACAACCCAGTTAGTACTGGGTAATACGATACCTCTTGGTAAGACTGGTTGTCAGACTTTCAGCCGACTGAGTACTTGTAACCACTGCCAAAGATCTACAATTGACAGCCGGGACCAATGGCTTAACGTGCTTGATGAGACACGGAGGAAACTCGGTATGTACTGAGTAGTCACCGATCCATGGACCAACCCAGGCAGGATCGACCTGAGCGGTTGTGCTATTTAGCCACAATTTGTATTACGAGATAGATGACCACTTCTATATAAATAGCTGGATTGTATACCTACATTCATCCAATAACAACTGATCGCGATCGGCCTATCGGAACGAAGACCATCAATTTTGTTCAGAACTGGAATGTGCGAAGACGCGTCTTATTGTTTTATTATAAATGACATAAAGAAATTATACTTTCTCTTCCATAATGTATTATCTATGATTTAGTACCTTGAGACGTGGTCGATACAAGTAAGTAGGTACTAGGTAGGTACTTTTCGTAAAATAAATTATTCAATCTGTGATAAGTAGATTACTAAATTGTAAGTTAAGGAGTGTAATGACTATCTCAACTACCCCTTTAATTCTTAATGTTTTTTTCTTTGAAAATTAGAGTCATAACGTGTACTTAAAGTAAAATTAAAAATGGCTGAACTGAACATTTTTCCCGCTCATTTACAAGATTGCAAGTTCAAACCCAAACTTGCCAAAATGTGTCTATATAACCGTCTTCCAAAAAAGGAGGGACGTATTCCACCAGCTTCTTTTTTTTAATGTGTGTACATCGATTTCTCCGTGGCTACTACTGGTCCGATTAAGTTATTATTTTGGTATTTTTTCATTTGGTAGAAGAAGCTTGCGCGGTGGTCTCATTATTATTATTGTTAACTTTGCGTCGGTAGTTTATGACTTTTATGAGTTATCCTCCATAATAATATCTTTTTTTTTTCTTTTTGTTTTATAAATAATAAATAAATCATTTAATCAGGACCAAACATTTTGTACATTTTATGCACCCACCAAACTGCGTAACAGTTTGTCGGGATTAGCGCTCGTTTTAATACATTTGGTTCAAATAGTAATAGCACAGTTATAGGTAATAAGAAATAAAATAGCCAAATAATCCAATCGTGTGGATGATGTGCTAATAACTACTAGTTACAATTTAAAATTGTAACCATATTACGGTACGGTTTGTTACGGTATTTGTGGATATTTCTTGACGGCATGTAAAGCCAAGTCAGAGGCCCATGGGCGGCCTAAAATCTCCGACAACCCACACGATAAAGTAGAAGAATTTAAAATTGGTATTTGTGTGAGATACCATACCACAACTAAAAAGGGTAAATTAAAAACTCTTTTACAAAAAAAAAAATACCGACTTCCAATTTTTAGGGTCTTTTTTGGAAGTCGCTTATTTTTTGCTAGTTTAAGTTTTCTGTGCTATTGTAAGTTTCCTATAGATTTCTCGATTTCTTGACTGTATTTTTTTTTCGCTCGATACCTATCTATGTTTTAACGATAAATAAGATCTGTCAGCTCCAGCTCCTTACAGAAATCTTACAAAAATACGATGTCGATGACACGTACACAAACAGGTTCACGATTTTATTTGATCACTCGTGTCTTTTGCTAAAATTTGTGCAAAACTCTACCAATTTTGTGTGTTTCAACAGGTGATTCTGAACCCCCAAATCACAATAAGTCACTTTTCTTCATATAATACTTTTAAAACACCTACAGGTGTACAAGAAAATAAAAGGCTCTTAATAATAGATCTCAGATCATATCAAAGCACTATACATTCTACAGCACAGTGGTTAAAGTTACGAAATGCTCTTGTCGTTCAAGTGGCAATTTATCGGAGGAGGTGGAGGCTAGTGAAAGGATGCTCGGATATTAACTATATTAGTGCCGCAGCTGCACTTGCCTGTTCGTGTATTATTCGGTTTTATGTATTCCTTGTGTAGTATAATGACTGCCTCGTTGGCCAGTAGTCGCAAGCGCGATTGCTGAGCATGAGGTCCTGGATCGATTCTCAAGTCGGGCAAATTATTGTTGGGTTTTTCCGTCGTGAATTTCTCAGTAGAAGCCACGGAATCTGGATTTGTGCCCGGTTGATGGCAATAGGCTCGCACCCTATTACATGGGACTTAAACATAACTGGCGAAATGTGGGTGTACTAATGAGTACACCTCTGCCTAACCCTTCGGGGTTACTAGCGTGATGTTATATAATGTTGTATAATAATGCAAGTTAAGACCAGCTGCGGTCATGCAAGTGCTATGAACGAAATTATTCACTCTTTCGCCGTCTTTACTTTATTGTATTGTATAGCGGGCTGGTGTCCGCAACACCACGTATAAGTGCGTATTTTGCGTGCGGTTAATACCAGATCAAATTATTGGCAATAGAACAGGACCACAACTTGTTAAAATTCGGAGCAGATAATACGATGATTTTAATGATTATAACATAGTGAAGCCATATTTGTTACGGCTGCGAATCATATTTTCATCAACATACAACCTGACACTGACCTGCAAATTCCAAAAAATGTAAGAAAAATTGAATTTTGCCTATATAAGTTCATATAACCCTATTTTGTAACAATTTCATGAAAAAGTCACTCAATGGGGTTAAATGAACTTGGAGGGTTATATTGAATGAATATAATTCTGTAACTCCATACGTGTTACTGGCGCGATTTATATTTTCATCAACATACAACCTGACACTGACCTGCAAATTGCAATAATCGTAACAAAATTTAAATTTCGCGGGCTACCCTTGCGCTTCCACCTTAAACAATAGTTCTATAACGAGTGATGGTAGGTCATAGTTTATAGGCTAAATACTGCACAGACCTTGCCAAAGAATCGCCTTTCATGACGCAAAAAAAGGTTACAAAACATAAAGCAGGTCATTATATCATTACCACCGTACCTCATGTCATTGTAAATAAGCCATAACTGATAAATAAAACATTTCATGTTATTATAGCGTCCAATCGCCCACACATGACGTAAGACTTACGTGTCATCAGGAAAAGCAAGCCGGTGTGGGTCAACACTCAACTTTCGCTGTGTCCTTGGCCGAAGTAGCTTAGTGTCTTTATTTAATTGTTTTTGTCTATTTTGGTGGGATACGAATAGTTTTTACAAGTTCATTCATGATTTTGTGGTTTCGAAGACACACTATACCGGGCATGAATTTATTTATGAAACGAAGTCGTATTTCTACTCAGTGCTCTCTTGACCAAAACGAGATTTTGAATTTTCCGAGCAACTTTTGGAAAACTCAATTTGGTTAGGACTACGTCTGTCGGGTAAGCTTGAGCTTTCTATAAATCAATAAAGACTGTATTCTGAAACAAAGACTACTTTCTGAAATTAAATATAATTTAATCTTTGATTATATAATGTCTAGATGGAGCGACGCCCTACAATCAAAACAAAGAAAACGAACCGACAATTTCAAACATGTGTGCATGCGGCAGCGTGCGGCCAGTGTACAGAGGCATAAACACAGTCAGCTGAATTTTTTTGACACGTTTGCACACATTTACACTCTATCTAGACATTACATAATCAAAGAATTTAATGAAGTTCTTCTAATTTGACAGACAAGATGGGGCTGTGGAATTTGTTGGGTCATTTCTAAAAAAAAACTGCTGATTGTAATTTATCAATTATTTTTACTCATTATATTCTTAAAATGGTATGTTTGCCGCCGTTATTCCGTGAATGGGTGACCATCAATTTTTTACCGAAACCGAGACTGGGAAAGTATGTTTAACGTTCGTGTATTTCCAACACAGTTAAATAGATAAGACTAGGCAGACGATTATCAGACATGAAGACCATAGTAAGTAATCACGAACAAGACCACTAGATCTCTAAAAAGAAGACGTTTTCATCAAATCTGCCAAGCTGGGCCGGCTAGGACAAGTTTCAGCCGATATTTCTTCTTTTTTCCAAGGGCCACGTCTGTATAATATTGCAAATAAGCTTCTTACAATTGATCCACTAACGAAAATTGAATGCAGGCGTAAGGTCTCAAAATGGCTCCTATCACTTACTTATGACGATACGGAGAAATTGTTAAACAGTTACAGAGAAGTATAACATAAACACAAACACATGCACTACACGCACACCCAAAGCATCACAAGCATAACTCGTACTTATATCGCATCCACAAAACCACGAACAAAATCATAAACTTATCGAAACACCACTTTTTATTATTTATTTCTTAATTTTAATTTTATTGTTCATTAGCCGTAAACGTTCCCTGCTACTGTTACCTATGTCCTTAGATTAGCTCTCAATAATGTATTCGAGATATGGAGACCAGGAGACCCGTAGCGCAGGTTTTTACTTAGTATGGGCTCCTGTCTCCCATCCTCAAACTGTTTGTATCTTATACTGTGTACATATTAATATTTGTGGGAGAAAATAAATAAAAATAAATAAAATCTTCATCATTTCCTTGCCCTTGCCCTTATTCCAATTCATTTGGGGTCGGCGCAGCATGTCTGCTTCTTCCTTACTTCTTTATCACGACATAGTATAAAACAAAGTTGCTTCCCGCTGTATGTTCCTATGTATGCTTAGACCTTTACTTTTTTTTGCGGATTTTGATGCGGTTTTTTTTAATAAATAAAGTGATTCCAGAGGAAGATTTATATGTATAACGTTGCACCCGGGCGAAACCGGAGCGGGTCGCTAGTTACTCTATAAAAATACCACTAGTTAAAGTATTGAAAATAAAATAACCCATTACACAATCAGCATTACAAAATCAGTAGCATGTACCTGCCATCTTGAAGGCTCACCAACAAAAGGGCCAGGTGAAGGGTCGGCAGAGTAGTTTGTTACGGACGGACATCACAATGGTCTTGTTTATATGGTGGTGCAAACATATTCATTATGGTGGCCATTCTCGGGTCATTTGTTAATTAGTGGTGTAATGTAGGGGGGAGTAATGAGTTTAGTTCGATTGGTAGAGGTGATAAAAGGTCGTGGGGTTAATAGGTACGAGTAACTTGGTTCAGTATGTCTTCATAGGTACCTACTTTTATGATGATTTGTAGAGCAACCTTATTTGGATTCGTTGATTTCATACGATTAGGTATGAGAGCAGCGGTGGCCCAGTGGTGGCGGCCCCGACTTACGAACAGTAAGTCGTGGGTTCGAACCCAGGCAGGCGCATTACTTTGTGTAATTTATTTCATCACCACTGCTCTCAAAAACGGTGAAGGAAAACAGCGTGAGAAAACCGGCATGTCCTAGAACCAAAAATTCTAAGACATGTGACGTCTACCAACCCGCACTGGGCCCGCGTGGTGGATTATAGCCCATTCCCTCTCATGGAGAGGAGGCCGAGTGTCCCAGCAGTGGGAACATTAAAGGCTTCTTAAAGGCTTATGATATACAATTAGGTTCCTCCAGTTTTTTGGAGCTATCTACTCTTTACCCAAAATAAATACCAACTAATAAAAAAAACATGAAATTTCTGCATATTCTTGACTCCAAAATGGTGGTATGTTTTTTTTTTTTTTGTAGTAAACTTACCTCTCCATTACATCTCCTCACAACGAAACCACAGAAATGAGTCAGGATTACTGATGACATGCATCTCCTCGTAAAGTAACCATTATTTTATTTGCTTTTTACACTATTTGGTAAGCAATTTAATGGTAAACATTATGCTAGTTTTTATTTTTTCAAAAGACCAAAATTTGATTATAAAAAGATTTTATTCCAAAATCTGAGCGTACTCGCTACAGTCGCTACGTATATCGCTATTTTCTATCTCACGATCTTACGATGGGTGGCGTGTGGCGAAAATGGACGAATGCTCAAGGTTTTTATTGGTCAGGGTACCGCCTTAACGATGTTTTGACTAATCGGCAGTATTAATTATATCAACTTAACACTAAGATTAACTTAGAAAGTTCGTTGCTAAATATTTTATAGAGTAAAAGCCACAAAATTTGCAACTCCGTCTAACCTCTTACTGTTCAGGAACTCGGGGTCTATATTATTATTATACACCTGTGAATGTCAAACTTGAATCCTTTAAAGTATGACATCTCCCGGCTGCTGATTAAGGATTCAAGTACTGAAGGGACTTTACCAAAGACTCTTGCTCTTTCCTTCTTGAAAGACTCTTACCTAATTAAAAATAAAACTGGATCTATCATTTCATCTGCATATTATGGTGATCATGACAATATCTATTTTAACAAATCATGTAAGCTTTTGGCTTAGGTTTTGTAGTTGACCGCCGGCCTGACAGTTGACAGTAATATCTACTCCTAGGATTGCTGTTGTTTATGGCTTTCTCGTCAGTCACCACTCACCACTCAGGTGACTCGAGGTGCTTTTTTGGGATAAGCCCGTCATACTGTTCCCAAACCACTGCAACTCCTGAAAGCCTGAATCAATAGTGGCGACCACCAGAAAAGCGCCGAGACATGAATCTCGACGAAGTCCCAGAGAAGCAATTTAACTATTTTGATGGATGGTCCTATTCTTAATCCGGGGCCACACGAAACTATCGTAAAGCATTTATTTTCAGTAGTGGACGTACGGGTTAAAATGAATTTACTCACACCAATTTAAATAAATTTTTTGCATCCATTCTACATCAGCTTTGTTTAAAAGCTAATAGAATGTAAAACCAAATTTTACGCAACTGTACTTCGCAACTAATGATGTTACTGTATGTATTGCATTTGTTTTGTGCTTCATTACCATGTGCTCGGATTTATGGGATCATCCAATTGGGCACACGTTCGATTCCACTGCCTGACACGTTACGTCATTAATGGTTTTGTCTTTAAAGGGAAATCTTGAATATCATGATCTTCGTTTTCCCAACGATGTTGGAGTCGGCTTCGAGTCTAACCGCGACTGCCTATCTGACCTCCACAACCCAGTTAGTACTGGGTAATACGACACCCCTTGGTAAGACTGGTTGTCAGCCTTTTTGGGCCACTGACTATCTGCAACGACTGTCAAAGATCTAGAAATATCAGCAGGGACAAACGGCTTAGCGTGCTTTCCGAGGCACGGAGGAAACTCGGTATATAATGGGTGATCACCCATCCACAGACCAATCTAAGCAAGCACGGCTTAATATAAGGATCGACCCGAGATTCTTGAATAACGTTATGTTTAATACACTGCTGGACGTATTAAAATTATTGCTAGATAATTCATCACTTGCCAAAATGGGTGAAACGCTATAAATAAGTCTAGAAAAGGAGTACATTTAATAGGTTTGAGGTCCCATGATTAAAGTTTACTGTTTAATGGTTTCCTAACCCTGGATGGTGGAATGTCACTAGCATACTACCTAAAGAAATGGTAACAGAGGGCAGTGCTATAAAGTAGCTGCAGAGTATCAGCTACGTTACCTGAAAGCATAAGCTGTAGGTCCTGCGCCTGACCGCTCTCTTGTCGTGTTGGATCGCCGTCCCATCGGACTATGAAAGTAAAGGAACAAAGAGTGCACCTGTGGACTATAATATCTCCCGCGCCGATGGCTAATCTCCGCTGAAAGCCGTCGTGACCGAAAACTGTCCCGAGGACTATTATTATTATGCTGTTGCGTGTAGTAGTGTATATATACGTTCTAAGCTAAATAAAGATAATGATGTAAACAATTTAACGTAGCATAAGCGTAATCAGCCTATAATGTCCCAACTACTCTGCATGGATACACAGCCTCCTCTCCATGAGAAGGAATGGGCTATAATCCACCACGCGGGCCCAGTGCGGGTTGGTAGATGTCACATGTCTTCGAATTTTGGTTCTATACCGGTTTCCTCACGATGTTTTCCTTCATCGTTTTTGAGAGCAGTGGTAATGAAATAAATTACATAAAGTAATGCGCCTCCTGGGTTCGAACCCACAACTGCAGGGCCACTGCTGCTCTCCTAATTAACGTAGGTTAAGTAGTTATAGTTGATAATGGAAACGTAAATTGCTAACATATGCAATGATACAACAATTATAATGTACACATGATAGACATCGCACCTCACAGCTCCGCACGCAGAATCGTGTTAATTATTTTCTTGTTCGGAACATCTCGCCTATAGGTTAATGTGAGATTAATTAGTCAGTGTGGGATGCACGGGAGAACGTTTTGGGCGGCAACGTTAGGAACAAAACGTACTAGTATTCCCTGTATTAAAAGAAGGGAAAATGCAATGACGAAGGTACCTACATATTGATAACTATTTTTTTTCTAAAAGTTAATAATGATAAAACTGTAATTTTTAACTTTTCATCTCCATTTTAAGCACTAGGGAAAACAAAGATACTACTTCTATTGAAATATAGTAAACTTTCTACAATACCTAACGTAACTCTCATATTTCTTTCGGACGCAAAATACGCGCTTGGACATGGAGTTGCGGGCACCAGCCCGTTACTCGTATACAATACAATACAAATTCTTTCGAATGAAAAATCATGTCATGGGACAATTTTCCTTGAACTGTAAGTGTCAGAAGGTCGCTACTGAGTAAAAAATTGATTTGCCCCTACAGGGTTCTTGTGAAATGCTAGTCTTAAAATTATAATACTTATCTATAGTTTACAAGCTTTATCAGTTTCCGTGCATGGTATAACAGAAACGATGATCTGCATATTATGTTTAACTTTAATAAAATATGTAAACGGCACGATTTCGATCCCTTCTCGACAAGTGTGTCCACGGCCAGAAGGTGCATGAGCCTTAGCTTTTTTAGTTAAGATAGTTTATAAATATTTTGTAGGTATGTATGTGTGATGTAAGTATTTGTGTCTATACTATATTAGATAATGTGAGTTTCTAGTTTACGCATTTGATGTTGTCCTGTTTTTTTTTGTGTGGGCGGTGCTGTGTTGTTCACACCATCTTTGCCAGTCTGTTTTTTATAAGTGAAGACTTGTAATTGGCTGTCAGTTTCACTCACTATTTTTTATTCTGATTTGTTTAGCTGTAAGTCTTCCATAGTTCATAAATAAATAAATATAAAAATCGCTGCAGTCATAGATGAAATAACTAGCCGTATGTTTCCATATAAACTTCTTTTAGTTCATAGTAAGCAATCGTTAAATGTTATGGTTTAAGTTCTTCGCGTTAACCTTCGGTTACCTAATACTTAAGTAACTAAAACTTAACTAATTGATGTTTTTATAAAATATTTCATTAAGTATGGTAAATAGCGTTAAGTAATTGAAGTTGCAATGGAAAAATTATGCAAAAAAAAACATTTTTCTTTATTAGGACCGGTAACGTCTTAAGGCATTTCATACAAACTTTGAACTCATTTATTTTCGAAATAACTGAAACGATTTTAATGAAACTTCATCGCATAAGCATCCATAGGTCTAAAAACTTGACAGAGAACATTTTCAAAAAATAGTGTTACAGCTAAATTAGACCGATTTTAGATTTTCCATACAAACATAAATTTCCAATTATCTTTTTTTTTCAAAGACATTTCGAAAATGTTGTCCGTCAACTTTTTAGACATATGTATCCTGTTTATGCTTATGAAATTTCATTAAAATCAAATGAGTTCGAAGTTAGTATAAAATAGGTACCGTAAGACGTTAACACTCCTAACAGGGTAGGTAAAACCCTCCTAAATAATGAATTACTTCCTTTGAATCCAGCCACCTAGCTAAATGCCATAGAAAATATTTATCTGGTAGGAGCAGGGTGTGTGCGGAGCTGAAATTAAAGTATGTGTACACAGAAAAAAAAAATTACTTGAAACAAGTGATATTATTTGAGTTAAGATCTTTTGGGTTTTCGATATAAGGAAAGTCGAAAATGTCTTCGATTGAGATATTTTATGTTTCATATTATAGTTCTTAGTCCAAAAACTACTTATTTAGATTAAAACTTAATTGTCTCTTGTCACAAAATCTAAAAACTGTTGTTTCGAAACATATTGTATCTCAATCGAAGACGTTTTCGACTTTCCTTATATCGAAAACCCAAAAGATCTTGACTCAAATAATATTCGGTACTTGTTTCAAGTAATTTTTTTTTCAGTGAATACGTTTCAAATGATGTAAAGCTCTTTTTTTAAAAGCTAAATGACTTGACCCAAGAACGAAAATATCTTGTTCTAAATAGCCGAGATAATTCACTCAAGAGCGTTTTATTCTTGTTGTAAAAGGGACCATATTCCGCTCAAAGAAGTAAAGCTCTTTTTTTAAAAGCTAAATGACTTGACCCAAGAACGAAAATATCTTGTTCTAAATAGCCGAGATAATTCACTCAAGAGCGTTTTACTCTTGTTGTAAAAGGGACCATATTCCGCTCAAAGAAGTAAAGCTCTTTTTTTAAAAGCTAAATGACTTGACCCAAGAGCGAAAATATCTTGTTCTAAATAGCTGAGATAATTGACTCAAGAGCGTTTTATTCTTGTTGTAAAAGGGACCATATTCCGCTCAAAGAAGTAAAGCTCTTTTTTTAAAAGCTAAATGACTTGACCCAAGAACGAAAATATCTTGTTCTAAATAGCCGAGATAATTGACTCAAGAGCGTTTTACTCTTGTTGTAAAAGGGATCATATTCCGCTCAAAGAAGTAAAGCTCTTTTTTTAAAAGCTAAATGACTTGACCCAAGAGCGAAAATATCTTGTTCTAAATAGCTGAGATAATTGACTCAAGAGCGTTTTATTCTTGTTGTAAAAGGGACCATATTCCGCTCAAAGAAGTAATGCTCTTTTTTTAAAAGCTAAATGACTTGACCCCAGAACGAAAATATCTTGTTCTAAATAGCTGAGATAATTCACTCAAGAGCGTTTTAGTCTTGTTGTAAAAGAGGCCATATTCCGCCCAAAAAAGTAAAACTCTTTTTTTAAAAGCTAAATGACTTGACCCCAGAACGAAAATATCTTGTTCTAACTATCTGAGATAATTCACTCAAGAGCGTGTTGTTCTTGTTGTAAAAGCTAAATGACTTGCCCCAAGAACGAAAGTATCTTGTTTTAAATAGCTGAGATAATTCACTCAAGAGCATTTTATTCTTGTTTTAAAATGGAACGTATTCCATTCAAATCACATACATTTTTCTTTTAAGCGTGTTTAATTCTTCTCGTAAACAGTTACATTCTTGTTGTAAAATGGAACGTATTCCATTCAATTTACTTATAGCTCTTATCATATACGAGTTAAATATGATAGCTTAGCTATTTAGAACAAGATTTCTTCAAATGAAAGTAAGATATCTTGTTCATAATAGCTATGATATTTAAGGTGGATGCGCAAGGGTAGCCCGCGAAATTTAAATTTTCTTACGTTTATTGCAATTTGCAGGTCAGTGTCAGGTTGTATGTTGATGAAAATATGAATCGCGCCAGTAACACGTATGGAGTTACAGAATTATAATCATTCAAATCATCAATACAGCTCTCCAAGTTCATATAATCACATTCAATAGCTATTTCATGAAAAAGTCACTTTTTGAGATTATATGAACTTGGAGAGCTGTATTGATGATTTGAATGATTATAATTCTGTAACGCCATACGTGTTACTGGCGCGATTCATATTTTCATCAACATACAACCTGACACTGACCTGCAAATTGCAATAAACTTGAGAAAATTTAAATTTCGCGGGCTACCCTTGCGCTTCCACCTTAACTCATATAAAATAAGAGCTTTAGGTAAATTGAATGGAATATGTTCCATTTTACAACAAGAATGTAACCCTTTACAAGAAGAATTAAACATGCTTAAAAGAAAAACGTATGTGATTTGAATGGAATACTTAAGTTCAATTTTACAAAAAGAATAAAACGCTTGAATATATAAATCAAAAACAAATACCTAAACAAACCTAATCTATACAAGCCAAATTATTTTCGAAACCCATTTAAACCTATTAGGAAAATATTTGTACTAAATAATGAAATGAAAGTGAAATGTAAGTTTATCATTTATTCTGAAAATTACTTAAAATAATGCTAAACTTAAAATAGCTACTATTAGCAGGATACTAAATTATAGTATCCAAATAATTTATATGTATAGAAACTTAGATACAATTCTAAAATTTTCTATTTGAATAAAGAATACAATGTATTAAGATTGAATTTAGAACAGGTTTCATTCTGAACTTATCACTTAGGTAAATTACACTGGCGGACTGTCAAGCGGATATACATTTGTGAGTTTCTTATTTCTTTTCTAGATCTTTTAGAGGATAGTTTGTACAATACATTCTCGGCCAATTTTCAATAGGACAATGAAAGATTTTATTTTATGAATTAGTTCTAAATGTAAAACATAATCATTTCATCATTTTTTTAAATTACCAACATCCGCTTTGCATTTGGTACACAGCATTTTATGGATTTATTTCACTTTTTTCGTACAAAATTGACGCCACAAAGTATTCTCTAATAGTCAACCAAAGCAGATACATTTTAGGCGGTGCATATGCAATTCCAGAAATTACATTTAGGCAGGGCTTTATACACGTCCATAAGACCAAATGTCAGCTCAAATTTCGGTAACTCAGTACATCTTTATACATTTTATAAACTTTTATAAAACTCAACCTTACTATTAAAAACCAAATTTTACACATCTAAGTTTAAAACATCGACTATATATGGTGGTACTGTATCATACGCTGTATGGACTTGGTACACTTTTTTTTGAATGATTATGAGGAGGTGCTCAGCCACTTGGGGATACTTGGCGTGAAAGACGTGGTATATCTTGAACAATAAGTCGAACGCCTTTGCAGCTGACTGCATGTGGTATTTGACATCATCAATTACTATGTATATCTGGGAGAAATTTTGCAGCGGTCCTTGTATGAGCACGTATGGTTGCACGGTGTCTTTCCGCGCTACCGACTTAGTTTTCTGGGTTTGGATTACGTTGTCGATATCTCCGGCGTCCTGCATTAAAAACACAATTTTAAAGTCATGCCATAATTCCCGGGTATATTCCCCAGCTCAGCAGAGGCTCTACTATGAAAATCGAAGTTCGAAGATGCGATGGCTCTGTTCCTTTCTCTTCTCTTGTAATACACGCTGTGGTTTTGAAAACGTGGTGAATTTTTTGAGGTTAGGTACTAGATTATTAAAACTGAACAAATATAGCAAAAAAAAATAACCATTTTTTTATGTTAGGTATGTAAAAAAATATCTCTAAAATATTTATAAGATTTAATTCAATGATAATCGAACATTGACCTGACATCAAATTAAGTAGGTACCTAGGTATGAAAAGGATCGCTTTTTCATTTGTAAAACTCTGCTGCTAGGTCATTGACCCGGCCTCAGCTGTTCGCTTATAGGTAAATGCATGGCAGAAGTAATGCGTGCATGAATTTAGTGAAATTAAAAAAAAAACACTAACTAAAAATTATTGGTGTTTATTACTGAGCATAGAATCGCACTATCTACTGCTATGATGACAACCTGTCTGTTAAATTCACCACATTTACAAAACCACAGCGTGTATCAGAGCATCCAAAGTTATTTGTATGAAAAACCAAAAAGAATTTAATCATTTTGAGAAAGCAGATTTTAAGTACTATTTCGTAACCTTTGCACTAAGCAATATGTTGAATTTATCGGATACTAGCTACTGCCTGTGACTCCGTCCACGTGGAACTCGTTTATATCGTAGCTTTATACAAACTTTCACCACCCATTTCACCCCCTTAGGCGAAGATTTCCGGGAGTAAAACTATCCTATGTCCTTCCCCGGGACTCAAACTATCTCTATACCAAATTTCATCTAAATTGGTCGTCTGTCTGTCTGTTACCTCTTCCCACTTAAACCGCTGAACCGATTTAGATGAAATTTGGTATGGAGTCAGTTTGAATCCCAGGGAAGGAGATAGTTTGAATCCCAGGGAAGGACATAGTTTTTACGTTTAGTTTTAAACGACTTCCACGAAAAATGAAGTTGCAAAAGCTAGAACTAACATAAATTGGGGCACTTCAACATATTATTTTCGCACCACAAAGATGGCAACTCCACTAACTGGATGAAAACCGGCGGAACCACCCTACATCCATCCATTCAATTTTAATTGGGTACATGCAATACTTACATCTATTTGAACCAATAAGCCCCGGACTGATTCAGAAGTTGAGAACTTGACTTTTCGTGATTTTCGGCCTTTGGGTGGTATTAAAAAACCTAACAAGTAAATCTGGGCAGGTATTCTCTTGTCTGAAATAAAACATTTTAAGAAATTAATACAGATTTTAATAAGACAGCCAATTTAAAATGCATTGTTATTGATCATATCATATGAAGTGTATTAAGTATGTTAGTCTCGACTACTCAACCATTGATATCACATAGTATATTAAATAGACCTTCTGCGACCTGAAGTTCTTTTTCACTACTTTTGGTGGCAAATAAGAATTTAGCCTATTTATTACTTGTATGTTTTGGTGGGATACCAATGTTATGTGTATCGGTGAATAATTTATTCTTAAACTCGATTTACCCTACTCCAAAATTTAACTCAAGATAGACTTGTATTATCGCATGACATGGCACAGATGGGTACTAGGACGATATACCAACATGGCTACTATAAATACTTGTAAATAGATAGAAAAGATCTAAAATTCTGGTACCAATATTACTGTTTATCACAAAAATATTTGCCCTAACCGGGATAGAACCTGGTGCTAGCGTCGTAGGCAGGGTAACTACCCACTAGGCCAACACAGACTGGATAAATATGTAGGTACTTACCGTCGTCAATGATATTTCCTAGACCTTCAATGATTGCTTTTGCATCTTCATTAGTCACCATACTTTCTCTAAGCTTCAAAAGTTTCGAGAAAAAATGTTCCCAGTTTTTATAAAAGTTAAGTGACTTCTCTTTATATTGTTTCTCAAAATCCAAAAGTATCTATAACAATAAGGAAATATGAAACAGAGTGAGCATTCCAAATGGGACAGTAGGGTAAATGTTGAAACTAAAACCATTTGAAAAAGTCTCACACATTCAGTAATTCAAATAGAATGCCTGATTCTAAGGAATCAGGCCGTCTATTTCAATTTTTGAAATGTAATTATTTTGAGAAATGTTTTACCAGAGTATCTGCCTTGCCGTTTTTTAAAATGGGCCATGTTTCGAGAAATTCGTGTACAGTTTCAAATTTTTGTTTGTGCCTTAATTCAAAGGTGTTATTCCACCTTTCACAAACTTGATCCCATGGCTCATTATTATGTTTCAGCCAAATAGCGTCATCATTTGAGACCGCCTCTGAAATAAGTCCAAGAAAAAGAGAAAATGTATCGTAACTTTTCCATACTTTGTGAAAGTTTAGTAGAATTTTGAAGTATGTTCTACCAATCTCAAAAAGAAGAAAATCTCTTCAAGAACATAAAATGCAGAAAACACCAATTAAAAGAAGAATATTTATACCGAGAATAATCCTACAAAATACGATGCCAAATGATTATTCACTACATCTTTAAGACAATCCATTCAGGATTGTCTTTTCATGTTTCCTATAAACCTGACATTTAAACATGGAGTATCTTTTTTGTGTAAGTAGCCCCAAACAATACAAATCAACTTAGCCCAATGATAAACATCTTTTACCTTGATTACTTTCCACAGATTCTGCATCTGAATCCCTAATAGAGTAAGTGGATTTAGTGCTCCTACGCTTTGCTCCTGATATGTAGAGCAGATTTCGGACCTTGTCCACTAATTTGCCTTTAGAGGGCACATATATCTTCCTGAGGCAGATTTGGATGTTGGCACAGCTTTCATATAGTATGTGTATATACTTTCTGTCGGGAAAAGTGAAACAATTTTTGCAGCTAGCAAATTGAATTCCTCTGGTTTGATGTTGCTGAGGGAAAAAAATACAGATTACTTCCATTGACATTATGTAAACCAGACAGCAGTGTTCATTGCCTAATATAGAATTAAGTTATTTAGAATCAGGATCAACGTAAATACATAAATTTGCTCCCTTGTGACACAATCTCTCACTTTTCACATACCTACATTTCTCTCACTGGAACCGCACTAGGCGGTATACAATCCACATGGTTTGACATGCAATACCGAACCTAAACTAACAGTCTAAAATTACTAATTATAATTATTTTATTAGCTAGGTAGTTGAGCAGTACCTATATCTGTTAAGGTAAATCTGCAAAAAGGACATTTACCACCTGGCGTTGGTAAATCTTAGGATTTACCACACTTCACACATTTACCTTAAATAAGCTTATATGAAATTCACTAATCTACATTGTGTACTAACTACTGCATGGTGATTACTGTGAGTGTGTCCAGACTATTCTACTATAGCTACTTAACCTACATACACTACTACTTAATCTAATATGTATACTTAGTAGAAAAACAAACACTACAATAGTTCTACAATGGGAAAACATAAGTAGTTCAATAATTACTTGTTAACAATGAATGTGTAGTGATGTTTCATCAAAACATCAACAACAATGTTTCTTTTTTGTGAATTCAATTGTTTGTATTTTTGATAATAATTTAAAACACTATTTCCCTGTGGAGATGATTGGAGGATAGTCTTCAAATCAAATTCTGGCAGTGAATGCCTACTTGGTATATTTAAGTAGGAATCCAAGTCTAAAGTGATATCCGTCAGAACTATCGATTGATCTTGATCAAATTGCATTGCATCTTGACAGTTAGCTTTAATAATCATTAAATCTTCATTTAATGAAGATGTGGTTTCAGTATCAGCAACTGAGTTTAAGTAATCCAGTAGTTTACTTTTAAGTTTAATTCGGTGCCCAATATGCGGGCAAAGTTCTTTCAAATAAATATCATTTGAAACCAAATATTTGAATTGTTCTTTGCATATATCATTTTCTGTAAAAAAAACTTAGTTTTAAATTGAATTTAGGTAAATGATGAATATGAGCTGTAAACATAAAATATTTTTTAAAATTTTATCATTGCCAGTAAGTGCGAGCCAAAACAGTCTCCATGAAATTAGTTTTGTTTTCATTTTAAAGTAACATGGTCAATAATTAAGATGACAATGGAGCAGTATACTTACCTAATATATATACTTATCTAATAAGTATACTGTTACATTACATTACGCTTTCGTTATACTTATTGATTTAAGCTTTCACGATTTACACACATTATTTTAACAAAACGGGATCTAATAGCGTATTAATATAAATTAAATAGTCGCTAGCACGGGCGACGCTTCATACAAACATAGTTTGGTTCTCATTTATTTTAAAACGGCATGCTGGAAAAACATGAAACTGCACTTATACCTACACAGGCAACGACACACGGTGTTACGCCGCCCGCCACCGAGGCGGTCGGTGGTACACACGGCCACACATCAAGCTATATGTTTCCAGTATAAGCTGACCTCGCATTGTACGGAAATCCTATACAATGCGAGATCAGCGTAAACTGGAAATGTATGGCTTGATGTGTAGCCGTGTGTACGCGGTGGCGGTTTCGACTTTCGAGCGGATTGAAATTTTGTATCACGATCAAGATCTTACCTACATCGCCTACCCGACTACCCACACGGAACCGCCGCCGCCATAGATCATCATAAAAATGCACAACTTACTTTTGAAGTTCTCCACGACTTCTGATGGCACATCCCAGGATACCAGGATGTTTTCTGTAGTTCCGTCCTCGTCCATTATCTTATTCAGCTATTTTAGTAATATCCACTCACTAAATTTGCAATTCACGACAGAAAAATATGATTTGCCGACCCGACGCGACGCAACGAACGAATGAGTGGCGGTTGGCAGCAAGTTTATAAAATGTTGCCAGTACTTGATTTTTATTTTACCCAATAAATACATCACTTATATAGAAATTGTATGGTGTAGATTCATATGAAAAACTAGTTTTGAAGTGGAACTTCTTTTGTCGCAAAATATGTAAGTATAGGTAAGTAGAGGGGTACAGTAGTGGTAGTAGGTACCCCTACTCACCTCACTATTAGGTTAATAGTGAGGCCTGGGCCTTTACTCTAAAATCCGAAAACTAACATCGTATCGTGCTGTCTTATTCCCTCTTGGGTTATACACCATATGAGTGAGTAGAACGGCAGGACATGAAGTTGGATTGAATTAATTTCGGAGTAGGGTAGGTAGGTCAATGTTTTTATTTTTCTCACGGTTTAAATAATTATTCTTTTTAAATGTTTGTTTATTTATGCCATGGGCGCCGGCAGCACTTGCACCCCCCTGTCGAAAGAAAATACAAAGTTTTTTTTTTTTAATTTCTTCTGGATGGGATTGCTGTCCAAATTTGTTCATCACCTTGCCAATAAGTTCAGTATCCTTCAGTATAATACATGTATAATTATAAAATTGGCGGATTTACCAATAGGCAGATCGGAAGCCTAGGGCTGCAGATTTTAGGGCGGCAAATGTTGAAATGATGCCCTCAGAGAATTCGTAGAATAATAATTCACAAATAATAAATTTCCGAGTTGAACGGAATTTTTCCTCAATGTTTAGATGCACCTCCCTGAAAGTAATCCTGGCGGCGCGGCGCGGCGCCTATGATTTATGCCTTTTATATTTCAAAAACGCGTGGTAGAATGTGTTAAGATGAGATTGCAGATGATGATTATGAGATGATGAGATGCAAGTCTCAGATGATCGGGTAAACAACTTAATACGGCAACACTGCTCATAGTAAAAAAATCAATCTCTTGAAACAAGATTTTGTAAATTTTGCTGCAAGAAATACTATCTTGGTGCAACAATGCAAAGAGAATACAATCTTGGCTCAAGATTCATGAATTTATGTGCATCAAAGAATTTATACCTAAGAAATAACGGCTTAGGTACAATATTGCTTTTACTTTCGATGGTCTTAAATCAAGATTCATAAAGTTTGCTGCATCAGTAGGTATAAACATCATTGAACAAATATCTATACCTACATAACTATTAATGATTTTAACCGACTTCCAAAAAAGGAGGAGGTTCATCTGTATATATTTTTTTTGACGTGATAACGTCTTAAAACTTATTGAGCTGAAATTTTGCATACAGATGTAAGTTTAGTAACAATGCAATAATCTGGTAGGTACTATTGAGCTGATCTCATGATGGAGTCAGGAGGTAGAACTACTCAACGGCGAACAGCAAAGACACGAAATTTTGTAAATGGATTTAACTATAATATAGGTAGCCTGTTCTAAACTCCATCATGACTTGCCTGCTGCTCCCAAGGTTTACTTCCGGCGAGGGAAGTCCTCAACGGTGAATAGTACAGACGCGTTTTGTAAACGGATTTAACCATAATAGCCTGTTCTTAATTCCATCATGACATGGCTGTTGCACCAGGGTTGGCTTCTGGCGAGGGAACTCCTCAACAGTAAATAGGACAGATATGTTTTTTTTTTTAAATTTGTGATAGCGCGTTTTAAACTTCATCATGACGTGACTGTAGATCATAAAACTTGTTTTGCACTCAAAAACGAAAAATAAATTAATATAAATTTTATTATAAGCGCTACCCCACAGAGCATCTTATATATGCGCTACCCACTCATCTATTTGAAGTCGGTGCCAGGCCAACATGTCTAATAGGGAGTAAAAGATAGGTAGGTACTATGTATGTAGTAAGTAGGTAGATACTTGTAGGTAACTAGTAGGTAGGTATTACTATACTTACTTGCCAAATGTTTCCTTCATAGTCATAGTTATTTATTGCCTTAATTATGTTGAGGTACAATAAAATTGTCTTATGATTGATAAAGTTACACATAATTACCCTGATAGGGCGTAGTAAAAAGCGAACCGACGCGCGACGGCTTGAACTGGCTTTATAATGTTTAGGTAATTCGGAATGTCCAGTGGGAATTACTATACCTACTGCACGGTGCCAGCCAAGCCGGGCTTGCTTTAGCAAGGTATTCCTCACCAATAAGCCTGCTAGCCCTACGTTCCACCGAGTACAGTGCGGCAATTTGGTATTTAGCTGAGTCATCTCCTGAGCGTACTCCAAACAGGATTGGACTTGTGCTTTGTAAGTATAAGGTCAAAAGCTGTCCAGGTGTGAAGTATCGAGGATGCCCAGCTTGGCCGCGGTTTGAAATTTAGACTCTATGGTGATGATTGTCACCAGCCGACTCGTTTCTTATTGAAATCAAATGTAGGTGGTATTTTTACTCAGAAATAGGTACCAAAAATGTCTACATACTAAAAGAAAAAATAATAAGTTTCTGTTTAACTGAATCTTGGGTGAAACTAGTAATTTCTCCTACCGAGAAATATGTTACTTGCTATAAGAATGTCTTAATACTTGATTGTGAATTTAACTGAATCTTGGGTGAAACTAGTAATTTCTCCTACCGAGAAATATGTTACTTGCTCTAAGAATGTCATAATACTTGTCTGAAAATTTAACAAATTCTTGAATAAAATAAATAATATCTCCTACCGAGAAATATATTATTTGCTTAAAGAATGTCTTAATACTTGATTGTGAATTTAACTGAATCTTGGGTGAAACTAGTAATTTCTCCTACCGAGAAATATGTTACTTGCTCTAAGAATGTCATAATACTTGTCTGAAAATTTAACTAATTCTTGGGTAAAATAAATAATATCTCCTACCGAGAAATATATTACTTGCTTTAAGAATGTCTCAATACTTGACTGTGAATGTAACTGAATCTTGGGTAAAACTAGTTATTTCTCCTACCGAGAAATATGTTACTTGCTTTAAGAATGTCATAATACTTGTCTGAAAATTTAACTAATTCTTGGATAAAATAAACAATATCTCCTACCGAGAAATATATTACTTGCTTTAAGAATGTCTTAATATTTGACTGTGAATGTAACTGAATCTTGGGTAAAACTAGTTATTTCTCCTACCGAGAATTATGTTACTTGCTTTAAGAATGTCATAATATTTGTCTGAAAATTGAACTAATTCTTGGGTGAAATAAATAATATGTCCTACCGAGAAATATGTTACTTACTTCAAGAATGTCTTAATACTTGACTGTGAATTTAAATGAATCTTGGGTGAAACTAGTAATATCTCCTACCGAGAAATATGTTACTTGCTTTAAGAATGTCATAATAGTTGTCTGAAAATTTAACTAATTCTTGGGTAAAATAAACAATATCTCCTACCCGAGAAATATATTACTTGCTTTAAGAATGTCTTAATACTTGATTGTGAATTTAACTGAATCTTGGGTGAAACTAGTAATTTCTCCTACCGATAAATATGTTACTTGCTCTAAGAATGTCATAACACTTGTCTGAAAATTTAACTAATTCTTGGGTAAAATAAATAATATCTCCTACCAAGAAATATATTACTTGCTTTAAGAATGTCTTAATATTTGACTGTGAATGTAACTGAATCTTGGGTAAAACTAGTTATTTCTCCTACCGAAAATTATGTTACTTGCTCTGAGAATGTCATAATACTTGTCTGAAAATTTAACTAATTCTTGGGTGAAATAAATAATATGTCCTACCGAGAAATATGTTACTTGCTTCAAGAATGTCTTAATACTTGACTGTGAATTTAAATGATTCTTGTGTGAAACTAGTAATATCTTCTACCAAGAAATATATTACTTGCTTGAAGATTTTTAAATTATTCATTTGAGATCTGAACGGATTCTTGAGCCAAGATCGAGTCCTTATTGGTACAAAAAATAATTTTTGAGTCAAATCCGCGCAGCTGAGAAATAATCATTCTTAATGCTAGAAATAAATTGGTTTTGATTTGAGATATAAGTTTTGACTTAAATAATATTTCTTTTGAACAAAGATTTTCGATCTTAAAATTTAAGAATTTTTCATTTTTGAAGCGTTAGTTGGATTATCTTAGTACAAGATATATATATTTGAGATCAAGAAATATTAGGTGAAACATAGTTGGTTCTTGGTTCAAAAGAACATTTTTTTCTGTGTAGGCATTGTCACAGGGAGGCTATTTCAATGTACAGTCACGAGTAATGAAAACTATACACGCAACAACTTTTAAAACTGATTTTCTTATACTGTATTGATTAACGTTTCATGTTTTCACGAACATAGTTTTTTGGAAGTCATACTTGTTACAAAATAGGTCTTGAAACCAAAGTAGAAACCATTATTTCACGAGAAAATCGCTTTTGTATTTTGCTAAGTGTAGGCAAATCATTGCTCGTGGCTGTACAACACTATTGGGCATTTAATATCTTATCCTTTGTGTACTTTTGTTTGTTGTTCATTATTGGAAATGGTGGCCGCTACTGAAAGCACCGAACTTGTGGGCCTACTCAATTTGCCTTGCCATCGACAAGCTAACGAGAATCAGAACTAAAACACTGAGATGAAGATAGAGGATACTCTACTTTCGAGAATCGAAATATAATCTCCATGACAGTTCTCTTGACTATCTCAGAATATAATACGTACTTATGGCTATTATATCAACCAGATACATACCTACATAATATAATATTTTCTTTTACATCATCTAATAACCGACAGACATACGATACAATCAGTGCACCGTAACATTACAAATGCGTATATAATATATTACATATTTACGTAATAAAACGTGGATCCTATGTCGTAGTGGTCGTATGAAGATGGGACGACGGCGGCGGTAAGACGAGCCTATTGGCCAATCTGCTGAGTGAGCGATGAACTGAATGTGAAGTTATTTGATCGGTACGGATTGGAGAACAATCTTATTATGTGTATCTTATATAACTATATAAGTTTATTTTATTTTATGAAAGGTAGCTTAACAGCTGACAGTAAATTAACATATAAATATTAATCAATTATTACGCCAAATTCGAAGTTAACAAAAAAGCATTTGATTAGCCGAGAGAAGCACAACTTCAATAGTGATATGGGACGAACTAAGAATTTTTCGGAATGTGGGAACAAAATTTTAAGACGAACGAAGAATAAATCCAAAAATTCTCATTAGATACATTTTACTTATTTTTTTTTATAAAAATAGACTTAATGAGAAAAACAATCGTCACTAGATCCATCATGGATCTGGCCAATGGATCTTCTGAGATTGAACGAAATTAATTGGCGTTAAAATTTGTAGAGTGTGCCTGTGTGCGTGTGGGTGTCTGTGAGTGTGTGAATGTGAGTATAAATATATACTTATGTCCAGGTACTAGTGGTGGCACTGGGTATCGCGCGTTTGATCCAGGATTGTATTGTTCTCTTTTTATTTAATATGTTTTTTATTGTTTTTTTCCTGGGCGAGTGTAATAAATACTGTTTCTTTCTTTAACTTTTGTTTTTACCACATCACCCTTGTCCTTGAACGGACATAGACAGAGGTATAGTTTCCTATATTTCTTAACTGACCAACCGTTTCAGTCATATGTAATTAAGGCGAGCCCCCTGCCACCAACTAATACTACTATACTAAGAAATTCTTGATGAGGAACACACGACCATTCAACCCGATTCCATGCTCAGCCATTATGCTTGCCTTTGACTAATAACCTAGTTAATATGTATAATGTTATAATATCAAAGCACTTTTACAGAGTGTTCTCTTACCATGTTTTCGACATAACTTTATAATAGACTAGCTTATGCCCGCGGCTTCGCCCGCGTGGAGTTCGATAATTGTCCGACGGGATCATACTACCGGGATAAAAAGTATCCCATGTGTTGATCCAGGTTATAAACTATCTGTGTGCTAAATTTCATCCAAATCCGTTCAGTAGTTTTTGCGTGAAAGAGTGACAAACATCTATCTATCTATACATCCATCCTTAAAAACTTTCGCATAATTATAATATTAGTAAGATGTGGATGAGCCTTGCGGCAAGTGGCTCTACTCATAATAATAATATGATTGTGCAAATCTGCAAACTACACAATGTAGCGCCGCGTGAGTTTGTGTGCAGCCAATAAAAATTGCACAAACTGCCACCATCTGTCAGTTTCATCAATAGGTGAACGTTTACACACACATACTCACGTGTACAGTCTTTTCATATCCTGTTTCCCCTTTATGCTATTTCCACTTACACGAATATCAACTTAAGGTGGTCGATACTGAAGTTTATTTTCAATATAACTATACATTAAATACAATTGAAAAAGTTATAAAAATGACTGAAGTTTTAGCGCAAACTGAACTTTATTATGTGTGTTAAAACCGTGTTTACAAAAAAAAATTTTTGATAACTTGTTTGGAAACTAAATCGCGAATGCACTATAAGCAAATATACGCACACACTTACACATGTACGGTGCATTGTGCCAACTATTAAAAAGTTTTATTTTATTTACGACAAATTACTTAATAGCTAGTTATGAGAGCGAGAAGGAATTCTGTTATGATTCTGTACAAAAAGAAGAACAAGTGTATTGACATGATTGATGTAATAGTGGATGTCGGTGAATGTTTTTATTATTTCCGCGTTGATTTCAAGTTGAAATACCTGCCTGGCAAATTGGAGTGTTTTTATAAGAAGACTAGCTGTTGCCCGCGGCTTCGCTCTCGTTTTATTTTTGGAAATTATCCCATGGGGACGTTGTAAATATCGCATATGGCACTCGGGGTTAATGTAGCTTCCTATTAGTGAAGAATTTTCAAAATCGGTTCAGTAGATCCAGACATTACCCCCTACATACAGACTTACAAATTTTACCTCTTTATAATATTAGTATAGATTGTTGTTAGTTCGTCTCCCCAGCTTCAATATTCAGAAGTGGTGAACTACGGGCGCGTTTTTTAGGAACCTGTGGCTAAATAATAACAGACGCTCGGGTCGATCTTCAGGTTAAGCCACACTTGCCTAAGTTGGTTCGTGGATGGGTGAGCCCTCATTACATACCGAGTCTCCTCCGTGCTTCGGAAAGCACGTTAAGCCGTTGGCCCCGTTTGTCATTTGTAGATCTTTGACAGTCGTTACAGGTAATCAGTGGCCCGAGAGTCTGACAACCAGTCTTACTAAGGGATATCGTATTATACAGTATTAACTGGGTTGTGGGGGTCAGATAGACAGTCGAGTCAGTTAGACTCGAAGCCAACCCCAACATGTTGTGTTGTTCCCCTTTATTTTTGTTTACTGTGTTCTTCTACCAAAGGTATAATTCGATATCATTAATTTAAGATTTAATATACAAACACTGTTTTTCGGGGGGGGGGGGGGGGCTGGTAATCTATGTGACAGGTTTTTCCTAGTGCAGATACCAGTCTCCCACAAAGGATTTATCAGATGTAGTGTGTCTTCATATTTTTAAGGCGCCTTTGTGAAAGAGAAAATAAATGTTTATTATTATTATTATTTCCTTTATTCACTTTCTTAACTTATTAATTTATATTTTTAAATATTTCTTTAATAAAACTTATATAAAAACATTTCAAAATATAAAAAATAGTGGTGCTCCGGTATCGGGAGCAGGGTCCAAGCTACCGGTGGTTAGGGCTCCAGAGACAGGAACCTCCTCACAATACGAGCCGTATCGAGTATTATTATTATTTTTGCTTTTGCAAATCGCCAGTATCAATGCAGGACCTTGTATCTACATTTTTTCATCACAATAAATAAAATATGTAGCCTACTATATAGCGGCAAAACATAGCGACTGACATAGCTGTTGTCAGTCGGCACGGTCGGTAAAACTGACGAAATCCTTCGACTTACTTGTTGGTTGATATTTTAAACAGTTTTTAGCTCCTCCTTTATAAAAGGGTGTCGTGCATTTACAAGGTCCTGCATTTACGCCGACGATATGCACATTTTTACCTAGTAGGTCTCTATAAATAGATGCCTACTACCCACTATGGAGTGTGAACCTTACCCTAGCTAGGGAAATCGGAACCAAACCAGTCGATCAGGTTCAGGAGTGCTGACCTTGGACCTGACGTTATTGTCATTATGGTAAAGCTTCGTTCACACGACGAGAGTTACTCGACTATCGGTGAGTAAGAATGTCCATTTGAGACTTGTTGGCGAGTTGGCAGGCGATTTGTCGCACTTGTGATTAAGTATCGTTTATATTATTAACTTATGGTGATACAGATTAGTGTAAATGTACACACGGCTACACATCAAGCTATACATTTCCAGTTTATGCTGATCTCGCATTGTACAGGATTTGCGTATAATGCGAGGTCAGCTTATACTGGAAATGTATATGATGTGTAGCCGTGTGTACTCATTTCTCACAATGCTTTTCCCCGTTTGTGTTGGAGTTGGCTTCAAGACATTTCGGATGCAAATCTGAATGTACAAGTATTTTTAAATCATGGAGCGACACCCATACGATGCCACTGGAGGTAAGACTGGTAGTCAGACTTGAGCTTCTGACTGCCCATAACGACAAATGACGACTCGCTCTCGATGAACGGTCTAATATAATTCTTCTTGTGTAAACGGGGCTTTACTCAGTGTGGGAACATAACCGGATAGAAATGAAATAAATACACACATCAAAAGTGTCTAGGGATCAACATATATTTTTGCAATAACTTTTCTCCTGATTGATATTTATTAAAATTTTCTTTAAGGATTCATCAAATAAAGTGTTTTCGTTTGTCACAGTAACGATAAACCAAGTCACCTTTGCATTAATAAAGAAATTTGCCATTTTCCTAATAAAGGGATTTTTGACATTTGAACCACTAACACAAAAGTTCGAAAAAAAGACTGAAATAACAGTTTTCTTTAAAATTTTATTGGGTAACTTAAACAATTAATAATCCGTGTTTCTACCGCGAACACTAACAACACAAGAACATCGGTTTGGCATACTCAAAATGAGTTCATCCAAATCACGCTGTGGAATGGCCGCCCATGTTCGTTGCAACAACAAAAAAAGGTCTTCTTGCGACTGGATACCCTCCATATTCGGCAGAGCTCTTCTCTGTAGCATATCCCATGCATGCTCAATCGGATTCAAGTCTGGCGACTGAGCAGGCCAGGGCAGGACATTGATGTTAGCTGCGGCGAGAGTCTGTCTTACAACTCTTGCGGTGTGCGGTCGTGCATTATCATGCATTAACTGAAATAAGGGACCGATTTGCACTTGTAGAGGAACGATGACGTCTGATACAATCGTCTCAGCATAAATTTGAGCGTTGAGGTTGCCTCTGATCCAAATCAACTCAGTTCTTCCGCCGATCCAAATACCCGCCCATACCATGATGGTTCCACCACTATAAGGATGGACTTCCTGGCAGGATTTTAATCGCTGTTGGCGTCCAGGGGTTCTCCAGTGTCGTATACGTCTTGTATCCGGTCTCATACCAAAACGAGACTCATCAGAAAAGCACACGAAACGCCATTGTTCTTCTGCCCAATTTCTGTGTTCAAGAGCCCATTGATATCGTATCCTACGATTGTGCATTGCTATAGGTGGTACCCGTAGCGGTCTTCGGGAATGAAGGTTCACTTCATGCAAGCGGTTTCTGACTGTTTGGTCGCTAATTAAGTTCCCTGAAGAGTGATGAAGCCTCACGGCTAACATCATGGCGGTTATTGTTGGAGCTCTTCGAGTTAAGATTTGAATGTATCGGTCTTGTCTCCGTGTGGTGCAGCGATACCGTCCTCCATGGCGCTCAGCCACGGTACCAGTGCTTCGGTAACGTGTCCAAAGTCGACTGATAACACTCTGACTTGTATTCAGAGCTAAAGCCACAGTACGTTGCCGGGAACCAGCTTCTATCATTCCCACGGCTCTGAGCATTTCTTCCCTGCTTAAATGACGTCGCCGCTCCATAATAACGTTGGTTTTAATCAGTAGTAGGGAAACAGTAGCACTAATAATGTCTTCAATGCGTTGTATGTTTTTATAGGGAAAATATTGACAGCTGATTTTCATCTTTTACTCGAATTTGATTCACAGTTCCTGATTCAAATTATGAAATGCACCAAAAAGGATCCATATAAATTTATAAAATCATAAATTTATTACAAAGCCACATCTCAATCTCAAGAAATCCACATAAAAATGCTTGATCCCTAGACACTTTTGATGTGTGTATGTGTTTATAATACATTTGACATACTTATCTGCAGGGTAGCTGGTAGCAGTTGGATAAGTAAACAAAGATCGTGTTGCAGAAACCTCCAGCAGTGATTAAGCTGATCGTTGATTGTAGAAGTTATTTATCGGAGTAAAATAAATGCAACCTAGCTACGCAAAATTGAGGATTGGTTTGTATTACCAAGGAACTGACTTTTAATTGAGTTTATCAAGAAAAAAAAATCGGCGTCTTCCGGGACGAGGGCCTCGGGGTACTCTGGGAGTAACCCGAAAATTCAAACTAAAAGTCCCCTTTGTTATCCTTCATAGATATACAGAGGGGGTGTGGTTGTGGAGCTGCAACTATGCTGTAACTCCTTTCCTGCCCTCTTAGCCCAAAAACATCCGGCCGACCTCTGCGCTGCCACCGACGCACACTGGTCCCAAATTAAAAAAAAGTGGACATTGATAGTAGACCGCTGATATTTTTTTTTATTGTTGATATAATGATAACAGATAAGGCAAAAAAATATTATTGTCCTACTTCAAATACTTTTCTCTATAAAAAATATTTCTTTTTTTTTTGTATGGGAGTGATTACATTTTACTCAATTTCTCAAAAACCTTAAGCGATGTCGAGATGGCATTCACATATGTTAGAAAACTAATAATTCTGAGTATTTGGCTCGAAGAAACTTATTGCTTATCTCTGCGTACTTTCGAGATAATAGTGACAGAAAATAACAATTTTTTTTAATGTTAATTGTTCGCTTTTTTTAATCATAGCCTTACTCATATCGCAATAGGTCCGCTGGCCAGCAAAATGGAGCTTCGACGCGAGTTTGCCGGGATAACAAGATGGCCGCCTCTCATGACGTAACGTAATACGGTCACGAATCGCGCGCGTACACCTCACTCAGTGTACAACTAAATGTGGTTGCGATAAGACGTGTCCTTATTTTTTCTGTGCGCTTGAAGAAATGCTTGTTGTTTGTTTGTTTTGTTATTGTTGTATTTTGAATCTTTGGATTTTAAAATCAAATAATTTTTGTTTGTCTTTCTTTCGTCGAATTTGTTTTCGTAATTTTTTTTGTTAAAATCAAAGTCACTTTGTCTTTGATATCTTTGATTCTAATTTGTTTTCAATTTTCCTTAAAATTATAATATGTCCGCATTTGTCACCAACTTAGACTTATACGTTGTTCTTAAATCAGGAGGTGGTTTTAAAAATGTCGAATTTTTATTTAATGCCCTTATTGAACGTATTGGTGTTGAATTGTCTTCCGAAGATTTGAGTAATATTAAATTATTTTGTCGTAATTTTTCAAGTAATATCTCAAAAAGATGGTCTGCTTCCAGTAGAGCTCAAAAGACCTTTCTTAACAAAAATTCAGACTGGTTACAATCCCAAATAGTTTGGCCAAAATGTCAAAATATCGATTTAAGCAGCATTTTTAAAGTTGCCGAGGAAGTAATTCCAAATTTCGAAACGCAAGTGGATACTCATCAATTAAGTTATGGTACAAGTAAAAAACCATTTGTTGATATATCTGATAAACAGAAGAAAAGGCGTTCTCTAACACTTCTAGATCACACAGAGGAGGAATTAGTTTATGCTTTATGTGCCAAATTAAAAGAGTCTAAAAAAACAAAATTAGCAGCTATATTAAACGAACTCAGCCAAAACAAGGAAAAATGTGAGATGGTACATGATGTACTATTCGCTAAAAAGACTGACAAACCGTGTTTACCAGATGATAAAACGTTAGCGCTTTACACCTCAACAAATTTGTCAAAATGGCAATATCGAAATTTAAGAACTATTCTTGCTTCAGAGAAAATGTATGGTCTTCCATCCTATCAAAAGCTCCTGGAAGCTAAAAAAACTTGTTATCCTCCAGAGTCAGACATAACTGTAACTGAATCTGATGCTAAGATAAGACTTCAATCGCTTCTAGATTTGACAACTAATAGGATATTTAAAAAAATCGCTATAACTAATAAGCAAATGGGGTTTTGACGGGTCATCTTCTCAAAGTAATTATAAACAAAAGTCACACTCCGACACTAAAATTGACGATTCTTCAGTTTTCATGATTAGTTTGGTTCCGCTTCGTTTGGAAGAAGAGAGTGGTACTATCTTGTGGCAAAATCCTGCTCCCTCTTCAACAAACTATTGTCGTCCAATTGGCTTTATATTTGCAAAAGAAACAAATGAATTGATAAAGAAGGAAAGTGCATCCTTAGAGGAAGAAATTCGTAATCTTGTTCCCACAATTGTAGATAATTTTGATATTAAACATGATTTGTACATGACTATGATTGATGGGAAAATTTCTACTGTGATTTCCAATACTTCTTCTGCAGCTGTTTGTAATATTTGCAATACCCCACCTAGCAAAATGAATGACTTGGACTTTGTATCCAAAAGACTCATCAGAGAAGATATGTATAAATATGGTCTGTCTTCGCTTCATATGTGGATAAGATGTATGGAATGTATTTTACACATTTCGTACAACTTAGACTTCAAAAAGTGGGCTGCACGAAAAGAAGATAAATTGTTAAAAGAAATTAAAAAGAATTTGACACAAGAAGAATTCCGGGAAAGAACTGGTTTGTTAATTGACATAGTAAAACAGGGATTTGGTACAACCAATGACGGTAACACGGCAAGAAGGTTTTTTGAAAATTATGAAGTATCTGCTGAAATAACGGGTATCCACCCTGATTTAATCAAGAGATTTGCAGTCATTTTACAAACAATTTCATCTGGTCAACTTATTAATACCAACTTGTTTAGGGAATATTGTAAAGAAACAGCAATGCTATATGTAAACTTATATCCATGGTATTACATGCCTTCAAGTGTCCATAAATTGTTGATACACGGTGCTGATATTTGTGAAAATTTCTCCTTTATTCCGATAGGCATGCTTTCCGACTTCCACCGCGGCGTCGCGACGCCGCGGTGGAAGTCGCGAAGTTCTGGGCTAACAAAATATTAAAATTGTCGTGCCAGTGACACGAAGAAGAAGAAGAAGATAGATAAACGATACATAAATAAGGAAAACAATCTTCCAATAAAGAAATCTGTCGTAACGCACGTAGTGGGTAACTTCGCAACGCCGCAAAGTCCGCGATTTCCAGTGAATCAAAGTAACGAGACGAAATAAAAAACTCTAAACAGCAACTAATGATGAAAGATATTGTTTCTCACTGAAGAATCAATTCTGAGTTCTAATACAAATTTATCTTCTATCAGGAAGATATGCTCATGTTTTTTTTAGAATTTGGTATAGATGATGAACCTGAACATCTTTTTCCACGGGATCATCGTCGATAACGCGAAAAAATTAATCGTCCTATTCAAAATTTCAATACATAGACACGAACCAAATGTATGGGAGTGCTGTTATTTTTTTAAAATGAGTACCATCACTACTTTCATATACATACATAATTACATACTGTTTAATTTGAAGTTGTTTCTATTCTTTTATTGCATATATTGCAATACTCGTAAAAGCAAAATCATTTTGCTAGTAGTGTAAACATAGGATATGTTGGAGAGCTGAAAGTTGAAGTTCGTCGAGTCAGCCATATAGCGGAAGAAATAAAACTCAATATGACTTGAATATCAAAACGAAATTGAATATCGAAAGTTTAAACGAAATATTGCTTTGTTTTATTTACGTTCTAATTGACCTGAGGAAGCAATTGATCAAGAAAGAAAGAAGATCAAAGATAGTCTCCCAAAAAAATTACGACAACATCAGCAATCACGCTTGTCGGTTCTACTGAGCCAATGCGACGAAACTATCAAGTTGAATTCCAATAAAAAAACCATGAATAACTTAAAACATTTTCTAACTATCACGAACAATAAATACAAGCGATTTAAATAAGTTTTCAATGAGGAAGTGACGTAATTTTCCCATACATTCCCTTAGTTATGTTATGTGAATATGATGGTGCTACCAAAGTCGTAATAGGTAGGACGATTGGCTAACCGATGTTGCTTTTGGTTATTATAATATCTATAGCGATGGCACAGAGTAAGTTGTAATATAGTCACAGATGCGTAACTTTATAATAGTTTATTCGATACTATCAAACCTATTCGCACACGATAGCGTCCCCGCAGACTGAAGACTTTCTATCGGCCTATAGTTTAATCAGACTCTTAATCAGAATGAACATATATGCTAGTGCGCATAATACAACATTTTGCTGTCGGCAGATAAATCAGTGTGATGGACTACACGATTCTCTTCAAACTTACTATCGGCAAACAATCGGTCAACTGCTAGATCATTATAGCGCTCTTATCCCAAAAAAGAGTGATTTTGACCTAATGGATGTGTTTATTCTAGAGTGCCGCGGTCAATTTATTATTTTAGGTAAAAATAAAATTATTTTAATCAGTGTTTTTTTGCTTGGATATCATTGGTTAGACGTACTGAATACTGTGTTAAAATATGTCCATATATTTTAGTGGAACCCAAAATAGCCAAAAATACAAAAAGATAAGCAGCTACATCTATGGCTCAGGACGAGAAAAGCGCCCCAATTATTTAGTGCACAACTGTACTTAAAAGTGTATCTGAGAACAATAATTATTCAGGATTTTAAAAAGTGTATCTTACAGGAACACAAGTGAATGATTTTCAAAAGTTTATCTACGAGGAAAGTGTATCTACGAGGAGTAATTCCAATAACTGTGGGGCAGTAGCTCAATATACACAACACCATTGGCTGGAGGATCCTCCCTTTTCAACGGGGGATGAGGAACTTTACTCCCTGTTCCTCATACCTCTAAAGACATCCATAGCTGGAGGCATAGACCTTCCCTAAGCGTCGGCACATCACCTGGTCCTGCTTCTTTCGCATCAGCTTTCGACCTCCTGCTAGGTGAACCTCCATACGTTCCACCTCATAATGTTCTTGTTTTTAAAAAATCGGCGAAGTACGAGTACAAGTCGGACTCGCGCACGAAAGGTACCAAAGGTACCATAATAAAAAAAAAACACGTTTGTTGTATGGTCCCTTAAATATTTGTTTTATTCTGTTTTTTTATTTGTTGTTAGAGCGGCAACAGAAATACATCATCTGTGAAAATTTCAACTGTCTAGCTATCACGGTTCATGAGATACAGCCTGGTGACAGACAGCCAGCCAGACAGCCTGACAGTGGAGTCTTATTATTAGGGTTCAGTTTTAACCCCTTGCGTACAGAACCTTAAAAAAGCAGTCTAGGTCATATCGCCATCTTCGCCTAGGTCATCTACCCCGTTGTTTGTCTTTCTAAATTAATGTCACTAAATATTGCAACAATAATCTTGACCTTTTATACGATCACGTAAAAGGTTATATAAATAAAAACTGTGAATTAATATTAAATAATAATTTAACTATGATGAATATTAAAATCCCAGTTGCGGTTTTCTTATGCAATTTTGTGCATCTGTTTACTTTCCACTAGGATTACTGCAACGACAACGAGCAATATGGGTTTAAAAATATCTATCAACTTCGTTGGTCTAGTGGTCGAAAGCACGGTTGCTGAGTATGAGGTCCTATCCAGCTTTACCTGACCTGGGAATCGTAGTCTCCTCCTCAGTAGTTTTGCTTGCGCCAAAATCAACCAAGTATACAGGCTGCCGCTTTGAA
Source organism: Eugnorisma glareosa (assembly GCA_947578425.1). Taxonomy (NCBI): domain Eukaryota; kingdom Metazoa; phylum Arthropoda; class Insecta; order Lepidoptera; family Noctuidae; genus Eugnorisma; species Eugnorisma glareosa. Next base: position 4,278,990 of record OX387968.1, on the reverse strand, counting down.
TCCTGGTCAAATTAATACTAATTATTCTCGACCCGAATCGATAATAAAAAGCGTAGGTTTTTTTTTTTTTTACGGAATTTGTAAACCACCCGTATTAAAACGCACAATCGCAGACGTTTATTCCACAGTGTAATAAAATTATCGACGGTATGGATACTAGGGCCGTGGTTTACGCTTACAGATTTCCGTAAAAAATTTAAAAAAAACCTACCCTTCTTTATTATAAATTCGGGTCGAGAAACATTAGTATAGATACCTCTTTGAATTTGACCAGGATGCAAATCGATAGCCTGTACAGTTTCTGTATTATAGAGTAACGTACGAGGCAGTTTGCACAATAGTAGTTACTTTATCGTATCTACGCATTTTTTAATCTAACTGACGTACCGAATATGGTAAATAGGTATGGCTAGTATATTATGCAGTGCGATGCGTGTCCCTTCTCTATGAACTACTGAACTCGATCGGGTTCATAGCACTGCGGTTTGTATGCCGCCTTCAAATTGGCTATGTCGTTAATGCATAAATACATACAGCTTAGTAATAAAATGCAGTTTGAGAGGGTACCTACGTGTATATATTTGTGCTAGTTGTATTGGATTGAATGTGGGTAAAGTATCATCGATCTAAGATGGTAGATTCAAGACTTGGTACAGCTTTCATTAGCATTTTGTGCCCTTAGTGTCCTTAGTAATACAAAAAAACGCTCTTCCAAGAGTTTTTTTTAAGAAAAAGTTGGAACATTGACCTCCAATATCTCCGTAACTAGAAGGTTCCCAGGTATGATCTAGAACGCTATCTAGAAGCCCAGTCGATGTGACGACGCTTAGGGGAAGCCTAAATCCAGCAGTAGACGTTGAAACATTGATGTTGATTTATAATGCCATAAGGCGAGGTAGACCGCTGAGTTTGCGGGGCGAATATGGCAAGAAAGGTTTAGAAAAAGAACGGGGAGGCCTTTGCCCAGCAGTGGGACACTGAAACAGGCTAACAAAAAGCGGCTATGCTTATAGTCTAAGATTCATAAAAAAATGAACTGTTTATTACCATTATATCGATCCCACAAATTTCATAATTCAACAATCAATTACTCGGGCTATTTACCAAAAGCCTCTCAAATTGCACCACAACAGTATCTGCTTCTACAAGTCAAGCCAACGGCCAGAATAGAGGTCTATTACAGAGGTCTAGGGGTCAAAAGATTATAAGGCTATGTGTCACAGCACCGCTTTAATCTTTGACCGCGACGTGAAATACAGTGTGAACGGTATCTCTTGACAGATCGTTGCTTTATCATTTATCGTATCGAATTTGGTTTATTGTATTTAAGCTCCCTGTTTAGAGTACCAATAAATAGACTTGCACAAAACAGTATGGCTCTATTATACATACGTAATTTTTCATAATACAGGATCGGAATTTTGTAATGAGGTAGAACGGGTAGGTAAATATTGGCCATTTTCTTGCTGATTTTATACTTTTTCTAAGTCTGACTTGGATGTGTTCTTTGTTTCCCTGCCGAAGTCCAAAGGCATGCTGCGTTCTCATTTGAACCGATATCTAAACAGCTATAATTAGTTTTTATTTGGCTATTTTGTCTATTATTGTTATTGGTGCTTTATTGTACTTGAGAATATTGTGTACATCTGTAATTGGTACATACATCAGAACCCTAACGTGTGTACTTACACACGACTATAAGGGGTAGGGTGTACCTATTTTAAATAAATAAAAATAAAATTGAAATAAAAGTCGGTGAATACAGATGGAAATATCTTAAACAGTTTTAGTCTCCTAAGTTCTTTTTCCAAATTTAAACCAATCAAATAAAGTCTCGATTTATGAACTTGATGAAACTATCTTCAGTTCACTGATTTATCGACGAAGATCAGAAAACTAAAGAACAATTATTAATAAAAACCTCGAGACTGCACTATTCTGAGATTTGTTCTGTAGTGATATCGCTTAACTTTCTAACTAGATTGAGAGTTATTAGAAATCTAGAAAATGAATCATTTGTTATCATAAGGACAGATTCGCTTTATGCCAGATTTTTACACCTTAATATTTCAATTTCGACGATCTCTGTGGCCGATCAGTCTAGCATCGGAACTGCCATGCAAGGAGTTCAAATCCTGCTAGGGGCAATATTTGTCTGATGAATATGTATGTTTGTACCCGAGTAATGGTCGTTTATTTAAAACTAGCTGTTGCCCGCGGCTTCGCTCGCGTTTTTTCGGAAATTATCGGCGGGCACGTTGTAAATATATCCTTCGGCACTCGGGGATAATGTAGCTTCCTATTAGTGAAACAATTTTCAAAATCGGTTCAGTAGATCCAGAGATTACCCCCTACATACAAACTTACAAGCAAATTTTACCTCTTTATAATATTAGTATAGTTATAGACGTATAGATTTGCTCTTACTTGTTAACATGGTAGAGTTTAAACGCAGAAAAAGAAAGGGTTGTGTTATATTGATTGACCTCAATACAATCTTCTCTTTAATTATTCCTTTAGATATTAAGTTATAAAACACACATGATTCATCTCCTTGGAACTTAATTAAAAGTAACCCGTTCACTTATCTCTTACGACACCGAGTTAAATCATGAAGCGATAAAGCGCCGATATGATCTGTAATACCTTTCAATATTACAGCGAACTTACAAGATGCTAATAAGTAATAAGCACTACAATGTGAGTGATCGCAACTTGAGCTAAATACCGCGGCTTTAATCTTTTGATCGGAGGTTGGAGGAGGATGAATTTAGCTGTATCTTTATCGCAACTTTGGTTCGGTAGTGACCAGACTTAGCTACAAGGAATCGGCTTGAGCTTTATAGTCTAAGATCCCACCTAAAGCCAACCTTCACTCATCTGTTTACAGAATGCAAAATATTTTTTCACCGCTCCCGCACGAAAGAAGTGTCTTTCCTCTACGAAAAAAGGGAGGAAAGTTGGTTTTTCCTCACTGTTTGAACAGTGAGGAAAGTAATGATCCCGTTCAGAAACTAACCTTGCCTGATTTTTTTTATGTTAAGGTATAAAAATATTTAAAAAAATAAATAATTTTATGCTTAGAATAGAAATATTTATAAGTTAAGATTAATTTTTTTATAAAATTTATCAAATTATTGTCAATTAGTTCAGAAACATTAAAAAAGTTTAATAAAATATTGAAAAAATAACATCGTCAAAGAAGAACGGTCATTTGTGACCCAGACCCGACACGAATGAGACATATCTCAGTTTTTTTGTTATTTTAAATATAGCTAAAAATGTATTTACCTATGATAACTGAATACTTTCTTGCTGGGAGTGGTGAAAAGTTTTGTATGCAACATGTGACCAAGTTCATTTTCTATTCGTTTTCTTGAGTCTTTCGCTTACTCAGGATTGAAATTTATTTATAATTTTTCAGTCCTTCGTTCGCTCAAGACTCAAAATCAAAACTCATAGGAAAAACGAACTTTCCTCACATGTTGGATAAATAACTATTTTGCAAGCTTAATACGTAATCAAACAGTCATAAGATCGTCAAGTGCGCAGCGCAAGATGGAAGGTGGGCCATACACACTCGAGAACTGAGCCGTCCATGAACACCCATCTGTAGAGATTGTCTTTGCTCGAGTGTAGAAATTTTCAAGACAGCCACGGAAAAGCATGCCCAGATGGGAGGCTTTCGATGGTGATGGCTCGATGAGCCCGTCAGGGGGTTTAAGCAGCTCCCGCCGGAGTTCATATATCTTGCTGTAGAGGCGTTGCTATTATCTGGATTAGCTGGGCCAACGCACCCAAAAAAGCTTTCATGACTTATCAGCCTCTGGAGAACTGAGTCGTTACTGTGCATTGGGTGGCATGAGTCAGCTTGTAGCTTCATGCTTTCGGTGCGACTGACTTTGGTTCCTACAAAATTTTGGAGGCGCAATCCCAGTTAGCGAATACAGTATTCGTACCGGGGTCGGCTTAAGGCAGCCAGTTACATACGTCTCATTTTGAGCTACTAGATTGGCATGGGCAGGTGGGATCGCACTGGGCAAGCATATTCACCAGCCCATAGTTTTTTTCAGAAAAGTTTGACATGACTTAATTTCATCAGGCAACCCATTTGCGATACGTTTATTATTCTTGTGTTAAGTTTTTTTTTTTTCAAAGTATTATCATTCGGTGAAGGAAAACACAGTGAGGAAACAGACATGTCCTATACTCAAAAATTTGAAGACATTATGACATCTAAATACTACTAAATATGTAGATAAAAAAATCCATCCCACTCTTTCTCACAGATAAGGGTTGGGGGTCCCAGCAGTGGAAACTTTTTATGCTGATTATAATTAGTCTAGTCTACTTTACTACTTGCTCGAATGCAAAGTAAACTCTTAAGCCGATGAGAGCAAAACTCATACTTAATAACTTCACATGTAAAGCAAATCAAACTCCTTTCAGATTTGCAATAATTGTGTCAAGGTGCCGAAGTATAAAATTGGACGGAAGTTGTTATTATTTATTTCAATATAAGAGTACTGTATGTACAGTACAAGTGTACTGTCACATACACAGGTGGAAATAAACTTAAGATTAAAGCCGGCTAAACTTAGATTTAGCTGCAAAACCTTTTTTTTACGGATAGTAAATCATCAAATGACCCCTCCCACCAGTCCTGGATTTGTCAAAAGGCCGTATAAGCCGCGGCCTAGGGGCGGCAGATTTCAGAGGACGCTCACTCGATTTCAAAGGATAAAAAAGTCAAACAAGTTCACTGGTTTTGTACGTAATACGTTAAATCCCTATAGAAAATACCTACTGTCGCAGCGTGGCCGCCGCGGCCCCGGAGAGATCATTCTAATGAATGATATTTTTTTAATGGTTCACCAATATCGATTGAACAGTATAAGTCTGCAAAGTAAGGCAGGTGCTAAAAAATTTCGAGCTTGCTTCGCTCGCTCGCTCTTTCTTACAGATTCTTTCTAAATTCATTCGTTTATTTAACTATAGTACCTTCCTCACTACAAATGGAAAAATACCATTTAATTATTATTATTTTAGAAAGGTAATGGGGCGGCGGAAATAAAGTGGCCTACACTTATAATAAATATAAATCCGGCACTGCCTCCCACTCTGGGCGGAGCGGCAGGGACTGTCAGACTGACTAAAACCCATCCATGTTCCTTCTTTTGCCGTTTGTGTTCCAGGCCCGCGGTATCTCTTTCGAACAGTCCCGTAACCTAGCTGCAACCCCTTGTCCAAAAATGGAGAATGTTGACGTCGAGCCTTGAAAACACGATTAGTATTGGCAACACAGAGCATCATATATATATTGGATTGGCAATTTGATGCCACCAACTTGGATGTAGCGCTTGCCAACTGCTGCCATGGCATCACCCGCTTCGCTCGCGCCCAGCTTAGTTGCTGCAACTATCTCGGCCCGCACATGGTTGACACAGTTCTGAGTTTCTGACCCACGAAACCCTAATTTAAAAAAAAGACTTCCGTTCCAGTAACAATTATATTGGAATATTATTAGATCGAAGACTCATTAACCGTTGTGTTTAGGCTAATGTCTGAACTGTATTTTTTTCGGGATGAAAGGTACCCTACGTCCGTTTCTTTACACCTGAAAACGTATGTCTATACATCATTTCAGGATGATCGGTTCAGTGGTTTAGGCGTGAAAAGGTAACAAACAAAGAAACTTACTTTCGCTTTTATAATATTAGTATGGATTTATGCTCATGACTGTACAAAAATGAGTAATTGAGTATACATACAAAATAAAGCATCTTAAATTCGCTTATAAACACTCGAACTGCGTTGAGATGTTTTGCAAGGTTATTTTTCAAGACGTGAAAAATATTAGCTAATATTCTGTCCTTGTGTAAATATGGTTATTAATTTTATGTTAGTCCAACTTTAATATGACTGTTAAATAATAGCAGCGGCACAAGCAGATATCAAAGGTTAAGCCGCGCTTGCTTAGGTCAGTCGCTGGATGGGCGACCATCCATTACATACCTAGTTTTCTTCGTTCCTTGGAAAGCTTGAAAAACCGTTGGTCCCCGCTGTCATTTATATAACTTTAACAGTCGTTACAAGTCAGTGACCCAAAAGTCTGTAAACAAGTCTTACCAAGGGGTATATCGTATTACCCAGTACCGACTGAGTGTATCGTCGATGCTGCCGCGTGCAATAGCACTCCGGCCAATGCGAGTCCGTGCTCTTAGATGAGATCCCAGCCTAAGGCCCAGACACCACCAAAACGGAGACGAGCGGAGCGGTGTGGATTTCAACGAATGTGATTGGCTGAATTAAATCCCGCACTTCTCCACTCCGTTCAACAAATGTGACTGATTGAATTGCAGACCGCATTTCTCCTCTCCGTTCAACGAATGTGATTGGTTGAATTGAAGCCCACACTTCTCCTCCGTCCAACGAATGTGACTGGTTGAATTGAATCCCGCACTTCTCCGCTCTAGTGGAGTCAATCGGCCCTTCATTGACGGGTGTACTTGAAGTTTTTGAACTGACATGGTCACTAACTAATGTTATATCTTAACTTCAGTTTATCCGTGATCGATCATGGTGCTTGCAACAGCGTCGAAATATCGGGAACTCAAAACAAACAATAACCATGGTAAATATCCCGTATTTAGTGTTAATGAGGATGTACTTAATAATGGTTATTTTAGAACTACGCGAATCTGTCATTCTGCGAATCTGTCACTATCAGATCTTGTCATTTTGCGACACCTGGCATTATGCGTTTCTGACAATTCGCTAATCTGTCATTTTGCGTTTCTGACGTTCTGCGCCCAAACCAATCAACATAAAGAAAAAACAAAATAAAATAAATCGATGGATACATCTTAGTAGGACTTAATTGAAAGTAAGAAATATTGATAATCGAATAGTAGAGGTGAAAAAGTTGGTAAAGAAATCACCGGTAAATACAACTTGTCCATCTAATGATACATGTCAAGTATTACGAGTACCGTGGAGAGGGGGCCTTTTTCATCACGCCGGTAATCCCCGAAGGGCTAGAAAGAAATGTTGCCAAGACGAGACCATATGGCTCGCAATGTCAAAAAGTTATCAGATCCCATGTAGAGCCAAGTTTTAAACTCTACAAGCCCTAACTCGGCCAAGCCACATATTTTGACTAAGGTGTAGAGTTTGGGCTTGTAGAGTTAGGGTGTGTAGAGTCAGAAGCTTGGCTCTACATGAGATCTGCTAACTTTTTGACATTGCGAGGCATATGGTCTCGTCGTGGCAAAATTTTACATGAAAATGTTTTTGGTGGGATCATATTATCCAATTGTTCTTACCTACTCGTAAAGTAGGGTAATTAAAAAAAAAAAAAAACATTTTAGTGTTTATAAAATAACGTTGGTCTGGCGTCCATGGAATCTTGATCCATAAGGACGCACTTGTCCTGCCTCAGAAGTATCTCGGCGGGAGTGTACAGGTACCATTACAGTTATTTTACAGCACAGGACGTTTGTATAGGAACCAGTCCTAGATCTACGAGTATTGACCAACGATCTAAAGAAACAGACAGTGAACACTGCACAAGTGATAGAAGCAACGCTCTAAGCCGAAATTTCACGCAGTTCACCTGCCGCGCCGCCGCGCCGCCTAGCTCTAAAGAGTCGTATCAAATGCAAACATGTTTTTTCAAATACGACTGTAGATATAAGAGCGTTCAATAAAAAAAAAAACACTTCAGCTTTATTTTGTATTGGCATATATAGAAAAATCACAATCTAAGCGTCGCATGTCATGACAATTTTCAGAATCTTGTGAAGGCATACAAACAAAATTACGCTCTAGTACATATTTGACATGTATTCAATTGTATTGAAACCACAAACATAACCATTTCAAAAGAACAATATTTTAGGTTGCAGAACATTAGAAGTAAATTCGTAATCTTTTAGCACCATTATTTACTTGGGCATATTGGTCCTTTCTTAGACGGTCCTTTCCCTGATTTTCCAGGAGTAGAGTAACATGTCTTTGGTGTTTCCGGCATACCTGAGCATGGATCACCCCCGTCTCCACCACCAGCCCCACCAAATTTAGGTTTGCATGGGTTCCTTGGTGCTGTTGGCTTACATTTTTTCGGTCCACAAGATGCTGGAGAACGACATTTCGGCGTAGGCTTGAAAATTTCCCGTTTTGGTCTACAAAATTTAGGTTTAGACGGCCTTGACGAGGGAGCTATAGGTTGGCATGGATTACCAGAGAAAAATCTACAGTTATGTAAAGGAAAAGTTTTGAGAGTACACGGTGTAATCTTAGCACAAGGATTCTTTTTCGGCTTGCAAGGGTAGCATTTAGGCTTCACCGGGCATTTGGGTCTCGTCGCTATTGGAGGGCACGGGGGCACGGGAGGCTCGGTACAGTCTTTGTGTATTTTAGGGCACGGCGGCGGGCATTTAGGAGGCTTCTTGTCGTAATAGAATCTGATTGGTGGCTCCCAAGGTAACCCACAAGCTGCGTTGGAGATTCGACCGGTATGTACCTGAAAATCAATTAAGACCCTGGTAATTTTATATTTGACACTAGCGTCTATAATCGTTATAAGGAAATGGTGAACGGTAAACCATTTTTTATATTTTACCTGATCCTTATATCTAAATATATCTTATATACGAGATACAGGGTGTGACAGGAGGCTCAACGAAGCCGTTCACCAATCATCAAACTTACGTACATCAAACTAAGTAATTTTAAGCAAAAAATATTGCTGGGCAACGACAAATCGGACCGAAGGAAGAGTCCGCATATTTTGATGGGCAACTACGGAACCCTACATTGTGCGTGGCCCTACACACACTTGGCCAGTTTTTAAGAGTTCCGTATTAAGTGGGCGCCCTTTTATTAAGGATCTGCTGTCTTGCCGTCCGTCCGTCCAGCTGTCGAAAGGCTGTATCTTTTGTACCGTATTACGTAGATGATTTATATTTTCACAAACTGCGTGTTATTATGACCGCTACAATAACAAATAAAACATAATAAAGTTGAAAATGACCTTCCAGATCTATCATCAGATCAGCTCCATGTCATCATAATATTGCATTGTTTCGCGATATACACATGCGTGCAAAAACAACCAAATACCATACACGTGTTTTTGCTCGATCTTATTATTGCCAATACATAGTAAGGTGGTAAAGAGCCCTTCCTGTGCGAGGCCTATTTGCACTTGACAGGTTTCTTGACCAGCCATTGGAGTTTTACATCAATCCAATTCACGAACCTACAAAGAAACAAATCAATATTTTTCTCACCTCATCAAAACGATTGCTGATAATCGGTATCTCCGAGGTTATCGGTTTCAAAGATACATTATCGAAACATCGGAGAAGTACAGCTTCTACATGATTCGATGTATTTGTTCTTACTTTATCTTGCTTAAAGTATGGACAAGGTTTGACTAATCGAGAAAACCTGGAATAAATGCTAGTATCACGTCTTGCTAAAATGTCGCCGAAATTATGACATCCTAGTAATACATTCTTTACATTTAATTTTAATCTTGTAGACATAATAAAAAATCAGAAATACGGATCACAAAAAATTTGTTGTGTCATTGGAATTATTTGAGTGTTTTAATCTCTCCAAAATGTCAGACAAATAAAAACTAAAATGTGCCATTGTGCCATTACGAATTGGGCACAAGAAGTTTGTTTAGCATTCGCGTAAAGCCAGCATTAATCTATACAGGTAGAATGGGACACCAACGCGAAAATGGGTACCACCTAAACAGTACATCATTCTGAGCCTCCCCCCCAACATAGAATTTTTTTATCGGTTATAAAAAAAAAAAAGTTATGTTTCCTACAAAAGTGCAATACCTACACGGTCAAAATACATGGAACAGCTGTTTTTTTTTTTTAACTTCCGGCCCGTATACAGGATGGCGACGACAACACGACAATAAATTAAACTGTGTATATACAGGGTGTAACAGGACCTTTCACGAAGCCGTCAACCAAACATTATTTACATCAAACTAAGTAACTTTACGCAAAAATTATTGCTGGGAAACGACTTTTTTTTTTGGGGTGAAAAATCTAATTTTACGGTTGGTCTCAATGTAACGCACTCAAAACATTTTGCTGAGGGGTGTATTGAATAGTACGGGGGTCGTGCAGGTGTTTCAAGTAAAAATCTTACATTAAAAACATGTATTTTACAAAAAACTTGTGAAAAAGTTGAAACTTTGACCCCCAATGTCTCCGTAACTAGAAGGTTCCCAGGTGTGGTCTAGAACAAAAAAATGATCGCAATGTCGGGAAGAACAAGTTCCTTTTGGCTTCATAAAGGGTCTTGTTATACCCTTTATACCTCATGACGTTCTCAGTTCCCAGTCTGCATTTTTTTATCAAATGTAGTCTCATGACATTATTTTTCATTTTCTACATGATTTAAATTAAAACGCTAGCACCAACAGTTTAACGACCCCCGCATCGGTATAAACACTAAACACATTGTTGAAACTAATGTTTTAGCGACTTTCAATTTTATCGCTAAAAAATAGTTTCAAGATTGATTGGGAAAATTTGTCATTTTCGGGTAGTTTGATGTGCTGGCATCTGTACAGCGTGCAACGCAGCTGCAATGCTGTGTAACTGAAAGAGACCAGGGGCCTTAGTCTGCTATTGCAATAGTGTCAGAATGGTCTATCATTGATTTAATAAGGCCCCGCGCAGACGAATTACCCTTTGTAGCACGTCAAACGAGTTTCGAACGCGCTTCAATACGCCGTGAGCTAGGGGCCTTATTTAATCAATTATAGACCATTCTGACACTATTGCAATAGCAGACTAAGGCCCCAGGATAGAATTAGGCATTTGACACGTGTAGACTATATATATAACTTGGGATAGGACATACGATACCTTGGAAAAAATCCAACATCTACGAGTGCGAAGCCGAGAGCAAGGGCTAATACCTACTGTAATGAAAGTAACTCTGTCTGTCAATCTGTCACCTTTTTATTCCTAAATTACTAGGTAAGAGTATTTTGGTTGTTACGAAGCTGCGTACTGGGGCCAAGAGAAAGCCATGGGCTACTACTTTTCATCTTATTTGTTTCTAAATAGATACACTGACGAAGGCGTGGGTAGTAATCATGCAATGTCATCCTCAGAAGGAAAAGACTGAGTTATATCCTAATAGTACACTTTCATTTCGCCAATTATGTTTAAGCCCCATGTAATAGGGGTGACCCTATTGCCATCAACTGGACACACTATCTAGACTTCGGACTGCTACATAGAAATTACTGATAGAAAAATCCAATAACTCAGCCCAACTGCAGTGCGCTTGCGTCCACCAGATTAACGAAGCACTCATAACATAACATAACATAACATAACATTATGCTTGTAATCCCTGAAGGGTTAGGCAAAGGTGTACCTAATAGTACACTCACATTAAACAAAAAAGAAGATTAAGTAAACCGAAGAGAAGGTGGGCTGACGACTTATCAAATACAGCAGGAACCGATTGGCAGAATATTGCAAATGACAGAGACAACTGAAAGAAACTGAAGGAGGCCTTCATCTAACTTAGATTATAAGAAAAGTATTGACAAATTAGAAACAAAATGATATTTTAAATACTATTGTATGAGTAATGGGAAATAAAGGCTTTTTTATTTTAAACTTATACTGTCACAACTTCCGTGATTGTTCATTATTTTGACCTCCCGATATTTCGACGCTGTTGCAAGCGCCATGATAGCGGGTTGAAAATCCATAAGTTCGTGAAAGCTTAAAACTATGTTTTTTATTTTATCTTTTTTTGGTTTTTTACAAAAATCTTCGGGTACTCATAAACAATACTATAAAAAATCTTCTCATAGCCATAATGCACTTGCGCTTTTTCAAGTTTACATAATATATAATGTGAAGGTTGTAGACTTTCTTAGGCGGGGAGGCTTCGCAGGCGATCGCAGTCGTCAGTCGCAAGAGACGCGCGTTACCCCGCGCATGTGTAGTGACGGTTTATCCACTTCTTAAACCTTTCTATAGTGCTGTGTGTATGGATAAAATGAGGCTAATATATTGGGTAAGTTCAATATCAGTGATATTTTTTAAACTATACATTTTTTTCGGAATTATACTTTTTTTTCCTAGTGAGAGTTTTTCGGAAGAGATTCGAATTTTCGTGTCTAAAGTGAAAAAGTGGGAAATCATTGTATTAATTTGTTGTATGTTTGGATTGAGTGTTACCTATCGGTGTTACTGTGGGTGATAAAAAACAAAAATTCAATGCTGTATTTTTGGAAATCGGTATTTTTCGTCTGTGGATTTTGTGATGTGAGGATTAATTCATAAAATACGACGTGAAGGTTAAATTACCTTACTATTAGAGCTACATGCGTGTGCGTTTATATGTTAAACCACGTCATCTAAGATATTCAAACTCACATTTTTAAATATATAAAAGAAATCATTATATTCTCCACAAGCACAAAAAAGTTCCTAGTATACAACACGTTTATACGTACTAGAAAACCTTAGGACTCTCGTTATTTAAAAATAACGCTTGACCGTACAATTTCTCTCTATAAAGAGACTTTTATTTATAAAGCAGTAGCTGCAAATAACCGCTTTCAATTATATAAATTAATTTAAACATAATTGGAAAACACAAAACAGATTGACAGACATTTGTAAAATCTAAAATTATACATTCAAATAAAATCATAAATATATTACCATAAAGTTTTATAACCATTCACATAAGAGAATGTGCGGCTTGCGAGTAAATCATCTAAAACGAAAATTTCACTGGCATAATGATGTACAAGATGTGTAGATATTTATATACATCTTCGTTGATAGTTACGTAAAATGTACAGAAATGTCTGTCAGAAGTAGGTCATATCGTCGGTCAGATTCACGGACGGAACTCATCGGTGTAAAAGACATCGACGCGCGCGCATGGAAGGTGCGCAGTTTTCACCTATTTACTTTATCTTGTATACGTTTGAATTATACAACTGACGATGTCCACTCTCTGTTAATGTAATAAGCGGATGGGAAATTATGTCATAATCGTGCAAATATGTATTTGAATGATTACGGACGTGACATTTTGAAATGTATAATTTGAGATACATACACACACATGTATGCTGAAAAGTATACAATTTATTTTTTGAGAACCTTTTCACCAAAATATAGTCATCATTTGCATTACGAGACCCATGATTATAAAAAAGATTTGTAAATGTGGAGTAAAAGTAAAGAGTTGAACAAAGATTTAATCTTGTATGCAAGTTGCTTATCACAGTCACGTGATCAATGTTCCGAAACCCCTATTTTCTACAATATCTAGGACAAACTCGGCCATTTACCTCGAACCATCCCCTCATCTCGCGAGAAGACAATAATTACAGCTTCAGACTTCCGGCATCAGGTTTATGCAACATAAATGCATATAGCTACCATTTGCATAAATGTAATTACGGTAATTGACGTTTATTATTTGACGTAACGAATTGTGAGTGCATTCCGAGATACATTTTATTTATTGGAATGAATTATTTTGAGATTCACAAATTTTATTCAAAATTTTATTATTAGTATTTTTGTGAATAGTATTTGGTGAAATTTCGAAATTTGTACGGAAAGTAAAATCTGTGATACATGATTTAGTCAAACCGTAACTCACAATGTGTTACTTTGAATGTTATGTTATGCATGAATTAAGAAAATCCAATACATTGCATTACTTTACCCACATTTGCATTTAAGTAACTTTAAAAATGTTCCACTTAAAATTGAGTAATGCAAAATTATTGTTCAGCCCGAGAATTGAATTTGAGACCTTGAACAGCGTAAACAAGTAAAAATAAGTAAAGCAATATATGCGAAAGTTGCTAAATTTTGCCCAAAGTTTAGATTGTATGTATTTTTTTATATAATTAATGAAATGCCAAGGTCGTTGGCAGATGTCTGCAATGCTTCGGTAACCATCTCTTCGTTACGAAATTACATTTTGTAGATCTTCGTGCATCAAGTGTTGATGATTCTCTTTATAATAAACATAGTAATGAATTGAATCCCAGCAACATCTTTTTTAGCTATGTTATATTGTCTATTTAACTTTTTTTCACATCTTTGGGTCAAGTCATTAACACAAGTAGTTAAACATAATAAAATATAATTAGTTGACATCCATGATAGTGACCTGATGAAATGACATACCGTTTTTTTAAATAAATTTTTGTATACATTATTTGTTACACTATATTTGTCACATTATAAGTCAAAATATTACATTTATCCTCCTTTTAAGTCCCATTGAAACAAAGTATGATCGTTAATTACAAAACCTCACACATTTTACAAAAAGTTCTAACTATTATAATTACGTAACGTTACAACAGTGAAAGTGTAATCCCAAATTAACATCACTTATTTTTGCATTTAACAGACATACGAGTATACAATTATATCATAATTGCACAAAAAAGACATTACAAACATTTTTAATTGTATTCTAAATTATACAAGTTATAATTAAATGTATACTAAGATATACATGTTTTACTAAAATGTGTTATTATGAACGTTTTATGGAAGTTAATGAAGCGATAAATGTAATGTTTTATTGCGAACAATTCGCAATTTTATTGAGGATTTTATCTGAAATTATTCATTTATATTTTTATGCGTTACATAGCTGGCTAACTACAATAAATTTTAGACTTGAACTAGATTTTATGGTATTATAATAACTAAAGATAGTAATCTTAATTCATTATCAGCTAAGTGCAAGACCTATTTTTATTACACTTTCTTAGCTGCTTTTCTATATTTAGAATATTTTGAATTTGAATTGCAGATTCAAATAAAACTTAGAAATTAAGAAACATTTGGTGTCTTTTATATTTAACCATAGACAAAAAGTAACTATGTGTTAAGCTAAACCGGTGTTTCACACAGTTACATTTGGGCAAAAAAATGTGAAAAGAAATGACACTATCATCCGTATAAATGAGACTACCTGAGTGACATGGAGGCAGGAACTAACAGGTGCTAGTCGTGACGGGTGAGCGGACAGACAACAAATATACAGGTTATTCAGAATTACTACTCCATAATATAAAATTGAGAAACTAGCGTGTAATAAGGTAAAATATTTCATTTCAGACAAAAAAAAATGTTTTTTGCTCTCACAGATAGCAAAACTAAAGTTTTGTAGGTAATTGTAAGACAGGAAACCCTAGAGGACAAGAGAATGTGTCAATACCTTCATTCAAGACACTCACTTTAACGTATGTCAAATGGCTTTCAACATACTACAAATTATGTTATAAACTTTTAACTGACTAATAAAAATCTAGCCCGTTGCTAAATAATAACAACCACTCGGCTCGATCTTCAAGTTTAAGCCGCGCTTACCAAGGTTGGTCCGTGGGTGACCGCCCATTACATACCTAGTTTGCTCCGTGCCTCGGAAAGGACGTTAAGCCATTGGTCCCGGCTGTCATTTGTAGATCTTTGACAGTTGTTACAAGAAGTCAGTGGCCCAAAATTCTGGCAACCAGTCTTAACCAACTAGTGTCGTATTTTATCTAGTACTAACTGGGTTGTAGAGGTCAGTTAGGCAGTCACTCCATGTTAAATTTAGTAATGGTGTTCAACTGCATCCGATTAGACTGGAAGCTTACCCAAACATAGTTGGGAAAAGGCGAGGCAGATGATAAATTAACTAGTAAAGTTTTTATAGGACTGAGATTTCTGAACATAATTATTGTGTATTACGCCGAGAGTCGAAAGTTACGCACGATTGGTTGCAGTGAATCGGACGACTCGCTTAACGTTGAGGTTTGTTTTGTAAAGCGGTGAAAAAGATAGTGTGGTGAAAGATTAGAATAAAGATAAAGATACGAATACATTTGACAGATGAACAGTGAGAAAAATATTTGATGAAACGGGAAATTGGAAGAGGTTATACAGTGAGAATTTGGGATTCAAACAACGATGGGAATTAAAAGCTATGGTGGCTATCGCGTGTGAATTCGCCGCTAGAGGCGCCAGTGTAGCGCGAGGTCATTGAAAGTCACCGTCAGATGTCATAGAAAGTTCGCCCGTTGCGTGCTTTTTTATCACGAATTTTTACTAATATTCATGATTGTGGTCTAGATTGAGCTATTCCTGATTAATTATGACTTGAAGATTTTAAGTAACAACTTAGGATCTTATTTGTTTCTACTTGTTTAAATGATTTTTAAATATTTCATGCTTGCTAATTTTAGGGAGAATATTGTAAATAAATGTACTTATCTGAAGTTTACACTATGTTGTTATACGTAATAAAATAAACTTTTTATGAAGTTATTGGTACTTTAAAGTATAAAATAGAATTATTGACGTATATGACCATAAGCGACAGTGGCGCCATCTGATGAGCTCAAAAACGATAGCCATTGCTTTAAATAACACTAAAGTGTTATTTAAAGCAATGGTTGGACTAGTTACAGAGGAATATATTATGGAGAACTCCTTTCTATTAAGTATTATAGAGATGTTTAAACTTGTATGAAACTTACACCCGTTTTTGCTAAGACTAAGCAAAAAATAAATTAATATCTAAAAATTGAACTGATGGAATTTCATCTCTCAGCGCTAAACCAAGGGATTGAGAATTGAGCCGTACGTTTATGGAGGCATTAATTTGAATGTCACATTCATAGTGTAAATGAAACTGAGCATTAAGGAAGTACCTACAGAGTTTACACTCATATTTTCTAATCGTAAACATGAATAGAAAACCTATGTACATATTTAAATACCAATTCTAAAGATTTCTTCGATATGTATGTATGTAGGTAGGTACATATTTAAATTATAAAGACATGCCTTTCCGCATTTAAATATAAATATAAAATCCAATAGATTTAAATCGGGTAGTGTGCTAGTGAAATCTGGCGGTTTCCGACCAACCAATGAGGTTGTACATGTTCGCAATAGTAACCGGGCTGCCTTAACCTAACACTATACAAGGACATGCACGTATGTGTATAATTATACACATGTATAAGTTATACATGGTGTACAAAATGTTTATCGGAAACTTTCGGCAGCGATTTAGGGTAGACGAGATTTTTTTAAATGTAGATTAATAACTTTGAATGTATTCAAGTTATAATGTTTCTGGCCAACAGCATTGCCATTCTCATCGTCATCAGATGGAGCCTGATCGAGTATATTTTAGAAGCTTTTAACTGGCCTTGTTTCCATTGTAAACTATTTCTGGCTTTTACTGTATTATACTTTTCGCTCTTACTTAAAAAAAAATAGAACAAAGCCAGATCTCATTTATCTAATATTTTCTATATTTCCCTTTCTAACTTTCCCTCTCGTACCTAATTTAAAAATATTTATGTAAATAGCTTCCTACAGCCTTACTCGTAATTGTTACATGCCGTATATGTATAGTTATGTGTTTGTATGTATGTCATTACCGTCCCTTTTACTTTGGAATTGTAACTGGTTCGGTTGTCAAAAATCGCTCGAATTTAAGGTGACATTTTATAATTCAATGTTGAAATATTTTTAGCGTTTTAGGTCATAATAATAAAATAATAGAAAGATTTTGGTTGTCACTGAAGTTTCAACCATGTCTCCTAAAATTGAGCAACAAAAGGCGTTGATATCCCAGCAGCCCGATCCAAATCGTGCCTGAGGTGCCTTAGAACACGGTGCGTTCGTGTTCCACGCGCGCCCCATAGAGATGTCAACAAACAGGAAGGGGTCTGCAAGGACCGTTGCCTGCCAGGGTTGCGGGACTGTTCGAAAGAGACACCGCGGCCCTGGAACACAAAGGGCTAAGAAGGAACATGGATGAGTTTTAATCAGTACAAGTCTGACTGACGCTTTCTTCCGCTCCGCCCAGAGCGGGAGGGGTCATTTGTTGATTCCCAATCCGAAAAAAAAACCTAAGAATGCTTATAAAAATACCACACTTTTGACATAAGCCAAAAAAAGCCGTACATTTAATCATTAAAAAGCCTATTATATAGGTAACTAATAACCCACTTACGTCTGAATCCCTTTTGTTCGGCAATTCACCATTCTCTTGCCCTTCTCCCAATTTATTTGGGGTCGGCGCAGCATGTCTTCCTCTGCCATCCTTCTCTATTACGCGTCATCTCATCAGACACCTACCCTTAAACCAAATACATGCTCAAAGGTAGAATATTCTTTATCACAGTAGAACATAACATCGTCTTACTTAAGTATAAACTTCTACTATATGAAATCAGTACACGATACAAGTTTCCGTCGGTAGTATAAAAACCAGTAAAGGGACTTTTCTTGGAGCTTTTCGCTAAAATCATTGTACTGTATCCATGTTAAGGTGAAAGCGCCTCGAAAGTAACAAAATATAATTAGCGTAAGTAACACGTATGTAGTTATCGAATTATAATCATTAAAATCATCAATACAACCCTCTAAGTTCATTTGATCCACTTGAATGACTTTAACATGAAATAGTCATCTAATGGGATTCTGTCACAATGTCCCTACCACCGTGTGTACTTTAAACCAACCAAAACATTTATATTACGTATACCATACCAAGCCATGATGTAACCAAGGGTGTAAACTGCATTATATTACCGCCAACCACCACGGTTGGTTGATCTCAGCCTTGACATTGTGTGAAATGGACCGTGACAACCGTAAACACATGGTCTGGTGCAAGTGGGCCTTGTTTTAAATACACTTGCTTTTACTTCCCTATGGTGTAGCGAACGTAGGGTTATGAGTATGACTTTTAAAGTCGGTATGTGTATGAATGTTAGATCGTAGTTTGTAAATTGCTGTACCGATTTTGACAAATGAGAGTCATGATTTATAGTGACAGTTTTGAGAATTATATGAATGAAATGTGTACAAACAAATACAGGGTGTAACAAGACCCTTAACGAAGCCGTCAATCAAACATTCTGTACCTCAAACTAAGTAACTTTAAGCTAAAATTATTTGCTGGGAAACGACTTTTTTTTGGGGAGAAAAATCACGTTTTACGATAAGACTCAATGTAACGCACTCAGAACATTGTGCTGATGGATGGGTTTAATAGTACGGGGGTCGTAGAGGTGTTTAAAGTAAAAATCATTACATTAAAAAGAGGTATAAAAAAAAATGAAAAAGTTGGAACTTTGACCACCAATATCTCCGTAACTAGAAGGTTCTCAGGTATGGTCTAGTGCAAATAAATGATCGCAAGGGAGAAAAAGTACCTTTCGGCTTCGTTAAGGGTATTGTTACGCCCTTTAAGTGTACGGCTAATTGTTATTGGATTTTTCCAACAGGAATTTCTCAGTAGCAGCCGCGGAGTCTGGATTTGTACCCAGTTGATGGAAATAGGCTCGCCCCCTATTACATGGGACTTGAACATAACTAGCGAAATGTGGGTGTACTATTAGGTACACCTCTACCTAACCCTTCGGGGACCACAGGCGTGATGTTATGTTATATATCAGATATAATGGCGTACAAATAGGCTAGACCTTTAACCATAGACAGCATACGTTTACCTTTCGTTTTCTCTGCCAACTTTCACTTAAAATCTCATTTGACCATCATCAAATTATTACTTACACTAGAAAAAGCTATTAACCAGATGTTTATAGATGTTACGACATTAATTAATTTGCTGTTCTTTCCTTGACTAATTTACGGACATTTTATCATTGAAAGGTCCTTTGTTGAATCACCAGCAATATCTTGGTGTTTGTTTCTTGAGAAGTTAAGTCATTAAAAGATGATATACTTGGGTCCGCAAAAAATATGTATCAGAACGGTTAATTTCAAATCAAAGTATATTTATAATGTGACATGCTTTTATTAGCTTCACATGGAAATAACTAGATATGTAAAAAAATCTTAGAAGGCAAATTTGATCCACTTCCCGATTTTCGAATCAGCTGAAATTTTGCATACATGTTTAGTTCAGATGACAATGCATGGTTGGCAAAGAGACTAAATCCAATATGGCGGATTCACAAAGACGGACTCAAGCACTACTTAATTTTTACGCATTCCCATGCATGATATCAAATGAAAATGCTGAAAAGAATACGAGAAATACAATGACGTCATCCTAAAGCGGGTCTTTTTAGTTTTGTTAAACTACTTATAATATAATTTATTTTAAAGACCTTTCCAATATTTATCCATAACTATGCTTACCATGTACCATTAACAAATTCACCCTGCTGAGACGCAAGCCGTTTGTGTGTGACAAACCACGGGGCTAACTATGTATTTACCATGAAATCCCTATAAAAATTACAATATAAAACGGTTTCTATACATTATTTTCTAAATCGAACTTTCACCGTATACATTTTGGTTTACATTTTCCTTGTATAAAATCAAACGAGTTACATCACTATATTCACCTATTGCCTAATACTTCCGTTATTAGTAAAAGTTTATTTATAAATAAAAACGTTAAAATTATGAACGAATGTAATGAATGACATGGTTGTTTTTGTTTGCAAATGTAGGGTACGATAAGAATTTACATTATTGCTTCACTGATCTAACAGTGATGCGTCGCAATCGCGACTGCATGACGCTCGCTCTGAGTGTGATTCCCGGGTCGGGCAAATTGCTGTCGGGTTTTTCAGTCAGTAATTTTTCAGGAGCATCCACGGAGTCTGGATTTGTGCCCGGTTGATGGCAATAGGTTGGCCCCCTATTACATGGCCTGTGCCTAACCCTTCGGAGGATGTTATGTTATTATTTAGTGGTACAGTGAACCTTTTTCTCGTAGCTATAAGATTCGTATGATAAAATACTTGTAGTTCGAAAGGAGTTCGATAATGATGTGTCATCTTTACTGCATCCTGTGTTGATTGTGTAAGATCAGAACTCATACAAGGATCTTTAAAGATGCCGGGGCTGCGGGACTGTTCGAAAGAGATACCGTGGCCCCGGAACACAAAGGGCGATGAAGGAACATGAATGGGTTTTAGTCAGTAAAAGTCTGACACTCCCTCCTGCTCAGCCCAGAGCGGGAGGAGTCGTTTGATGATTTCCAATCCGAAAAAAAAAGGATCTTTAAAGATTTCACATTCATCAGTTCTCTAATCGAGGGTTTCTGGGTTCAATACCCTGTTCAGGTATAATGTTATTAAGTATTCTGATTTGAAATATTCCCAAAAAAAACAATGAGAGCACTAAGTTTGAGTCGTAACTGAGATTTACTGCATAGTTAGCTCGAAATGCCCTCCAAACTAAATACATTTCACGTTATATTTGAGTTCCATGCAATAGGGGGCGAGCCTATTACCATCAACCGGGCACAAATCCAGACTCCGTGGCTGCTACTGAGAAATTCCTGATGAAAAAATCTATAACAATTTGCCCGACCCGGGAATCGAACCCAGGACCTCATGCTCAGTAGTCGCGTTTGTGACCATTAGACCACCGATGGAGTCACACATTTTTATTCAACAAATCCTAGAATATCTCAAACTCCGACACCGTTCTAATGTCCCATCTTCGGCCTATCCCAACATTTCTAGTTGATTTCAAACCTCTATTTTGATTATACAACTAACAATCCATGTAAACAATTAACACACACAGACTCACACACAACAACAGCCGTGTATAATCAATGGTACGGCTTAATAAGTAGATTTGTTCAGCCAATTGGTTAATAGCTGGTATTATTGTATTACGAGGCTATTGTTGCTCGATAAGTATGTGGAACAATTGTGTTTAAGTTTGTTGTGGGAAATTTGAGTTGAAGAAAAAGTGGTGTGTGATACAGACTTGTTGGTGGAACTTGAAGGTTCAAAAGGCCTCGTTGGTCTAGTGGTTCTGGGTTCGATTCCCGGGCCGGGCAGTGTTATTCAGTTTTTCTATTAGAAATTTCTCAGTAGCAGCCACGGAGTCTGGATCGGTGCCCGGTTGATAACAATAGGCTCGCCCGCCCCCTATGACATGGGATTTTAACATAACTGGCGAAATGTGGGTGTACTATATTGGGAAGACCTCTGCCGAGCTCTTCACGACTTACAGGCGTGATGTTATGTTAAAATCTAGTTTTTGGGTTAATTATATTTTGCTGGGCACGTTCCCACTGCTGGGACACAGGTAACAGGCCTCAGGGATCGAATGCCAATCAAACACGTGGACCCAGTTGGACTTGGTGGCTATCTTCGTCTTCAAATTTTGGTTATAGGACTTATATGTATGGTGTTTTCCTTTGCCGTTTTGAAAGCGGTGGTGATGAAATAAAGTAATGCAGAAGTTAAGCTACTTAAGGTCATGTTTAGTACATATCCACCTAAGCACTTGAAAGTTATAGAATAGAATCAGCATTGCCATCCAACGTGGTAATGCGTCTAGACTTCTTCTCACTTTCCCCGTTGACATCGATGCGAACGAACTTTTTGACGCCCTCTTTTCTGCTTTAGATACCTGTACATATTTTTATAATTAGTATATAAAAATATGTATAGTAAATAATGTATATTTTTATGAGAAAGTTAATAAAATGGAGAGAACTGATATGAGAGTGAAAAGTATTTAATTTCCTTTTCGTTCTGTAAGGTGACTGTTGGGGATTCCTAATGTTCTTACTGCACCTCTACACCTAAAATTTTGTGAATTTCATTTGTTCTGATTATACGATATATGGCGTATATTACACGAAGGTATCTCATTACCCAGCCCAGTCAGAACTGCAGTAAAACGTTAGATAACACTGATAAGTTCTTCAATAAAATAAGCATTTTTTTTTATAGCTACATAAAAATCTCATGAAACCCATCCAAAAGTGCTAAAAACACACCATTAACGCTAATTAAATTATACAAACGTACGAGAGATTACATAAAACAAACAATAAAAGTTTTAGTTGCAATCGTCTCCACGCCTTTTCGTGTGACCTTCAGTGAAAGTTCGAAGGTGTCGACAATTGACACATACAACGTAACAGAAAATTGCCATTTCGGCAACAAACTGGCACTCAATTATGAACCGTATAACTTTAACGTTAAGTGTCACGCTTATTCCAACTTTTACTTTTTCATAAATCGCTAAGAGGAACGCAAATAGTTGGAGATTCACTTTCGTTTTATTTTTGGAGACGGTTCGGTGTTGCGAATGATACTTATGAATGGAGAAATACGAGTACGTCGTATTAGCAGATATTGTATTACTACATATCTTTTTTCAAGTCAATATATTTTACAAAATAAAGTAGAGTCTTTTTTTTCTGTGACCGCATTGTGCCTATAATATAAGGAGCGGATTTCGATGATTCTTCTTTAGAATATTCGGGAAGATTTATGTGTAATG
Organism: Eugnorisma glareosa; assembly: GCA_947578425.1. Taxonomy (NCBI): domain Eukaryota; kingdom Metazoa; phylum Arthropoda; class Insecta; order Lepidoptera; family Noctuidae; genus Eugnorisma; species Eugnorisma glareosa. Next base: position 4,255,630 of record OX387968.1, on the reverse strand, counting down.
TCAATGTCATAAATCAGCTAGCTCAATGTGTTTTCAAGTTTCTAATACTGTGCAGTAAAACAGAGGCTGGTCGCTAGTATTTGTATTATTCAGAAAAAATGCTCAGATTTGAATATGTTGATCAAAATGTACAGACCACACATTCTGATGAACAGCCAGGGAAATCTTAAATGCGAAAGTAAGTTTGTTTGTTTGTTACCTTTGACGCCAATACCACTGAACCGATCATCATGAATATACGTTTTCAAGTGTACCTACAGAAACGGACATATGGTACTATTCATCGCGAAAAAAAGTACTGTTCCCGAGGAAAACAACAATAACGTTCTCATGATAATAGATGGCGCCACGTGTCTTTCGAATCATGATTGAATTATACCTATTATTACAAGCAGAGTGCAACCCGAATTGACTGTCAACGCGAGCGAAGTCGCGGGCAAAAGCTAATAAATAATAACTAACCTTGCGGACTAATCCCTGATATAATGTTTTATAACACTAACATAATTCTCGTACTTAACATCTAAGTAGTCCCGTATTATCGCATTAAATATACCAATCTCTTTAACCGCCATTGAAAAAAGACGGATAACTTTTTTTTTTATCTCTCTGATGGCTACAGTCGTTAAGCTGAACCACAGATTCATAATAATTATGTTATGTAGTAACTTGAAAGATATGTTCCTGATTTATCTTAACGACTTTAAAAAAAAGTAAGGATGGCAGAGATGTCAAATGATAGTGATGTGATTTGTGTTTAGTAGGATTTTAAGTATCGATAAAATTGTGATGGGGATATATTTTTCGTTATCTAAGTTGACATCAGCAGGTTGTGGGTGGCAGCTATGATAAAGATATAATTCTTCTTAGTTTCTGAGCTAGCAACTTAATTTGTGTAACCAGAGTGCATGGAGGTATTACTTGAAAAATTAAAACAACGTAGGTCTTTATGATAACATAACCTAACATCACGACTGTAATCCCCGAAGGGCTAAGCAGACGTGTACCTAGTAGTACACCCACACACAAACAGTCTTTATGATATAGTCAACTAATCATGTTTTTATTGTGAAATTACCTAAATATACGGACAGTGAGAACACCTTTAAATAAATAAAATTAAATTATCTCATATCCAGCCTTTTATCTGTTTTTTTTCCATTAACATGTCAATAAAACAGAAATTATCGATAATACTCTAACCTCAACACAATCGAATATCGATATAATAAAAGCAATTTATGATAATAGGCCTATCTCCAGTCTTAAGTTATGATAAATGCACGTGGTTTATGGTTTTATAAGTCTATTTGAATTAGAAAGTTCTTAGAAGGCCGCAACAGGTTGAATATGGTGACAAAACTGGATGTCTACTCGTTCATCGGTATGTCTAATGTAAATTGTGATGTACGAGTATGGTTTTTATTTCGTAAGCAAGATAGAACGTGTGTTTCTATCGATAAAATATTTAAATTAGTCGCATCACTATTTTTGTAGTAAGAGAATAGTTTGAATTTGAACACACATTAAATATTATTTATTATGTACTACACAGTTAGCTCCCATTCAAGTTGTCAAGACAAATTATGTGGTCTCTATTCACCATGAATATAATAATGGAACTTCCACTAGTCAACTTGCAACTCTTGCAAATGACAAAATACCGCAATTAATCCATATTAATAAAGACTTTCTTCGGCCAACATGAACACTAGATGAAAACAATGGACGTCTTACAAAAGGATCTATTGAAAATTGCAAAACCTCGTATGTTACAGATCGCGGCACGTAAATTAAACCAAAATGGCGGTCGTTCGTGCAGGTACAATTATGGATTGAGACCGATTGAGACCCGAAAATGTGTTACTGTGCATTCAAGGTCATCGTTCAACTTACGTGCCGCGAGCTGTAAGACATTTTCAACAAAAACGGTCATTGTATATCAAAACTCGCCAAGTGATGATCACTATGAACTGTCAACAGAGATACGCAACAGCCCAGCTGTTGTATGTTGTAATATGAGTCTTGGTTAGTATAACATGTGACAGATTCTCTAATGAAAGCTTAGATAAACCAACAAAAAAAGAATAAATTACCACATAATTTCGGCCCTTTATACCATAACGATAACGTTTTTCACAAAACTTATGGCACCGCTAACAACAGCCATGACAATCCCATTAAATTTGTTACATAACATAATAACTCCATAAACAAACATACAAGATGATAATTTGGGCAATATTACAAAATGTAATGGCTCTATTAAAACTAAGCCCACATTGCCCACAGATTACATTTCTGAATGACATTGCCCGCTGATTACATTTCTAATGATAGTTATATGTAAATTCGATATAATAATAGTTGATGCCTGTGTTTTTTTTTTTTTTTTTTTTGAGCCTATGATTTGTAAAAGATCATAATGGGAATGCTTACTGATGACTTGCTGGCTCAATCAATTAACCTTTGAGGTCACAAGATGCATTTTAATCACGGATTTTCAAGGGTTAATGACTGACATTTATTTATTTATTATTAGGCTTCTCAACAACGACATCATTTCAAAAGAGGGCAAGATTAAAGTGGCAATCGGCTCCAAAGCGTTTCGTTTTTTTACGATAACTCTACTGGACTGACATACCTTTTCAGGTAGCCTATGTTAATCCAATACATTTTTGCTGCCATATAACTTGAGTACATTACTAGCTGACAGCGTTGAGGATGCGCTTTTAAAGTTTTTTGTTAGTTTAGTTCTTTTAGATTAGTTCATAGTTTTTTTTTTATGTAATAAGGAATATAGTAAGTTTTTCTTAAAACAACTTGAGTCCAAGCTAATTGATTAAAACTAAAGAGTTAAATGAAGAACGTACGTTCTAATTAACATCATCTAATTACACATGTACAGATTAACCACTACATAAAATACGCGGCTGCCGTGAACCAGTAACTAGTTAGCAACTTAACTAGTAAATAGGCGATTTCCTCTGAACCACCGATAATTGTCAGTTAGCAATGATCTCGTACACCACTGAGCTAATTTTGATGAACGAGCCGTCTTTCGACAGGCGTGGCGTGGTAGAAAGTCAGCATATTGATTAAACTTTTCCTTTTACGAGGTTAAGACAAGGCCACTTGGGCTACTTTGGCTAATAAGGCTATTATTATGGAAATGGCTATATTATTAAAAGTGTTGATTCAAGAATATGTAGTTCTAGGCTTAGAATAGCAATCACGGGTAAGACCAAATGAGACTCATGTAACCTGGGGGAGCGCGGCCCTAAATGATGTAGGCCCTCAGCAGTGAGTAGAATCAGGGTGACCATAATACTCACCTGACACAAAAGACATAGGATGGATGGGAGGATTGCTAACAGTATGTTTACTTATTCATAGTAAAATACTGATAACGAACGAATCTTCGACCAGTCATAAAGAAGTAGATGTTATCAATCATGGTGTGAACTTCAAAATTCATGTTTTTGTTGAGACGAGCCTATTATTGATGAGACTTCCCAACAAGTGTACTAACTTCAATCCAAACTATCATACCCTTTAAAATCCCTTTAGAAGACGAATAATTGTACCCGAGTCTTTGCGTTTTATGAAATTCTTGTCCATTTCATGGTTCTAGAAAGACCCTGCGGGTTAGTCTGTCCGTTGACTGTCAGTCGATCAAGATTTTTATGTTGAACTTGCTTATGCCCGCGGCTTCACACGCGTGGAGTTCGGTAATTGTCCGAAGGGATTGTACTACCAGGGTTAAAAGTATCTTATGTGTTAATCTAGGCTATAAACTATCTTTGTGCCAAATTTCATCCAAATCCGTTCAGAAGTTTTTGCGTGAAAGAGTAATAAACATCTATACATCCTCACAAACTTTCGCATTTATCGCATTAATGATAATATAGTTTAGTTTCCCTACTCTTATTATGAAATCTATTAAATCTATTCTGCGATTAGTTACACCAATCCATTTCTAGGTTACCCATACCTAAGCAGATTACTAAAATCGCTACGATTTGGTAAGTTGGTGTTGTAATTAAAACATCCGAATTCGCTACAGTTAACAGGTGGTCTAACATTCTTTTAGCGAATCTTCCCCACTTCTCAAGGTCGGCTGTTAGTTAGATAAACATGAATTTATTTAGCCAGTTTGTTGAGAAATACAGTTAATAATTAACTACGATTATATTAGTTAGTGGTCTCGTTGGTGCCTGTAACGTTTCTGCGTTACGGGTAGCTGTTTTAATTCAAAATACAAGAGTCCATGCGCGCCTATGAGCTATTTTATGTCAAGACAAGACAAGACAAAATATTTGTCTTCGACCATCGTCGTTTATCTTTTTTTTGTCGCCTCCCTTATTTATAAAAAGTGAACACTGTAGGTAATTTGTCATCCTCCAATTGTCTATTTTGATCAACCTCGCTGTTGGTTCGAAGATTTAATATGTGAAAATCTTAAATTCTTTCACATACTGACAGATAACGTACACAAAATAACCCAGTGGTTTATTCTGTGTACTAAGACTATTTACCATTCATAGAGGTAATATTGTCGACATAATTACTCATAAAAGTTTCTGAACAATTAAGAGACTAGGATGCGAGAGTAGCGAGCTCGAAAACTAAGCAGCCCGCTTCGGATAGGTTAGGTGAGTTCCTTACATAACGAAGATGAGCACTAAGGTTATACCGATGAGAAGTCTCGACATCAGGAGCATAAAATGATATAACATCAGGTCGGATGTACAAAACTCTCTACATTTGTACAATCGACCTTCTGATGTCAGGACTTCTCAACGGGCACACGGGTTAGTAATGATTTTTCTGAATTCGGCTGAGCTTGATAGTCTCAGTACTTTTCTGGTAGTCGTTACTATGAACCTGGTAAACAACAGATACAGTGATCAGGAAAAGTGTGACGGTAGATAGTATTTAGCCCAGTTTATATCTTCTTATTTACCTTTCCCATCAAGTAAATGCTTATTAAAGTGAAACCATCGATCCGTAGCTAGTTAATTATGATCCGGTGTCGATGTAGACTAACTACCAACGCTACTAGTTGACATTGCATCCTTCGGACAGCATTGGGTTCCCACGGAGACCCGGTTTGAGTGAAAACTGTGAAACTGTTACTTGCTGTTCGCTTAACCGCTGTAGTTAAGTTAAACTGTTGGTTAAGTTATGTAATGTTGTTGTTTTGTGGTTTGTTGATGGGACTAAGTAACGTCTTCTCTTTGGAAGTTGTTTGGTTTGTAAGTACCTAATGCTTAAAACAACTATAAGGAGATGGCCAAAAATTGTATGAGTCTGTGCCCCAGAATGTACATATGTAAAATCTATGTCCTTTAATAGTAAAGATCTTCTATAACAATAATAAAAAAGTGCATATTGCTTAGCAGTCATGGACAAAAGTTATAAAATTTTAAAGAAGTTGTTTTTGTCAATACCTAAGCCGTATTGTAGTGTATATATTGTGTATATATTATGTATATATATCTGTCTGTGAATTGGAAAGTAGCACCACAGAATCGTGACCGTTGGCAGGAATCGAGAGAGGCCATTGCCCAGCAGTGGGACAATATGGGCTAGTTATAAAAAAATATAATATCTGTCCCAGGCATTTAATAAACACAGTATATTGGTTAAAAACATTGGGAGATCATAGCGCAAAGTCTAGAAGCAAGAAATGTATCGTTAAAAGTGGGGGTGTTAGACGGAATGTAAGTTTTCCATATTTGCCCATGAGAAATCCTATCAGGACACGGCTTGGACTTAATAAACAAGAGAGATGGGACTGTTGGTGCCTCATCAGATGTCTGGACAAGGATCTATCATCATCTGCCAAGCCTTATCCCAACTATTTTGGGGTCGGCTTTCAGTCTTACCAGATGCAGCTGATTACCAGTATTTTACATGGAGCGACAGCCTATCTGATCTCCACAACCCAGTTAGCACTGGGTAATACGATAATGACAAGGGTCTATCATATTAGAACCTTATTAAAATGTATATCGGAGTGCACAACATAAAAAAATCTCGAAGTCTTTTTCCTGAATGAATTCACAAATTAGTTTAGACAGCTGTTTGGCTCATGTCCTTAGGGCATGAATGTTATACGACCAAGCATATTTTTATGGCCATTGGTGCCGATTTCCTTGGTTACAAACTAAACCAAATTTAAGTTCAGTGCATCTTTTTCTTTCTATTTCATTAAGAAAAGGACAGAAGATACATTTTAGTTTAGTCCTGTCAATTTAATCAGCGCTTATTACAAGTTTAGACGCGATTAAAAAGTTTACCACTAAAATTACATCAAATTACGTCAGGTGCCGACTAATTTGACAGGACTAAACTAATATTTATCTTCGGTCCTTTTCATAATGAAATAGAAAGAAAAAGATGCACTCAACTTAAATTTAGTTTAGTTTGTGACCAAGGGAATCGGCACCATTGTAAAGATAAACAACATGCATACGCTAAACGAGACATGGAGATCACTACACTGACAGAACGCTTTCTAATAACCTGCAACCAGTTTTAGATGCGAAACGATTTGGCTATGTCGATCAAAAACTGACGGCGATTCGCGTGAAACTATATCTGTGGATTGACAAACTTATCTATCAATCAATCCACTTAGCCTATCACAGTCCACTGCTGGACACAGACAGCTCCCAAGTTCTCTGATGTCGAAGCGATTAAGTATGACGCAAATGAAAACTAAGTCTTCCGTAGTCAAATACAACTTGGAGCCTGTAGAACACCAAAATAATTGGCGAAACGTTGGTGTAAAGGAATTGAATACACATCGATGCTCGCTAAGCCAATATTACCATTTGTTAACCTTCTATTTGTTCCTCCAGTTGAGTTTCCATAGATTAGATGCCAGCTTATATTTGATTTTGTTACCACTGTCGTTTAGCATACCATAGGTGCTACGCTTCTGTCGAAGATGCAGGCTTATATTTGATTTTGTTATCATTGAATCGTGGTCTATTTTAGGTGCTACAATCTCTGTTTAACTCCTCGGAAAATACAGGGATTATGTTATGTCTAAAGTAAAACACAAAACTTACAAAATATGTATCAATAACTTATTGAGTAAGTTACGGCCTACCAGGGACATATAAGACTGTAGAGAGCACGCCGATCACCAAAACAGCTTGATTACGATGCGCCGGCACACGCTGCCCAGCTTTCTACATTCCTGCCAGACCGGCCTGCCCACCGTTATGTCTGCAATATCACTGGCGGCGAAATATCTGTGATGTAGGCACAAATACAGGCAGGCTGAATTTATTTTTAAAGGCATTAATTTAACGTCACCCACGTTAAATTAATGTGTTTAGTTTAGAGTGAGCGCGTCACTCTAAACGTATTAATAGAGAGGGGGAAATGGTTGCCAGATGGATATCACTAAGGAAGCACCTATTAAATGAAAAGTTGACTAACTTAAATATTGACATAAGAAGATATTAGAATCAAAATCTAAGGTAATATAAAATCATTTGTCTCATTGAAAACGTACATATTTTGTTTTCCAAAAAGTTTTGGGGAAAAAACCCGAAGATTTTTACACATTTACGTAAAACTTTATGTTTAGAATTATCATACTCGCCAATGTGATTGGCACAAGATATTTTCTGTAGAGGCATCACTGATCGATACGATATTGGACTGTATTCTGGGATCGGTCACTTAAGCTGAAGATCATGAACCAATGCAAAATTATATTTCGCGCGACGCCATAATAGACTGTTAGCAGTTGCAGTTAACATCAATAAGGATCAATAGGGAATATGCATGTAATTTTTTTTTTCACTTAAATCAATAATATGCAGTACTATCAACCCAAGAAAATAATTAAAAGTTAATTTCAACTACTGCTTGTCGCACAAAAAAAAATATTAAACTCCTACAATTTTACACGACAGTTTAAACGTCCATGACCGTCGCGGCCATTCAAGTCATAGCATTTGATGTCACTTCCCTCTATCTGCCTTGTTTAAATCAATTTTTTTGCCTTATAGTTTTACTATATTATAAGTGTTATATTAAAGCAGACATTGCAATAACAATATTATAGTAAAATCTTAGTGAAACTTTAAGTACTTTTCAACTAAAAGTGTTTCTTTGACACATAGCATTTGACGTCACTACCGGAATCGATGTGTTTTGTGTTTGCGTTCCATTTCACCAAAAACACGCTCCATAAAATATTAAATTGTAAAAAAGTGTTGTATTAGAGAATTAAACAAGTGTACCACTATGTTTTTATGGACCAATACAAGGCATTTTTAAGAAATGAAAAAAGTTTTGTATTTCCTGCATGGACCATATTAAATTGCTTCTTCAACACTTCAGCTCACCAATTTAACCATTTAACTTCTCTAAACAACTGTCACATGTAAGTATTATATCAAGTGTGGATGCGTACGCGCAGGTCGTTAGAAAGCCGATCATCTGTCGTCATAACGCGTGCATTTGCATTCACTTTTGGTACTTCAATCATGGGAGTGCATGCGAAAACTGTTCTCTCTTTAACTTAACGCTAATTGGTGGGAAGGGCTAGCAGAGATGTTTGTTATTTTATGTCCCTATGTGTGTTTTATAGCAGACTTTGACTAGCTGTTGCCTGCGACTGCGTTCGCATGGACATTTGGATGTGTATGTGTGAGAAAAAAAATTATAGCCTATGCCTTTTTCCAGTACTAGCTGTAGCCCGCGGCTTCGCTCGCGTTTTGGTCGGAAACTATCCCACGGGCACGTTGTAAATATAGCCTATGGCACTCGGAGATAATGTAGCTTCCTATTAGTGAAAGAATTTTCAAAATCGGTTCAGAATTTCTAAGTTTGTAAGTAGGGGGTAATCTCTGGATCTACCAGAGATTACCCCCTACTTACAAACTTACAAATTTTTCCTCTTTATAATATTAGTATAGATATAATCTACCTCCTTGCCAAATTTCATTATGATCCAATTTTTGTTACTCTTCCACGCAAAAACTACTGAACGGATTTGGATGGAATTTGGCACACAGATAGTTTATAGCCTTAATTAACACATAGGATCTGTCTTTTGATTACGTGAAAAGTCGGAATGGATCTCCATATGTAGCTAGCCTTGTTTTTAGCAGTGTAACCTTCGGCACAGGCTCACAGCACCCTAAAAATAGATTTCTGTGCTATATACCTGACGATAGCTTGCTTTCCAGAGATTTGCAGCAATTTTATCTTTCTTCTAAAAATAAATAAAATAAAAATAGTCTTTATTTACTCTGACCTTCGTAGACACAATATTTAGTCATTTGACGAATAAAAACTAAAACTAAAAAAATTGGAACTACACTTATTTGTTTTCTATATCTAAATTATAACATTAACTAAACTTAATTTACGACTTAAACTAAACTTACATTTTCAAAAAAAAAAAAAAAAATATTTGTTGGTCCAATCAGCTGCCAGGTCAGGCTGTCTTGCGACATAGGCCTCCTCAAGTTCCCTCCACATTAGTCGATCCCTTGCTATTATCCTCCAGCCCTTAGGCAGATCATCCTCCCATTATCTTCTTCTACATATCCCCAAATCCCCACTACGAGTCACCTGCTCTCATTCAAAAATAAACTATCCAAGTCCAATCCACAATAAACGTCAATTTGACAGCTGACAAGCCAGTTGACAGCCATTCGATTCTCAATTTACCGGTCGATTCGCGAGCATTTTGATCGCCACTTCACGACACTTTTACTATACTACGTGATCTATTGTGTGGTACAATTTACGAAGTGGATCAGTGAGAGCCGTAGCGATCGATACAATGCATTGCCCTACTGGTCTATTACTATTCACTGTGGCCTTGAATTTGAACGTTTTGTTCACTTCCGTGGATCACCGTGGTATGAATGAAAAGAGGAAAATTTATGTTACTTTCGCCTGTTTGATATTGAGGGGAGGAAAGATAGATTATCCTACTAATATTATGAATGCGAAAGTTTATGGATGGATCGATGGATGTTTGTTACACTTTCAGGCCAAAACTACTGAAAGGATTTGGATAAAATTTAGCACACAGATAGTTTTTAACCTTTTTTAACCTTTTTTCGGATAGGAAATCGTCAATAACCCCTCCCGCTCTGGGCTGAGCAGGAGGGAATGTCAGACTTTTGCTGACTAAAACCCATCCATGTTCCTTCCTTTGCCCTTTGTGTTCCAGGGCCGCGGTATCTCTTTCTAACAGTCCCGCAACCCTGGCAGGCATCGGTCCTTACGGACCCCTTCCTGTTTGCTGACTCTCTTTGAGGCACGCGTGGAACACGAACGCGTCGTCGACACGGCCTATTGTCATAAGACGGACGGACGGCGAGCTAGCCCATTGCTCACCGTCCACAGGCCCGCGCCTACGGTGGCCGGGGGCCACCACGTGGCCCTCGACGCCCGGTGCGTCTCCCGCGGCGGCTGGGACGTGAGGTTCTCTCCCTCTCACGTTCCGCCACCTCCTTCGCTAGCATGACTGCTTCGCAGAAGGAGGTGATGGCGTCCCATTCCGTCTCGCACCGGACCATGGATTGAACCAAGGCCGGACGCGAGAGGTCGCCGCCGCCGATCGCCGCTACGAGGACACGGCGGTGTTCCGCCTACGTGGGGCAGATCTCCACCGTGTGCTCCACCGTGTCCTCCAAGATAGTTTATAACCTGGATTAACATATAGGATACTTTTTATCTCGGTATTACGATCCTGTGGGACAGTACCGAACATCACGCGGGTAAAACCGCGAGCATAAGCTAGAAGAGTGATAAATTTCCTAGTTAAGCAGATGGTTTTGAAGTGTAATGAATAACAGTTAAGATTCACACCAAAATTGTAACACAGCTCTAAGAAGTATTGAGTTACCTTGAGTTTTTCTATCAATAAATTCTCAGCGACAACCCGGAATTTGGGTTTGTGCCCGGTTCATTAATATAGGCTCGCCCACTATTACAAGGGACTTGTTTATACTTATTATTTAATATTTATAATATAATATTAAAGGGGTAAAATTTCTTTGTAAGTTTGTATGTAATGTAATCTCCGGAACTAATGATCCAATTCTAAAAATTCTTTCACTGGCAGAAAGCTACATTATTCGTGGGTGCTATAGGCTATAAATTATATTTATATCATGCATATTATTAGCCGAGCTATCACAATTTTTGCGGACAATGTCGCAGGCGGAGTGCTAGTGGACTATGAGATTCCATTGTTCAATGCCGCGAAGGGATAATCCCTTTGATGCTTTAGGGTCGATCTCTAAACATTGAAATTTGTATCTTGTTACCATTAGCTACATTTGAATTTACGTTGGGTTGCGCTGGCCTCAAGTTATAAGCGACTGCAACTTTTCTCTACCCTCAGGGCGGAAATTAAATAAAGATATCATCTCAACACAAAATACAAGTCTACAGAGCAGACTTTAATTACAATAACTTCAAAGACATAAACGATTTATTTAATAAATAAGATAAATTGCACGATTACAAACCAAGAACTAAATGAACAGATTATCTCATACTTTCTAACTTCATTGTAAATATTCGTTTCCGCAATGTATTATGTCCGACCAATCTACTTAATTAAAGAAATCCAGTTACTTCGTCATTATAGTGTTTCTAGAAAGCTTACACCTAATCATTACGTAAAACTTAGTATATTTCGGCTGTATTTTTGACAAACATCCAAGAAATCCTAGTGAATGTAGAAGAATTTTGCATCTCATGTTAATATCGTAACTGTCGTAAATTCTTTTTACCCGATTACGGCGAAGCCAAAAGGAAGGGTAATGATTTTAGCAGTCTCTGTATGTATGTTTGTTTGTACTTACGTATGTTCCTCCGTAGCGCCTAAACTATTCATCCGATTTTGATGAATAAGGTGTCAAACGATTTGTTATAATGGCCCGGGCAAAATAGGCTACAAACCGGAAAAAAACCGATTTAAATTAGAGCGTGTTTTTTTTTAGCGTGTAGTCGTCACGTCAAACAATTTAAACTATGCTGAATAATTGTATGATTCACTTTGTTTTCTCTACAAACTTGCTTCATAACAGTTATATAAAACTACTCAATATTCAAGACTTAGAAATTACATTTCACTACTTATCTGTCTGGTAGAGAGTAAAATTGAGCTGTCAAACGTTACGCTAACGAGAGTGAGTCTAAACAATCATTTATCTTCGCTAAACCTGATCTGAACAATTACTATGTTGAGACGAGACGAGATGAATAGTTCGAGATCAAAAACCCCAAAATAAATAAAAAAAGAGAAAAAATAATAATAAACAGTTGAAAACATCACAATATTAATTAAATCAGCATCAAATGTCTATTGCTTGGATCTTCTAATTTGGCTATTTTTTATCCGACCTTCGATGGTAAATGCTAATTCCAAACATAGAATGTAGTCGAATTGCCAAGTTTTCTCTGACACAACGTAAACCACAAAACACTTAACACCAGTTAAATTCTACCTCTCACCGCCATCAATATAACCTAGTCCTGTCGCGGATGTACTGGCACACCACACCGCACAGTGAATGCGTAGGAGCCCATTATACGTCCGTTTTGATAAATAAAACATGGCGCCTCCCATACCGGCGGAGAAAGTGTCGTGAACTTGATCTTCGTATAGTTTCGGTGGACACGCTACCGACAAACGTGCATGGCTTCTGTGAAGGCTGTTTTAATTGCGTCAACGATTAGACAATGTAAGACGCTTTTGAAGACGCGAAATTCGCTTTGTGATGTTTCTGAGTTACTTACAATTACAACGCGTCGGAGCTGTGTCAGAGTTTTAATGCCGCTCATGGGCCTCTGACTTGGCTTTACATGCCGTCGAGAAATATCTCTCAAGCATGCTGGTTTCCTCACGTTTTCCTTCACCGAAGCAAGTGCTAATTGTACAAAACGCACATGAATACGCAAAAACAAGAGGAGAGTCTTGGGTTCGAATTTGGTAGACCGACGGTCATACCACTAGGCCTTCAACAAACAAACAAACAAACATGCAAACTCCCCAGTCCACTAACTCAACATTTTGTTGATCAAGCCAAACATTTCATATTCATCTCCCACACATTATTTTGTGACGGTTTCCGAAACCGGTAGCCGAAACTGTCAAATTTCCTCAATCAACCTTGAAACGAATGCTTTAGCGATAAAGTTGAAAATCTATTAAAGAAATTTGATAGATTGTAATAACATGATGTGCTGGCGTCTGTACCTACATTGTAAATTATTTAACTTCATTTTAAACTCGCCATTAAAATCCTCAATTGCCATTTGCAAGACTTTTAACTTGGCATTCAAAAGTGACAACGTCTTACTATCAATGAGCTTTTCTTACTTTTCCAAAATATGTTAATGCCACAATATATCTAGGAAAAGCAAGGAAAATCGAACGACCAGTCGAGAAAGTCAAAGAGAGATGGGCGAAATTGATGCACATACGTGTAGACGATGGTCTATCACATAGTGGCCCATTACGATGCTAACCGCGGCACCTGCCAGTATTTGTGGCGGCAGTCACGTAGACCTAATGTGCTGGCTTTTATTGGTATTGGCATAGTTAGAAGGATGGGCTGTTGGAACTTGGCTAGGAAATAGTTTAGGGGGCAGTGAACTTCAAATTTTTGTGTTAATTGAAGTTTTTATAAGCAATATTGAGTAGTAGGCCGCAGGTCCACAAACAGAAAGAGGAGAATAGCATAGAATAATTTTTATTTGTGTAAAAACATGGTACATTATGGTCTTATAAATAGGGTTGTAAACTTACATGTTTCGCCATAGAATGGCATACAAATATTAGTACATGTTAGACATAGAATTTTAATACGAAACATCAATTTGTTTAAATATTAATATAATAATTTGTCTTGGTAATAAAAACACCACTTAACAATTTAGGTTTCGTATCTTAACATTAACAGATGCTTAAATTGAAAGAAATTTAAAGAGACGAGAGAAATCTTAAGAGAGGACGAGGTAAGCCGCGAAAGAGAAGGTGGAAACAGGTCGCAGGTACCGATGTATCTACTCATAAGTAGAGCAGGTGGTTTTTATTAATTTGGGTTGTTAATGGCCTTGTAGGTTTACAACTTTCTTACTTCTGAACAAAAAATCTAAGATGTGTAATTTAGTAAGCCTGTTGTTACATTAGTTTAGCATAAGCATAGTCAGTCTATAATGTTCCCAGTGCTGGGATACAGGTCTCCTCTCTATGAGAGTGAGTGGTCTGTAATAAAACAAGTGGACCAAGTGCGGGCATCTCTTCGAATGTTTGGTTCTAGATTATGCTGGTTTCCTCACGATGTTCTCCTTTGCCGTATTGAGAGCAAACAGCATAACCTAAATTATAATATTAAACCTCTGACCCACAGATAACTAGCACAGCATAGGCCAATAAAATGTAAAGTTTCTATTTATTAATTGGCCCATTAGCCATTTTACGTAACATTCGTTCAAGCTGACTTTACACGACACGAGAAAAACCCCAATATACTCGTATTTGCATAACACCTATTTATATAAGTGAAATGTGTTTACCATAATATTCTCATTAGAATATCCCATTACAACGTTATTTGCCAATTTCAACCTTATTCCATTAACATACGGAGCACAAATTTAAATGAAAGTGGATCTCGAAAAGTGAAGTAATCGGATCTATTGTTTATTTTTTATTCTCACGATGAAGATAGAATGTTTATTGTTGGCAACACTGATTTGAAATTCTGTTTTTTTGGTCTGGCAACGTATGCAAATGCATCTGTGTAACCGCAAATGCTGTAACTACATGATGTCATTATTCTTGAGACATTGCCAGATGTTACTATTATGTTCAATTTACATTGCGTTTTTTGTTCTAAAGATGAATAATTTCATTCGAATCAAGAACGAGATGATCGTCAAACAAGATGAAGTTTTCTTGACAATGTTGCTTCGTTGGCTGCTCCAAGAACAATAATGGTTGATGTCAAAGATTATAATTAATTGCAGTAATAAGATGAAAGTGAAAGAGGCCGTTAATATACTAGACTACTTACTTACCTACTGTGCAATTTGTGTTATAGCAAATTAGGCCTTAGACACATCGTTGATCTAACTTTTCTAGATTGGATGTAAATTGGTAATTTAAAACTGTAATAGGTTGTAAACCTTATAGCTAGGTCCTAGTGCCTTAAGTAGTAGATTAAGATCGACCTTTTAATGGCTTTAGAAAGGGCTTTAGGTATCACTTTTGACGAAAAATCCCTTACTTACTTTTGAAACTATACCTTAGCTGTCACATTGACCAATATACCTTATTGTTTTATGACGTGCAAGTGAATGTAAGGGTGATAGACCCATTATTAAACAGACTTTAAACAAAGGGACACAACAAGACCCTTAACGAAGCCGATAGGAACTTGTTCTCCCCGTCATTGCAATCATTTTTTTGTTCTAGACCATACCTGGGAACCTTCTAGTTACGGAGATATTGGGGGTCAAAGTTCCAACTTTTTCACAAGTTTTTTTTTTAAATGCATGTTTTGAATATAAGATTTTTACTTTTAATACCTCCACGACCCCCCTACTATTCAATCCCTCCATCAGCACAGTGCTTTGAGTGCGTTACATGGAGTCTTACCGTAAAACGTAAATTTTCACCCCAAAAACAAAACTCGTTTCTCAGCATAATTTTTGCGTAAAGTTACTTAGTTTAATGTACAGAAAACTTGGTTGACGGCTTCGTTAAGGGTCTTGTTACACCCTGTATAGACCCTTAACAGATTTTACATAGATATGCTGGGCTGGGTACTTAGCTTCCCTCTTGAAGAACGATGCGACGACCCGAATGGCGCAGCGGTTGTTAAGCTGCCTTACGTTCTTAGGGTCACGGGTTCGAATCGCGGTAGGAGCAAATGTTTGTGTGATGAGCATGGACATTTGTTTCCGAGTCATGGATGTTTATATGTATAATAAGTATGTATTTACACACAAAAAGTATCCATGTAGTATTATCAACTATCTGGTGTCCACGACACAAGCCTCGTTGCTTAGTGTGGCACCTAGATGGCGCTGTGTGTAATGTCCAGCGATATTTATTTATAAAAAAAAAATGTAGTCGTCTAACTCAAAACAGTTTTATTGCCATCACTGATATATCCTGGATGAGGTTGGCACAAGCAATGAGAGACCTATACCCAGCAGAGGGTGAATTCGGAATGTGGATGATGATGAAACACAATTTATTAGATAAAATGATTTGTTTCTAAAAAAGCAACTCCATATAGGTACCGACAAAGTGACCCCACAGGGACAATTTACCTCAATTATAACAATAATATTACAAATTAATTTTAATACATCACACCCACACATCATTTAAGCACACATCCCACACAGTTACAATAAAAGAAAGTAATTATAATAATTACGGCACTTTCGTCTGAGTGACGTCATAATAACGCCTCAGACACGACCTCTGGAAGCGACTATAGAAAAACACGACAGTATAGGACACGAGAAACAACACGCGTCTGGTCTGACGATCCTCCGTTTTCTACGGGGCATGAACTTCGAGCAATTAGATCGATGGGATTGAATGACTTTACTCCAAAACAAAAATGGATTTGAAGGACAGCTTCATATCCATATTTTTTTTCCTAGTCTGTCAGGTATCCCACTGCTGGGCAAACGCCTCCCCTTTTTCCTTCAAAACCTCTCTATCTTGTACAAGATCAGATCGTCACGCCACCTTCGCCGCGGTCCATATCCATATAGTATAGATTATTCTCACACAACAGTAATATTGTGTCCCACTACAGGGCAAGCCTCTCTTCAATTTTTCCATTTAGGCTTTCTTTTGGTATTTGATTGTCTCCTTCAGGTAGGAGTCCAATTCGTCACTAACGTGGGCCTACTGCCTAGCATGCTCAAAGGAAATTCTTTTATTTCTTTTCTCCGCCGTCGTAAAGTCAGTTGTCGCGTCTTGCTTGAGCTTGAAGCTCGTGGCCAAGCAGTTATTACGTCATAACGTCACGGTCAATCCAAGAGGTGTGATTATCATGTCATACCGTCAATCAAACATCTAGCGATTGATGCACTTGTCAATCAAATCTATGGGCCGTCCATTATGAGTTATGATATTCAATTGTTTCGATGTAGGAATATTGATAGTGTGAATGAATAGGTAACGCAGCGTGAGTTTGATTGATAAGTTATTAAATAATGATGTTAATTATATTGTTAGTTCCTTTTTTTTTTGTTCAGATTGTAAATCATTAAATGACTCCTCCCGCTCTGGGTGGAGCAGGAGGGAGTGTCAGACTTTTACTGATTAAAACTTATCCATGTTCTGTCATCTGCCTTTGTGTTCCGGGGCCACGGTATCTCTTTCGAACAGTCCCGCAGCCCCGGATTGTATGGTACCTTATGGATTCTTTTGATGCTGTCTGTTGCTTGTATTTCGTTTCATTATTTTTGTATCAAATTATAGAAACCTCTATGCTAATTTCTTCTTTATCTACTTTTATTTTACTTACATTGACTTTGATTGATTGACCTATGTCCCTTGATATCATCATATGCCTTTTCTACAGAGCGACTGTCTATCATTCTGCCCTCGACAACCGACTATGTTCCTTGATCTCATTTACTTTGATCTTTTTTTCTGTTTATATTTCAAGAGCATCATCTCTTTTTCTATCATACTCACGCCTTTTTCTTTCATTACGCTTCATTTCATCTTCAAACTGTGTGTTCCATTCGTCTATTTCAACCATTTCTATTCTATCTATTAGCACACCATCATCCTCTCCCATAACACCACTCATTACTTTCAACTACATCTACTAAACACCATTACGATCATCTGTATAAACTTTACTTTCATTTTCGTGACTTATGATTTGATTATCAGCATTCGCTTTAAAAACGTTCAGAAGATTATGCGATGGAGATAAGGTAATGGAATTATTGTGATGAGCATTACTGTTGTCTGCTGTTAAATTGAAAGATATAGCGGGCAGCAAAGTCTTCTTGCGAAGTTAGCCGATTGGGCCACACCATACGTTGGAGAATCGGCAATCTACAAGATCATCATCTTAGTCCTCTACAGCGTCACCCACAGCCTGAATTCCGCCACTACCGAGTACAGGCCTCTCCTTTTTGTACCAATCTCCGCACTCCTGTGCCAGCTCATCTTCTACATAATCATTACCAATAATCTCCTGTGGAGTTAAGAAAAGTTTCTCGAGTTGTAATAAAAGTCGTCTTAAAATTAGTATAAGTCTGAAATCACCAATCGCAACCGTGGTTATCATAGCTCGTGTCTTCTTTGTATGAGACGAGCTTTTGTCCCCGTAATGGGTGGGACGGTAAAAGGCTGGTTAAGTAATATAAAACGTGTCTCACCGCTAAAGTCTGTTGCATACCAGCTCTCATCAAAGTCACTCAACGCAACACGATTGTAACAGCTCGAGGTCAAAGGGTAAACCGTCTTAGCAACCACAAAGATTTACTTTTTAAAGAAAACAAAATACCCGCTATCCGCTCATCACTCTACCCACACTTGAACGTAGATGGGCGTGAAAATTACCGTGACCGTAGTCAAAGGTACCGGGATCGCGTTCGAGCCACCCTTTACACGAAGCGGAGCATTGACACCGCCAGCTGAGGAGCTGACATTTCCGAGATAATTTCTAAAAGGACAGATAAAAAGGGTTGATGGCAATTTTTTGTGGTCTATAAATAGATGATCTGTCTCTATATCTTTGCATCGGCCATGTGAATCGAACGGTTATAACAAAATGGCAGGTAATCCATAGGCGACGGCACGTTCGTGTTCCACGCGCGCCTCAAAGAGATGTCAGCAAAAGGAAGGGCCGATGCCTGCCAGAGTTGCGGGACTGTTCGAAAGAGATATCGTGGCCCCGGAACACAAAGGGCGATGAAGGAACATGGATGGGTTTTATTCAGTAAAAGTCTGACACTCCTTCCTGCTCAGCCCAGAGCGGGAGGAGTTATTTGATGATTTCCCATCCGAAGAAAAAAAAAGGTAATCCATAGGCAGAATCACGAACCTGAATAAAGCTGACACAGAAACGTGGAAATTGGCACAAGGAAAGAGAAACTTCAGTAGTGGAAGATGTGATGGATGATGACGATGAGATGCCCGTGTCCTCCGTGAGGGTAACTGAATCATAGGCAATCATTAGCAAGATAATAATAATGGAAGAATATCAAGTAAGGACCGGAAAGCAGATGCAAATGATTAACAACGGAAATCAAAACTTGGAAGAACAATCAGAACCAGTTTCTTATCAGCCAAACCAACAGACTAAATCATAAAAAGAAAGGAAGTTACCAACGTTGAAAACAATGAATTGATGCAAGTGTTAATCAGTTCCTAGGGAATCCATTGTGAATGTGTCATTGTCGACGATTCTGATGGCTTTTTTAATGAGAGAGAGAGAGATTTTAATTTAAACTGTCTCACAGTCTGATAGTAATCTTAATTAGAATTTGAATAATGACTTCTACTACTAAAAATGACTTTGTGAAGATCGATTTGTATCTTGAGCTACATAATTATTAAATTTAAAAACCCCCAACTAGTAAATGGCTGCACCGATTTTATAAAACATGTTTAATTATAATATACACATGCGCTTTCATTTGATATCCCACTTGGGTATATTTGTACATATTCCATTTTTCATACCCACTTTCATTCCGAATATCTAGTAACAGACAGCTACACACACACATAGCGGTCAAACTTATAACACCCCTCTTTTTGCGTTGGGGGTTAAAAAGATGGTTGTTTTGTCAGGTTGAATTTTTTCAATTCTATGTTTTCATTTAGCACTCACACTGCTCACCCAATGTCTTATGACGAAGTTTAGTAATTTAATGTTAATGGAGTAATATCAAAGATTTTGTACAACGTGAAGACCAAGTAAACTCTTAGAGTAGCGCCTAAAGAATGTATACGAAATAAGTAGCTATGGAAAACTATTTTTAACCAAAAAACGACCACAAAGTGCAAAAATGGTTAGATTCGAGTGGAAGTGGATATCGAATCAAAGATCCTAAATTGTTATGAGCTGTTTAGAAGAGCTACATTAACAGCTATCTATACTAATATTTTAAAAAGGTAAAAGTTTGATGTAGGGAGTAATCTCGGGAACGAATGATCCAATTCTAAAAATTATTTCACTAGCAGAAACTACATAATTCGTGGTCGCTATGGGCTATAAATTATATTTATATCATGCATAGTAGCCGAGCCATCACAATTTTTGCGGACGAAGTCGCGGGCGAATTGATAGCGTTCTATAAACCGACGAATTCAGATAGAAGCAAGCTATTTCTCCACACAAACAAGACTACTTCCCATCGCTCCGCAGCCAGTAATCAGCTAACAACAGGTTACCGACAGTACTGCACTAACCCGCTTCCCCCCTAATCCCAGGTAAACAAGATCACCACACTGTTTGCCACATTTTTTCCCATCCGTCCCATTCCCACGACCTGGCAAATTGCCACAAATGTCAGACTTCAAGTCAATATAAGGTGTATTGCACATTGCAAATGTGAGAGTACTCAGCACCTCGTGCATTTTAATTTAGTGTTGTTTAATTGAGTTTCAAGTTAGCAACTTGTAAGATGCACATTTATAGATAGGTTCTTGTCCTATTTGACAAGATGTCAAGTTCTGGTCAACCAATAAGTATCGAGGAATTTGATGCCGATGACAGTACAAATAAATACTGATACTATTAGCCTGCGTCATCCCACAAATAAATGAAAAATTAAATAGTTTAAAATATAGATTAAAAAAAAAATGTCATGCCTACATGAACCCTCCACGTAGTGAGGTGAAGGCCTCCTCCAGAGATCCCCAGGATCTCGGTCTTTGACTTCTGTCAGCCAATTTTTCCCTGCAACTCATCTGTACATGTACAGGTGTTCCTATTTTCCGAGTCTCTGACGGACCTGGCCATGACGTCATGCGAATTGTCCATCGCTCGTCGCTCATTCTCGCTACGTGTCCTGCCCATCTCCAGTTTAACTTTAGAGGGCCAGTGAGAACATCTATCACTCCAATTTTTTTTCTTGTTTTTTGACAATACAAATCTTACCAGCAAATTCGTTTAGACTAAGCCGTCACCAAAAAACAGAAAATATATTTAAAGTTACCGTCGTATGAATGATAAGCATTCAAGCAAAGACAGTGTAATTCTCACTATAAGACAAGTCAAAAACATCTTGCGTGACGAAAAACGCATGTCGCGAGTTAGCGACAGCACGCAAGTCTTGCACGCAAGTGTATACGCACCCTAGTAGCAGTAAGAACAGCACAAACTACGATTAGTGGTCGACTAGGAAGCCATTACAAACTAAAATGATGGTTACGTTATGATGATGTTGAGGAAAGTAGAAAGATCTGATTTATTAGAGCAAAGTGACAGGTTGGATTGAGGAAATATGGAGATGTATGTGATCCAGTGACAGAATTTAATGGCTATTAGCGGATTATTTATCAAAGACAGATGAGAAGAGATTTTCGTCCTTATGCTGTAAAGATTTAAAGGAGAGTGATTAATTATTTGAAATGCTTTGAGTTCAACATTACTTTTGTGTGTAATCTAAGCGAAGCAAATTACCAATCGAATGAATAAAATCTCATTAAGCAACGGTTTACTAGCACTTCATACAAAAAGAAATCTTAACAGCCACCTCTAATTAAACATTAAATAAAATTAACGAACAAACATTGCCAAACTATCATACGCAATGAGAAAGCTTAACAACAATATTTGCCGTAAAACTGAAATACAAAGTTTCGTCATCTCTGCTAGTGACGGTACTGTAAATGGCGAACACCTTTCAATTTCAAGAGTTTACACAAACACATATAATGTTATTACGTTATGCAATGCGCATGCGCTGTTTTATTTGCGATGCGGTTGAGCTTCTTGAAATGAACGAGGTCAAGTTAGTAAGAGATATTAGAATTAATTTTATTTAAAAAAAAATAGTCCAGGAAATAGCTGCAAATTCTGTTATAGGTAGGTAGTTCTGTTAATCTAGGTACAGACGTCAGCACATCGCGGTACTACAATCGGTCAAATTTCTTTGATAGATTTTCAACGTTATAGCTAAAGCATTATGTTATTGGGAAAATTTGACAGTTTCGAGTAGCTTGATGTGCTGGCGTCTGTACATTCAGCAATGGGTAGATAAAGGTTGAAGAAGACAGTAAGTGACCTTCCTCCTGGGGATAGCCCCATTAATACGAGGGTGTGGACAGCACAAAACCGGTCCTTGCGACGATCTTTGGACTTCCTTTCCATTTTTCCACATCTTCCGGGTAAAAATATGTCTATGATGAGACGGTTTATAGTCTGTACTAGTCTATGGTCTCCTAATGTATTACCGTTTTTAAAAACTTGAAAGCCATAAAAGCGTACCAAATATCTCACATAATTTCTTCCGTAATCAAAGCATTGAAAGCACCTCTTACCGGAACAAATTCTACACATTTTAAATTGAGAATTCGACAGTGATCCATTAACCTTTAACCTGCGGCACCGTGACAAACAGTCGTTGCGAATCAACCGGAGTGTTACTAATCGGTTGATTGATCTAAATGATTCACTACAACGCCTGCGCAAGTAGGGTTTCTATGAAACAGTTCAGAACAGAGAAATGCATGTACGAGTATTTAGAATGAATAGTGGATGTAATGGATAAATTGGCTAAAGGGCTATCACCTGAATAAGTATTTCGTGCACTACTAGACAAATAGATCGAAAAAAATATGTCCTTAAAATAAATGGCCTTATTTCAACATATTTTCTGCACTTCAGCTTATTTTTAAACAAGCCAAGCCAATGCGATTTTAAACTCAACCTGCTGAATTTACAAAAATCCTTTCTGAGTTCTCCTTCATCTTTGAGAAACTTTTGGCGGTTTAGGCTGTTATCTTATCTTTCAGAAAAATTAAGATATGTATTAGGTAGAAAATAAAATACTGGCTCTTCTGATACAGGAACTCCTAGTACAAGACAGCCAGGCTACACTGATGTTTGCGAGTAATCTCTTCTCAATAAAGATTTTTTATTTTTTTAACATGCTCGTCCGTTCCACACCTGTCCGCTTCATGTGTAGTTTCAAAGTAATCTGCTGCCACATAGCTGTCAAATGATGACCCTAGCATACTACATTCTAAATTGCCCCGTCATTTCGCTGAGCACTCCAATATGGGCCAGCTGTTATTACGTGTGTAACCTAATGACTGTCTAATAAGAAGTAGGCACTTAGATGTGATGCGCGGACGCAATTCATGTAACGATGTTACGCGATTGAGGTGATTCTTTAGAAGAAAAGTTGATTTCATACTTTGCGTTCTTAGTTATTTATTTAATTTAGTCTGTGGGTGTTAAAAGACTAGAAACTGATAGAAATTTAATTTAATTTTTGTTGTTAATTAACGTAATCATGTGAAAAGCAATTATATTTTAAGGTCTTAAAATTCAAAATGTTGTCATATAAAGGGTGTAAAACAAGGTGTCTCCCCATTGTTCTGGACCATACCTGCGAACCTTCTAATTACGGAGATATTGGAGGTCAAAGTTCCAACTTTTTCACAAGTTTTTTTTAAATACGTGTTTTTAATGTAAGATTTTTATTTTATACACCTCCACGACCCCCGTACTATTCAATCCATCAGCACAATGTTTTGAGGGCGTTACCGTTACATTGAGTCCTACCGTAAAACGTGATTTTTCACCCCAAAAAGAAGTCGTTTCCCAGCAATAATTTTTGCGTGAAGATACTTAGTTTGATGTACATAATGCTTGGTCGACGGCTTCGTGAAGGGTCTTGTTACACCCTGTATTAAGGGCGAATTTCACCAATACTACTAAACGAGATCAGTAAACCACGTTCAAGAGCGCGGTATGTGCTGAACGCTTTCAGTTTCGTTGCAGAATTGCGCCCTAAGTATAATATTGGCATTTGATAATTTATAGATTTCAAATTCAGAACATTGCTAGTTTTTATTTAACCTGATATGAACTTTGTTAGAGTAATGATAAATCTTGCAAACGTGCTGAACATTTATCTACAACTATTTAATCTTACAAATGAAGAAGCAAACTTTACGAATGTAGGTCGAGTGCGCTATGCAACATCCTTCGACTTTCATTTACTACTCACAAATACCAATTAACGTTAACCAGAGATTAAAGTTGGGTCATCAGTCTATCTACTGGTTGCAAGATGAATAGATGCAGAATAAATTCATAAAAATTGTAATATATGCCAGCTAACTAGAAATCTTGCATTCGTTACTAGAGATTAAAATGAGGTAATATCACTGACAAGGCAAGACCTACAGATGCATCCTAAATTTATAAATTGTTATTGATTTTAGCTAGCTGAGATCTCACATTTATTACTTACTAGCTGATGCCCGCGACCTTCGTTCGCGTGAAATTATTGCAAAAATATTACTTCCCTTTTTTAATCGAATTTTGTTACCAATTTTAAGGGTTTTAATTTTTTTGCACGGAACCCATTTTTTTTTCTTAAATAAAAGTAGCCTATGTTAGACCTTATAACATTAGCTATCAAGCCAGTAAAAGTCCCGTTAAAACCGATCAAGGCGTTTCGGAGATTAGCCGGAACAAAGAGACAGACAGACATAAATAGAAAAAAAGTGTTTTTGTTATATATATTTACCGTATATACTTTCGCAGTCAGTAATAAGCTGTTATTTAGATATTACAAACACACACTTAAATTTTATTTGTTTGTATATATATAGATAAATACCTACTAACGTTATGCAGAGATTAAAATTGGGTAATCAGGCTGAATACTGATTGCAAGACCTACAGATACTCTATAATTTCCTAAATTCTTATTGATGCTAACTAACTAGCGATCTTTCAGTTATTACTCATAAATACCTACTGACATTAAACAGAGGTTAAAATTAGGTAATCGGACTGACCAGTTGCAAGACCTAAAGATGCTCTGTTATAACATAATTCCTAGTAAGTGCTACCTAACTAGAGATTAGCAAATAAATCATTGGGAAATCAGGCTGTGCAGCTGCAAAATCCTTTCATAGTTATTTTACCTATGACTAAGCATCACTGTCAAGATCATAATGATATCTATTCCCCTAGCAATAAGGTTGTTATAACTGCAAAGTCTGACAAAATTACAATGAACTTTACACCCGATACAATAAAGTCGCTTTTGAATTATAGTTGCCAGAGGTGAAGTAAGTGTGAACGGACTCTAGTAGCAAATCTATCTTTAACTGTCGGATTAGACGATGCAGCTGTTGCAAGACCTTCAAAATGGCTAACTCGCTTTAGTTAATCTTCTTATGGGTAGTTACTAGAGTGTTTGATCTCTTAGTTGTATTACCTATTAAGGAATAGGTACTTTAAGGATACCTACTTAAGATATTACCTAGTAATTAGGACGCACGTGTGGAGTTCACACAAAAGCTTCCAACTTTGGGATAGTTATCATTCTTTATGGAGATAAAGGGATTTCCTACTACAATGACTTAATCCAGTATTTTCGGAAATTTCGAATTAGTTTTCACAAATGAGTATATTTGAAAAGCGTAATATTGGCATGCCAGTGAATTAAATTTATCAAAAGCTATGAAGGTGGAGCTTGGCACAATCAAAGAGAGGCCGATACCCAGTAGTGGGTGAAGTCAGCTTGTGGATGATGATGGTACAGTCTGATTAGAAAAACAATCAGTTTTCAGAAACAGGAACCCATTATTAGTCACGTTCACACACTAAGCCCAAGCTTAGTACTACAAAATATGTCGCAAAGTTCCCAAGATGCTAAACACAGAATGACAGATCAGTATGGGAAAACATTAAAATAATACAGCGAGCAAAAGTGATGCAGAGCTCAAGAGAGTGGTCAGATTTATTGCGCAAACGCAACGACAGGCGTAAAGGTTAAACATGGCAATTATACACAAAGGAATACAATGAAACGTACTTTCTCAGGTTCTTGTTAGTAATAAGTATTCGTGTTTTCCGTAAAGGTAGGTAAGATATTGAAACTGCTGTAGAATTTTCATGGAGTAGGTTGTGTGAAGTGTTTTCTACTTATTTTAAAGTTGAATGAATGTTAAAAATTGGATCCAATACGGAGAAAGCTTCTAATCATTGAGTAGAATCCATCTTAGCGTTAAGTTGATTCTATCATTACCATCCTTCTACCTTCATCCTAAAGGTCAGCATAGTTCTTATCATTCTTCCTCAGTCATCCCCATACCCATCAGCTGTCATATTTTCACTACTATAGTTGATTCCAAAAAAAAAAAACTAATTTAATTTAATTGGCCTTTTAGAAGACCACGTGAAGCCTTTCGTTCGTCTTACGGCAGAATCACAATAAGTATCTATTGACAGTTACTTTACTTATAAACTGTATAACTATTTACATTTACACAGCCTGTCCGTCTATTAATTGTCCGGAACTGGTTATCAAAAGTTGAGGTGGATGGGTGTAGACATACCTACCTTCCTAGTATTTTGAAAATAATTTATCGGATCTTTTCACATTTAGAGTTGCTGTTGAAACGAACAATTTGGTGCAAATTATACTACGACCCACATTGACAGTTGTTTGACTGAATTTTGCAAGAATTTTCACTGCCCACGTTATAAAAAACATTAACACCCATTATTCCACTTTTGGGATGATGGCCGCAACGCCAAAACGGTAACTTTTACTTTTTTCAATTTGGCAGCACCGTGCATAATGTCAGTGTTGTGAGATACAAAAATGCATTTTGCAACGTGTATTAAGTATGATTTTTCATGAATACCTACAGATACTAAGTGAGTGATTCACACTGACTGCTTTTGTTACAACATTGCAATATTTCCACTTATTACGTAAACGATTTTGCAGTATTTTTTTAAGATTATAAGTGCACTAGACGAGCGACAGTAAAATATTATAATTATATTTACCTGCCTGTTTAAAATCATACATGTGAGGCCGGCTGTCATTACTAGATCATTGACCATCGACTTTTTAGCTCCTGACTACCTAACGGGTATCGTAATAACCAGTACGTAGGTAACTGGTTTATAGAGGTCAGGAAAATTGTATGTATAGGTCAGAACTCAGAATCTGACACACACGAGATTCTTGCACCATCAATCTCACCTTTCCTTCGCTTCTCCTCAATAAGACAAAAAACAATGATAGTGACTATCAAAAATTTCGAAGTCCCGTCGAGGGGAGTGTCGGAATCAAAAGTGGATGCTGGCTCGCCGTGGTATACTTTTAATCTTGTTGGAATGCCGACCGACTGGTCAACTGGACAGCCTACCAAATTTCCTTGAGGCTAGCGGCGCAAGAGTAGGCGAGGAGCGGATTTTTACAGAATATAATTGGATCACATTACTTGTGTTCATAGCTTGTTAACTAAAATCATTTGTTGAAATTATTTATTCTGTCACATTTTTCAAGCCATTTTTTTTATAGAAAAAGCTAGAAGTTAGTAAAATCTAGTCCCATGAGAAAAAAATGGCGAAACAAACTCAGACCATACCTAGTTGTGTGTGGCCAAGATAGCTTTGACCAAATGAAATTCTTGATCGGTGAAGATAATACCGAAGATGGATGGAGGGCTATTGCGTATCTCTGTTGACAGTTCATAGTGATCATCACTTGGCGAGTTTTGATATACAATGACCGTTCTTGTTGGTTTTAACTGACGCTACCCGTGCAGAACTGTCAGGTCCAGCTATCCGAAAGACGGTAGTTATTTAAAATAATAATGTAGTGGATGATTTCTGACTACGGACCTTACCATATACGAGTCTCTCACATAGTAAGTACATAAGTAGGTACCTACCTTATAATCCCTCACATATACAGTCTTCAGAAACCAATTGAAAACATCCTCATTTACTTATTCATAACAAGATGTCCATTGTACAAAGTGCGTTGACATGACAAACGCTTCCGCGCGTGCCATCAGCACAGGCGCAGGCAGTGTGGTCCCAAAGTGGGCAAACACGAGCCTTTTCAAAACACTTTCTCCGTCGTTACGTGTCGTGTGTGATTGTGCGCGTGTGCGAGTGTGTGTGTGTGTTTACTCGCATCTTCCTCGTAATAATCACGTGTTTGAACATTGCATTGCTTTCATTGTTTGTCTCTTGTCATCTTAGAGATTCGGACCCAGACGATAAAAAAGGGTGTAACAACACCCTTCACGAAGCCGAAAGTTTGTTCTCCCCATCATTGCGATCATTTTTTTGTTCCAGGCCATACCTGGGAACCTTCTAGTTACGGAGATATTGTGGGTCAAATTTCCAACTTTTTCACAGCTGTCTTTTTAAATACGTGTTTTAATGTAAGATTTTTACTATAGACACGTCCACGACCCCCGTAGTATTCAATCCATCCATCAGCACAATGTTTTGAGTGCGTGTCATTGAGTTCTGCCGTAAAACGTGATTTTTCACCCCAAAACAAAGGCATTTCCCAGCAATATTTTTAGTAAAGATGCTTAGTTTGATGTACATAATGCTTGGTTGACGGCTTCGTGAAAGGTCTCGTTACACCCTGTATCAACATAACCTTACATCACGTCTGTTATCTGAAGTATATCCAACAGGAGGCGAGCCTATATTTTTATCAACTGGGCACAAATCCAGAATCACCACCACTTTGCCCGATCCCAGAAACAAACTCGGGACCTCATGCGCTTGCAAATATCGCATGATCCTCATGATGCTAATGATATATGATAATACTAATTTGGAACGGTGTTTTTGTAGGAAAATATTGTTTGTCTTGTATAGGCTATTAGGAATATTCCACCATTCGGTTCACGGAAGAAGAACAGTATGTAATTACGTATCTGTCACTATCATCCATGAAGTATTCTATTATCGAAGCCAGGCTGGCGAGTTCGTAAGATTCAAGCAACTGTTCCCAAAACATCTCTACCTCAATTTACATATTTATAGCTGAACCACCGCTATAATCTTGTCAATAACTTTTACTTTCTACGAGTAAATTAAGATGGCGAAAATTAAGAGGCGGACATCAATATTTTAACTGACTAAATACGTAATAAATGAGATTACCTACACATAAATTACTTAATATAGGTACCTAATGGCGATTTCTGATTAAAATAAACATTGGTACCTCCTTTTGAACTTATGTAAGAAGTCGTTGGTAAAACATCTATTTATGCACGAGTAATTTAATATGAATGCCAAAGAAACTCCGTCTGTTACCTCTTCACACCAAAATCGACCAAAACGACTGAACGGATTTCAATAAAATTGCCATTCCTACGCGGGCCAAGCCACAGGCCAAATCCAGTGTTAAATAACCATATTGATAAACAAAATCCAAAAGTAAACAAATTATAAACATGATTTCCCACTCAAGTGATCCACCATGAAATCGATTCTCCTCGCTGTATAAACATTCATGGTGTCCGTACAACACTGTGTTATGGGAGGCGGACGCGGCCACGACAACAATGACTTTTATTTGTTATTGTTTACTTAACAAGTGCCTACAGCGGTGCATACGAGAGTAAAATAATAAAACTTTCTTTGAAACAAGTGTGAACGGTACTCATAATTACTAAGATAAATTTTAATCATGCTGACAATAGGGTAGATGACCAAAAAATAGAATTAGTCCGTCAGATAGATTACCAAAAATATGTATGTTTTCTTTTTTCACGAAAACAAAAAATGAAGACGATAGAGTGCGTCGAATACTCGTGTGACGTCTCATTTCGGTACACTTTTTACCGGAAAGTGACGTAACAAGTCATGATCTTTGATGCGTTTTATCTTCGGCTTAATAGGTACTTACCCAATACTTTTCGATAATCTAACTGACAGAATAAATAGAATCATATTTTTTTTACTCAGGAAACTTCCATTTATATACGGTATAAGGTAATAAGGTATAGAATAATAATGAATGTCGAGTTTCGTTTATTAATCAGTCCATCACTCAGTTGATGACGTAAACCTAATCCGCAACTTCAATCACGTTTATTATTATGATCAGGATCTCAACATTCATATCAAGTGCGGTCTCATGGGTTGAGTAAGGCCTAAGCATAGATTGTAATTAAATTACCGATCTTATCACAGTTCATACCACAGATTATTCATACCCAAAATGTCTCAACAGGCCACTGTCATAATAAAAGTTGCCCGATGCAAAAAATCTTATCGATAATATTCATTTGCTAAATCGATTAATATTTTT
Source organism: Eugnorisma glareosa (assembly GCA_947578425.1). Taxonomy (NCBI): domain Eukaryota; kingdom Metazoa; phylum Arthropoda; class Insecta; order Lepidoptera; family Noctuidae; genus Eugnorisma; species Eugnorisma glareosa. The sequence continues at coordinate 4,225,285 of OX387968.1, read as the reverse complement.
TTTTTGTTTCAGGTCACAGCGTTGGCTGTGCTCAGCATAGCAACTGCAAAGAATTCGACAGCAAAAACGAAACCAAAACGACAATTAGACAACATAAGAACGCATGAAAACTTACAATACTCACTGGTTCTCCCACACTCAAGAGTTCAACATTATAGAGCACTTGGCAACAACCGACGCATTTCTCATGGGCCAACGAAAGGAAAGCTGCCACCATACGCGGTCCAGATGGAGCCAGTCGTGCAGTATTCGCAAAAGGATCCTCTCTATGACCCCAATCAGGACAATTTAGAAGAAACAGTTGTAAACAAAAACGAGATCTACGCTCAGTCCAAAATCCTGAACTTACAAGACCAGTCTAGTGCCGAAAGCTACGGTCCTCCTTACGGCACTCTGCCAACCGCTCCTCTGTACAGCCAACGTCCTCATTACTACGAAGAACCTGAACCTATTATCGAAATCATTATTAAGGAGTCCAATGAGACGCTGCCGGCACCTCCTCCTCAACCAGTTCAAAAGAAAAAGAAGGAACCCGTACACGTTTACTACGTAAAATACAGTAAGGACCCTCATTCTAAGGACAAGATTATTTACGAGAAACCTATCGCTGCTATTACTCCTCCAACCAACGACGAGGACGAACATCATGAACATGAAGATGAATATGTGACAGTGACTCCTGAGCCTTATTTACCTCCTAAAACGACCACTTTAAGAGCCATAATCAAGCCCGAATCCGAGCAGTACCACAGTGACAGCAGTGTAAAGGTTACTTTCGGTAGCGAAGGTCGCCATTATAGCGACAGGCGTGAAAGCCAAAGCCACTCTGAACACCATGAAGAGACAGCACCAAAGCCTGCTATTGCTTTTCCCAATTCGCCCCCGCAACCCTCCCCACAGAGCCACCACAGCGTCCAAATTCATCAAAGTCATCCGCAGTTAGAGCGATCGGCGTCACCAAAGCCACAGTTCGTAGAATCGAGTACCAGACCATCTTTCTTACAACATCAACACCAACACCAGCAGCAGCAGACACAATTCTTCAGGTCTGGGCCCCCGCAAGCTCAGAGTCGAATTCAATTCCAGCCTCAACCACTGCCAAATGAACAACAGCTGCCAAGACAAGGTCCTTCAGTGTCACCCTTCAGACCCCAATCACAGCCACAAACTCCCCGAATCCCATTTGGACCTACTCCTACCTTCAACGCGGCGTTCTCTAATGGTCCCATCGGTCCAGTAACACATTTTGGCAGCCCAACTGCTCAAAGCCCAGTTACTGCTTTTCCTACACCCTCATTCCCCAGAGCAAATAATGGGCCCAGTTTCCATTCACGCATAAATGGTCCACCTTCCTTTGCTTCCAGACCTCAGTTTAATGGACCCCCAAGAACAAGTTTTCACTCTGGACCACAGAGGCCTTTCCCATCCGGACCTAAGACTTATTTCGATGATCCCAAATACTTGCAGGAGAATTATCACACTATCACTACCGAACAAGTTGACTCTCCCAAACAGCAACAGTTGCCTAGCCGACCGCTGCAGCCTTTCGGTGGCCCAAGCCCCAGCCCAAGCCCCGCTCAATTCCAAGAGCATCGCCGACCTCCCATTGTACCGCACAACCAACAACTTCCTCACCAGAGACCAGCTCAGCAATTTGATTCAATCCACAATAAACCATCTATCGCTATCAATCCCAGTGCATCCCCATTCTTCAACCTGAAACCTTCCCCACCACTTATTGAAGACAATCGTCCACCTTTCCATCAACATTCACTGCAGCCTCAACCACAGCAACAATTTAGTTTCCATCAAGGTCTTCAGGGGCTTCCAAGGCCATCTCCCCAGATTCCGTTCCAACAGCAAATCTCATTCCCCTCACCATCTCCCTCTCCTCAAAATCAGTTTGTTCCATCACCTTCTGCTGCTCCTTCATACAACTTCCACCCTCAACCCTCACCAACGCCTGATGTCTTCCACCAGGGCTCACCGTCAGAAAGGCCTTTTAACCACCCCTCAAATATTGATCATCAACAGAACATTGGTGGTCTAATTCCTGGTGGGGGTGAATTGGTACCGGCTATTTCTAAATATGAACAACACATTACGGTTAATGGACCTACATCTCAACCGTTCAGTGGCCTCGGAGAGTCTAGTCCTAGTCAACCTACGCCAACTCCTAGTCAACAACAACAGTACCATCAACTACAACAACAGCAAAGTCAACTACAACAACAGCATAATCAACAACAACAGCGTCACCAACAAGAACAACAACAGCGACAGGAACAACAGCAGCGTCACCAACAACACGAGCAACAGCAGCGTCAGCAACACGAGCAAATACAGCGTCAACAACAAGAACAACAACAGCGTAATCAGCAACATGAACTGAGACAGCAACATGAACAGCGACAGCAACATGAACAGCATCAACGTCACCAACAAGAACAGCAACATCGTCAACAACAACAGCAGCAGCAGCAATACCAACAGCAGCAGCAACAATTGGATGCGGAACAGGAACAAGTCAGATTGCAATTAGCGCATAATGTCCAAAAGCAACAAGAAGAAATCCAACGGCTACAAGCGCAACTATTGCATTCACAACATGAACAGCAGCAACAAGAACAACAATACCAAAGCGTTTACCAGCAACAAGTACAAGCTACATCGCCAAGATCCCAATACATCCAAGAAAGGTCCAGACCACATCCTACATTTGCCTCAAGCACAGCGTCCGCTCCCTACTATCAATCGACATCTAGGACCGTGGAAATCAAACCCACAACGTCGAAATATGTGTCTTCTACGCAAAACTCAGTAACTTCTGCACCAGAAACTAAAAAGGAGGAGAAGAAAAACAAGCCATCCATTGAACTTCCTGATGAAGTACCAGATGACCTCCGTCAGCAGCTTTTGTCTTCTGGCATCTTAGATAATGCTGACATCAGTGTTTTGGATTACGATAAAGTAGGGGACACGCCTCTGGATTCCCTGCCTCCAGACCAGTTGGCTAATTTCTTCAGTGCTGGGGGTGGCCAACAGATAGCTTCTAGTGAAAATAGACCCGTCTATGTTAAGCCTAACGGAGATTCTATCGAATCTAGAATGGATGAAGACATTGAAGATGACCAGGAATTTGCTGCTTCAGAAAATGTTCCCAGTTACGTTGCTCCTCCACCAAATGGTCAAGCTGTTGAAATGAAAGTTGTTCATTTCAACCCTGATACTGCTGAGGGACAGCAATTAGCTGAGAAATACATCAAAGAAAACGCCACACAAGTTGATCCCGTGGCATTAAACGACAAAAGGTATAACAGATATTTGCCATTGAAAGTAAGTGGTAACCAGTTTCCGTTACCGGATATCCTAAAAGGCAGGAAAGTAACTTCAGTCGTTGTTCTGGCCCCCGTTGAGACTGAAGTCTTGGGAGGCCATGCAAGGACAGAGCGAGCAGCCGAAGAAAACTTGAAAGGAATTAAGTTTGTCGCTGGTCCGAGCTTGCAAGAATTACTCAAACGACCAACAAAGGATAACTTCAAGAAGTGGTTGGAGGTTGAAAAGAACACCGCCACTGATTTGCAATCGGTCGTCTTGCTTGTGACTGGGTAAGAAATTATCAGTGCTCATTTTATCATTAAGCTTATTAAGTTGTGCTTTTATGACATTGTTTTAATACAACGTGTTTATTTATAGGGATGCTGAAACTGCTGATGGAAAAGAAATCTTCATGTACGACATCGCTTCTGGAAACGTGAACAAACTCGACGGTGACCTATCAAACGCATTCGTTGAGGCTGCAGAGAACAACTCTCTAAGCAAAGACATTGAATCATTGGCCATTGAAGGAGAAGGTACTCCAGAAAATTTTGACAAGGATGAAAGCGACGAGGTTGCGGAAGGTTCTGAAAATGTGCCATTATTTGTAGACTTATCAGGCTTAAACTTAGATCAGGGAAACACAAACCAAGTGTCAATATCATCAGGTTACAGTAAAACGAAACACGGCAGATCGTTTAGGAGACATTGATAAGCAAAATGCCAAATGGTGTCTGATCCTTGTAAATAGTCTAGTATTAGTATTACTAAATTAAATTCTACGCGATTGTTGCGTGTAGTCGTAATTGTTTTTTTTTACAAAAGTGATAATGGTTGTACAATATAAAATAACTGCCTAATAAACTTACTTTCATTTCCATCCCAGCTTTCCTCACAAATATCAGCATACTGCATACTGCATACTGCTAGCATACTGTTTATTTAACATGATTGTGTAGAAACACATTTTAACTTCAATAATATTTATTTATAATGAGAAATAAAAGAGACCCCATATTTTTTGGGATGCTGCTTTCAAAATTTATATAAAGAAATTAAAATAATACACATCTCACTTAAGATTCAGTAAAAAAAAAAAATGTTGATTATTATTGTATTTTAATCGATTTACTGTTTCGAGCAGAATCGATTCAAACGAATATTGTTTTTCCCATCTGGCAACACAGACCCGAGCTGTCAAACATATGGATTATTTATGGTGGAAGAGGTCTATACCGCAGTGTAAAATTCACAGTCTTTATTTATTTACATCTATTTTGCTATAGTTTTGGACTTGTAATCATGATGGAGGGTTCTCTAAGTAAATGGACAAATGTGATGAAGGGGTGGCAGTACCGGTGGTTCGTGTTGGACGAGAATGCTGGCCTGCTTTCCTATTACACGGTAAGTGACGTTTCATACTAACCGTATTACCAAATTATAATTATGTCGTTTATTGCTGTGATTTCCCTCACATGCGTTTACTTACCTTGAGAATATTATATGTGCAAGGTCAGCTACTTATTACTTAAATTAAAAAATAATAATTCAAGATTAACCTTTCCATGAAATTAAACACACAGAAGAAACACATAAAATGTATAAAAATACACATTAAATTGGTCTCTGCTCAACACTGTGACCTAGTAAGGCAAGTTAGTCTGTGATTTCAGAGTAAAAATAATAGCTAAGTGTTAAAACCTCTCTAAGGCAATGTCAAGGTTAAGCATTTGTTGTTTAAGTGTACCATAGATGCCAAGGCGAGGCAAAGGCCTTGGGTATACGGCCAATACAAAGACCTCTTGTTGGTTAATGATAGGAAAGAGTTTAACAATACACTAGGAGAGTGTAAAATGATTTTTCAGATGAACTACCAAAGTTATGGTACCAATAAATAAAGTGTAGATCAGGATGAAAGTCTACTAAAAATAGTAGCAACTTTTTCCAGTTTATTTTGGCCTAGATAAATAACACTTTTTTTTTATGGAATTAATAAAACTCAATTAAAAAAAAACTTTGTGTCATCACTGGAAATAAGCAATAATTAAACACCTATTAATGTATAGGGATTTTATAAACTCATCTCTTTACAGGCAATTATTGAGGCTAAAATATATCATCATTGTATTATTTGAAAACAGAACTAGATGAAACTGAATATTCAACCATTGTTAGATGCTTAGGTAGAACTAACTAAACTTTGAATGTTTATAAAACTTTTGTCCATTTCAAACATTAGCATTGCATCTTATCTAGAGATGCAAAACGAATTTTAAATGTTTTAAACCATTTTTTTTTAAACCATCTTTTTGGTTTAAAACGATTTAAAACCACACTTAGCGTCTTAATATGGTTTAGAATGTTTTTTTTTGGAATGCACTCAGGCTTTACACGGAGTTATCTAGACCACACCTTCTTCCTGATTTAAAATATATAAAAGGAAAATAAAATAAAAATGTTTTAAAATAACCTTCATTAACATGACAGACAAACATAAAATCGATCCCTACCTGCCCCATCTCTCCCCGTTGCGATTTTGGTAGCCAAGTGAAAAATAAAAATGCGGCATTGCTGTTTTATTTGAATAAATACCCAAAACATGATTGTTTTCAGTGTCTAATCCTAAATAGTAGTATAAATATGATATATGACTTCACATATATTAATAAAAATGCCTAAAGTATTTTTTTAAGTAATTCGTAATCAATGTACGGCCCACGTGGTCGTGATTTTAAACCGTTTTAAACAAATTGAAAACGGGTTTTAAACCACTGATTTTGGTTTAAAACGGTTTATTTACAACTATAATCTTATCAAACTGGAATATACTCTCTTTATTGTGTTTCATACATTGACTGATATTTGTATTTGATAGGAAAATGCAGGTGTTTTTATTGCAGGGACATTTTTATCAGTATGAGATTACTTGCAAAATGTTTAGATTGAGTGATTTGTTTTGTTTTGTGCACAATCAAACTATCTCTTTGACTGTCATTTTGACAATACAATTTTACTTCTTTCTAGTTTTTCCTCAAGATATATAGGCTAGTATCACTGGTTTCAGTTATTATAAGTATAATCAGTTTCGTAGGCCACCTTTTATAAGAGTGAGCAAGCTGCAATCCATCATGCAGGCCCAGTATGGGTTGCTAGATGTCACAGTTTTTAAGCCAAACTCACACTTTATCTGTCACGGAGAAGGGTCCTAATCTTACTTATTATCCAGTACTAACTGGGTTGTGGAGGTCAGATAGGCAGTCGCTCCATGTAGAATTCTGGTATTCAGCTGCATCCGGTTAGTCTGGGACCCCAAAAAAGTTGGGAAAAGGCTGGGCAGAAGATGATGGAGAAGGGTCCCAGATATAGTAGGCTAGTTATGTGCAATAATCAAACAAAAGCCAGAAAATCTTATCTAAACTTTTTTATCATAATTAAACACTACCTAAACATTTTTATTGATGCCATTATCAACTTGACTCAGCACTTTTTTATCTTTCAAATAGTTTTGTCTGAAGAAGTCGTAGAACATGTAGTAAACAAATATGACATTGGGGAAGTATAGGATGGTGATGCCTAGCGGTGCGGGGCAGCTTGGTAGGAACACCTGCATGGAGTATATTAACATCAAAGTAAACTGGATCTGAAAAAGAAAAAGTATTCATTACTATTTATTTTACCAATAAACCATCATTTACCAGAAAAGAATGTTTGAATTAAGTATGTATTTTACACCATACCAATGACTTGTGATTTTATGTTACGGTCTCATTTATGACAATTTTTAATTACTTTTTATTGTTTTTAAACGATGATGTATCAACAAAGGATTTGAATCATCTTTCAGAAATATTGTTTATTGTTATATTTTTTTTATGATTACATATTCTGTCACATATTAAGCCTAAATATGGCCTACCATGTAATGAATATAAAGACCCTAAATTATCACCACCTATCTCAGAAATAGACCTATCAGCATAATTAATCTCCCCATCAAATTACCACTTCAATCTCTCTCAATCAGATGCGCAAATAGGGCACATAAACGTCAGCACATTCAGTTAAACTATTTCAAAGGAAATGATAATAAAATGCTAATGAACCAACCCACCCTGTCCTTGGAGGAATCGTTAATTTATCTCGAATACTTCGTATACTCCTATCTCATTTGAGAGGAACCATAGCCGTGTTTATTAGCTTTTGAAACATGGTGGTATAATTTTGAGATTATTCGGGCTCAATGTTGCAGCTTCTAAGGTATTTTTAACCTACTACTACTTATTCTATAATTCGATTGAGCTTTTGTTGATATCTTGCGTAAATGACCTAATCATAAGAACTTCGCTTGAAATAAACTAGAAACCATTTAAATTCAACAGCTCTATATGAATTCAATAGCTTGTTTGTGGACCTCGAAAACCAGTAAAAAGCGATCATATTCTATTGCGAATGTAGCAATAGAAGTGTTCAATCCTTGGACAAGGGAGATAGGCCATCTGGCCTATCTGCAACTGCGTAAATTATGTTCTTTAATCGAAACCTTTTAAGCTGCTTGTGCGCATTTAGGCACAGGCACGGTCCGAAGGACCAAACGATTTATAAATATGATCACGTATCTAACATATTACAGATTACTAATGAAGTACTAGTCTTCCAAATACAGAGTCACATTCATACTTAAATTCATCATTTGACTAACTATTGACGTCTTCCAGTCGAGCCGTATGCAACTGTATATAAGTATTGTCCATGGAGCGACTGCCTATCTGATCTCCACTACCTAGGAACTGGCTAATTGCATCTTAGTGATGGCACTTTCGGGCTTCCTCTGATGCTTAAATTCACTCAGTCCAAACAATGTTATTGGCTCATCAAATGATATAACCGGTAGATTTTGCACTAACATACGCCAAAAGGAATAAAAATTATACGAATAAGCTACTGCTCCAAATGTCTCGAACCGTATACGGTTTAACCTTGCTATTTCTTCCAGCCGTTTGGTAGGAAATTGGGTTTTCGACATCCCAGCGGATACATGAGTGTGAATTCAAATAGCAGCCTTCATTTTGAAGGAAAGATTTTCTGCTAGAAATAGAAAACCTTTCCAGTATTCATATTTCATACCCCATGTTACGGTTTTATAGTCTTTTAGAATGTTACGGGTTATTATTAACTTTAGTGTTCCGGCAACTTAAGTCAAAAGAGTCGTAAGTTTTTTTGGAATTTGCATAGTATCAGGTTGTATGTTCATCAAAATAAATTCTCACAGTTTTATAATGATAATTTTATTGATTATAATTCTGGAAAAAACATAATATATTTCTTACAGTCTCAAAACAGGTTTTAATCAACATACTACCTGACAATGATCTGCAAATTACATAGAACTTACGAAAATTGAATAGAATAGAGCGGGCTACCTTGGCGAATCCCTAACGACGCATAGTCTTGAATAAATCGTAACTTTAATTAATAGTATAAAGGCCGAAGCAGACCAGATGCGTATGCGTACACGCACCGGTTATATGTGTGAAACTCTATGGAATATGTCCGCACACGGTACGTACACGCCACGAACCTGATGTGACATCTTCCACGCAATACGTCCTTAGGTCCATTTACACACAAAAAGAAGATCATTATTCTGCTAGAATTATTGGAAAAAGTACTTACCATCTGCATGATAGTGAGCCATTTCTTATACTTGATAAGGACAGCCTTCATCTTCGGACTCCCCTCGGCGGATAGGAGGTAGTAACTATACATGATAACATGTACCGAGTTGTTTATCATTGGAGAGAATGAGGTTATTCCACCTGGGCAGAGGAGAAATAATGTTATTAAGTCCATATTCGAAGCATAGATCTTCTAATCTAAACTAACCATGATGAATGGAAGAAGAAACTCTTTGCGCCTAACCCAAGTTTGGATAAGGGCTGCAGATTGAATTTTTTACGTTCAAGAAATGGAGATTCTCAGCCTACTTATGATAAACTAGCTGATTCCCGCTGCTTCGCCCGCGTGGAGTTCGGTAATTTTTCCACGGTACCCAGGTTATAAACTATGTGTGTGCCACATTTCATCCAAATCTGTTCAGTAATTTTTGCTTGCAAGAGTAAAAAACGAATCATTCCCGCTACGTCGACTCCCTTTACGTAAACATCTATACATATATGTATATCCATCCTCACGAATTTTCGCATTTATAATTATAATAGTAAGATAGCTTTTGGTTTTGATTAAATGTCGACCCTTCGGGGAACAGGGGGGTTATTAAGACGTCTTAAAGCAGGAGTAATTCCAGTGTGGGAAAGAGACAGAGCTGTACAGGTCGTCTAGCGCCATCTCTTTCCCACAATGGAATTACTCCTGCTTTAAGACGTCATGGTACACCACCAGACGTGATGTTACTTGTCAGCAAGGATATCTAGAGATGTCAGATGTTACCAAAGTATCAGATAAATAAGGTCGGCTTTGGGAATTCATCTAATGGATGCTGTCAACCCGATTCCATTAAGCATGTGGTGTCAATTTAGGTGTCGACTGCGTTATCATGTTATCGGGTATAATCTCAAATCCAATCACGGGCTTAAAGCTTCTGGGAATATGTTTATGTTGTCTACACATAGTGGTAGTAGATTTGTACTGAATAGGTATGAATTATTTGAAATCAGCTAGAACCATCGCCTTCTACAGGTATTCAAATACTCTAAAAAATACAACATGAAAAAAAACAAACATAACATTACGCCTAAAAGAATAGGCAGAGGAACCGATACTACACCACCATACACCCGCCAAATTATGTTTAAGATCTTAAAAAAATACTTGAATAAAACGAATGTTATTTTATGCTGGAAATAAAACTGGAATTAACTTATAAGTGAAGATTTTGTGATGAACTTTGTGACCTTGCGAATAATTTATGCTAAATACAAGAACGACACAAGATTAGCAAAGGTGCAGACGGGCTTTATAATATTGTTGATCGGTTTAAATGATAAATGATGTTTATTACGCAAATAGGTTTTGACAAACACTTTTACACGTTTTTTTTTTAAACTAGATGGGGCCGGTGTTTCGTACCTGACTACTCTGAGAAGAAACAGCCGAAACAAACTCAGAGGTCATAGTACTATTTAATCTGTGGTCAGTCTCTTTTAAACTAAACATAATTATTGTACTATAGATCGTAGAACTTGGACTGTCTCGTTAGTCTGAGGTCCTGTCGACGGTCGGACAAAGTGCCATTAGGAACTTCTCAGTAGTATCTTCTCAACGTGCCATTTGTTGTTTTGTAAATACTTCTGCCATGGAATCTGGATTTGCGCCCGGTTGATGGCAATAGGCTCGCCCCCTGTTACATTAGATACACCTCTGCCTAACCCTTCGGGGATTACAGGCGTGACGTTATGCTATCGTAGAACTTCAGAGCCAGCTAATCAGCCTATTACATTCCCTCTGTTGGCACAAAAGACTCCTCTATAGAGAGGAGGCTTACTCCCTTTCATAGGAAAAGGTGTAAACTTAGGTCGTAATCCACCTCGCAGGCTCAATGTGTGTTGGATGGGAGATGTCATATTTTTAACACGTAGAGCTTAGTAAAAAAAAACTTAGAACTTAAGTTATACCCACTGAGGTTTCCGATTAAGCTGAAATTTTCCATACAATATATTTAGTTTGGATGACAATGTACGGTTAGCTAAGTGACGCCATTTTAAATTCAATATGGTGGACTCCTAATGATGGTTGACTATCTTTACTTACGCATTGCCATGATATGGGTATCAAAGGAAAGGATTTACTGAAAGAATACAAGAAATAAAATGACGTCACGTTAAAGCTTGTTTTTAAACTATAATATTTTATTGGTTCCACGAGTTTGCCTCACGATACTTTCTTTCACCGTTTTGAGAACAGTAGTGATGACGTAAATTCATATAAAGCAAAACGCTTAGCTGGGTTCGACATCACGACACACGAAGTCGAGGCCGTTCTCAAAGGGCTACCAATTTCAGGAGAACTTAACAACGAGAGTCGAAAACCTAACGAATGATGGAAATGATACGCGTATTACTGTAAAAGCTTTATTCGCATCACACAAAGCTACAAAAAAACCTACTAACTTTGGCACAAGGTGCTCAAGTACTTACCCAAAGCGGAAGGCCGCGTACAGTCTCAGTGAAAGTAAATTGATTGATTGAAGCATCTTCTTGAACATTTCCCACGATACCAGTTAAATGTCAAACAGCTACGATGAGTGGCTTGAGTTTAAAATTTGGTGACCAATCGGAAGTGACGAGTCGAGCATAAGCCGTTAAAAAGACTGAGCAAACTATTATTTTGTCTACCGTCCGGCTACTGGACAGAGGCCTCTTTCCATTTTTCCATTTGCCCTGGTTCTACGCTTCTTGTCTATTCCTATGCAAGACATCCAACTCGCCCGTCATCTTCTTCGTGGTTTGCCGCATGTCTATGAAGTGATTTGACTAAAAAGACCGTACCTAACCTAAGCTTTATTTTGGTCATCGTTATTAGGCCGATTTAAATAAGGAGACGGACGGTAAATTCCAATATAGACGTGCTAACGCCATCTGAGTTTATACGAGTAAATCCATCCATTTATTTCAACAAGATCATTAAGAGGCATTTCCAATTTATTTTAATTGCCTATCCACAAGAGTAGCTTCATGTGCAGAAGAATGAATACCTACTCTCTAAACTTCGTATATGTATATCATCCCAAAAGATAATAAGAACATTAATTCCAGTAGATACCATTCGGCTATCAGGACCCAAAAATCATCATTTTGGTCTTAATGCGAAACGGACTTATCAATATCATCATCATGTTCTCAATCCCGACCGATACCTGAACCTTTTATCACAAATGTAGTCCCAAATCGTGCTTGTAACCCTAAATGACCGCTTGATTTGTTTTTGGGGTCTATTTATAGGGTATCGCTAAGTGACAACAATAGCTACGCTCTTCACAGACGATAAACAAGATTTATAATTCCCAAAGGGTTACGCAGAGGTGTAATAGTACACCCACATTTCGACAGGTTTGGTTTAAGTCCCATAAGATAGGACAAACACTAGAAAAATAATTTTCAATACGAAAATACAGAGGTCTCTTTTCTTTTTATCTCATTTGGAATGCTTTGACAGAATGTCCAACAATGCCAAGCATCTAATTGTTGGGAAAATTCTTTGGGAGAGGTATGGCCGTCTTCAGTCCATAAAATGTGGACACTGGGCCGGGATATCCATTGGAATGCACTAAAACCACGCTAAGCGATGCCTTTGGCACGTTTAGTTAGTCATTTGCATTCTCCGAAACTCCGTGCGCTCCGTATCTATTAAGATTGGCCTGTCACTGTGAATGCAGTCACCTGGTCTTTGAGGTATCTCAGTACCTTTGATAACTTCTGCATGTGACACGTCGTTATGTTGGTACGGAGGTGGCAGGGTTGTTTACCAAAGCCTGTTGTAACAATGCACCTTTGTCATTCCAAGATTGTTTGTTTTGTGATCTTTTTCTTCACATTCGATTTTTCTACCTAGAGATTGCACATAGGATCCAAAGAGTGTGTTTAGTTTATGTCTTTCTTGATTTGGTTGTTATGTTAAACTAACTTTTGACCGCGATTTCGCCTGCCTGAAGGTCGGAAATTGTGGGGAACTTACTGCCGGAATAATAAAGTCTAAATCCGTTCCGTGAGCGTAAAAATTGTATTAGACAGAGTAACTTAAGCATTTATTGTATTAGTATGGATATAAATAATACCTTATCTTTTGAATAGGTTACGTCAAGTTTATCTGTATTTTCTATTTACATTCACCGACATATTTAAAGAAGCGCAAAAACCGCTCCATTCTTAAACTATTCACACTTATCGAGTCATGTTGCTTCTTTTCAATTATAGGACTTGAGTTTGCGGTTAGAAACCTTTCATTTGACTTGCTGGCTTCACTGCAAATTAAGTGTTATGAGAGCCGGTCAACAAACACGAAGAGTATCCAAGGCACACACATTATACGGTGTTATACAATAACATTTAATATGATATCACCGTCGGAAACTCAGAAAGGTCTCACGCAAGAGGAGGACCGTTCAAAATCATACTCTCACTGCTTGTGAATAGAGTTTGTTTTTCGGTGTAAGTTGTGTGGTCATTGCCCAGCCCATCACTTTCACTGGCCAGCCATCGCTATCTTCGCAATTCTTGTCCAACGATAAACTACGAGACATTGTTTAGGGTCAGTTTTATCAGTGAATGTATGGCCAGAGAGAGATAGCATTGAGATGTAATCGTCAGACAGAATTGCGGAACTCGTGAATTGGAGCAGAGGTCGTGGATGGAAAGTTGTTTATTTGGAGGAAGGTAAGACGATGGATCATTTGAAATTATTAAAGGCAGTTCATCAAATTTGAAGACCTGTGACACCTACCAACAGTTCATTTTTGGAAGACGATAATGTTAGAATGTTTGTGGTTCTGTGAGAAGACCGAGTAAAAGGATTACTTACTTTAGTGTTAATGGCATAAGCTGTACCTACTAAATGTAATAAATAAATATTTTTTTACAGTGAAGATGCTTAAGTCACCGCAATAGAAACGTAATAGGCTGACTTTGTAAGGACGTCTCCAATTTCAGAAAATTATGTACTGATCAGTTCCTTGTAGATGTAATGCACTCAGTGTCTATCAGCGGAAATCGAGGTCATAAGCAGGCCTATCAAGCATTAAAAAAGAACAATGATGTTTCCGACGGTTGTCAAAGCTATAACTTAAGCTCTAAGCCTTACTGTAAATAAAACAGGGTTCTTGTGATTGGTTCAATATCCCATTCCCATTTAATAGCCCATTCGAGTGGCCTGAAATGAAATATATACCGAAAAAATGCATACATTTTTCTCTGATGTAATGATGATTGCAATGAGCCCGAAAGCCATGGGATAGTGGGTTTTCATGCATCTTTTTACGCGTAAAATAAAATCAATGTGAAAAAGGTTTTTTTTTTTAATATTTTGCACTAGTGCGCTGTGGATACTGAATACCCCAAATTCTTGTGACTTTACCAATTTTAAAAATACTATTTATAATCATTCACAGAAACACTATCAAATTTTAATACCATTAAAGCCTTGCAGTAGTAACACTATGAACTTGGAGGGTTGTATTGATGTTTTGAATGATTATAATTCTGTAATTCCATACGTGTTACTGGCGCGATTCATATTTTCATCAACATACAACCTGACACTGACCTGCAAATTGCAATAGCAAATTTAAATTGCGCGGGCTACCCTTGCGCATCCACCATAAGAAAATACTGCCAAATCAAACGTACCGACCTGAACAATTATGATACCCCGTCCAGAAGTATTTACATATCATCACGCCTGTAGTCCCCAAAGGGTTTAGCAGAGGTGTACCTAATAGTACAACCACATTTCGCCTGTTATGTTAAAGACCCATGTATAGGGGGCGAGCCTGTTGCCATGAACCGGTCGCAAATCCAGACTCCATGGCAGAAGTATTTACAAAACAACAAATGTCGCGTTGACCGCAGTCTTGGCTAAACTAGCAAGATATTCCGCTGAACGAGAACTATGTATAATGGATGCTCTGTATATGGGTCACGGGGTTTCATCTTGACAGGGAAAACGTGAGCATGCCTATGCATAACTCTTTGCATACTATTTTCTTTGTACCATATTTGTTTTATTTTTGTCTCTGCTTTTTGTTTGTTATTATACGGTGGAGAAAAACATCGTGAGGAAACCGGCATGTCTTAGGACCAAAAATTCGAAGACATGGGGCATCTCATCACCAATCCGTGTTGTGGATTACAGCCCACTCCTTCTCATAGAGAGGAGGCCTGTGCCAGCAGTGGGAACTTCATAGCTTTTTATGCAGTTTTTGTTGATATTTTTTGTTATTTCTGGAAAATAGCATTACTGACTATAAATTTTCGAATAGGGCTGATATGCCCTCCATTTTTGATCAGCATAAAGGGGAGTATGATGGATCGCTTTACCTAAGAATCGCGACGGTAAAAAAGAGATGATAAATTAAACGATATTAGTTTTGCGCTGAATAGGTTGTCACTGTTTTCAGTATAGTTTAATGCATAGATAGACCGTGTTATTCTATATGACAAAATAATTATTAATATACCTTGCTTTAATGGCACGAAACGGGATCTTGATTGGAGTTATCACAAAACCTATTTGCAGCAATCAAGTCAAATAGTAATAAACACAACCAAGAAACTTATTCAGCGCAAACATTTAGAGCAAGATTTGATCAAGTTGTATGATTAATACAATTAATTGCAATGATAGATGCTATCAAGTCAAATGATCTTTATTGAAGTTATCAAAATGCTTGATTGACACAACTAACTTATTTTGTGACAGTTAACTTGTCTCTTTTTTAAGTCTTATACAATGATGTCATGTTATGGGTAATCAAGAAACTTGTTTGAACGTTCAATCATTTGAACTATGATCAACTCAACTAAGATTTTAATTTATCTAAACAAGATATCGTCAAGAAGCCAAAAAGTCACTTGATTGGCGTGCATTTTTTTCAGTGTATGAAAATATATACGGCTCTTAGAACAAAAACATTGTTTTTAATTTTTGTCTGTTTGCTTGTTCCGGCTAATCTCCCGGCTGGACCGATTTTGACGGGACTTATTACTGGCAGATATAAGGAAGATGGTGTAAGGAGTAGTAAGTTGGGCTACTTTTATTTTAGAAAAATAATTATAGCACCGTGCAAAAAAAAACTCGAAATTGGTAACAAAATCTGTATCAAAACGGAAAGTAATATTTTTTATAATTATATTATATACGAAGGAAACAGTTAGTGTGTAATGTAATGTAATTTATTATATCCCTCGTCGACAAAATCGACTTTGTTGATACAAATTAGCAATGGGGCAAAATAACTGTTTTCCCAATAAATGTTTATTGGGTATGTGAACAAACATCACTACATGTTGTAAAAGCTTATACGAGTGCTATTAGCTACCTGTCGAAAGTACGGGCAACATTTAACTAAGTGCAAACATTTGTATAAACAGCCGCAGTTAGAATAAACAATCTTGGTTGTTTAGTCAGGGGATTGAATGGAAATGATATGTTTCTTGTTGTACGAGCCCTTGCTTGCTAATACATTTGATAATTTTCGATGGATGAAAATATTCTTGCTGATTTCTTGATAATTTTTTTATTAATTGTAACAAAGGTGTAAGTTTACAAACAGAAAGAGACAAAAATTGAAAAAAATAGTTAGTGAAAGTACCGTAAACTTTCATATGCATTCAGTAAAAAGCTGTTATTCTGATATTACAAACAGACACATCAATTTTAATATTTGTTTCTAGATAAAGATGTATAGATAAACACAAAGGCCAACCCCCCAAATATCCACACGACCTACTCAAAATAGTAGAGCAGCGGTGGCAGTTGCGGCCCCGACTTACGAACAGTAAGTCGTGGATTCGAACCCAGGCAGGCGCATTACCTACTTTGTGTAATATATTTCATCACCACTGCTCTCAAAAACGGTGAAGGAAAACATCGTGAGGAAACCGGCATGTCCTAGAAACAAAAATTCGAAGACATGTGACATCTACCAACCCGCACTGGGCCTGCGTGTTGGATTATAGCCCCCATTCCCTCTCATATAGCGGAGGCCGAGTGTCCCAGCAGTGGGAACATTAAAGGCTGATTATGCTACTCAAAAAGCCAAAATGTCTGGATCGAATTCCAGTCTACCCGGATTTCAAAACACCTAAATCGCGAGATCGCAACGTCCAAATCCAACACAGATTTTTCCACATGGTCTGTTTAAAGTAAAAACAAATCCACGACATGGCTTGGGGAACAAAAAGAATATTTAATACCGCTGAGCCTATATTTAGCTCTGGTACCAACCTCAAGCCTCAGGCTTTCATGTTTTTAAATAAAACCACCCATGTTTTATTTAAAGGTCGTCCGTCGAGCGAAAACATTCAAATGCTTTTCAAATAAGATGGCGGCGTTTGGTGACTATGTGGTATTTTGATGTTGATTGATGTAAATAAATGGGGGTCAATGAGGCTTTGGAAAGGGGAATGGTAATAGGAGTTGTTATTAGGCTTTCTTGGCCGTTTTTCGTGGGTGGTGTGCAATAAAAGGTACTTTATCTTCTGTCACAGCTTGGATAGGGAATTTTGATCGAAAGTGGTCATCGAGGT
The DNA here is from genome assembly GCA_947578425.1 of Eugnorisma glareosa. Taxonomy (NCBI): domain Eukaryota; kingdom Metazoa; phylum Arthropoda; class Insecta; order Lepidoptera; family Noctuidae; genus Eugnorisma; species Eugnorisma glareosa. The sequence goes on along the minus strand of OX387968.1, from coordinate 4,207,709 downwards.
TGCGCTGAAGGCAAGTTATATGTATAATAACAACATCAGCTTAAGAGGTTGTGTGGCTTGGTGAAGACATCTACTCAATGATTCTCCTTCTAATACATTTATGTATAGTAAGTAAACATTCCAAATGTGTAAATTATAGTTAATAAGGTACGATGGTATCCATATGGATAAAAACCCCATTTTGTTAACAAAGACGAAAAAAAAAAAAAACATTAGCTTATAATTTCCCCAATGCTTGTTAGTCTTGGACACAGGATTCCTCTCTGTCGGAGACAGTGGTTTGTAATCCACTACCCGGCTCCGATGCAGATTTGCGATGTCACATGTCTTCGAAGTTTTGGTCCTAAGACATCCCCGTTTCCTCACGATATTCTCTTTCACCGTTATGAGCTTCTAGCTACATCTCCATCGTGAAGATGCAGCTTCATCTTATAGCTTCACGGCAATCCTAATACCCAAATAATAAAAAAGAAATATCACTTACGAAATATCGTCAGTAAAAAACCGAGAGAGAAAAAGAAAACAAGATGAACCGAAATGAAAAGGGAGACATTTAATTGAAACGCTTTAGGGGCTGACAACTTTGTATGTACTTATAATGTACAAAAATCAGATAATAAAAAGAGAGACCCAAGAATGTTTTCAACATCACGTACTGAGCCGAAGTGTTCACTTTGTTTTGCAATTTTCTCGACAAATTTCCACGCAAAGGCATTAGGATCTTAAGTTTCGAAACAAACTGAAGCCACAATTTCGTAGTTTCGGCAAAGTTTTGACGTTTTCGGCTCTGGGGAGAGAACAGCAATTGAGAGAGCGCGGAGAGAGCTAAGTGCTAATACCTATAGTGCTCAATTGGGTATATTTCAGTCTGTTTTCGGATACTTCGAAACTCTTCATTATTTTAGGAGAATTGAAAGACACGTGGCGCCATCTATTATCATAAGAACGTTATTGTTTTTTTCCTCGGGTACAGTACTTTTTTCGGGATGTACATATATACCCTATGTCCGTTTCTGTACTCCTGACAACATGTATGCATAATTCCAGGATGATCGGTTCCGTGGTATTTATTTTTTCGGATGGGAAATTATCAAATGAGTCCCAAGGGAGTGTCAGACTTGGGCGGGAGGAAACGCCCGGTTGCTACCGTTGCGAGGATCGACCGGAGGACACGGTGGAAGTCTGCCCGGCGTGGGCAGAGCACCGCCGTGTCCTCGTAGCGTAGTCTCTCTCGCGTCCAGCCTTGGTTCAATCCATGGCCCGGAGCGAGACGCAATGGGACGTCGTCACCTCCTTCTGTGAAGCAGTCATGCTAGCGAAGGAGGTGGCGGAACGTGAAAGGGAGAGAAATACCTCACGTCGCAGCCGCCGCGGGAACCGGGGGCCACCGTAGGCGCGGGCCTGTGGACGACGAGCTATGGGCTAGCTCGCCGTCCGTCCGTCTTATGACGACAGGCCATGAGAACGGCGCGTTCATTTTCTACGCGCGCCTCAAAGAGATGTCAGCAAAAGGGAAGGGGTCCGAAAGGACCGATGCCTGCCAGGGTTGCGGGACTGTTCGAAAGAGATACCGCGGCCCTGGAACACAAAGGGCAAAAAAAGGAACATGGATGGGTTTTAGTCAGTACAAGTCTGACACTCCCTGCCGCTCCGCCCAGAGTGTGAGGGGTCATTTGATGATTTCCCATCCGTAAAAAAAAGGGAGTGTTATCACATGTCCGACATAATGTAACAGACTAATCCAATCTATTTCACAGTTAAAAGATTAAATTAATTATAGGGAATGATAAAAATAACTAGAAAAAACATCTTTTGAGCATCCGCTCACGGAACAAGCATAATCAAAATAAATAGGATCCAAATATACAAAACTAGGTTTAGTCCGTGGCTTCACCCGCAATACGAGAATTAAAATCATTCCATGTCCTAATCCAATGTGCCAAATGTCATCGACGCCCGTTCAACCGTTATGACGTGAAGAGGCCTGACGGATCGACAGACAGACAGTTATTTCACATTTCACCATACAATCCTTCCAAATCTATTACTAACTAGCTTATGCCTTCGGCTTCGCCCGCGTGGATTCCCCCGGGATCGAACTACCGGGATAAAAAGTAACCTATGTGTTAATCTAGGATATAAACTACTTTCATTCAAATCCGTTCAGTAGTTTTTGCGTGATCCGTATCTATACATCCTCCCAAACTTGCGTGTTTTCAATAATAGGTCTTTAACTATGAAATTGCCGTTTTTTTCTCACATTTTGTTCTGTTACAAACAGAACAAAATGTGAAACTTGTTCTGTTACAAACAGAACAAAATGTGAAACTTTGACGTGTAGTTATATATTTTTCCCAATTCTTTTTATTGTTAATTTACGTACCTTTTAGCGTTAAAAACCGTACTAGTACTTGCCATTACCTCATAGGGTAGTGTGTCAAAACACCTGTTTCAATTTGTCGTCGGTTGCACTACTTCAAGTAGGTATATTTTTGTCATAGACTTTGTTTTGAGAATTTAAGATACGCAGTGCAGTTTTTTCACTCTTAACTATAGTTTGCATTTGCATCCTAATCGGTTCAGACGCTTCCAAGAAAAATAAAGAAATGTTAGTATGGAAATATCACTTTTCACGAAATCGTCCAAACAAATCGGCAATTTCATACTTTATCTCGTAATATTAGTAGGATAGTAGGATTCACTTCTTAATTAGTTAAAGTACAGCCCAACCCTATGAACCTGAAAGCTTAGCTTTGATCGTCAGTTTATATTCACTCAGTTGAACATGCTGATCTTCAAAAGACCCTCAGAATCTCCTCCAAAGCTATTCACTAACGTAATTGAATAATAATGACTTAATAAAAAGGTCCTGTGAAATGATGACAAGGTAATGCGAGATCCGTATAATTAAACCTTTGTAATTAAGACCATGTTGATGTTAAAAAGTTTAAAGACGACACTTTTTAGGAACGCAAAAATGATTCGGATATTTTTTCTGGCTGGAGCCATTATCTACTTAATTTTGACCTTTTACAGGGGTCGATTGAATATGCTACCAATTATGTATTTTTGCCAGGAATGGAGAATTTGAAACTCTTTCTAACAATGATGGATCAATTTTCCTCTGCGAAAGTTTGTGAAAATGGATGCATGGATGTTTGTTACTCTTTGATTTGGATGAAATTTAGCACAAAGATACCTGGATTAATATATAGGATACTTTTGATCCCAGTACTACGATCTCGTGGGACAGTATAGAACGCCACGCGGGCGAAGTCTCGGGCATATGCTAGTACAGCTATAATTGTTTGGTGTGGTTCTTATAAACTTCGTGCCGGGTCTATACAATCAAATCTAAGATAGCCAATATTTCCTCAAATATTACATACATAATAAACCATAGCAATTATTAGTACTAAAATGACGCAACCCCTATAATACCAACCAGAGTCTTAGATACGAAGCTGAATCGTGGGGTATAATATAACCTTTTATAGCTCGTAAATGGTGATAATAATAATATAACTTTAGTTCGCTTCTTTTAGTATGATAAGATTGAACGTACACGAAGTGTTTTAGATTTGTAATAGAGAAGGAAAAATCTGCTTTAAGTGAATATCGCAGTTCGGGAAAAATGTTATCGGATCAAGGAAAACCCCGATTTAATGTGCTGGTTTGGGATGATAGTTAATAGTAGTATTAAATTACGCGATAAGGATTCTAAAAGTTAATAGGTTAAGATCTATATCGCATAATTGAACACTCAGGTAATTTTTAGGGTTCCCTACCTCAAAAGGAGAAAACGGAACTCCTTATAGGATCACTCGCGTGTCTGTGCGTCCGTCTGTCACAGCCAATTATACGCGCTTGGACGACAAGTTGCGGACACCAGCCCGCTTTACAATACAATACTTACTCCGAAACTACTAGAAGAATTGAAATTTGGTACACATATGGAAGTCGGTGATCCAAAGACGGACGTGTAATGTAAATTAATGATTTTTTTAACATGGGGGCCACTTTTGTGGGATAAATTAGACAAAAAATAAGTTTTTAATTGCAAACTATACCATTTTACATATCAAATGAAAGGGCTCATTGTAAGCATCTCAAAATATATATAATTATATATTTTGAGATGCTTACAATGTGTCGGAGTGGCAGGATTTATTCCGCTAGGCTTCTACGTCATGTGGGCAGACGATGGGTTTCGTGCTATGAAAAGACACTGAGCGATACATTGTTTCTAGCAAAACTAACGAATTACTTGAGATTACAACTTAGCAAAATAACACGGAGCACAATGAATCGGGTACAGTTCCAAGAGGTCTTAACTCGGCCGCGATCAGACACTGACTGACTATCGTCCTGGCTCAGAGTTTACCATCTTGACTCTGTAACAAGCAAGCTGTGGTGTGGGTAGATTTGTAAGTAGATCGCGTGATGTCACCACCGCGTACTTGTGATTCATTTTAATTCCGTACCAATGACCGTCTCTGACATATATTTAATTTTAAGATAAATAGTTTAGAAGTTATTTAAGAAAATAAGCGAAAATTGATCATTCCCAAAAATTGAAAATTTTGAAAAAATACGAAAAGTAGTTCATTACCGATTACAGGAAAACCTATAGGAAAGCTGTAACAACAAATAATAAAAATAAGGGCTCGCCTACTACGATGGCACGGACCCTTCATGCGCGACTCCGAGTAAACTTGGCCGTTTTTTTACGCACCTTTACTCCACACTAGGCATATCTCCTGTATCGTGGGTGCCTTTACAAAAATTTAAACTCACATGCACGAACAGGGGCTCTAAAATCGCCGCTTTATCAGAATCATAATACGAATCAAGTTACAAATTTAAAACTCTTAAAATGGACTTTGTAGTTATAACCATAAAGACCATTTTAAGAATTTTAAATTTTTAACGTGGTTCATATTATGATTCTGATAAAGCTTCCATTTTAGGCCCCCAGCTTGTCACTTGTGATATTTCAGTATAATCAGCCTAAAACGTCCCCACTGCTGGGATACAGGCTTCACTGTGAAAGAGAGTGGGCCGTAATCCACCACGAGCGTCCAACGCGGGCTGGTGGATACCATATATCATTGGTTTTATGATTGTAGGACAGGCCGTTTTCCTAACAAATTCATATATTAGCGGCAACCCTATTTGTGCAAAATTGCGAATATAAAGACAACCAGACGGTTTCAGGCGTTTCCCAAAATTATAACTTTAACCAGATCATGTAGCCAGTGTCCCTAAAACTTTTAATAAGTTAATAAAGTTGGATGATTGATAATAGAACTTTAGTCTTGACAGGTAGACGTACTTGGATGGTAAATGGTAATCCTGTAATGCCAGACTAGTCGTGATTGATTACCATTGTCTGTCATTGTGAAGGGTGGATGAATTGTTTGATATTTGGTTGCCTGAGGCACTATTTCCCTTTAATTAATAGAGATAATGTTAGGGATTATATATATAATAAAAGCAATGGACTGTAATTACAATATTAATTATAATAATCCAAATAGGTTTACAATACTACTGAGAACGTTGGTAAGCTAAGGTGCGCGCGCGTGTCGTCCGTGGAGGTCGGTTGCGAAGTGAAGGCTTGACGTCCCGCGCGCCGCAGCTCCACTCGGCGCCGCCGATGATTGCCGGAGACGCCCGAACAGATAAAATGTCATCACCTGCCTAGCCTTTTCCTAACTTTGATGGAGTTGGCTTCCAGTCTACCAGGGGCCTTAGTCTGCTATTGCAATAGTGCCAGAATGGTCTATCATTGATTTAATAAGGCCCCGCGCAGACGAATTACCCTTTGTACGCACGTCAAACGAGTTTCGAACGCGCTTCAATACGCCGTGGGCTAGGGGCCTTATTAAATCAATTATAGACCATTCTGACACTATTGCAATAGCAGACTAAGGCCCCTGGATGAAACTGTTAATACTAGTATTTTTACATGGAGCAACAACTTATCTGACCACTACAAACACGATAATCATTTTTAACACACTTTAATTAGCTTCACCAGTAACTATGTAAACAAATCTTAGAAGTAAAATTTGACCCACTTCCCGGTTTCCGATTAAGCTGAAATTTTGCATACATGTTTAGTTAGGATGACAATGCATGGATAGCTAATTGACGTCTTTCTAAATCCAATATGGCGGATTCTCGAAGATGGCGGACTGGGACTAGTTATTTTGCATGCATTCCAATGATATGGGTATCAAATGAAAAGGTTTACAGAGAAGAATACGAGAAATAAAATGACGTTACTAAAGCGTGTTTTTTTTAAACAATATCATTAAGACTAGTGGTTGTCCAGGTATTGGGCTTCTGACTAGACTTAGCGACTGATACAACATTCTCTTGAGATATTGTACGGTCTGACTGAACCCTGACAATGAAAAGGTAAGTCCGTTTTTACCCTGGGGTATTAATAAAACCGCAAAATAAAATGTAATGTTAGTTAGGTAATAGTATTCGGCTTTGGGACCTACAGTGGAGTAAGAATAATGGGAATTCCGGTTTGGTTATGAAGATGAGAATTGAACCCAGTGCCACGCAATTGAGAGTTGAATATCCAGTAGCACCATAATCATCAGAGAATCATAATCACTGATGATTATGATGAGGATAGGTATGTATTTTAACTAAATACAGTATTTAAAATACTATTGATAGTTCTATCATGAGGCCCTAAAAATGAGGCCCTAAAAAACAAACGAGAAGTTCTTCTCGATTGTTTTTTTAGGGCCTCAGCATAATGGTAAGCGCTGGTCGTTATGCGTGTTTGTGGCATTTAATTTTCCGCTCTTTTGTGTTTTTGTGCTTAGATTTTATTGGTTTATCTATGAGTCAGAGTTATCGCAAATAAATGGTAATAATGTGTTCTTACTATTTGATCGCGTAAACTTTAATTTGGACTGAAACTGAACTGACGGAAAAAGCAATTATTAATACAAAGGGGTTTGAGTAACTTTGTATGGACTTGTGGCGTCATTTTTTTTTTGAGCGGCCACCAATAATTTTCATGTTACTTTGTTCTGCTGTGTTAAATACAGTTCAATTATTTGTATCCCAAGTGATATCAAAGCTGAGATGTTTGAATTTGAAGATTTTAAAAATGTAGTCTCTATAAATACTTCAATTACCGTCCTGCGTGAAAAAAATCTTAGTTATGTTTTTAGAAGATTGATATTAGTTATTGGCTTTACTGTTTCACGACCGTCTGTCAATGTGACGTTAGTATTGGGCCATAGGAAATAATAAAAACACATTATTATACTTTATTGCATTTATTACATGATTTTTAAAAACACATTTATTAACTTTCTTCGTCCATTTCGTTCTCAATGTCATGTCGAATAATGGTATCTAAAAATTGTGCCGGCGGAGTCAGATTATTTTGATATCTGCCCCATCCCATGTACCTACCATATAATGGACATTACATGCGCACAGCAGCCTAAGGTCCGTTTCCCGATTATACATGAGCAATAGTGGCCCAATATTGCATCCAGCCCTTGTGCATCTTGCCCTTCCAGTCTTTCTACGAGAATATACACGTAATATGTCCGTCTAGATGAATGTCTGGATTGGATCCTGCCTCTAAGAAGCCACGGATCAATCCAGTTATAGGTTTCCACCGAAAAATCATTCATATTGGGTTCTCTGCATACTTCAATCACATATGAACCGTCACTTTTTACATGTTCTCCGTAGTAGCTACGAGCTTGTTGTACTTGATACGTTCCAAGTGCATAGAGAATTAAATCATCTTCACTTAAAATAGGAAAGTCATCCAACCCAGGAACTTCAGCATTCATAGATTCAAAATCAGCCCTTCTTCTATTCATATTATTCGTAATGACATACTCGGCTAGTTGATTCCGTGGACTATGGTGAGGTATACGATTTACTATTTCCTGTGTTAGCCTATGATCAGTCAGTGGTACCCCAAACGCATTTAATAATGCTGCAGCTATTCTTATTTCTTCAAATAAATGACTTGCAGCTTCATTAAAATTCTGAGACCGAAGCTGACAGAACTGATTTTTTAATCTGCCATTAATGGTTTCGACCACCAAACGGCACATGGTTACTTTTATTGAATCGTTGGCTTGTTGTGTAGTAAGCTGGTATTCATTTTCATCTTTAGATGAGCGCATATATGCACGGTATCCACATGTCTCCACATCTTCGATGCAGTCTCTGAATCCTCTGTCTAAGATTAGCACATCGTCCTCATGAAAGAACCAATGAACGAGATCATATGGATCCTTAAAGATCTCTGAGAGAATTGTCGCATCGGATTTAGTAGCCTCATATAAACCATATATGTCTATGATGTGGCCATCAGGACAAACCAGTAAAAAAGGCTTTAATAAATGCCGGATCTTGTGTAAGCTATAAGATTTTCTCTGAAAGTAGTAATTGCTACTTTTTGCAAATAAATGTATGTGCCATTTAATATGATTATGGCCTTCCTTTCATTCAAAGAACCATCAGGATTGCCAAATAATGTATTTGGGATTGTTAAACATCTCGATATAACATTATTATTGAGAATTCTTAAAAAAATATGGCAGACACCTAAAAGAGTGCAATAACATATAATAACTTCTTCGATTTCAATTACCAATACAAAACCAAATATCTCAGTTCCGATATGGTTTAGAGAAATGTGTCCATAATAGCTTTTGATCGCTGTATTCTGTTCTTTCATAATATCTAAGTTTCATTACTGGCCGCTCAACTTCAAAACGACGCCAACTTTACCCAAACCCCTTTAAGAAGCGAACGAGTAGGATTTCAATTATTATACAACGTGTTTTTTTTGATATCCCATAACTCTAGGGTATGATTGAGGCCATATCAAAGAATCAACTGGCATATGAGTTATGTTCCAATCCTTCGTTATTTTTTTTTTTCACTTTTCATACAAAATAATTCGGCAAAGTCACGATTATTCATGTAAAACACCCTTACGTGAAATATGACAACGTCGCATTTTCTTAGCTTTAAATATGAATGATTGGTTTGAATAAAAATGAATTACTTACCTACATATTTTATTTTACTACACTACTGCGAAGTTTGGCAACCTCGCAAAAGTAAAGATTCGTCATACTGGTGACAATTTTTGACCTAATTTAATTATGATTGATGATATCTCCGAAACGATGCATTTTTGGACCACCTATTCTAGGAGTTTTAGTATTATTTTTACCTACAGAATATAACCCTAGAGTTATGGGATATCAAAAAAAAAACAGGTTGTATAATGTCGATTTACCATAAATAAACAAAAACGAAACCGGCCAAAACACGTTTGTTGTATGGGGAGTCCCCCTTACATATTTATTTTATTGTTGTTAGTAATTTTTTGTTGAAGCGGCAACACAAATACATCATCTGTGTAAATTTCAACTGTCTAGCTATCACGGTTTATGAGATACAGCCTGGTGACAGACAGACAGACAGACAGCCAGACGGACAGTGCAGTCTTAGTAATAGGGTTTCGTTTTTACCCTTTGGGTAAAGAACTCTAAAAACGCACTAGGTACACCTAATATCAACTAAAAAGCAGAAGGCAAATAAATATACTTAATGAAAACAGTCTGCAAACCATGTATCTTGTAATCTAATTACAGAAACATGAAGAACGGCGCACGCCCTGTGTAAACAACGCTAACTTATTTTGTATCGTCGATACACCTTCGATTGCTACCGTATCAAATTGTATTTGTTTAGATGGTGTGCAAAAATTCTCACAAAATAAGGTGTCGATTCTTGTTAAGTTATTATTCGTGTTCTGTTGTTTAGCTTTTAGATACAAAAGTAATAACAATCTTTGCCAACGGAAAGATTTTATTATGTTATCTATCTTGTTTGCCTCTTTTGTTTCTGTAAAACACTACAGCGTCTACTAAGACGTCATCGTAAAAAAAATAAGTTTATTGGCACAAAAAAAAACTTTGTACGACGTCACTAACTATGACGTTTGTAACTATGACGTCTTAAAGCAGGAGTAATTTCAATGTGGGTAAGAAACAGAAGTATTATTTATTTATTTAAATTTCATCTACAATAGTGGGACGTAGGCGGACTTAATGCTATAAGGCATTCTCTACCAGTCAACCTTAGGGTTAAATAAGAAAACGCTGTGGTATAAGTACTTATTGTGATACTAATACACATAATACGTATAAAATAAACTAATAAATATTTTAACAAATACCAAAATAAAAAACGAAAAGCCTAATAATATTTTTTTTTAAATATTTTTAAATGTTTTTAAAAGAATATGTAAAAATATAAAGAATGTGTATGTAAATGAATAAACGGAATTACCGTGACTCGACTTCAAATTGAGAGATATACAGTTTGTTTGGTATACAGGTCATCTAGTGACATCTCTTTCCCACACTGGAATTACTCCTGCTTTAAGACGTCATACTCGTAGTAACCCCCCTGTAGTGTTTTTAGAGAAACAAAAGAGGCACCAGGTTATGCTTTAGTTTTATGTTATGGCGCATTTTGACTAATAATTTAAAAAAAAAACAGCTTATTTGCGTAAAATACTTAAAATACCTTTTAGGAGGTGACTGCTGTGATGACGAGTAAAAGAGAAGCATGGAAGAAAAAGGCATGCTGTGCCAACCTCAAATGAATCGGGATAAGGGCAGGCGAATGATGATGATTTAAAAATACCTTCTATTTTGACAATTCAACGTCCATGTTGTCGAGCAGACGAATTTTTGAACTTCTTGCAAAACGTATGATTAACCTTTTGAACGCCAGAGCATAAAGGCACGCGCGTGTCCACCACGCTAAGCCACAATTTCACCTACCATCTTGTCACATATTTGTGTCGTTCAGTGGTTATATTCTCTATATTTGGCGTACAGTGCACTCGCTTGCTTGTCACGTATATGTAACACTGCATGGTGTTCAAAAGGTTAATAAATTCTTACAAAATCTTTCGGATTGTGTTTTGCAAGTACTCGTGTATCACTCAAATGTAAGCCCCTAATAAAACTGGAGACTTATATAAGGTATATCTAGCTATAGATTACGAAATAAATAAAATTAATTGCTTTAATATATCGCCCTGATTTGATATATTGTTTCGTTATTAGTTCTGCCATTTTTGTCCCAGCTGATTCACAATCTTGACCAACGTAGGCGTCGCACAATTTTCTCTCATTTCTGCCGACTTTCATTATAAAAACAAACAATACTGCGCAAACGGACCCAATTGACTTTGCTATAGCGTTTATTGATTGCAGTATATATAGAACATTGGTTTATCAACGTGTGCGATAACAGTGCTTGTCACATTAATAATGGGTAAAAAAGTACCCTTGCCGGAAGCCGAAAGGCACTTTTTCTCTCCGTCATTGCGATATTTTTTTTGTTCTAGATATTGAGGGGTCAAAGTTCTAACATTTTCACAAGTTTTTAATGTTATAACATTACTTTTTATATCTCCACGACCCCCGTACTATTCAATGCATCCATCAGCACAATGTTTTGAGTGCGTCACATTTGAATCCTACCGTAAAACGTGATTTTTCACTCAAAAAAAGCCAGCAATAATTTTCGAAAGAAAGAAATTTGTATTTGGCATTAAAAACAAAAACACCTTAAAAATTATACAAAATAAATAAACAAACAAAACTAATAATGCCAAAAGAGGCTCAGCTCAGCATAAAACGTGTTTTGCGTAGGGTTACTTAGTTTGATGTGCAGAATGATTGGTTGACGGCTTCGTGAAGAGTCTGGTTACAGATTGCAATTTCAAAGCACGTTTTACGGTTCTTTTAACTTAGACACTATACTCGTGACTTGTGCCTAAATAACAGCATCAGCACGGTTCGATATTCAAGGTTTCCGTGGATGGGTGTCCAACAATCCCTAACATACTGGGACCCCTCTTTGTAAGCCTTTTTTTTTTTCGGATGGGAAATCATCAAATAACCCCTCCCGCTCTGGGCTGAGCAGGAGGGAGTGTCAGACTTTTACTGACTAAAACCCATCCATGTTCCTTCCTTTGCCCTTTGTGTTCCAGGGCCGCGGTATCTCTTTCGAACAGTCCCGCAACCCTGGCAGGCATCGGTCCTTGCGGACTCTTTGTAAGCCTTGGGCGTCTTTCGTAAAATCAATCAAAATCTATTTCAAATAGAACACTTACAGGCACTTTTGAATTGTCAAAGTATTTCTTTGACGGTCGTTACGGGTAGACAGATCCCCGAAAGTCTGGAAACCAGTCTTTGCAAGTGGTACCATGCTACCCAATAACAGAATAGTGGAACTCAGATACGCAGACGCTCTGAAGTACTGGTATTCTTTGCCAGCCAGCCAGCCAGTTAGTATCCAGTTGGTAGCTTAACATGGTCGTGAAGGAAGAGGCTAGGCAGATGATGATGTTCATTATGGTGAGCTCATAGATATCTCCAATATTTGGGGTATGTTTTTTTATGTTTGCATGTATCAGCAGTAGCTTCAATGCTAGTAATTGCTAGCACGAAAGGCCATTCATATACCACTTCGTAATATACGGCCTTACAAATATTTGGGTCGCAAAGGGCACTCTGAGTATTTCAAATACGCACGTTATTTGTTTAAGCATTTTTGTCTGGACTGCTTTTAAGTAAAACAAATTGTGAATTAAGGCCTGACATTAATTAAGGGTCTCAGTAACCAAATCGTAAAAGTTAAACGAAAGTAAAGTAAACGGTCCTTTTTGAAAACTTGAATAATACACACATCAAAAGTGTCTAGGGATCAACATATATTTTTGCAATAACTTTTCTCCTGATTGATATTAATTAAAATTTTCTTTAAGGATTCATCAAATAAAGTGTTTTCGTTTGTCACAGTAACGATAAACCAAGTCACCTTTGCATTAATAAAGAAATTTGCCATTTTCCTAATAAAGGGATTTTTGACATTTGAACCACTAACACAAAAGTTCGAAAAAAAGACTGAAATAACAGTTTTCTTTAAAATTTTATTGGGTAACTTAAACAATTAATAATCCGTGTTTCTACCGCGAACACTAACAACACAAGAACATCGGTTTGGCATACTCAAAATGAGTTCATCCAAATCACGCTGTGGAATGGCCGCCCATGTTCGTTGCAACAACAAAAAAAGGTCTTCTTGCGACTGGATACCCTCCATATTCGGCAGAGCTCTTCTCTGTAGCATATCCCATGCAAGCTCAATCGGATTCAAGTCTGGCGACTGAGCAGGCCAGGGCAGGACATTGATGTTAGCTGCGGCGAGAGTCTGTCTTACAACTCTTGCGGTGTGCGGTCGTGCATTATCATGCATTAACTGAAATAAGGGACCGATTTGCACTTGTAGAGGAACGATGACGTCTGATACAATCGTCTCAGCATAAATTTGAGCGTTGAGGTTGCCTCTGATCCAAATCAACTCAGTTCTTCCGCCGATCCAAATACCCGCCCATACCATGATGGTTCCACCACTATAAGGATGGACTTCCTGGCAGGATTTTAATCGCTGTTGGCGTCCAGGGGTTCTCCAGTGTCGTATACGTCTTGTATCCGGTCTCATACCAAAACGAGACTCATCAGAAAAGCACACGAAACGCCATTGTTCTTCTGCCCAATTTCTGTGTTCAAGAGCCCATTGATATCGTATCCTACGATTGTGCATTGCTATAGGTGGTACCCGTAGCGGTCTTCAGGAATGAAGGTTCACTTCATGCAAGCGGTTTCTGACTGTTTGGTCGCTAATTAAGTTCCCTGAAGAGTGATGAAGCCTCACGGCTAACATCATGGCGGTTATTGTTGGAGCTCTTCGAGTTAAGATTTGAATGTATCGGTCTTGTCTCCGTGTGGTGCAGCGATACCGTCCTCCATGGCGCTCAGCCACGGTACCAGTGCTTCGGTAACGTGTCCAAAGTCGACTGATAACACTCTGACTTGTATTCAGAGCTAAAGCCACAGTACGTTGCCGGGAACCAGCTTCTATCATTCCCACGGCTCTGAGCATTTCTTCCCTGCTTAAATGACGTCGCCGCTCCATAATAACGTTGGTTTTAATCAGTAGTAGGGAAACAGTAGCACTAATAATGTCTTCAATGCGTTGTATGTTTTTACAGGGAAAATATTGACAGCTGATTTTCATCTTTTACTCGAATTTGATTCACAGTTCCTGATTCAAATTATGAAATGCACCAAAAAGGATCCATATAAATTTATAAAATCATAAATTTATTACAAAGCCACATCTCAATCTCAAGAAATCCACATAAAAATGCTTGATCCCTAGACACTTTTGATGTGTGTATTAACAAAATAACAAAACATCATGGCATTTACGCCTACATTTCGTCATCTATGTTTAAGTCCCATTAATAGGGGGCGAGCTTATTGCCATCAAGCGGGAGAAATTCGTGGTAAAAAAAAACCAGTAACACTTTGGCCGACCTGGGAATCGAACCCTGAACCTCATTCTCAGCAATAGTGCTTGCGACCAGTAGACCTATGTCAGTCTCCGTGTTCTCTATTGTGTTCCCTAACTTTTAATCCATAATCTAAAGTGCCATTTTCTTTTTTTGTGCATTATGGTTACAGAAGTTTATAGCTAACGTGTTATGGATAATGATGATCGAACAAACTATTTTAGAAGAAGAAAGGGTATCCAGTCTCAAACTAGGAAATAAAAAACGGTTTTACAGGAAAGGGGCTATCCATAAATTACGTCACACGTTAAGGGGGGGGGGGGGCAGGGGGTCGATGAAATGTGACAAGGGGTGGGAGGGGTCCTAAATTTTGTGACGTCACATTTCAAAGTTTTGTATATCTTAGTATTATCACAAAATTTTAACTATTAACGCAAAATTTAAAATATTTCCAAATCTGGTCTGTGTGACAATATGTATAAAATTGAAAATATGTGACGTCACTAGGGAGGGGGTGTCTCAAAAATGTGACAAGGACGGAGGGGGGTAAATAATCATGAAATTCGTGTGACGTAATTTATGGATGACCCCAAACTTCCATAGTATCAGATTAGAGGCTTGCGTAACACAGAAGGCAGACTATTAGCCACTGTTCAATTTGCTTCGGACATTATTGTCTACATACATTCGCCATTGACAGGGCTTAATTGTAAACCAATTATGCTGCACCAGTTGCAAACACGTGACAAATGATAACCGTACGTAGTTCATGTTCGGATTGACCTAGATTTTAATTAGTGCTTCTATCTTTGCCAGATTTTGAGCCGCTGAAGGCTAAGTGTATGTGCTCGTCAAGAGGGATAGTGGTTTCTTCAAATACTTCTGCATCAATATTTTTTTTTAAATTATTTATGCCAATTTATTTATTGCTGGTGCAGTATATTTTTCTCTTCCACGCAAAGCTACAACCGTCATCTCAGTACTGCTCCCATCTGGCTATAATATTAAGCTAAATCATGACTATTGAATTTCAAAAGACCTTCCTTCTTCTATGGCTCTATTTCCATTTCCCTCTTTGTTCCTTTATTTTTTTAATGGCATCTGGCAGGTCAACCAATGACGCTGGCTCTTGCTTAACCGGACTATTATGTGGGTGCCTTGAGTGTAAGCCCTCCAGCCAGACTTATCTCTTGCTTATAAAGGACTTGTCGCCTCATATGCTCAGAAATCTTTAAATAGACGCCACGTGTGACCTATATCTAGAGTCTAGACTACCCCACGCCTGCTCTAGACTTCCAAAAACTCCACTACGAGCTTTCCTAGCTCCCTGACTCGTTATAGTACTACCCAGAAATGTTTATGCAGCCAACATTGGTTACGTGGTTACCCAGTACTGTCTATCGGTTCCAGCGAATAGTCCAATATTGAACGTTCATGGAATGAGGGCAAGATCCATAACTCATTGGTTATAGGAACACGAGTACTTAACTTACCCACTTCCAGTTATGGATAATTCAATGAAAGTAGTACCTACGGAAGATTTGTGGTCGGTTTGGAAATTGAAGAAAGTTGGGTTAATGGTAGATATTAAGAGCAGTCAACCCGTCATACTTTTCATACAAACGCTCGTACGTGATTATGCAGTTGTTACACACATATCTTTGATTTTTTTGAACTAATAGGTATTTTGTGCACTATATCTACGTTTCTATGGTAGCAAAAAAATGTAGAAACAAATTCAGTATAAGCCCCCAAAAATTTGTGTTTTGCACAAATTTTAACTGAACTTTGGCCGTTCATAATGTACTCATAAACTGTAAAAGTAAAGAAAACATGTCGATAGAAACCTTGCACATGTAATGGAGATTCTTAATGACAAATATTTATTTCACACACTTGTAAGACTTATTCAAAAACACGTATTTCCGGGAACAAGTTTAAGAAATTTTCGAACACTATTTTTTCATCGCATTAGGCGGTATGAGGTGTGGGTCGGGGCGAGGTAAGATATAATTGAAAGAAAATCACCACTGTGGCTCTGGATGAAACAACAAGCTTTTCGACCATGCTCGCGTTGACGATAGACGGACCGGGAAGGGCCCTCTTAACGGCGTTTGGCAAAGGAAAAACTATTATTCTTAGGAGAAATGAATCCTTTATGAAAGAGCTCTTTTTCTCAAAATTATTTCGTTCCTTGTATTTTGGTATTGTTAAATTCATCTACTGCTATGCCGTTTCCTGGACTGTAATAGGTATTATGTCTCAGTCTGATTGCCACGTTGGTCTAGTGGTCGCAAGCGCGACTGCTGAGCATGAGGTCCTGGGTTCGATTCCCGGGTCGGGCAGTTTTACCATCTGGAATTTATCAGTAGCAGAAACGGAGTCTGGATTTGTGCCCGGTTGTTGGGAATAGGCTCGCTCCCTATTACATGAGACTTAGACATAACTGGCGAAATGTGGGTCGCCACGGCCACGCCACCAAACATATGATTGAGTATCGCGTGTAGCCTAGCACGCTTTTTGAATTTTCCTGCTAAGAAACAGGCTATGTCAATATAAATATATATATGTCAATTGAAAGAGGTCAGGTACTCACGGGATGCTGGGAGCCAGGAGATCACCACACTGTATCACTAGCAGTGGTATTTAACGATATTTTGGTGGTTTTTCACCGCGCGCGCGGGTTTTGTTGCCGGGCGGTCTTTTCGTTGAGTTCGAAGTTGAGTGGGTGCTACCTACTATTAGGTGGACCTCTGCGTAACCCTTCGAAGATTACAGGCGTGATGTCTGAGTTTATTTCAGTATTCCTGGTCTTCGATAAGTTAACGTTGGATTTATAAATGTGTTCAAAAAATCCCTATAGATATCAGGGGAGTAAGTAATTACAACTTTTCCCATGGTCAACATCAATTCGATCCACGTGTTGAGTTCTACAGCTGTCTAGTATCAATCAAGACCTTGATAAAAGCAAGATTTAATTAAGCTATGATCGAACACAGACAGTTAATAATTATTAAAAACTTTCAGTTAATTAAAGTAAGATTTATTAATTAAACGAAAATGTAGGCCAACACCGGTCCAATCTTCTAAGCTAAGTCACTTCAGAATTTTCCCTACTAAAAAAAAATGTGATAAGTTTTCGCTCACATCCAGCCAGCACTGTAAACATCTGTACATTTAAAATAAAATTGTAACAGGCTGATATCTCAACATTAAAGATATTGAAATTAAAAAAAAAAATGGGGTTCTGTAGTAGAGCAACAGAAGCCAAAACAGCAGTTTTTAGAGTTTTTCTTGTCTTGTTTGTCTGTCTGTCTGTATGTTTGTACGCGCATCACACAAAAATTACTGCAGGGATTTGAACGCAGTTTTCACCGCCCTACTGCTAGATGCTTAACTTAAAATATAGTATACTAAATTCTATTTTTTTAAGTTTTATCACGAGTACGAAGTCGCGGACAAAAGCTAGTTTTCAAATAAAATTTCTTTAAAGGCATGTTGTTTTGCTATGTACGTTTTCGTTTCGGGCTTTGCATTTCTCTGAGCATTCACGGTATTCGCTCTCGCAAGCAAAGGTCAAGTTTCATGCTTGTTGCTATGCAGGTACATGTTTCGCTTAATGATCTACATTTCTCATTAATTACTACAAGATCGTGGTTTAAATTTATGGTGCTGTAACCTTCATTTTTTTGTTTTATAGTGCAAGGCCATACTTAACCGATACTTAACTTACTTTATATGAAGCACTAGCGGCCCGTCCCGGCTTCGCACGGGTGCCTATGTTACTCAGGGTGAATGTAGCTTTCTAATGGTGAAAGAATTTTTGAAATCGACGCAGTAGTTTTTGGGTTTATTCATTACAAACATACACACAAAAATACAAATCTTTCCTCGTTATAATATTAGTGTAGATTAGCTTTTTCCCGCGGATTCGCTCTCGTTAATAACACTCTACTAAAGTGTCTATATAATTCAATCATGATTTGAAAGACACGTGGCGCCATCTATTATCATAAGAACGTTATTGTTGTTTTCCTCGGGAACAGTACTTTTTGGGATGTAAGGTACCCTATGTCTGTTTCTGTATACCTGACAACGTATATGCAAAATTTCAGGATGATCGATTCAGTGGTTTAGGCGTGAAAAGTTAACAAACAAACTTTCCTTCTCATTTATAATATTAGTTAGGATAGCATTTAGAACTTTAGATTTAATAAGTTTTTCTTCCAGTTGAAAATAGCCGTCTTCTGATCCGCCAATAGATTTCACTTAACGGAAAACGATCAAACTTAACTGTTGCGTAAATTCTACTTGGCAATCGGACTGTTGATGTTTGTAAATGTGTACCTGCAAGACGAATGTTGGGTTTAAGGACTAAGTATAATATGTGGCATTTCTGGAAAATCAAATTAACGATGTAGAATTCAGTCGTCAGGGCTAGTCAGAAGTTCGAAAGGCTCACAACTAGCCTTGCCAATGGATATCCCCCTACTGAGTTACGGCAAACGGTATATGGAAAATATCTATGCATAAATAATAAAATTGTAAAAGGCCGATGTCTGTACGTTGAAGATATTGAAAAGAAAATACATATGGGGGGTCTTATTAGAGCAACAGAATAACAAAAGCCAAAAAAACAATTTTTAGAATTTTGTCTGTCTGTCTGTCTGTCTGTCTGTATGTTTGTACGCACATCACGCAAAAACTACTGCATGGATTTGAACGGAGTTTTCACCGCTCTACTGCTAGATGCTTAACTTAAAATATAGGCTACAAACAAAAATTTGCAATAATGGAAAAATAATTCTTCTCTCACAACTAGTTACCAAACAACGAAAGAAAAGTCTTCTCTTGTAAATGGTTACAAAAAGTTACAGATATGGAAAAATAATTCTTCTCTCACAACTAGTTACCATTTACCAAACAGCGAAAGAAAAATCTTCTCTTGTAACTGGTTACAAAAAGTTACAGATATGGAAAAATAATTGTTCTCTCACAACTAGTCACCAAACAACGAAAGAAAAATCTTCTCTTGTAACTGGTTCCAAAAAGTTACAGATATGGAAAAATAATTCTTCTCTCACAACTAGTTACCAAACAACGAAAGAAAAATCTTCTCTTGTAACTGGTTACAAAAAGTTACAGATATGGAAAAATAATTCTTCTCTCACAACTAGTTACCATTTACCAAACAGCGAAAGAAAAATCTTCTCTTGTAACTGGTTACAAAAAGTTAAAGATATGGAAAAATAATTGTTCTCTCACAACTAGTCACCAAACAACGAAAGAAAAATCTTCTCTTGTAACTGGTTACAAAAAGTTACAGATATGGAAAAATAATTCTTCTCTCACAACTAGTTACCAAACAACGAAAGAAAAATCTTCTCTTGTAACTGGTTCCAAAAAGTTACAGATATGGAAAAATAATTCTTCTCTCACAACTAGTTACCAAACAACGAAAGAAAAATCTTCTCTTGTAACTGGTTACAAAAAGTTACAGATATGGAAAAATAATTCTTCTCTCACAACTAGTTACCATTTACCAAACAGCGAAAGAAAAATCTTCTCTTGTAACTGGTTCCAAAAAGTTACAGATATGGAAAAATAATTCTTCTCTCACAACTAGTTACCAAACAGCGAAAGAAAAATCTTCTCTTTTAACTGGTTAGGTAACTCGTTACCAAAATGTACGACGGAAGTTTATATGTTTGTTGTGTTTGTTATCTTTTTGTTTTTTTTTAAGTACCACTAGTACAAAATCGCGGGCAAAAGCTAGTATATAATATGTATACAGCTTGTTAAACCTGGTTAGACATCAAACCGACCCGAAAATAGTTGCAAAACGACTAGGTAGATAATGTTGATACTAACAGTGTAAAATAATGGAAGGCTAACATTGAAAGCCGGTATGAAACTAAGCGTATTACGTAAAAGGAATTATGAAACAAATTTGGGACGGTTGGACCAGATCAGCGGTATTGTGGCTGCAGATAACTGTATCTCATTGTGCTTTAGTCACAAAGCTGTTGCGGCTTTGTTAGATCTGCGACGAAGCTTAAGGGTGTAGTGACCACCGTTTTCGCTTTCATTGTATGGAATTATAGCGTTTTCTAACCGTGTCGAAAAGTACCGATTTCCACCAAAGTGAATACGAGCAGAACGGAGCGGAGACGTACGGGAATCAATTCATCACATTGGTTGAACATCTACATCACATCTTCTTCTTTTATTTGTAAATCATCGAATGACCCCTCCCACTCTGGGCGGAGCGGAGAGAGTGTCAGACTTGTACTGCTGACTAAAACCCATCCATGTTCCTTCTTTTGCCTTTTGTGTTCCAGGGCCGCGGTATCTCTTTCGAACAGTCCCGCAGTCCATCTACATCACATCTTTGGTCCCTCCTGTGATTGGTTGCATCTTGCACATCTTCACACCGCTCCGCAATCTCCACTTTGCTGAAAACCGAGTTAGAACTTATCGACGCGGACTCGGCTTGAGTCGGTCAGACAGATCTTGATCATCATCATCTGCCTAGCCTTTTCCTTTTACTTTAGAGTCGGCTTCCAGTCTTACCGGGTTCAGTTGAGAAAGGTCTGCAAAAAATGTGAAAATGACGTCATCCGTCTCGTTTCGGACGAGGCGTCTCGGTACCACGTCGTACTATTTCCTCTTATAAAATTATGAACTCAAACCGCGTCCGCGTAGAACAGTGTGGTCCCTCGCAAAGCCTTTTCATACCATTTTGCAAAGCAGTAAATCCTATTATTACCTGTTCTTTTGTCTTTATAAAGCAATTTTATAGCAAAAGACAAGAATAGCTGACCTATATACGCAAATAGAAGCTTGAAAAGGCCCTGTTTTATTCAGTCCGAATGGTTGTTTTCATGCGGCTTGAAAGTTTACGAAGCGCTATTTCAATGAACTTTATGTTTCCATCCCGAGCAGTCAGTCATCTGTGTTAAGTAAAGCTTGACGCACAGTTGGAAGCACTGCAGGGGTCTGCATCACCTCTCCTCATTTTTAAAAGCTTTGGTAAACTTGCAATGTTGGTTTGTCAGTTTGTTTATGTCAAATCTTGCAAGCTGAATGAAAACAACTTCTTCTTATCCTATGGAGTTGTAATTTTACACACTGGTTCAGTTTCGATGACAATTTATTTTAATTATAAGCCAGATCTGATTTTACACCCAGGATTGGCTCCTTATGAGGGAACTCTTCAACGGCGAACAGCACATACACGAAATTTTGTACATGCATTCAACTAGGATAGCTCGTTCTTAAATCCACAGCCTCTTTGATGGGCAAAGGATTGGGTCCAGACAGAAGATCTTCTCACAGATAGTAAAACCTTATTTTTTCAATTTTTTTACAAATCATCTTGTTACTGATACTCGTGATTCCGATCCGAGATCGTTAAGAGCCCCTATCAATTTCTTCGCAGTACTAGTTTAGGTAATTTCGGAGAAATGTGCGCGTGGGAGCGTTCGAAATATCGCCAACGATCGTAGTGTGCGTAGCCTCATGCAGTGCAGCGGGAGCAAACAATCTTGGTCCGTAACAGTATTAGATATACATATATTTTAAGCAAATCAATTTGCATTTAAGCTGCAATTTTTTTAATGTAATGTTTCATACATTATCAAAACCAATTAAAATAGAAAAGACTATACAAAAGCAAATAATATTATAGGAAAAGTGAGTGAAAAAATATATTAACAACTAAATATATTTTATCTATTTAGTGTTGTTTATTTTTATCGCTTGCGTATGTCTGTGTGTGTGACATCTTATTGCTGTTTTATTTAATTTCTAACTAAGGAAGTGTTTTTTCATTTCAAGTGAAAGAAAAACGATATACCTACTTATTAATTTCTTTATTAAAAGAAGTGTCGGCAACAAGGCCATATCCAGGGAGCAGGGTGCAAGTAGTGGCGGTACCTAGGTGTGTGCACTTTCTATTGCAAGTCGATTTAAGTTGATTAGTTTCAATTAGATCAACGTAAGGTTCTAACAAGAGTAAATAACTTATGATAATTACATTCTAGTTAGATTTATAGTTTGGTTTTTCTTATAAAAATAACGGTAAGACGACATTAGGCGCGTATAATTTCTATAAACGTTTTGTTGTTGAAATGTAAGTTTCCTGATTATGCTGAATATTTGCAATATTTATGTTAAGATTAGCTTAATAAAGGATTTTCACAGTTACTTTTCCTATTAGAATAATCGTATGACTGAATAAATAAAGTTTTAAGCGAATTAATTAGGTTGAAAATTCGATCTCATAGAAATTACGTAAGTTGAAAATGAGGTTTTTTATTATTAGAGATATCTTATCGAAATTAGTGTCAAATGAAAGGATTATGTGTAAAACTGAATGTGTTAAAGGATTCATGTCGATAACTCTATTAGTATAAGAAATATAAGGCAATTTGTATAATGAAAATTTGTTCAGCTTAATTTTCGCAGTAAAAGTTCTAGGAATTTTTTATTTAATTAAGATTTGTTAAATGTTATTGTTTTATATGATAGAGCAAGTTAGACCTGTAAAATAATATATAATACATAAGTGTTTTTTGAAGAAATCAATAAAATAGGGGGTTCCAACGTTTCGGCTTTAGTAAAAATGACGCGTAAAATCGATCCAAATTACGCGGTTCTCGCGATCATAAGCACGGCCCGTTTAAAAGACCGCCCTGTCCGCTCAGTAGTCAGTCGCAGTACGGCCACCGAAGAGGCAACAAGAAAAGGAACAAGGAAAAGCCGAAGCCTAGGGAACAGGGGAAAAACTATATCAAGAAATAGTTTTTTATTCCTGCCTACCCCTCCGCTCAACGTTCCAGCGTTCTCCTCCGAGGTCTTAGTGGGTTGTGCCCAGTACCCATACTCTACGCATTCAGGGTGCGTGGCGACGTGCGCCACTAGCAAAGTATTGTCAGCGTACGTCAAACGTAGTGGGAGATTGTCCCAGGAGTCTGGTCTCCGAAACAAGAAGTATAAATATTAATAACTTAACCTCCCTTTCGACGTTAATTTAATACGAAGTGCTCCGAATGTCGGAGCTTTCCTGGAATCAACGATTTTAAAATGTTTTTAATTTTGGTTCCGTTTTGTTTGCCAGAAGTCGTCGTCTTTTGCAATTCTTTCGACTTTTGCAGGCTTATCCGATCCAGTCCACACAGCAAACAAACATAGTAAAACAAAAAAAAAACATTCTCACAGTATCAAAACTAGTCAGACGTAATACAAAATCACGCGCGATTCGCAAGTACTTTACGTCGGGAGCGGCAGTCGCAGCGACACAGGTCCGTCGTCGAGTAGCCCTCAGGCGTGACTGAATGGAACGACCAAGCGCATCCGCTTTTATGGCATTATTTAAATATTTTATTACAATTAAATAAGTAGTCAAAAAAATATTTAAAAAATTGAATTGGATAGACAAATACCTTAAGTTTTATAATATTTCATATTTATTGATATTTTCAACATATTCTTACTAGTAGACGACGGTTTTGCGCATTATTTTATCGGGTTTTTTCGGTGTGAATCACATTTTTTTTTAAAGCACTAATTAAGTTTATTTTAAAATAAAAAATCGTAGACTTACTAATTAACTATATGCCCAGTAAGTACGATTTTTTTTCAAATTATAATTCATTACCAGTTAGCCGAAAAAGCTATTGAAAAACCTGGTGTTTCGTGCTTTCGTAAAAACGTATGTTTGATTTTTATTTTTCCTAATTTATGTTGAGTGGTTATCTAAATTATAATTCGTACACTTACTATATATATAGGTGATATATAACTTTGCATTAAAAAAATTACCAGATACCTTATCGTTATTAAGAAATTTGCACTGAAAAAAGTAGTATTTTCAGTTTTTAGACCGCGAAATTGATAGGGGCTCTTAAGATGCTTTTCAAATTCCAAACCAGTACGGAGATTTATACAAAGAATTCTTGACAGGTCTACTTGGGGCGATTTAATCCGTACAATGCGTATAAGTGTGCTATGAGCTTTAGCCGGGGTCTGATATATTAAGGAGTTATCTTATGTAAGAGACTGGCAACCTTGCCTTAAATATACGGCATATTTTGTGCTTTAAGTAGTCCCTGGTGTGGCTTGGAACTGTGCCGACTCTTTAGGGAAAGTGTTCAGCTAAGGTCTTCGGTGTTTTTTTGAATACTAACGTTATGCTTCTCACTTCAGGACATCAGCATATTATATCGTTGGCTCAGTGTGGAAATCTTACATCTTCATCTGCCAAACCATTCACAGAACCTTTCACTTGTAGGATCTGATGCAGCTAAAGAACATTAAGGTATTTTAAGTTACCACCTACTATAAGTTATTTTTAAATGCGTCTTGCCTAACCTAACTGATATTGTATCACAGGAAAGCTCCCTGTGCCATTTTACTGGGATTTTTTTATTCATGAATCGTATTTTTTTTATTTTAGATTCGTTTTACTTCCTATTATAAAACGTTATGCTGGTAAAAACGTCTTTGTGGTCAAAATCGGAACTATCACCGTCGTTTGTTTGTTTATTTTTTAATCTGTACAACTCAATTTTTTTCCTAAAAACGTCCTTCTGTCAATGCAAGCCATGAGCCTCAAGACTCTTGTAGCACTGTAAGTGGCAATGTTCTACCGAGTTCACTGACGATCTCTCACTTGTCACCCTTATGCCCTAAATAATAAGGTTGAAAAGGAAGGTGAACTCGGGAGTATCTATCTCACCCAACAACACACCAACATCTAATCTACATTTACCCACAAATTCGCCCATTCCCGACCAATACATCTCGTAAACTAAATCCAGCTGTTTATGCATCAATCAAAACGCTCATTCTATCAATCAATAGAATTCAATCAGTGCTTGTAACAGTTCATTTGATTGCTATTATTGAAACATGACAAAATGGAGCGGCGTTCGCCCAAAAAGCTTATTGGCCTACATTTGGAACGCAAAAAATCTTTTATACTAAATCCCTGATTAGGGTTGGCGAAGATTTCTTTTCTACGCGAAGTTGGAATTCTTTGCTTGAGCTGACACAATGTAGTGCCTTTTCACCTGCGAGTGGTTTATCCGAGTGAGTTGAGTGAGACAAAGGATCTAGTACACTGATCTAGTACATAAGATAGTGGAATATGTTGTCGGCCTGGTTTTCAAATAGATTACTATCATAATATACTTTGTCCTAGGCTTTATTGTAATACTTGTGTTTTGAATGTGACAGCTTTTTCACCTTAGCAATTCTTCAAGATTTGATTTAATACTATTTAGTACCTTGTGAAAAGTTTTCAGTTTGATAATTCAAAAGCAACTGTTACTGGTCTTTTTTTTAAATACTTATAAGTTTGTTGTAAGTTTAATTTAATTAATAGAGCTCAATCTCAGCTACGCTGAGATCGTTTGTTCAAATAAATAGATTGATGAGGACTTTTTGATATTTGGTTGTTTATTTATTTATTTGCTAACATGCAAAAAACTGGTTCGTAGGCATGCATTAAAATTTCATGACACAGTATTAAGACATGCACCCTGTAAGGGCATTGCAAATTATATCTATAATTAATATAATATATTAATAATTATATATATATATATTTCTCAGTTTACAGGACTATTACAAAGAAATCAGCGTTCATATCATAGCGTGTGCCATCCCTAGGCTGTTCGGGCGGTGCGACATCTGACTTTATACGCGATTAAATCTGGTTGAATGAAACTTATCGTAAAAATGCCATTTCCACATTTAACGTCGCGTCGTTTTAAGGTACTATTATTTTGCAATGTTTGTTATAATAGGCTTGTTTTTGCTTTCGTTTTTATTGTTTTGTGGATCAAGTAACTGAAAAACTTTAGCTTGTACATACCTACATACGTCATAAACTCACACATCTTTTAGGGTTCCTCAAAAGGAAAAAACGAAACCCCTTATAGGATCACTCGCGTGTCTGTCTGTCTGTCCGTCTGTCACAGCCAATTTACTCCGAAACTACTGGACCGATTGAGTTGAAATTTGGTACACATATGTAAGTCAGTGACCCAAAGACGGAAGTGTAACGTAAATAAGAATTTTAAACATGGGGACCACTTTTGGGGGCTAAATTAGAAAATGAAAATTAAAAAAAACGTTTTACAAACTCTATCGTGTTGTAAGAAATGAAAGGTGTCATTGTGAGCATCTCAAATATTAGTACTGCATTAATTTAAAAAAAAAATAAGTTTAAGATGAACAGTTTTGAAGTTATTAAAGAAACTAGGCCAAAATTATTGATTGTTTAACTCCGAAAATTAAAAAAAAAATCGGTCCGTTCGTTTCGAACATAATGACAAAGCTTTTAGAGATCTTGAGATCTCTAAAAGCTCTGTCATAATGTTCACGACAATCGCGATGTTTCAGTATCTGTATCAATCAGAACCCCACTGTTCTCTTAATGCTGTGTCTTCGAACCCATTACAGAGTTATTTCATGGTCCATAATCGCCGGTTATCTGCTTCGTTAGTTCGATTGTTACAGACTCGTCGTAATTTGATAACGGGTTAATTGGATTCGATATTTTGTTATCATTGTTCTTTGATTGAACTATTTTATGGAATATGGTTACATACAAATTTTTCATCGATAATTAAGTATGTTGTGATGGCCCAGAGGTTAGGGCCTCGCCTCTCATGCATGAGGTTGCGTGTTCAAATCCGGGCAAGTACCAATGTGACTTTTTCAATTCATATTATGTATTTTCTAAGTTTATCTTGGACATCACAAACATCGGTGAAGGAAAACATCGTGAGGAAACCTGGACTTGTAAAAGTCTGAAATCGCCAACCCGTCTTGAGCAAGCGTGGTGACCGATGCTCGTGCCTTCTCTGTTGAGAAGAGGCCTTTGCCCAGCAGTGGGACAGTAATAGGCTGGTATTATTATTTATTAATATTATAATTTTACCTACACGGTCAAAATGTATGTAATAGATGTTTTTTTTTTAATTGCTGATGAAAAATTTCAGAATGATGTACTGGATACGTGGTAACTGTTTGTGCGTCGGTGTCCCTTCCTACCTGGATAGCTAAAGATTGATTTTAGTTCCTTTCAGTCTTCGATTAAAGCTGGAATATTAAAACGAAACTAACTGGACTGCCGATTGCTGACGACGCATTTAAAAGAAAACTAGAAAGATATCACCTATCCAGCAACCATCTTTCCAGCATAAATATCAATTAGGTCGAAAAATTCGCTTAAGAAAAAATACGACCTCAGGCACTGGTCTTAATCCGCCATTTCGCTTACCTCTCCGTACCGTCTTCGACATTAATCCCTCCTAAACGACAAATAGGCTAATCGAGTAAAGAAATTACCAACATTGCCAAACAAAATTAACCTCAATAAACTCGCTAAACGTCTTCATGCTAGAATAAATTGCATGCGATATTTTTCGCCAAACGTTGGCGGCGAATTTGCGAAAATCACCCGATGGGATTGGTTTGCCCGCACTGTGCCGTCAAACGACCCGTGTACACGCGATCCGTAAATAAAACGGGTAAATAATATATTTACAATGTAAAGATCCGTTTTTTATTTTTTGGAACATACACACGTTTAGCGTAAATTATCTAGGCTTCAGCCAAAATGCGCCCCGCATTTTGAGCCAAAATTGGGGCTTTAGACAGTGTCAAGCTCTACTCTGATTTTACAATGTTGTTCAACAAATACAAGTTTTTTAAGGTGGATGCGCAAGGGTAGCCCGCGAAATTTTTAATTTTCTTACGTGTTTTGCAATTTGCAGTTCAGTGTCAGGTTGTATGTTGATGAAAATATGAATCGCGCCAGTAACACGTATGGAGTTACAGAATTATAATCATTCAAATCACCAATACAGCCCTCCAAGTTCATTTAATCACAATAATATCAATATCAATAGCTATTTCATGAAAAAGTCACTCTTTGACATTATATGAACTTGGGGGGTTGTATTGATGATTTGAATGATTATAATTCTGTAACTCCATACGTGTTACTGGCGCGATTCATATTTTCATCAACATACAACCTGACACTGACCTGCAAATTGCAATAAACGTAAGAAAATTTAAATTTCGCGGGCTACCCTTGCGCATCCACCTTAAGCAAAAGCTGCCTCTAATGTTCCCGCTGGGTCACAGTGCTCCTCTCTGTGAAGAGGGAGTTCACTTCGCTTTCTTGTCCCATTGAATAGATGACATTCTCCACTGTACGGTATTCTCACGGCCATTCTTGTAGTTCGAGCTAGTTATGCATTCAGCTTTGGACATTTTGGGTTGACAAGGGACCCCTTATCCTTTACCAAACAATTAATACTACTGTCTACACCAAATAATTGTAACGTTATAGTTTAATAGATACTGTTTTGTCTTCGACAGTTAAAGCAAACATTGGATTACCTCCGTTCAATCAAGCATGTGTTTGTTTCGTGAAGCCATACAAGGTGTGAACAGACTCTTCATGATGCCGTCATCCAAGCATTTTGTGTAAATCAAATTATTAAGTAATTCTACGCAAAAATTGCTGGCAAAAGACTTTTTTTTTTTGAGGTGAAAAATCGCGTTTTCAAGCAGGACTCACTTAAACATTGTGCTGATGATTGAATTTAATAGTACTAAAAGGTTCTCGGGTATATCCCAGAAAAAAATAGCATCGCGATCACGGGGAGAACAAGTTCCTTTCGGCTTCGTTAAGGGTATAAAGCCAAGTCAGAGGCCGTTGGGCGGCATAAAAACTGACTCCAGGTTAAGCACCCACACGATAAAGAAGAAGGGTATTTTTACACCCATCATTTGTTCTTCCGGCTATTCTTGAAAAGACTCAAGTTTCCTCCAATATTCTGTTGGTTGGTATTCTTAAGGAAGAAAATAAAGTGTTCTACTTGGTATTGTTGTACTATGTCTTTCTATAAACAATGACAACGATAAACAATATGAAACTGTTGTGATGATGCATCGCACCTGATCATCACATCTGTTTAAAATACTTTCATTGTGCTATAAACTGTGCTATGCTCATGACATCATTATGAATAACATCATAGTTATAAATCTCGACTGCCCCTTTGGTCTAGTAGTAAGCGTGCGCAACTGCTAAGCGTGAGGTGTGGGGTTCGATTCACAGGTCGGGCTAAGTGTTATTGGGTTTTTTTCCAACAGTTTTTTTTAGTAGCAGCTCGGAATTTTTATTTCTGGCCATAGGCTTGGGCCTTATTTCATGGCACTGAAACATAGGTGTACTAAAGATAAGTGATAGCTGCGAAAAGTAGGTGTACTATAGATATTCCTTTGTCTAACCCATCGGAGCTTAAAAACGTAATGTGATGACGATGAGTTGAAATCTTGAGTATTCTAATGGAAGTTGTTCGTCATTTTCAACGAACCGAATCCACCAATGATTCTCTCTATGATATAAAATGGGACCGTGGCAATATCACTTGTCATTGCTTACACAGTCAGTTTGTGGGTTTGTGATTCGACGAGTCTCATCAACTTTTCGAACCTAAACAAAGATTGGTGTGGTTTACAACCTAAGGTTTCTTTAGTTAGACACGAATCCACACAGCATACGTACCTCCAACATATTTCAACGCAGACCATATGATGATCAGCGTGCTGACATGGTGGTAGACGTGCAAAAATGAAGCCTGTCGGTCCTTCTTCCTCAAGATAAAGAAGGCAGTCTCAAACAGCTCCAGAAGCTTCAGCATGATAGTCCACCAGAAGAAACGGAGCATCCTTAGTGCTTCTGGGTTCATGGAGTAGTCTGGTAGCATGCAGCCGAAGTGGTATGTTGTGGTCCAGCCTGATGTCATTATCTGGAAGTAACAGGAAGTTCGTTGATCAAGAGTGAACTTTAAAAATGGAACACGATGAATCGCACGTTTAAACTGCGTTCAACAGCTGTCAACTTCAATGAGCTATCGTTTTTGAGCTTATCAGATGGCGCTACTGTCGAGTAAGGTCATGTCAATGTGTAATTCTATTTTTTACTTTAAAGTACCATTAACTTCATAAAAAGTTTATTTTATTACGTATAACAACATAGTGTACTCGTAAACTTCAGATACATATTTACAGTAATATTTAAAAATTAGCAAGCATGAAAAATTTCAATAATTTTACCTCGAAGTAGTAACAAATAAGATCCTAAGTTGCTACTCAAAATCTTCAAGTCATAATTAATCAGGAATGGCTCAATCTAGACCACAATCGTGAATACTATTAAAAACATGTGATAAAAAAGCACGTCATGCGCGAACATTTTAAGACATCCGACATTTCAGTGACCTCGCGCTACAAAAGCGCCTCTAGCGGCGAATTCATACGCGATAGCCCCCATTGGTGAACAACGATGACTCTGACGGCTGATTAACTCGCACTCACTTCATTGGTGATTAGTTAGGTTTGGAAGACTTCGCAATCCCCAAACACAGGTATCGTAAAGTTAGCTGTTGCCCTCGACTTCGTTTGCATGGAAACAGCTGCGATCCGATCAGCTGTTTGATCGTGAATAGGTAACAAACAAACGAACAGATTTACTTTCGCATTTATAATAAAATATTAGTATGGATATCATCATCCATCAGGAATTTCTCAGTAGCAGCCACGGAATCTGGATTTGTGCCTGGTTGATGGCAATAGGCTCCCCCTATTACATGGGACTTAAACATAACTGGTGAAATGTGGGTGTACTATTAGTTACACCTCTGCGTAACCCTTCAGACATTACAGGCGTGATGTTATAGTCTTTTATATTTGGTCCTTTATCTAACAGACTAACCTTCACGAATTTTACTCACAGGAGAAATCAATTACTTTTTTTATTTTTCTCATTGTACTAAAATCATTGGATTTTTGATTAAAATGTCTATTCTATAGGGACATGACTTGATTGATCACCGGGGCATTTATTTCGTTTATCATGTCGGCTTCGTACCGACTAGACTTATAAGCCTCTGTTATATTTATATAGGAAACTAAAATAGAATTCGGTCTAAAGGGTGATTCCTGAGTAAAATAAATATGATTCTATTTAGTCCGTCAGTTAGATTATCGAAAAATATTTTAAACGAGTATTTTTTGTTTTATCAAATCAATAAAAAAATGACGAAGATAAAACGCAAATGATCGAATTGGGGGCTTGTGACGTCACTTGTACGTAAAAGTCTACATACAAGTGACGTCACGCAAGTTTTCGACGCACTGTATCGTCTTCATTTTTTGTTTACGTAAAAACAGAAAAATACGTATCCTATATTGGATACGTATTTTTCCTGTTTTTGGAAATCTATCTGACGGACTAATTAGATTTTTTTAGTGACCTACCCAATTCTATTAAAATTACCAAACCTTCAGGTCACATGAACACACTGACCGACGCGGCATCAGGTTGAGCCGATCAGAAAGAACTTTATGGCCATGCAATACCAGCGAATATTCCGATCCGGTGATGCGTCGCTTCAATGAATGAACACATCGTGAGGTAACCAAACCAGCATGCTTGAGAGAAATATCTCGACGGCATGTAAAGCCAAGACAGAGGCCTATTGGCGGCTTAAAAACTCTGATACCAAGATAGGCACTAACACACGAAAAGAAGAAGACTCCAGAGATCTTCTGACCTGCGGTCTGCGTTAATACATGGTATTACACAACGTATTTAACACATGGAAGTGCGGGTTCTTTCATGAGAACCTCTGCTGAGTAAATGTTGGTACGGACACCTAGATGAGGCTAAGGGCAAAACATACGAAGTCGCATCGTGCGTGGCACATAAAATTCATTTGGTTTCTTATGGTGACGAATTGGATATGGAAAAGCCATTAACGTTTCGTATGCCGAGTATACAGGGTGCAATTTAAGTCATTGGCAACATTTTAATCTAAGGCTCTACTCATGATACTGATTGCATTAGGGCTAATAATGCGCAAATCAAAAATATTATTAATGCAAGTATGGAAAACTTTAAAAATGTAGTAATCACATTGCAAAGGCTTATTGTTGCAAATAAATACTAAAAGTAATAAAAAAAATACTTCTTAAACCCCAATAAGTCTTGAAGTGTCAACGTTTTAAAGCGCAGCACAACGCGTAACGAAAAGTAAACAAACATCAAATAATAATAATAAATAGTTTGCGGCCGGCCAGCGCGCCGGCCAGCCGCCCTAATGCAATCAGTATCATGAGTAGAGTAGTAGATTAAAATATTGCCTATGTCTTAAATTGCACCCTGTATTGACACAACTAAAAACCTTGTGTGTCTCGCGTAGACCTATGTTCCGGCACACCAAGGGTTAAAACTAACGATAAAATGATGTGTGTACTATGGAAATGGACGGGCTCAGTATTTTCTGTGATGTGCCGTGCATTGTGAATTTGTGACACGATACGACATTGTGTCATGAATTTTCACGACGCTACATCGTGATACATTGCGCCGTCATATCGTGTGTGTAGCCCTAAGAGAATAATTTGTCCATAGTAAATTGGTGCCACACCAGCCAGGTAGTCGAAACTTTTGAACCTCCTTAAAGGGTATGTGAATAAATAAGTATATACGTGTGGAGTGCTAAGTTGAAGGCTTCATAAATATACTGAGCCAAGAATTGTATTAATTCATTCCTGATCTATGACAGGTCTCTTCGGTCCTTAGCTGAAGTTCACCACAATTTGGTTTTTAGTCAATTCAATTAAATGGGTTCCTGGTTTCTTCATTTCGATTTTACTTTATTGTATTGTGTCTAAAAAGGTCGTTTGCCGACTGAAGAAAGGTATATTGTAACCAAACTGAAGCAATGATCCAGAAAAATCGCCCTTATTCCTAAGCTATAAGCTCCGTCTCCACCACTAATAGTTTCTTAAAGCCACGTTCCGACCCGTAATTAGTTCTCCTATTTGTTCAAGTCAGCCGCAGAAACTTCCGTCTTTGAGATCGAGAACAGGCGTAAACACATCGTTGGGTCCTGAACGGAGATTCTTCTGAGGCTTTACAGTAGGTTTAACAATTACTTGCTCTACTGTTTAAGTATTAGTCTCAAAGATTTATAGTTAAGGAGTGATTTTTCTAAAGGCCATATTTCCAATTTTTTACCTGACTGAAGATTTTGTTGGAATTGTAGTCAAGGAAAAATCACAACTAGAACTGACAACAGTTTTGTTCAAACATCTCATTTCCCGTAAGAAAAAGTCAATCAATAGTGAAATTTCATTCAAAATTATAATAACCTTAGATGTAGAAAGTTAAGAAGCACAAAAAAAAATGGAGGTTATGTAAATTGGTTCATAGTAGATATAAGGCCTTTTGAAAAACATGGATCTTTTGGCGCGTAGGTTTACTAAGTACCAGGGTTATTGCGAACATCAGTATCAGCATCAGCATCCGCTGAACTTCAGCATCATTTTCTACATCAGCATCCGCGTTGATCGATGCTGATTATTAATGCTGATGTTCGAGTCGTGACATGACCGCAGAGGAGGCGGGGCTTACATCACGTGTAGTTTTTGCTTGCGAGTTTAACCAATCAAAGGGTCGACCGCGGGGATTGCGATTGCAAACAATCACAAACTTGTCTCATTACGTTATAATTCGTCATTGCGCGTTGAGTTTTTGTGTGATAATATGTATAATGCCGCCCCCGTTGAAAAGTGGAATATGGCATTAAAAATTATTGAAACAATATTTTATTTGAGCACCAAGGAAAAATATGCAACTTTTAGATTTATATTTACAATGGTAACAAAATTTTTCCTGTTTTTTTAAAGAAAATAATTAAAATCAGCATCAGCATCCGCTGATGTCAATGATAAAAGGTCAGTATCAGCATCAGCATCCGCTGATGTGACAAAAATATGCATCAGCAACAACCCTGCTATATTTTCCACATACGTTCACAAACAGCACTTTTCGCCAAAACAACATTGCAGCACTGGAAATCGCTAGATGTGCTGACGGCGTCAAAAGATGGTGCCATTTACGTCTTGTTGGAGATATTTGAATAGTTGGTCTCACTCATTCTGAACATCGAGGAGCTCGTGGATAAATAATAACAGCCACTCGGGTCGATCTTTAGGTTAAGCCGCGTTTGCCTAGGTTGGTCCGTGGATGGGTGACGACTCATTACATATGGCCTTAAAAAGCACGTTAAGCCGTTGGTCCTGAATGTCATTTGTAGATCTTTGACAGTCGTTTTAGGTAGTCAGTGGCTCGAAAGTCTGACAACCCAGTCAGTACCGGTTAATACGATAATAAGAAGGGTCTATCTTATTAGAACCTTATTAAAATGTATGTCGGAGGGCACAACGTAATGATGATGACATGATGATGCATTCTGAACATCGTGTCTATTGTTCCATGAAGGAGGTGTGAGCTCACTCATCTCAGTGTAGACACTTTTCACGCGACTTAGGTATTCTAACGATTTAAATCTTGGCTTTAAACAATAGTATGATAGAACAGAGAGGTTAGTATGACGTCTTAAAGCAGGAGTAATTCCAGTGTGGGACGGAGACAGAGCTGTACAGGTCGTCTAGGGCCATCTCTTTCCCACACTGGAATTGCTCCTGCTTTAAGACGTCATGGTAGGCCACCAGTTTTGTTATTACTTCGACAAAGTAGACAGAGCGAAGTTTTGAATAGTTGTTAAAGGATAGTTTAATTGCTGTCTCTTCCTTTTGTTTCAGTTTAGCGTTGAATTGTTACTCGAAAATCTTTCATTAGGAACTATTTGGTTTGCGGTGAAGCTATAAACGTTTGGTTTGTTATTTTGTGGTTACATATTTTTGGCAATAGGCTCGCTTCTTACATGGGACTTGAAAGTCAGGGCTAATAATCACTACATAGTATAAAACGAAGGCGCTTCCCGCTATCTGTCTGTCCTTATGTGTGCTTAGATCTTTAAAACTTCACAACGGATTTTGATGCGGTTTTTTTAATAGAGTGATTCAAGAGGAAGGTTTGTATGTATAACATTGCACCCGTGCAAAGCCGGGGCGGGTCGCTAGTTGCAAATATAGAGAAAACTTGGTTTAAAAAAGCTATACCGGTTTTGAACCATTCTACAAAAATCGGTTCCTTAAAATGTCGAACATTCAGCATTAGCTCTACAACATCCGCAAACAATTCAATTTTTAATCTTATGGTCTATTAACTCAATTAGACTATAAACATGGTCAGTAAGGGTGCCATATAAACCGATGGACACAAGTATCCGCATTCAAAAGTGCTCGCTGTGTGACTCACGGTAATGACTAATCTATTGATGGCCGACCGCGATTATGGGCCGCGAAATCAGCGATTTTAACCACAAGAGAACAAAAATCGCTGCGTTTGCTATTATGTTTTTGAAATTGAAAGCAGCAATACTTTTTTGTCATACGTAAGTAAGCTGTGAAAAATGGGAACCGATTGAATAAATAAAACAACTTGGGCCCCTGAGATTTTACTTGGTTGGGAAAAGCCGACAGGAGATTGCTTTGGGTAAGGTAAAGTAATCTATGAAATATGAAATTCCAGCCAACGTATGAATATTTATGTTTGGAAGTATGGAGAACAGGGTGTAAAGTATTTCATCCCCCATTTAGAAAAGGGAGGATCCTCCGACCAGACGGGTGTTATGTTTGGTAGGCTACTGCCCAACAGTTGTTGTAAGGTTCTTCTATATAGTTTTAAGTCGCGGATAACTTTACTTGTGTGATGTAGGATTTAGGCTGCCATCAGACAGACTGCATCGCAGCAACCAAGCGCAGTCAATATTGCATGCAGTTGTACCCTCGACTTCGTTCAGTCATGATATCAGCATCACGCGGTCGGCTGCAGTCGTTTGAAGTCAATATTTACTGCACACAGTCGTTACTTCAACTTTACGCGGTCGGCTAAAGTCGTGTAGTATCGACGCACGCTGTCGATCTCTAACCGCATACAGTTACTGACTGTATGCGGTAAAGTTTATACCATGACTGATCGAAGTCGAAGGTATAACTGCATACAGTTGAATGTATCGACTGCGCGCGGTTGCGGCGATGCAGTCCGTCTGATGGCAGCCTTAGATGTATTCCGATGTTTAGTTCATCGCCTGTGTCATAGATGGCGCTGTAGTACTTTTTGTTCTATGTTGCTGGTAGTGACGCTATAGATTTGCCTTATAGTGCTGAAAACCATCAAATATATTTTTAAAGATCTTCATCATCATTCTCTTGCCCTTATCCTAATCATTTGTGGTCGGCGCAGCATGTCTTCGTCCATACCTCCCTATTACTCGTCACCTCATCAGATAGATATGTTAAAGAACATTTATGCTGAAAATTCAGCTACTTCAAGCATTTCACTACTTCTACATATAATATTCTCGCTCCGCTCCGTCAACCGCTGTTATAATGGCCTTCGACATTCTGTTGAATGAAAGTGCGGGTGTGGCTTTATGTTCATAACACGTTTCGGCTCACAAGTCGTAACTCATAAGATTTTAAGTTAAATTCATAGGAATTTCTAGTGTCACGCAATGTTAAATTCAACGGGCAATAAGTACGATTAATTGCACGTTATATTTATTCTAGTAGACTGGAAGAAAGTAGACTTTTTGTTCGGACAAGTGAAATATTTCTAACACTACATCATGGGTAGCAGATTCCTAAGATCATTATTGTTCAGTTTTAACGAACAGTGTCTGAATTTGTGCCCGATTGATGGCAATAGGTTCCCCGTATTAGGTCCATGATACTTGAAAATCTTACTATTAGGGACACTTCTGCCTAACCTTTTGATCAACAGACGTGATGTTATGTTATATAATAATGATCTAAAGAATCTGTTTGCCTTCTAAATTAAATACGTAGCACTGGTTTCGTCCACATCCGATTCATTTATATCCTTTACTTACGTAAAGGATGCAAGACTACTCATGTGACTCATTTGAAGGGTCCTATGGCTATCTGTTGTCTGTGTATTTTTGTCAATACTCAAGAGAGCCGTTTTCTGTTTTTGGGACCCTCATATCTTGTAGCATACAATATGTATAGAAGGCAGAGGCCATAGGCTCACAGCTCTGATTGGCGATCAAACCCACGTAAGTTCCAATCCTGTAAGTTACTCGCTACAGGGCAAAGGCCTACTCTCAACAACTGCGATGTAGAAGACTCATTCATACTAATATAATAAATGCGAAAGTAGCTCTTGTCTCTCTGTGTAGCCTTTTCTCGCCTTGCGATTTTACTCAGGTAAACCATAGCCGGGGTTAGGTCAAATGATACTTTTTCCCGGTAGTACGCGTGGATGTATCCCAAGGTATAAATTCCGACATCCACGCGAGTAAAGCCGCGGGCAAAGCAAAAGAAAAACATATATAAAATTTGCAGATACTCTTTGCCTGCCAGAAGTTTATAAAAACGTAAACAGTTCTATAACAGTTTGTTTATCATTAGATCTAGAAATAGCAAACAGAAAATTTATGAGCTTCGCAAATCGTTGAGTACTGTTAGTTAAATAAAACTGAAGTTGTGATGACTCATGTTCTGGATGGAATAAAACGTTTGACGTTTTCGAGGCTTCAGTCATGAACAGTTTCGTTGGTATTTTACATG